>JAWMRA010000036.1:6836697-6894976 GCA_035584735.1 Pseudotriccus pelzelni
CCTCACGGCACCGCGGGGCCCGGCCCGGCCCTCACGGCACCGCGGGGCCCGGCCCTGCCCTCACGGCACCGCGGGGCCCGGGGCCCGGCCCTGCGCGCTCGGCAGGAGCGGCACGGAGCGCTGTGCCGCCGCCCGGGATGGGTGCGCGCCCCCGCCCTGCCGGCCCGCAGCGCTGAGCCCCGCGCCGCGCTTCCCGGGGTTTCTGCGCTCGGGAATCTCCGCGGCGCCTCGGCCGGCTGCCCGCGGGGGGGGGATTCGGGCCCAGCCGGCGTCCGAAGGGCTGTGGTGCAGGTGCAGGTGCAGGTGCAGGTGGAGGTGCAGCCGGGGGATGCTGGCACGCCCTCCGCGTGGGTTTGTCCGACCGCTCGCAGTGCTCTGTGCGATGCCATCGTCGCCTTCTCTTTGATAACCCAAATGCCTTGAGCTTTCCATGGCCCTATTTTAGATCTTACCTATCCCCTTCGTTAATGTTCCTCCTTTGAATCGTTTCCTGTGGGTTCCCCCCTCCCTAACCGCGGGTGCCAGAAACGCTTCAGCGTTCCAGTGTCACTGTGCTGTGGACAGAGGCAGTGTCACTGCCTTGTCTCCTCCTTACATCTGTATTTTACACATTAAGTGATTACTGTAGTCCAGTTTACCACAGTATTAGCCTGAGAGGTCGTACTGAAATATTTATATATAGTAACAGCTAAATTATTCCCTGAAGTGCTTTTTGGCAGGGCAGCCCCCATCCCTGCATTCTTTACTTCCAGTAGTGTTTCCTCACGTTTTGTGATACTAAAAATGCAATTTATTGGACTGGAATTATTTAATTGGGCATATCAGATGATTTTGTAACCAATCAGCCATGTGAATTATCCACTCATCTGCTAAGCTACAGATTTTACTAGTAAAGATCTTGCCTCATCTAGGCAATTGATGCAGATACCAAATCGGATCAGAGCAAGAACTCATCTCTGGAATACTCTGGGTCCCTGATGTCTCTTCTTTACAACCAGTTTTTGAGAGCTCTCTCACAGAAAAGATATTTAATCCATCGAAGGTGTGTTTTATGCACTCCAAACAACATGCATTCCAGCACATGAAGAACAAGGTTTAAACAAATGTCAGGACTATTTCTCTTTTAGTTTTTGAGATTTACTCAGGGCAATTCTACAAGGTTTTCACTAAGCTTCTGCTTGTTTTTCAGCTTTCTCCAAGAGAAGTTTTGCCCTGACAGCCAGTACTGCTCTCTTCATTAAGATAAAGTGGACACAGAATCACAGCCTGCTTGGGGTAAGAGTATTCAAGTTTGACAAACAATGGGACCCTTAGAACAGGGTCTAAAAGGGACAACAATAACCAGGCTGTTTTAGGCAGAACAAAAAGTAGACACAAGAATAGAAGGAAGAGTCTGAATGGCCATCAAATCCAGTATTCACAAGTCCTTTCAGCAGACTGTTTTTGTGAAGCTTCTTAAAAGGCTTTTTAAATGACTCTGAGGTTATTCCAAATTCACATATGTATTAAAACCAACCAAAAAATCATTAAAACCACCATTAAGTTTAAAGCTTATGGACAGTTTTTATTCCCATGGACATTACTGCTACTGAAAATACGCAGGTTTATCATCTGAAGATTTTTAATGGGTATCAAGCATAGAAGGTAAATAATCTTTTTTTCTCAGTGATGAGGCTACACTTGGAGCTTGAAACAGAGTGACAGAAAGAACAATACATTAAAATTAATGTGCATGCATTTTACCAATTTCAGTGTAATGGAGATTTGTGTAATTTGTCTACTTATTCATCAGATAACTTTTAAATAACAACCCTGTGCCTGAAAGCATAAATACATTTCAGGTTTATATGTATCAAGGTAATAACTGCAATCTATTATTGTATTTCAGAAGCAATAGTACAAAGAACGATGATCATATACTCACCCAGTAATTTTCATCAGCAGATCTCAACACACCTTGTGAAGGTCAATGTGATCATCCCGCTGATGATGATGGAGAAAGAAAGCGTTGAGATGAACTTGCTCAATGTCACGTGCCAGAGCAGTGGTAAAGCTGACACTTTGACTTCAGCTTTCCTGCATCCAGGATGAAAGGTTTTGCCTCGCAAGCCACGTTACACATCCACATACCCCTGGGAGTTCTTTTAATTAGCGGTTTGTATCTTTTGTGTGCTGTGCTTATCAGTGTTGGAACCTTGGAGAGCGTTCAAGGCTTTTGCGGTGTTTCCTTGTAGGCTTCACCATAAGAGATTTTGTCATTTACAGGGTTCCGCTGAAACCCTCTATTGCCACCTGTGAAGAAAAGGTCAGAAATTTTGAGATCTTGTTTGAAAAACCCACGAGTAAGTTAATATTTAATTGTGACCAAAAAGTGGCCCAGATCCAATCTCAGCCTAAATCTGCAGATCCAGGTAAAATTACTAAATGTTTGATTATCGGTTCTGATCATGCTGTGCTTAATAACTGAAAGCAAATTTGCCACTTGTATTTTCCTCAATTTTCAGGAAAGCTGGCTGGAATTTATCCCATTGCAAGCTCGGAGCTCAGTGACTTTGGCGCCTTCGTGGAAGCAGAGTCTCTGCTGAAGGTGGTCATGGGAACAGCAGTCCACAGAGCAGCCTTGGTCTGGAAGGGTCAGGAGCTACAAACTCGCTTGTTCTAGAGGGGCTGGGAGTTACTTCCAAACGCGCCAAGTGTCAACAGTGCAGTCCTGGGTGCATCTGTCCCTGGAGGTATGAGCCCTGTGCACCTCAGATCAAGCACTTTAGGCTATTATTTCACGCCTTCATAAGATCATCAGAGTTGGAAGAGACCTTTAAGATCATCAAATCGATGCGGCATTACCAGTGTAACCCCTAAATCACATCACCCAGCACCACGTCTTACACACCTCCAGGGATGGTGACTCCACCAGCGCAAGGTGTGTGTCCATCCAGGGGAAGGCGTGTGGGTCCAGGGGATGGTGTGTGGATCCAGGGGATGGTGTGCGGGTCCCAGGGAAGGTGTGTGGATCCCAGGGAAGGTGTGTGGATCCCGGGGAAGGTGTGTGGGTCCCGGGGAAGGTGTGTGGATCCCGGGGAAGGTGTGTGGATCCCAGGGAAGGTGTGTGGATCCAGGGATGATGTGTAGATCCCAGGGAAGGTGTGTAGACCCCAGGGAAGGCGTGCGGGTGCAGGGAAGGTGTGTGGATCCCAGGGAAGGTGTGTGGATCCCAGGGAAGGTGTGTACACCCCAGGGAAGGCGTGCGGGTGCCCGCCGTGCGGCGGGAGGAGGAGCCGTGCCCGCTGTGGGCCCGCCCGTCCCCGCCGAGGGGCGGGCGCTGCTCCGGCCGGGCCGCGCTCCGGAAGCGGCGCGGGGGACGCGGGGCCGGCGGCGCTGGGTGAGTGCGGGCCGGGGGGGGGGTCCCGGCGCTGAGGGGCGGGCTGGGCCGCGGGCACGGCCCGGGGGCGCTGCCTCTGCCTCTGCCGGGGGGGTGGCTCCGTGTGCCCCTCCCCGCCGAGCCCAGCGCTGCTGCTGAGCGCCATTTGCTGCGGATTTTTGTCCTGAGCGCTCCCGGGTAACGTGCCGGCCCGCACCGGGTGCCCTGGCCCTGCCGCGGCACTGCCTTCCTGCGCGGGGGGCGGCCGGCTGGCACCCGCGTCGCCTACAGGAGCAGCGGTAGCTGTGCAAGGGTCATACAGTAGCCTTTTTGAATTAATTTTTAATACGCGGTGACCCTTGGAGGGCAGGAAGTTGTCGCGGAAAGGCGCTGGGAACCACTGAGGTCTTGCTGGTGGCTCCTCGCTGGAGAAAACCTAAGAATTGTGCAAGCTGAAGGTACGGCTTTTGCCTGAGGAGGGAAGTCCAGCAGAAGGCTCCGGGTCTGCAGATCCGTGGCAAAGGAGAAGTTTGTACTCTTGAGAAAGTGGGAGAAAGGCTGTTCTGCTCCATCCTCGCAAACGCTTGTAAAACACGCTGTGGTGAAAGGTTATATCTACTGGCCTTCGTTTCTCCTGGGAGCTGTACAGTGGACCTAATCTAGCGGGAGAGAAATTAGGCAGCTGAAAATAAAATGAGCTCATTAAACTTGGGAATGGCGTGCACCTTACATGGTTATTTTCTGTTTTTCATAGGCGCTGTACTTTGCATTGTTGTCTCTTGCAGTGAAGACTGGCTCTTCACCTCGGTAGGGTTACAAACCCTGCGTTAGGTACTAACCGTATACAGAGCAACCTGAAAGGCATTAATTTAGAGACCCATCTATCCCACCTGGTCTTTAACTAATGGTATTGCTACACAGGAGCGTGTGCTGCACAGGGGAAGTGCAAAAACAAAACAGTAAAATGCTTTAGAAATGCAGCCATGAGACACTTTTCTCTGAGGAAAAAAAATAGATTACTTTTTAGAACTAATCAATCATCTCTCTTTTTGGTGGTTTTAAAGTTCCATATTTAAAAAAAAAAAGTCATTCCACTAGTGCAAGAAAATGCATCCAGTTTTATGGCCCTTTAATGGGCATTCAAGGACTGGAGGGTTCAGCTTCATTTGGACATAATCAAAAGAGACAGTAAAATAGTTTTGGACTCTGCTGACCATGAGTTCCTGTTGTGGTACATAAAACTAGCAGATTCCAGTGATAAATGATTTTTAGCTGTGTTTTAGGCTGCACCTAAACAATAGTTTTGGATCGGTTGAGAAGCAGTGGAGATCACTGTGGTAACTGACAGGTGTTATTTATGATGCTTCATTTGTGAAAACAAACTACATAACAAATGGCTTCATTTTTCAAAGCCTGCTACCGGGAATTCTTAAGGGTAGAATAGTTTTATGCCAAATTGTGAACTGATTGCCTCTAATCAACCAAATGATGGTGGAACCCTATGAAAAGAGCATACACAATCTATCATATTTGGGTCTCTTGGTAGGTCCTCTAAACGCTACCTTATGCTGGTGTGTATCCACTCAGGCTTTGAACAGATCCTAAAGCGAGCGAAACACACTGTGCTGCCTGACAGAGCCCAGCAGCCCAGAACAAGAACGTCGGTTACTCGAGTGCCATTTCCAAATTAGCGGTGCCGTTTGGAGCAGAACGCTTAATTACAGGATGTTTGTGATTCTTGTCAAGCCGGTTTGTGTGTATTAGGCATAAGTTGGACAGCAAACTGGAAACATTACAGAAATAGGAGGTTGTTGCTGATTGTGTCATCCTTGGTAACTGGTGTCTTACTGACTAGGAATAGGCAAACCAGAATTTATAAAACTCGTTATCCAGAGAGCAGTAAGTCTTCACTGTTTCCACCTTAGAGTGGAGGGTCTTTTTCTCCCTTTCTGCAGACTTTGCCATGTTTCACAGTGTACATCTTCTGGCTTGTCTTCAAAAAGAAAACCTTCTGGCAAGTGTTGTGCCGCTATTTAGCCTTTTCTATTTGAACTAAGCCACCTCCTGCATCTCTAAGGATGGTTCTGAAGACACATCTTCTGCTCGACAAGTCGAGCTTTTGATCAAGCTTTGGACTTGCTGTAGGATCCAGTTGCAGGTGGAAGTCAGTGCTGGCCTAATCCTTTTCATGTTCTCGTCTCCTCGGTCTGTGGGGACTCAGCTGTGTGAGGAGGAGGCTGCAGCACATCTGCGTCGTGGTGGCAGCTCTGTGCAAAGTGCTCCTCTCATCCCCGTAGTTGCAGCACCCGCTTTTCTGTGAACATGAGCTCAAAAGGGTGGCACCTGTGTAAAGAGTTTTCTCACTGAATGTTTAGGTACTTACGGTATCTATGACAGCTTCTCTTCAGGTTTTTTTTCCTCTTAGTGTTTGTGAATTGTCGTGAATTTCAGAATACCCCAATTTGAGTCTGACTTACAGTGTGCTTCTGTTTAAGAATTTTGAGGCTAACAAACATCCAGGCCTGGGTATAAAACCACAACAGGTGTTGCAAGTGCAGTGTCAGCCTTGATCAAAGAAGGTACCAAAATACATTGCTTGCCTCCTTTGCCAGTTAAGCATTGCTGCTATTTTAAGGGGTAGCTCTGTTTTATCTGACTTAACACTTCTGTCTGAATTAAAAAAAAAAAAGGTTGGGCTGTTTATGTAGGACCAATAAACACTTATGCTCGTTTCAAGGCCGGCAGGTGGAGCCCAAGATAATAATACTGGTTTGATATTTGGAGTTAATAAAACCACAAATGTAGCTTAAAGTACTGTAATAACATCAAGCAAGGTTGATGGGGTGATAAAAAGATGGTTCTGTCGAAGCAGTAGTAGAAAAGTATTGAAGTGTTGAGAATACTTGTCCTTCTAGATAATTGTGCTGAGTGTTACAAACTTACTCTACTGCTGTTTTCTGACTGGCGGTTTTTGTGTAAGTTTTATGTGGCCAGTAATTTTACACAAACAGCTGGACTGAATTGATTGTTTGAAGGGAACTCAATACATCAGCAAATGGAGCCTGAAACATGTTTATTAAAATGGTGGTCTTATGAGTGATTAATTGCCAACAGTTTTTTATTGGTTAATCCATTTAACTGTCTGGCAGGACACCTAATGAATACCAGGAGCCACATCTCCTTAGTCAGCAAGAGGCGCCAGCAACAGTTGTCCATTAAAACTGTATTTTATATCCCTGCTTTCACCAAGTGGCCTTCTTTGCCAGTAAAAAGTTTCAAGGATTACCTATCGTATTCCTGGTGGTGATTTAAATGGAAACTCCTCAACTGTGGATTTGAGGGGATGGATCTCTTCTGAGCTAGGAGTGTTGTTTCTGAAATAGGCCTGGTGCCGTAGAGCAGCTGGGGTACACGACCTTGAGTTTTGGGAGAAGCTGCCAAGGTCTGTGTGTAGAAGATCCAAGTCTTCCAGTACCGGCAGTTGAGTTGTGCAAGTCCAGTATGGTTGCAGTCTACTGAAAATTCAGCAGTAGGGTCTGAGAAAGGGGATAACACCCTAAGACTTAGTAGGTTTTCTGTGTAAAGCTGGCTGTGGGTCTTTTTAAACTCCTGGCTAGTAACTCAGTTATCCAAAATTCAAGACTGCATCTTTAATTTATGATTACTTTCTAAACCACTTGTTTAGGGATTGACTTGACAGAGGCAAAGAAAGTTAGTCAGTACATTGCAATCCTTAAGCTTCAGCACAGAAGCAAGTTTATCCTTTTATAATTTGCAGTGTAATAGATAATCTTAATTTACATTTCAGGCTATTACAGAATGACCTGGCATTGAGCCTTTGTGGAGGAACCAAGATTTAAGCATCAGTTCTTCAATGTGCATCCTTCTATTCAAGTTTGACCCCCGCCCAGTTTCAAAAAATGCATACAGGTGAGATTGTTCTAGTTAAAACAGACTTGCTTCTGTGTTTTTACACTTTCTTTTTGTATCGGTATGTGAACTACAAACTCAAGTCAGAATAATGTGTTCTGTTGTGCCTTTGTAGTGTTTATCTTCATGACTTTCTTCCATTGGAGGATTTATTGTAAGCTTTTGAGAACCTTTCTTTTCAGACTGTCAGAAGACTTGAGCTTTGTAATCACAGACCTTTAGCTGATGATCTATCATGTGCTGTGTAAGTCCTTTAAATATTGTACTCCAGAGTTTGGAAATCCTGCCTTCTTCTTCAGCATTTGAACTAAGGTGAATTGTGTTTGTGGGGCATTGCGGGTGCAGGTGTCCCCTTCTTTCAGTAGGGTAGATAAGCTTAGGGTTTCCAGTTTAAAACCAGTTTTAAAGGAACCTCTAGTAAGCGTCCTAGCCTTCCCCCACCCTAAAATCTGCTTGCAGTTAAAATTGTAGGTAATTAACCAAGTCACATGTAGGAAATGTTTGGCCCAAACCTGAAGACCAAATAAGCATCCAGGCTTCTAGGTAAGTTTGTAAGGATGTGTCCATGGCGTACAGGGAGTTCCCAAAACATTCAGCTTCCTGTAATCATTTTCTTTCTCATTATAGCCCTCAGTTTTTAAGCTTCATATCCAGCACCAGTAGCTTTGAGCACACTGAGTATGCAATAGGAGGACAGCACTTCGGGCCAGTGAGCAGACTGCACAGTTTTATTGCTAGAATTCTGTATTTCTATATACTGCAAAGGTTCCACTTCATTTTGTGGGGTACAAGTATTGATAGTCATCCGGAGACCGTCAGAGTCAGGATGCTCAGGAAATCATTGTGCCTTTCCCGGACTTTTCTGCCTTGTTGCATTGAGAAGCAGATGCCATTCCACAGAAAGAAAGGGAATGAGAACCCAAACCTCAATGGTCCGTAGAGCGCATTCCTTTCTGCATCTGGAATCTGCCTAAAAGGGGGGTTTGTTTATGGTGTGACTGGTGCTGAATTAATATCTCCATTTATTTGGTCTGACTTTCTTTGTATTACCAGTTAGTGAAAGACAGATTCAGCAATTTGATGCCTCTTGGGAAAACGCTCTGGATGTCAGCTGTAGCTGCTTGCCAAGTGAACTTTCTGCCACAATCAATATTTAAAAGTAAAACTTACAGTAGTTTGCTATAAAAAATTGCATCAAGATTGAAATTAAAAATTTATGTCAGAAAACAACTTGCTGTCAGTGTCAGAATAGGACAACACTTTTGAGATGTTTGGCCCAAGTTCAGGAGTGTTTAATTGCATTTAACTTCCTCAGTATCTCTCGTTAAGCACTGTCTTGCTCTGTACCTCTGAGATAAATCACTCTGGGCCATCTGTTTGGGAGATAAGTGCCAGGCCACCGTGTTCCTGGTGTCAGGTTTTACCCTCAGATACATAACTTTAGTCCCCCGTTTATTATTTTTTGTCCTTAACACACCATAACTAAATCTTTTTGCTCCCTGGGCCTGTCTGCAGGAAAGTTTAGTGCAGTGCAACAACCCTTTACTACAATCCATTATTACTGTCAGAGGTAACACGCTGCCTTTACATCTTGCTGAACTGTGCTCTGTGCATCTTACAAATAAATACATGTTTCAAGCTTCAAAGCTATAATCACAGAGTCTTTTTTATGGAGCTGAATTGCATTGTAGGAAATTGCTTTAATGGAATGATTTCTCATGTTTTCATCTCTCTCAATATTAAAATAAATCTTAATACGTAAATCCTAGTACAGTTGAATTATTTCGGCTATAACGTGGCTGAATAGGCTTTTTGCAATTTATTAGAAGATGAGGGTCACTTAATATTGCTCCTTTTCAGTATGATTATGTTTCATAAAAGACAAAATAAAGATGGTTTTATTATTATGGTCTTGCATACTAGCCTTGTGATAAATTTAGGGGTCTGCATTAAACTTGAGATAGGGAATATTCAATCACACCAGAAAGACTTCACTTATTTTTAGTGTTTAGATACTATAAACAAACCGTGGTTTCAAGTCAAGAATTATTGAAGGCAAAGTATAATTGGAGCTTCAGGAGAGGAGAAATGCACTTCAGCCAGACTGTTTTTTAACAGTGGTGGTGTTAACTTAAATAAAAACCTGCAAAAGGAGGCTGCACAATATAAATGCAGCATATTCAAGTAAGATGACAGAAATTTGGAAAAACCAGCTGAAAGCCTATAGGTCAAAGTGGAGAATCAGCTAGAAGAAAAATTATATGTGTTTGAAAGAAATAATGTTATGTTTGCATTGGAAATTAAAAATGTACGTACAGTTTGGCTTCCAACAGATGCTGCTTTGTTAGACAAAAATACAAAGCACCTGCCTTACAGAAAGGATGCCATTGAAGTGGGAGGGTTTTTTACTTGCTCTGTAGCTGATTACAATTCTTTTTCTGGAGTCTTTCTCATGTAACACTTGTAACTCAGGCTCTTATTTATAGATACCCTGCATCTATTTGATGCTGAAATAAGTAATTAAATTTAGTGATGCTGTCTTCCCTTGCTTTTGAATAACAGAAAGCGCTCACTTCCTCAGTTTCAAAAGATGGATGTGCAGTCAGATTAGCCCAGACTTTTCTTTCTAGTGTTGCAGGGCTAACACTGCGGATGAAATGAGTGTAGCACACATTCAGGGGCTTTGTGCGATCTCTAAGGAGTACACCAGAAACGTTGCTTTGTTTTAATAACTTCTGCTGGATGAAATGGACCCAGAGACAGTTTTTTCTTTCAGAGGACGAGAATGGAGAGTGTTCCAAATTCCTGTGGAGCTGTCTGGCTGTGCTGACCCATTAAAACTTACCCGCTTCACATTCACAGCCTGACTGCCTTGAACTGGTGTTAGCATTGAATTTGAGTGATCTGCATTGCTGCAAAGACTGGAACTTCTGAGGGAGGCCTGTCTTACCTTGCCTGCCTGCTGCTTCTTAAATATCGTGTTGAACTCGGGTCTCTCAAGTGTGAAAGTGCCATTTATGATAATTATCAGAGTTCAGAGGTAATGGTCGAAGTGCAAAGTGCAGATTTTCTAAAATTATCAAATTTTAGATGGCACGTGAAGAACTGCAGCGTGCTTTCTGTCGGGACAGCACTCGGTCTTGTGGAGTGATGTGGTTTTTTCTAAATATAAATAATGGACTTCATCCAGCAACATTTTTCAATTGCATGTTATTTTTTGTAGCTTCTTCCTACCTCCTGATGGTGCCACCTCCTACTGTTCTGGCAGAACTCAAATTATGCAAGCAACTATGGATGCAAAAAAACCCCAACCCACAAACCAACAAAAATCAGGGGAAAACTGCCCCCCAAAGTATCTTTTCACTGTAACAAAACCCCACACCTTTTCCCTTTACTTCTGTGCCTCCTCGAGCATACTGTCGTTTCGTCAAAGAATTTCTGTGGGGCTGGACCTTTGACACTACCACAAATTTCTCTCTGCTCTGAGTACTTACAGACAAAACCATCTGTCTTGTGTCTTTGAACCCCATAATTAGAGCTTTAGGTGTCAAAGATAGATTAAGAAATACTGTGACTGATGCTGAGGAATGATCCTGTAAAAACACGCTCTTTGTGCTTCAGATTTGTTTGTAAGTTACCTGTGAATCCCTGGGTTATCTGCCCATTTTTTTTAATGAAGCTGTAACTTCACGCTGAGGAATCTTGTTTATGTGATCTTAATTCAATCTCTCCCATGGTAAGTATTGTTCTGTGAAAATAATATCTGCCTCGTTCACTCAGCAAGACGGACTTGCTGTCTCAGGACAGTGAGAGACAAGGCTGCTGTCAGATGTCATTTGGCCTTTACACTGAGCGATAAAGGTGAGATGGGAGGATAAAGGATGGTTTCGTGCTTAAAATGAGCTAATGCTGTGGCAAAAATTGGATTCTGTTCCTGCCTGCACTGTGAAGTTCCAATTTGTAAGTAATACTGTCTTTTTTTTCCTGTGTTCTACAGGCTTATTCTAGCAGCTAACAGAGATGAATTTTACCACAGACCATCCAAATCGGCTGAGTTTTGGGACAGCAGCAATGAGATCCTCAGTGGTATGTGTGTCTTGCTGTTTTGAGAGGTTTTCATGTAATTTGTAAGGGAATCATGGCCTGGATTTTTTTGTTATGAGGGTGGTGGTGTTGCCTTTCCAGTAAGAAATTTGCTTCCTCCTTCTGAGGAAGCTGGAGATTTTTTTAAACAAATTTAATAACCTAACTCTCACTTATTCCACTAGGTCTGGACATGGAGGAAGGAAAAGAAGGTGGGACGTGGCTGGGAATCAGTAAGAAAGGCAAGATGGCAGCCCTGACAAACTATATGCAGCCAAAGATTGATAAAAATGCGAAAGGAAGAGGTATGAGAGAGTTGAAATAGAAGAAAAAAGAAAGTGAACGAACAAGCCCTGGTGTTCCAGTAAAATAGTGATGAGTACAGTATTAATTTTCTTAACACAGCCTTATGGGCAATAGAACGTTTAGGTGCTGTAAACAGAATTTGTGAACTGAGGAGCTGGAGTACCTGTGTGAGAAACTTGATTTGGATAATGATTTTCTGATCAAACAGGCAAAAGTAAAACAAGATGTAGTGCCTAGAGCCTGAAGTTACATTCAGACAAGAAATGCAGCACCAACTGGCTCCTCTTGAAAAAGAATTCTAATTAACAGGCAGAACAACTAGCCAAGCACTGAGCCTGATTTAGATTACAGTGGACTTTTTAAAATGCATGTATTCATGTTCAAACACCTATGTCAGGGAATCAATAGAACTTGAGTTATGCTGGAGGTAGCCTGAAAGGTTATTATAGTCTCTTCTTCCCCTAGATCAGAGGAGCAGAAATATAGGAAAAACCCTCTTTTGAAGAGGATTCTCAACAGAGCACATCTGTGGGGTTTTTTTGAGTAAAAATAGGTCTGTTTGTCATAAGCTGCTGCCTTGGGAATATATTGTAATGACAAAAGATGTTAGACAAAGAAAACAAATGAACCACGTCATTTGTATTTCATTTTAGGGTCATATATCAGGGAAACGAAGCAAGACAAGAAAGAATTTGTAAGGTTGGAGGAGAGGAAAGGCACATGCGGTTTAGAGTAGTTAGTAATATGAACTCTGTGGAATTTTTGACCAAGAGCTTTTGACCGAGTTCTTCGGGATAAAAGTCAAGCTCTTAATAGGAACGTGGTACAGTGATGTAAGACTTTTAAGGCTGGCTTGTTACTTGGTTTGATTTTGGGATTTGTGTTTTTTCCCACTGTTACAGACTATTGGCAACAGGAATCTTTGTCTTGCTGTTTGCTTTACTGGGCCTGTCAGAACAGTGAGCTCACACGTATTTGTTCTATGCACTTCTCTTTCTTAGGTGCTCTTGTAACAAACTTCTTGACTGCAGATCTGGACAGCTACTCTTACTTGAAGAAAGTTTCAGTAGAGGGACATCTTTACAATGGATTTAATTTGTTAGCAGCTGACTTG
Source organism: Pseudotriccus pelzelni (assembly GCA_035584735.1). Lineage (NCBI taxonomy): Eukaryota > Metazoa > Chordata > Aves > Passeriformes > Tyrannidae > Pseudotriccus > Pseudotriccus pelzelni. Next base: position 6,849,489 of record JAWMRA010000036.1, read on the forward strand.
AAGTAAGTCTATAAAGCAGCACAGTCTCAGATGTCACAGGGAGCAGTGTTGTACAAATCCATCACAGCACAGCTGTGTAACAGTGCAGAAGACTGTCACAAACTAAAGTTAGAGCTTACGGTTTTTGCTAATTGACACGTAAGGTCCTAATGTTATTGTAGTCGTCATTTCCTGTGGTAGTTTTTTGTCTGTCTAACGCTGGAGGACTGTCTTGTGTTCTAATCATTGCTTCCCACAGAACTTGTGTGACTCCCTGACAGGCCATAGCCAGTCTTTACCCTGAGGGCTCTGTGGCTTGTGTTTGGGGAAAACAAAGCCTTGGCTCCATCATTTCTCAGATACCTTTTTTCTCCGAGAGGCAACATGCTGTGGTGGGATTAAAGCACCTGAAAGCTTTCAGGACACCTTTCCTGTCAGAGTAGCTGTGTCATTAATCTTCCCTGAAACGTTAAAAATCAGCACAAGACAGCTACGTTAACTCAGAGTTTCTGTAGCTGAAGAAAGGATCTTGGATACTTGACTAAAATCGGTGTGGCTGGGACAATCCTTCCCACTGCACGTGCCTGTGTGTCAGCTCACCAGTACATACGCTGAGTGGTTTTTGCATTGTGCCTGATGGAGAGGAAGGGAAATCCAGGGCTGGGCCACGTCCAGGCCGTGTGTCCCTTCGCAGGTGGATCCTCTCCGTGAGCAGAGTCACATACAAAGTGCCCAGAGCACAGCCCTGCTTCGGCACACTTTCTGCAGCAGCAGTAATCTCATTGGACAACCTCGTGGTGCTGGGCCTTCTCCCCCTCAGATTTTCTGCTTGCTTCTGGGAAGCCACACGCACTTAAAGCAGCAGGTCACGGTGTTTGCTGTTCTGAGTGGGAATAATTTCGAGCACCCTCTCAGTAGCCAGCCTTGCGTTTACATTTTTCATTTTCTGTATTGGACCCCCTTCAGCTGGTGGTTCAGACCTACTGGTCAGTTCTTCCCTACTCTCCCGCTTTCCTGCAAGTAGATATTACAGTGGATCTGATTGATGTTATTTAGGGCAGTCATTCCTGTGTTGGTTTTGTTTGGTTATTGCTCCATGCTGGGTTGATAGGGAATTGTATGTTCAATTGAACAGTCTTTCCGTGGTGATACAGTTCATAATTCCTTGCTGAGTAGCACTCTGAAAGCTGTGTGTGTTGATTAATTTCTCAGTTTTGACATGTCCTTAGCCTTGGATGCTCTGCACAAGGTTTCAGAGACTGGACTGGTCTCTAAGTAAATGTCTGCTTAATATTCAGAGCGGTTTCCCTTCTTTCTCCATCTGTGACAGTATCTGAAGTCAGTGAGCTGCTTTTGGTGATGATCAGGACATCATTTCTGTCCTGGGGAAACCTGTATTTATGTCCAACAAATCTCGTTGCTACAGGCACTTAGACTTCCATGGGTATGTCAAACTTCTGCCAGGGCTGTTGTGGCAGCATCTCACTTGTGTTCTTACTGCCAAGTGTGTAATACAGACTGCCCTGAAGGACAAATGGAATTGGCAGCTCCTTGTCGCTCTCCCAGCAAGTTTAGTCTCTGACAGGTTGTCACTTAGAGCCCATACAGTTTGTGTGCTATAAGATCCCTGTGTAACAGGAGTGAATCGCTTTCTGCAGGAGGGATAGACAAATTGTCCCTTCCAAAACAAGCCAGCTGGAGGGAGATGCCTTGCGGGTAAGGTCCTCTGCTCTCCCTGTCACGGCCGGTTCTCAGTCCCTCCAGGGTAAATGCAGTAAGCTGCACCCTCACCGTGGGCTGTGCCTTCAGTGTGGGTACCAAGGCTCGGCTGTGAGGGAGGGATTTGGTTGCTCCCCAGGGATTAGATTTAGGAGCCTTTCCAGTGGAAAGTGAGACAGGGCCAGAGTGCTGCTGTGGAAGGAACGGGGATGGTCAGCTTGTCATGACTGCTCCGTGAGCTCACTGACATCTCTTCTCTTGCACTGTCAGCCCTAATACAATATCACCTTTTGCAGAGTACACCTGTCTTGCTTCTTGTGGCTCCCTCATGAAAATGAAGTGTCCAGGTACTTCTCTGTGTCCTGAAATATTTCTGTATAGATCTTCAATCATTTCCAGGGGATAGATGCACAGTCCAATGTCAAAAGAAGGAAAAAAGCTTCTGAACACCTTTTTAATTTTATCTCTTTCCTCTGGTGTCAGCTTCTGCCTGGCCCAAAATCTAAGGACACCACCAAAGAAATGTTTAGACACTTGACAGCAAAATCAGAGTAGTACTTTAAAGCAGACTTCGTATGCTGTGAGTATCTGGCAGAATTCTTTTCACCATTTTATTGTATGGTAGGTGATATATCTTTGGGCTTTCTAGCTGATGGTTTGGTGTTTGCTTGTGTGTTTTTAGTTTCAGAACAGAAAAAGTGTTCTGATTAGCTCATGAAGATTGAAGAAAAGAAAATTAATCCGTGAACTGCATTACTCAGTTGAAACTACTGTTCAGCATTTCAGGCTGCCAGTTTCCTCGTTTGCCCTTGCACAGAAATACAAGCGCACGTTAATCATAAAGCGGTCCGGTGTCCTTGTGTGAGATATTGCCCTGGTGAGCAGAGCAGAGCCCAGGGGAGCGATCCCTTGGTGAGAGCCACGCGCTGAGCAGCTTCACTGCCTCACTGCTGCTGCTTTTCCTCTCGGTCCCTGCTGCTGGCCAGCATCACCTGCAGCCACCTTGAAGTCGAAGCGGGGCCGGGGAGCAGAAGGACATTCCTTATGTTTCATCAGCATTAAGAAGTGATTGTGGCAAACTCTGCATGGCTTTCATGTTGCTGTGAAGGTTCTGTTTCTACTGAGATTTATGCTGCCTGGAATATTTCCTGGAACATTTATTATTGCTTACATTTTTTGACAGAATGATGTATCTAAGAGCATAATTTCTATGCAGTTTTAGTTTCTTTCTGCTGTCAGCTATGGCTGGGATTTAAAAATAAGCCTACTGGGCCCTATTGTGATCACTTTAATTATGCCTTTATTACTTCTCCAGTGAAATTGGTATCTCTACTTGTAAAGCTGGAAGGGAAGAGAATCTGAGTACGGGCCAGGGTTTTGAGGCTATTGCTGTGATCAAGTTTATAGTGATTTTTTTTCATTTTGGCTTCTGCCTTGACGTTCAGTACCGAGTATCTGTAAACAGTAGGAAGGGAAGAGGCAGAGCCAAATGACAAAAAGAAGAGTAGCTGACTGGCACAGTGAACTAAATTTTGAAAGTATGCCCATTTCAGAAGCCCCTCGGGAGGCTTCCTTTGACAGAAGGCAGCAGCAGTGTTGCAGTGGAGGTAAGTGGAAACACGCATCTGGGGGAATGTGGAAACAATAAGATACAGATGTCCCGAATTAGTGACCCTGCAGTTTGTGTGTATTCCCCATCTTTTTGCGAAACTCCAGGGGACCTGTCAGTCATGCAAGTCTCGGCACAGATGCTGGATGATAATATTCTTTCACATAAAGAGCCGTCGCTAAAGGAAGGCAGTAGTGCCTATTTACACAGCACGCAGTCACATCTGTGGCAGGACATGGACAGCTGTGTTCAAGGCTTGTGGGGGCCAGTTGTCTGCCTTTCCATCTAACACTGGTTTTTGAGACCTCAGGTGAATAACAATTGCTCTGAACTTTTCCCTTTGTAGAGCTTTTACACCAGGTACAGGTTGAAGAATTTGAAGAGAGTATTTAATGCGCCAATATAATAGTTTTGGGTTGCTGCCAATAGAACTGGTTTTTTTTCTTCCACCTGTACTTTTCAGCAGCACTTCCTCATATTCCTTGAAAGGCTCTGTTTCTCTGCTTTACTCTGTTCTAAAATAATAGTTTTAAAACCCTTTTGTCTCTGATTAAGAAAATACAATTCTTTCAATAGATTATTTAAGTGGGTCATATACACAAGTTAATCTGTGGTAGTGGGACAGAAATTTGTGTCTCAGGAAACGGAGGGAAGAAAGTTCTGGTCATATGAGCTACGAGTGTTGTTTTTCTTCTGTTTTGTTTCAGCTGCTTTTGTTATGGACTAGTTATTCCCAGTGCAAATACTCAAACTGGGGTAAAGAAACAATTTCACTACATACTTTCTTGCTGTTGTTATGCATAAGAATATCCCAGGTAATGCATTCCCATGAAAACTCTAGCAGAGACTAATCAAAACCTTCAGTGCTTAAGCATTAGAGCCAGAATAGGGAGGGAGGATCCATATCCATCCCTGCTGTAACTGCAGTGGTCCCAGTTCTGATGTGGGCACTTCTCTGTGGAGAGTTCAGGTGGTCAGTAAGTCCTGAGATCAACATTAAGGTTGAGAAGAAAAACAAGGATAAGGAAAATAAATGTCTCTTAAGCCACTAAAGGAAAGTTCAGAAAGTGACATGTTTCTTTTAATAGTAGGCAAATTTTAAATTGAATAACTGAGGGCTTTGTATACGATATTTAACAACAAAAGCAACAATACACAAATACCACCTATAATTACTGTCTTCTACCTGTGCTGAAAAACTTGGGCATCTTTCTGTAAGGCATCAGAAAAGTCTTTGGGAGGAGGAAGAGTAGTGCACAAAGAAAGGCAGTTCTATTTTTGCCTTTTTCTTTTTTTATATTCTTCTTCTTGACTCTTCTGAGTTCTATAATTAATAAGTTAATATTTCCTTCTTCATTTGGCTGTCTTGCAAAGGATGCTGTAGAATGTGTTTCCGAATGGCTTTTCAAGAAGAATATGAACAGCTACATCAGGGCTGTTTTGCTTGTTATCAAGGTTTGAGTAGCGGATGCTAAGTTATGCAGAGCAATTTAAGTTCCAGGACATCATTAATGAGATTGCCCTGACGCAGATCAGAGGATACAGAATGCAGAGATACTTCTTTTTATCTTAGGAAAAAATGAGGAGCTGGAAATGGTTTCTCTACTGTATTATGTTTTATGCTGCTTAATCCAAATTCAATTTTAACCGCAAGTTTTGCTTGTTTGGGGTTTTTTTTCCAATTCAAAAAGCCTATCTGCTGTCTGAGGAGCTGGAGGTTGGGAGACAAATTAAAAGCTGAACAGTGGCCAGAATGTGTTTGTTGGTAACTGGAATAATACTCTCTTCCATTGTGACCAAGTAAATCACAAGGGGGAAACCGAGAATTCGAAGATCTCGTTGCTGTATTCTGGAAAATTAAAAAAAAAAACCCTAAACCCACCAACTGGTAGCAATCTGAGGAATCACTGAGGAATTCCATGTCAGCTGATGGGATTGAGGGATGTTGGGAGTGAGCCATCTGACACAAGGCTTATTGATGACTTTATTTTATTTTCTTTATCAGTTGGTTTGCTGTTTGTGTTGTCAATATGAGTAGGACCGCTTAAGTCCCTGCTGTTTGGGTATGCTGATAGCATCTCTGTCAAATGAGAGTTATCTGCAGTGGTGGAACAAGAGAGAGCAGCAGCCAGCGCCTCCAGTTACAGACAGAGCTTGCACACAGTAACTCCAGTTCGCTGCACAGCCTGCAAATGCACATCTGTCACTGGAAGGACCCAGCTGTGCCTCCAGCATTGCTCTGAGTGGGCCTACAGCTACTTCTGCCAGCTGAAATGGCCCACAGGAGTCAGTGCCTTGGAATGGGGGGGATTCAGAAGAGGAGAGGGGGGAAAGGTTACCTGCTGTGATGGACAGTTCCTTTGCTTTAATGTGTCCCCTTCTCCCAAGTAACGAAATGTCCAGTTATCCAAAACCCCACAGATTTTTTGTCATTGTTCCTGGCTACTTTCCATGCAGAAGTTCTGGGGTTTTACTGAATTCCACTGCAGTTATGTTTAAAAATGAGAATGGTGCCTTGTGATAGTGGTGCAGCTAATGCCGTGTTTTGAGAGGAGGAGAGGGCTGAAACTCATCAGTTAATGCCTGGAACCATAGGAGTAACAGTGGGAGAAACATCTTACTGTGTTTGAAGATTGTGTGAAATTGGAGCGTAATCAAATACAGGAGCTGATGGCTTTTCAAGGAGAAATTCTTATTTATATTTTCCAGTACCACCAAAGGAGACGTAATTTGCTACTATGGAAACAAAGGAGAACCAGAACCCATTTTCCTAAATGCTGGTAGGTTTTCTTCAGAAAGGTCTGAGTATTACCTTTCCTTCTGTAGCTCTGTATTGTTCTGGTAGTTTAGCTATTTAAGCTTTGTCTTCGCTGACTTCTCCCCATTCTTTAAAATATATTGTTAAATGTCTTTGGATTCATTGAAGTGTTTACTGATAAATTTCTATACAGACTCAATAGTTGATTAAAGGTTCTGTCCATATCAGTGTACCCACCCGTGCTGCAGTTAGTGGGATGCTCCTTTGGTGACTATGCCTGAAGGACAGAAGTCTGTTTTGAGGAATGGAATTTTCAAAGGATTTGACCCTAACTCCCTTACCCAGTGTGTGTGTTTATGGCACAGCTGCAGGTAAAGGTTAGGGGGACCACTTCCATTTTATTAAAATTCTTGAAATCTGTAATGACAACTCAAATCACCAAAATATGCTTTCCATTACATTGTTTTTTTGTGTGTATGTAGGAATATATGGATTGAGTAATTCTTTGTTGGATACACCATGGAAGAAGCTTCAGTATGGGAAGCAGCTTTTCACCGAAGTGGTGAAGAGAAGTCAAGACCTTACCAAAGAAGACTTGGTGAAGGAGCTTCTTACAGTGATGAACAATCAAGAGCCGTAAGAACATGATAGCTGGAGTTCATTGAAAATTGCATACAGAAACTGTTTTGACAGAGAAAAAGCTTTAGCCATATATTAATTGACTAAAGCTGGGTAATGAAGGGCACAAGTAGTGTTCTTTCTCTCCACAGAGACTGACTTTCAATGGTATTGATTTTTAAGCAGGAGACACAGTACTACTGCAGTCTGTACACTGGTTTTTCTGTGCCCTTTTCTTTTAAAGATTGCGTTTCCCTTAGTAAGGGCAGTGAGTGCAGGACTGAGTTGCTTGCTGTAAGCTCTTTGGAGGCTCGGGTAAGGTTCAGTTTGTTCCTGCACACAGAGAAAGCACTTATTTACATGGAGTCATAGAACAGGTTGGGTGGAAAGGGACCTTCAAGATCATCTTATTCCAACCCCCTGCCATGGGCAGGGACACCTTCCACCAGCCCAGGTTGCTCCAAGCCCCGTCCAGCCTGGCCTTGGACGCTCCCAGGGATGGAGCAGCCACAGCTGGTTTTGTCCCTTACCCCCTCTCTTCTGCTTCAGCCCTGCCTCTGACTGTGATACCAGGAATGTCCTGCAACTCCTTCCAGTTTCAGAGGGATGAATCTGTTAACACTGGGGAATTTTTAAATTTTTTTAACCGCTTCGCTCCTTTTTTGCAGTCAGTTACCAGACCCTGCAATTGAAGACCAGGGGAAGGAATATATCCGTCCCATACTGAACAAGTATGCAGCTGTGTGTGTTCGTTGCCCAGGTTATGGAACAAGGTACGGAGATATTTTCACTTTCTGCTCAGACTGCTCTACCAAGAAGAACAGAATAATGCAATGCACCTTGCATTTAATCCTTGTGAGACAAAATTACAGGGGAACCCTGTTGCTGGGAATTCCTGCTCTAAAAGTGTGCCAATGGCTTTGTCAGATTGGTCTCTGGCACAGTCAGCCGTAGTGTTTCCACTGTAGAGATGTGAGTTGATAAGCAGACAGTGCTTACTGCTGTAAGCATTTTAAGTTGGTATTCTGAGAAAGAGATACTCAGTTCTTGCAGTGATTTCTATAAAATGTATTCAAAGAACATTTTAAATATAGGATAATGAAGACTTAACCTGATAAAGAAGCATCTTCCTCCTCTTGCTTCTGGAGGAAGCTGGAGGAAGCTGGACTGGAGTCCAGCTATTTCAAAAGAAACAGGGGATACCTTGGCAGAAATACTGACCTTTCACTGGTGAATTAGCTCTGTATTTCAGGTCCTCCCTAGTGCTATAATTGTGTGCTCACACTTTTCTTTCCGTTAGCAACAGGGTTTAGTGAATGCAGATTGTTAACTGGGCCTCACGGTATTCTTCTGAGGAAATTAAGCACTTTTTGTATGGGTGAACAAGTGTGAAGTGACTTGGGGAAGGCCACCAGATCAGGATGGTGGAGGATTCCTTCTGTCAGTCATTCCTCTGTGGTGGAGTGTCCATGGAGAAATGACAGCTGGCACGGGGCAAAGGGGCACCGATGCATGACCCAAATCTGCTTCTCGTGGAGACAGATTTCCTCTTTGGAAGGTTCCTAGAGAGAGAAACCTTTTCTCTGTACATATAGCAGTGTCCTGTGATAATAATTAACTATGTTTAAATCTCAGTGGACAGTTGATTTGAAAGAGAGGAATGAAGAGAGTGTGTTGATAGGATAAATAACCCTTCAGGGTACATGTAGGCTGTGAAGAAAAACTTAGTTTTATGCTGCTGCTTTCTGAGTGGAGCACTTTGCACTAAGTTTGACCTTTCATCCTACTCTGCAACGAGCAGCTTTGTGTGTCAGCTGCTGCAGGTGGAGCAGGGAATCAGAGCAGTGGGGTGACAGAAGAACAGACTGAAAATGCCCGTTTGAACTTGCCAGGGCGATTCCTGCCCTGCTGATGTGGTGATGATGTGGTCAGGAGAGGAAAAAAAAAAAAAAAGAGTTCAAACATTCGATGTGAGGGCTGTCCCCCTGCCAGCTGATGTGCCGGGCCCCAGGCTAACCCCTCTGCCGTGTGGTTGCAGGACGAACACGGTGGTGCTCATCGATTCCCAGGGGCAGGTCACCTTCACGGAGCGCAACATGATCAACGCCGATGTCAACCAGTGGGAAACGAGCACCTACGAGTTCAAACTGCACAGTTAACAGCTTTCCACAGCAATGCTTTGTAGTAACAGCTACGAGAGAACAAGCCATTAAGCTCCAGTAAATGTTTTGTGCCAGCCTCCACTAGCTAAAAATAGCGAGGAAAGCAAAAGTTTAAATAAACTGGTGGCACACCCGGATCAGGCTCACAAATTCTTTGGATAAAACCTGATGAAAAAAATGGGTTTCCGTTAAGTAGCAACTTGCAACCAGAAATATTTTTATTAATATCACCCTACCTTCAGGACAAGGTCATCTTTGTCCAGGACAAAGTCATTGCTTTTTTGAGGGTGTGGAGTATTTTAAAGATGTTTTAAATAGACTTAAACTTGTTTTCAGTTCTGATGGGGGGGAAACATTTGCTGCTTTTATTGTTAAAATGTGAAGGTTTTACCAAACTTTGCTTTTGCTTCAACGCAATGCTGTTAAGATTGTGCAGCTGATGCCAGTGTGCATTGAATGAATGTATGTCATCCTGGTAGCATTAAGTGCTTTAGTCACGTGTCAACCTCTCAGCAGTGCCATGGGGCACTGTTCTGCCTGGGCAGGGCAGAGCAGGGGGATTCTTTACATTTGTTTTCCTATAGATAGTTCAGCAATATATCCTATTTCTAGTCCTTGGTCTAAGAGTAGGTAGGAAATTTAGCTCAGTCTCTGGTCACTTGTACTGAAAGAATCATGGCAGCAGACTTGCCTGCCTTTGACCAGAAAAAAGTTATTTGTGTTGTGACACCTTGTTTTTCTGATAGTCTAACCAGCAATATTGATTTTGGTATTTTCTTCCCCAGCAGGCAGGTAAGGAATAGGTACCTGTTTGCAAACAGAAGCTGAATATGAGGTTTACATATATCAGCTGTTTTGTACATATGCAATTTTGGCTTCATTACTGGTATATATGTTAAAGGCTGGAGTCACTGCTCATAGATTTTTAGTAAAAATAGCTATTTGTTGTAAGGTGACATTATTGCACTCTTATATTGCTGAAGAAGTTGGGTATTAAGATGTACTTCCTATGTTCTAACACCTGTGAATTAAAAAGCTATTTAAATGCATGCTTTTTTCAATTATTCAGTGCCAGGGTAGGTAATAGAAGATTCTGACTAATATCAGGATATTTGAAAACCCTAAGTTATTTTGCTGCTACGGGTGTTCTGTTTTGACTTATTTTGAATACTGAATATTAAGCTAGTGGTGGATCACTGCTGTTTTTCCCCTCTAGATAAGCTGACTGTATTCTTTCCACGAGCCTCTGATTTTAACTGATTATTTCAAAGTAGCAATATTCCTGATCCTCTTTCAAAGGTGTGCAGTTGTGCTGCTGTGCCCAGCCTCGTGTGCTCCGTCCTCCCTGAGCGTGAGGAGCCAGCAGGAAACGAGACTTGCCAGTGAGGTGAAGTCCTGTGAATCCCAGCTTTTTAACTGCCAGGAGATGCTAAAGCAGCCCTTAGTCAATTCTTTCCTTTATATTCGCAGATTTAAGTAGACTCTAGATACCAGGCCTGCTTGTATGACTAGTCCCAGGCTGTTGTTCACTCTGCAGAAGTGGCTTTTTGAGCACTTGACCGCAAGGGGATTGGTAGATTGGGTTGGGTTGTACCCAGTTTCCAGCTCGGACCTTCCAGACTGTCCCTCTGAGCTGCAGCAAAGGATTAGCCCTTTTCTATGTTTTGATGACTGTTTAAACCACATATTTTTATCCCTAAAATGCTATTTTTGGATGCAAAGAAGTAGCTATAGCTGTCTTAAATTTGAGTTTGACAAATGCACATTTTCAAACAAAACTCTGCCTCAATGGCTTGAGCTCACTGAGAGTTTCCATAGCCAACTTTTTATGTCTTAAGAAAAAACTCACCAATGGATATTTGAACAAGAAATTCTCTTTGAAGGCTTTAGCCTCAAGGCAAGCAAAATGCTTGCATGTAATTTCATGCTAAAAGCATTTATAAACCTTGGTTTTTATAGCAGTCCTGTAGTAATGAAAATTTATTCTCACCTTTTACTTATAGGCAAAAAAAGACAAGTCAGAGCTTAGATGTAGAAACAGATTATAATCACATATTTTGCTTTGCTTGAATCAAAATTGTAAATCTGGGATTTGCTTTTCCTGACAAACCATAAAGAGCACAAACCTCTGATGTTATTTTTTATCATGTCGGAATAGTTAATAAAGGGAGCATGGCACAGTTTTGTTACTGGCTTCAGTGGAAACAGGATCAGGACTGCAGGGCAGGTATCAGCAAGTGGTGCTTGTCCACAGAAATGATCAGGTATTTGTGAAGTGCATAATCTACTCTGTGCAATTTATAGTTGCAGTGAATCCACTAGAAAAAAACCAACTGTAGCTCAAGTTAACAAAGTGTTTTATTTTTGTAGAAGTATTTTTAATAATAAAAGGGAATTTTAAAAATCAGTTTTAAGGCATATAAAGGAAAAAAGTGTATATAGGAAACATTTCATTGCATTTTAGTAAGTTTGGTTATACATATCTCTTCAAAGTCATACATTTGCAAGAGATTTTTGGTTCTACTGGAATGGTAGTAGAAGACATTTTAAAATATCTGTAAAAAATTATGGTTTTTTGCTTCAAGTTGCGTCATAATTGTTGTTTATACGTGTGTTCAAAACTAGAATCAGAATAAAGTCAATCTGGTGACCAGTCTTTGTCGACATCAGTAGATAATTTGCACATTTGTTTGTGTTCTTTGCCTGTAAGTGTGGAAAGATGAAGTAAAATCTTTCACGAGGTACTAACAGTGAAAGAGCTGTAAGTTAAGTCCATTTTTGGTGCTTAATTCCTTTCTAAGTGCTGTTATTTTTCTGGGCTTGTGTTGTGTGCTTTGGGTTTTTAGTTCTAAGCTCTTGCATGGTTGTCTTATCCAGGTAAGAAATTGGGAAACATTTGCAATGAAGGAAAGAGCTAAACTAATGATTCCTTAGGGAAAGGTGGAGCCTCACAAAATGCTACACTGAGTTGACAGGACCTTAATGTTCTGCCACCCTGGACACTGCAGGGGAGGTGGAATTGTCTCATCTCCCTGTGAGTAGCTTGATAAAATACACCTGAACAGACCAGAGAACGAGTTGGGCCTCAAACAAAACCAAAAATATTGATAGGACTTGCAACACTGTTCTCACAATATCATAAGGAAATAAGTAATTTCAAAATGAATCTCTGGAATACTAAGCAGAAATAAGGCAATACTTAAAGCATCCTACGTTTCAAATTTAGCCTGTAGAACTTAATGGACATTTGTGGCTTAGCAAGCATCCCTATTTATATGGGATATTAGCTACTAGGTGTTAGTTTTATATCATTCAGATTCATGTAATTGAACATTGCTGATGTTCTTCATCTGATTCATTTTCTGCAGAGAAGTCATGATAACTTCTGAGGATCCAGGAAATGGTCTTGACTTGGTGAAAATGGAATCTGTATTGTAATCAGCTGGAAAGGCGTAAGCTGTGAGAATTACAAAATCCATCGGGGTGACTCGCGCTGGGAAATGTCGGTTAAGGTGAATGGAGTGAAGAAATGTTGAATATAAAATGCATAGAGAAATAATTGATCTGTAACATCCTATATCAAGAACTTAGAAACTGAATGAGTAAATCAGTACCATATTAACGTGCTCAGATTTACCATATCTTTTCAAACAGAAGACATAAGGGCTGAACTTACGATCACAGGTGAGGGAGAAAGGTAATAATTAATGTAAACTTTTATATTAAGTAGGAAAGCCCAAAATTACAATCCATTTAAGTGATACACAACGTGAATAGTAAAAAAAGCAATTTCTCTGCCGATTCACATTAAATTTTTGTGTGTTTGTACTAGAAAGATAAATGGAGAAAGCTAAAACCAGATCAGAAGCCAGAGAAAGGAAGGGGAGGAGAAGCCGGACTTAATTTAGCAGAGAACACACACTGATGTTCTGGTTTATGAGCCTGTTCTTTGGGAGGCCTCCGAGAACAGACAGTGCCAGCTGATGCACTCAGGTGCCTCACGGGCTTCCCTGTGGGCATGGAGGGAGTGTTGGCCGTGGATGTCTCACCTGCCACACCAGCCCTTGCAGGCACAGGGCCAGCCTCGGGCTGCGGCTCACCAGGCTGTGCAAACACATTGATTTCTTCCCTTCGGTGGGGGAAACCACACCACTTTTCAGACATGAATTAAGACGCATTAAGTAATGAACTGGAGCATATGTGTAGCCAGCAGTGTCTCTTCTTGTGGTACAACTTTATGATTAGTATTCAATGATTGAGGATTTTGCCTCTGTTAGAGGAATGTACTCTTGCAAGAGAAAGGTGAATGAGAAAGCCAGATTTTTTCTCTCCCTGTACTGGCTCTGCTCTGAATAACCAGAGCCTGGTCTTAGTCAGATGCATTCTCCATCTCCTGTTTGTCAAGTGTCACTGGAATGACTGGCACCTAGAGAGGAATTAACTGTCCTTTCAGTCATGGATGGGTCTGCATTAGCTCATTGATAGTGCCCTTACCTGATGTTTCTGACAGTTATTTACTGTGCTCTAGTTCACCAAGGCAACCTCAGGTCACAGGGTGTAGGCTGGTTTCAGGTGGAACAGAACTGGTAGGTGTGCTTGAGGAATGCACAGAGTGTTCTCCAACAGGTAATAGGTTTAACCTGAAGCAAAATTGTCTGAAATGTACCTCATAGAGAGACTTGGCACCGATTGTTTTGCTGCGTGAATCCGCTGCTGTCGGTCTGCTGTACTTGCGGACGGAGCATGTGATAGATACGTTGTATCGGTGTCCTCACAACACGGCAGTTACAAATTTTACTGTTTCCTTCAACAGTATATTGTGCCAGTCAAGTCTGAGTTCTGTCTTGGTATGTATAATATGCATGAGTTTAGGCTGGCAAAGCAGTCCCAGAATGGCAGTTCTGTAAAAAAACAACCCTACTGGCATGACTGTGCTTTCAGAACCATAACTTACTTGGCTGCTGTTGGAGAAAACAAAGGTACTGACGTTTATGGGTTTGCTCATGTAAGTGCAACCACAGCTGGATTTCTGACAGGCAAAGATCATGCTCCTGATCCACGTCTGTGCTGCCAGCACCAACCCAGCTCCAGCTGACAATTGCACCAACTTTTACTTCCGAGTGGCTTGTGCAGTCCAGTTTCTAATGTGAAGGTCACTTGGTTACTTAAAAATGGGCACCTTTTTTGAAAAAGTGCCCAGACTTGCATGTAAAGCTGTTACTTTTCATTTGACCTCTTAAGCTGCCATACCCCCCACTTTAAGTATTAATACTGTCTTTAGAAAAGTGTCTGCCTTACTGGGAAAAATGCTACCAGCAGTCTGAAACTTTGGAGAACCAGTTCGCTGACGTTTTTCCAGCAGGAAAATCAGAAGTCAGATGTGCTCCCGTAGACAAGACAGTTTAGTTTGTGATGAATCTGTGTGGATGGCGAGAGCAAGATTAGTAATTCTGTGGTACCCTTGAGCCAAAGGATGTGCCTACTTTGATTATTTTTTTGTAGCAATCACCCACCTCTTTTGATATCAGAGAACTGATCTGAGATTGCTCATGGGGTCCTTTTGATGACTTTCCATGGCTGACAGAGGTTAGGTGAGGAGAGCAGATTTCAGCAAAAAGTGGAACACTAAGACATGTAATGCATGCAAATACCAATTTGCCAGTGCAAAAAAAAAAACGTAGAAAGCTTCAGTGCAACTTATTGTACTGAAATAAAAGTAATGCAGGCTGAGCAAGACTTGTCTTTCACTGTTGGAATGGCACAGTGTGTGCTGCAGTTACTGACACTGGAATATGAAAAAGCCACTGGCTCCACCTAATTTTCATTCTGATGAATGCAGCCTGGTAACTTTATTGGGAAGTTCATAGTTTTTGCTTTCTAGGCTTGATTTCTGTCTTTTCTGTTGGCAGCAGTAGTTTCTGTCCAGCCTTTTGATGTCTTGTATGTGAAAATCTCTTTATCATTAGGAACGTTTTTGTGCTGCTGATAATTTTATTTCCTGATATTGTGGTAAATCCTGATTGCACCGTGCAGCTGGACCTGTGCACTTCTGGTTGAAAAGTGGAAGACACTTCTGATTCAAAAGTGGAAGATTCATGTTCATGTTTGACAAGTCTTTCATCAGAAGTCCAGGTGATGAAAATTTTCGGGTGAATTTGCACCTTGTTAGACGTAGCAGATCAGATTTAATTCTCCAGAGGTCACATAGGCCTTGTGGGTAAAAATTACCCATGATTTGAGCATTGTTTGGATGAAAACACTGTTTCGCTAATGGATTGTTATTCTTTCATTCATAGAAAGTTAATTTCCCTGTAGTGTCTGTGTCTCAGAGAATCAGTTGTTGCATTGTTGCTTTAAGTCCTAGTACTACGATTCTCTGAGAACAGATGCACAGTGGAAAGACTGGCTGGTTATATTCCCACTTTCACAGCACTGCAGGCATTTTAATTCTCCCAACTCTGTGCAAAAATCTGTGTGTGTGCCTCTTCTGGTTCTGAAACATGGCTGTTTGTGTACATACAAAGAATTTAGCCTCTTTTCTGAAGTGTGTGATCTCAGTTGTACAGTCAGGTGAATGGGATGCCCCTGAGACACAGTACTTGAATTT
Source organism: Pseudotriccus pelzelni (assembly GCA_035584735.1). NCBI lineage: Eukaryota > Metazoa > Chordata > Aves > Passeriformes > Tyrannidae > Pseudotriccus > Pseudotriccus pelzelni. Next base: position 6,864,941 of record JAWMRA010000036.1, read on the forward strand.
CCACAGACCCTGTGAGAGGGACAATCTTCTGTCGCCGTGTTAGTAACGGGAGGTGACCTGACACAGCAAATGCCAGCATCAACTTAAACTCTGTACTTAACCATGAGGCTTTTTCCCCAGCTTTGACAGTTGAAGTGTGATGTAAGTGGCTGTTTTGCAGACCGTGGGTGTTTATTAATAATGCGTTCTGAAGTGGTTTGTTTTAACATTAATAAAAGCAGACGTAATTTAAAACCCACTAAAACGATGGCTTGAGTGCAGAAGCCTGTTATGAAGAATTAAAATTAGAAAATGCTTTGAGTTGAAACTGCTTTCAGGTTTTCAGGGCAGCTTGCAAAGGTTTAAAGCAATTTCGGTAATTGTTCATTATGTGTTGATACAGTACCGTGACATTACATCTAAATTATCGCCCGCTCATTAGATGTGTTGGTCCAGTCAGACAAAAAGACGAAAGGCCTAGCAGGGATCTTCAAAGTACCATTTAAAATTTTTATTAAAATATTACCGTTACCTTTCGTAGCAGGATTTGGGGACCTCAAAGACATGAGATGAGTGAAACATTAGAAAAACATTCTCATGTCCTGAAACTGCATATAGAAGCAAACAAAAGCATTTATCATAGTTAGGTGTTATTATACTGTTGGTGATGAAACCAGTCTGTGTTATGGCAATGTTTTCTATCTCTTGTTGATTTGGGATCAGTAGGACAGTGAAGGAAAAAAGAGGCAACCCTGTAATTAGAATAAAAATTGTGTATAGGTCTTTATGTTTTTTGGGGGAAGCAAATTATAAAGTAACAGCGAATTAGAACGGCAGCTGTTCATTAGCACTTCAGAAGTGATTTTACGTACATTCTGTAAGATTTTTCTGTAGCCGTTTAGGAATTCTGTCTAAACGCCGCCAACGGCTCGGGGGCTTGCTCTGGGAACTGCCTTGGGAACCTGCGGAGAGGGTGAGCGGCCCTGCTTTGGTTCAGCCTCGCTGGGCGAGCCCGTGCCGGGGCAGCAGCTGCGGCGCTCGGGGCTGTGAGGGCGGTGTTCGTTCGTTCTCTGGCGGCCCGTTCCGTGCCGGGGAGCGGCCCCTCGGCGGCCGCGGCCCACACAAAGGGCCCGCCCGCCCGCCATGGCCGCGCGTGGGGGCGGCCGCCTCCCGCGCCCCCATTGGCGGAGCGGGTTGACAGGCAGCGGGGCGGGCCAATGGCCGCCGCGAGTTGGAAGGGGAGCCGGCGCGGGCGGCGGGCGCGATTGGCTGGGGGCGCTCGTGGAGGCGGGGCGGAGGGGCCCAGGGCAGGCGTTTAAAGATGGCGGCGTCGGCGGCGCCGAGCGGGGCTGGGCTGTCGTGAGGCGGCCTCGCTCGCAGCCCCGGCACAGGAGCGGCGGCACCGCCGGGCATGGCTCAGGTGGGTGCGGGCCCCGCGGGGCGACGGGCAGGGCGGGCCCGCCCGGACACCCGCCCCTCCGCTCCCCAGGCCGCGGCGCCCGCGGGCCCGCTGCGCTCCCACCGCCCGCCCGGCCCCGGCCCCGGCCCCGGGCGCGGAGCCCACGGGAGCCTCTCCCCGAGCGCCCCCGCCCCAGCGCCGCGGCGGCGAGGCGCTGCCCTGCCCTGCCCTGCCCTGCCCTGCCGCGCTTCCCCCCGCCCCGGCCGCGGCTCCCTGCCCGCGGAGCTGGCGCCCTTCGTGGGTTGTTTTGGGGTTTTCTTAGCGGGTAGATGTTTTGTTTATTTGTTTGTTTGCGCGTTCGTTTCCCGCTGCCCGGCCGCGGGTCTGCGCTGGGGACGGTGGCGAGGAGGGGGAGCGGCCGGTCCGCGCCGCCCTGGCCGGGGTGATGGGGCAGCGGCTCCGGCCGCGCTCGGCTCTCGGGGGTGACCGGAGGGACGGGGGGGTTTCGCCGGGCACACCCTTTGTACGGGGGAGAGGGGCTGTGTCTGCTCGGGGCGAAGGGAGGAAGAAAAGGCACGGTTTTTTCAGTTGCGGTGCGTTGGAGATAAGCTGTGTCTGTAGCTCTCAGGATCCCCATTCGAGCGTTCCTTCTATTAATAGTAAATTATCTCGTTCAGTCTCTGTAAGGTTAATTCTCCCAGCTTTCTTCAGGTCTTTTTATTTTGGCTGGAAACCGTTCGTTCTTTTGTACTTCTTTTCCCTAGGCTTCGGGTTTGTCTGCCAAGTTTGTTTGCCCACCCAACATGCGGGCGTGAACCCATTCTATTTCTTGACTCTTTTAGGCTCTGAGTTACAGGTCTTGGAATTAGATCTTTAATTTTTCTTTTACGAGTTGAGAAGTTGTCTCTTCTATTTAGGTAATTAAACTTAAGGGTTCCTGACTTTAATTCTATTGAGTTGCTAGTTCTTTTGGTTATCAGGGTTCTTTTGGCGTTTTTAGAGAAAGGGAAAGAAATTCAGTTCCTTGTGTCTGTTGTTTTTCTTTACAAGTAAGAAGCTTATGTGTGATGTGAAAAGAAGAATATTTTTCTTCATTCCTAGACTCGGATTTTCACCTTTTTTTAAAATTAGTTTCCTATTTTCCACAATTAACAAAACTATCTAAACCTTGCCAGAAAACCAGTCAAGCTATAAAAGCAACTGTTGTTTTCTCATTTCTGAGGGTGCCTTTACAAAGTCATGTGTTCTGTTCGTTCTGAAATGGGATGAAGTGTTAGGAACTAGAGAAGTTCTTGAGCCTTGTCTGTATTTACCACTTATAATGCTGTTGTTGGGCCCTGGCTACATTGTCTTAAACTTCCTTGGTGACTGACTTACACAAAGTGGTTGTTTCCTTCAGAATCTCTTGACTCTAAAGCTGATAATGGAGAGAAACAAGAGAGCAAGTATGTAGTAATTAACATACAGAATATTGTTTTCTTTTGGTGTTTCCTGTTCTGCTTTAACGAAGGTAAATTCAGTCTCTTCGGGTTTTAATAGGGATAATAAATAGGATTAACTTACTTCTGGAACTGTATGTGTCAAAAAGATACAATAGGTATAATAAAAAGGTGGATGACTGTGAGCGAGAAATTACTTTGACAGGGGTTAATCAGTGTGATCAAGACCTTATAAATTCAGCTCCATTTGGGGCTGGAGGATGGCTTTGTATGTGGTTAGCAAATAAAGAGAGTCTGCTCTGAGCCACACTTCCTTTTGTGAAGGAGTGTGAAGTAAGCAGTTTCTGACACAGAATCCAGTTTCTTTTTAAAAAGTGGCTTTTTGAGGAGAGAATCTGTGGTATCCTCTTCCTTATTGTGGGTGCAGGTATCTGTGAAAAAAATGTTCTTTATGGAGCTCCCTTCTAGGTGCTGACCTGCTGTCCAGTGAAGGGAGTTCAGGTGGTGCTGGTTACAAGTTTTAAGATTCTGCTTTTTTCCTTGAAAAAAGATGCCCTTTTCTCTGTGTACTTTTCTCCCATCCCTCTTCTGTCTGGTTGTGGAACTTATTAAACAAAGAAGTAGTTTGTTTTTTTTCTTTTCTGCCTTCAAAGGACATCTGTAAGACGACCAAGCCAAGACTTGCATTTGCTGGGACCTGTACAGTTCACTGTGTTACAGTTAGGAGTCCCAGTTATCTGTATCACTGAATTTACTTTGTAACACAAAACGTTTTAAAACGATCGGTCAGTATCAGTTAAAAGGGTGAGGTCTGCATCTATTGGGGACCTGCTGAACGTGAGTTGTGTGTTCAGAGTGCCTGCAGTGTCCTGTACTGCCTGATGCAGCTCTGTGGTGTTCCATATCTTTGGAAGGAGTCCTTACGGAAACTCTTGATGGAACTTGGTGGAGCCTTGGGGAATAAAATGTGATTTGAGGACAAATAATGAAGGATGGTAACATGCAAACTGACTTAGGTTACAACCTAACCCGTTATACTAAGCCAGTTTTTTATGTGCCAGTTGTGTTCTTGTGATCTGAGGTCTGTTTGGCTGTTGGTAACTTACCAGCTTATCCAGCTCATCCTTTTAGGTTTCATCCCTTCTGCCTGTCTTTGAAATACCTGATAGCTCAGGGAAAATCCTTACCGGTTTTGTTGTGGGATTTTTTTTCCCAGCCCCTGATATAAAGGGCATATTGTAGTGCTATTTGGCAGGAAAGTCGTTGGGAATTGGACCTGTGTTACTCTGCTTCTGCCTGGCTTTTTGTAGCTTGTAGGAAGGTATTGTAGTCCACTGTAACTGTAGAGTGACCGGACTGTTATCTTATCCTGGGGATGTGGCAGGTTTATGGCTGGAAGTGGAAAAGCTCACTTAAACTCCCCTTAGTTTAGAAGTTTTCCTGGCCACAGTATCTGTACCAAGTAGTCGACAGTCTCTGGCAGTGATTTGGCATTCATCATTCAGCTATTCATCATTTCCAGGCCAACAAGAAAGGGAAGAGAACAGGAGTTTAATTGTTAACGGTGCTTGAAACAGAATAACAAGACATCTCTCCTGCAAAAAGCAGAGGTGTTGTAGCAGTGAACTACCAAACCTAGGCAGGGGAAGATGGACACCACCAAGATTGACAATGGTGGTGCAGGAGCGGGAGGTGTATCAGGGTGTATCAGCATCCACCAGCATGGCTTATGCCTTGTCAGTGTTAGTTTCTCTGGTTGGACCAGGTAACTGTTGAACACATGGGAAGCTGTTACTCTTTCAAATTCTAGAACGCTGATTTCAGTGTTGCATTTCTGTGGGAATTACTTTTTTTTCAAGAGTCTTTAGAAGACTCTCAGGGTGAAAAAATTAGATGACTTAGGCATTTAATTTCCAGGAGTTAGAGAACTCATGCTGCGACTCTTTTGATTCTTTTGTTCAGAATTAACAATTAAGACACTAATGATTTACTGTGAAGAGCTTTAATCATTTGTCATTGACTTTTTTTCTTTTTTAGTCTGAGGATGAGGAAGGTTTATTAGACAATTATATTTTTAGGTGTTCTGTGTAATGGTAGACGTTTGAGAACTTGCTGAAATAAGAAGGAATTGTTTGCTGCTGGGGTCATGGTGTGTTCATCTTGTAGGATGAATATATAGAACTGCTTGTCTTACTGGTGAATGAGCCATTTTTCAATCTGAAAAGCAACACGTTTGTATCAGAGAAGACAGGATTGGTTTAGAGCTCTTATCAAATTGGAACCTTTTTCCTTAGTAACTCTGCAATGCATGTCAAGCTCAGCATGTTCAATGTGTCACGATCTTGAGTATGTTTAAAAAACGACCACAAAATAGGAACTGCTCTGGTGCCCCAGCAGAACTTGCTTTATTGCCAGATCACTAATATGAGTTTGCTCTGTTGGATATTATGCTTTCTTCCGCTTTCCAGGTAGGTGGCTTGTGTATGTTGTTGAATTTTAATTGATCCCATTATAACTTCTTATTCCCAGCCTCCTGCCTTGCCCCAGTTGGTGTTTGGATATTGCTGTTGGTTTGTTCCTCCTGGGCTGGCCTGGAGATACATGAGACAGTAATATTTGGTTTCTCTCTAAGTCCCTCATGGCAACCCAGACGTTCTGCTCTGTTGCCTTCAGTGTTACACAGCAACATGAAGGACCCGGAGCTTGTCTTGCCAGAATACTTGGGTAGACTTGCTCTGCTACCTGGGGATGCTTTGAGCAGAGCAGGCTGAGCCCGCTGCTGTGGGCAGAGGGACACTGCTTCCTTTCTAGCTGGTTGGAAGATTTAAGCCTAGTTTGGGCTGGCATGGAGGGACTTGGAGAAACCAAAATAAGCAGGTAAGAAATTGTGCTTCCTTCCCCCAGGTGCTTGTGGTGCTGCACAGATGACAAAAGTATAATTGAAGAAGGCATCATACACATGGTAGAAAGAACCCACTTAATGTAAAAAATAAACAAGCCCTAAGCACACACTCCCCATCCCCTGTAAAATTTTCTAGAGCAGTTGAATATTTTTTACAGTTTAAATCACCTAAAACATTGACTTTTAAATACCTTCCAAAATTATTTTGAGCTTCAGTGGTATGTATCTGGACCTGAATTCCTTGGAGATAACAAATAGGTCCCTAATAGTACAAAATACAAGATCAAATGAGTAATATCTGACTATCTAGAGAGTAATTTTCTGTGAGATTTTAGTGAAGGATGAGATTTCCTGTTAAAACTTCCTGTGAAGTTTCAAAAATATCTAATAACTTAAACTTTGAAAAGCCACATGTGTTACAGACCAGAGTTGTTAAAATAGTCTTGGTTTTGCAGATTGTCTTAAACTGTGAGCTAATTATCCTTTCTGCTGTGTGGGTAAGTATGGCTTGAGTGCCAGGTTGTTTTAAATTATAGGAGAACCTCCCCAAAATGCAGTTTTTAGTCTGTCATGCTTAATGCCCTGTCTGCTAATCAAGCAGAGATAGTCAACTAATCATAATGCAGGGCAGCTGTGTTAGCAAATTCCTGTGCTGGTGAACAGCTCAAGCAGCAAAACCAATGGAATTCCAGCCTCATTCAGAGTGGGCTCTGGGTACCCTGCGTTTTTCACTGTGAAAATGTCGCTCTTCTACTGGAAATTGTAGCGGGAGTGAGGTGTTCTCTTTCTGCCTGGGATACTGTTGCCATTTTTCCCTGTGACAATGTGTTTTTCTTTTTCTTCTCCTAGGTTGAAAGAAGAAAAGGAGACCTGCTTGTCCAATGAAGATGCAGTCTTAGTCTTCAGCTATTTAAGCTGAATGCATTGTGATTTCCAATAATTGAGACAGTGATTCTGAAAGCTGTCTACATTAATGAAAAGAACAATGTAGTCAGCTTAACTGAATCATCAGTGTTGCATATTGACTAGAACACGATAACCCAATCCTGATGGACTCGTGCATGTTAGGAGGCTAGAGATAAACGTTTATTAAAGCGTTGCTTTGTTTTCTTTAAAAGCCGGCAGTTTTAAAAATGGAGAGCTATGACAGTGTACCACCCCTCCCTAAAGAACCTGCAAGAGAAATGAATGTGGAGAATCCCAGTTGTCCCCCACCTCTGCCGCCCAGCGAACAGCCTCCACCACCTCCCCTGCAAACGTCCAGTGACGCAGAGGTAATGGACGTTGGCTCTGGTGGTGATGGACAGTCAGATAGCCCTGCTGGGGACACGCACAGTCTCTGCAGAACTCAGCTGCTCACAAAGGGATCTGCCTGCTACAACAGCCGTCTTATCATAGACCCCGCCAGCGGGGACCAAAGCCCGAGAACCGCTCGTCACGCACCGTCAGGTCGCAAGTTCACCCCAGATCTTAAGCTGCTGAAGGATGTGAAGATTAGCGTTAGCTTTACAGAGAGCTGCAAGAGCAAAGACAGGAAAGTTCTGTACACTGGAGCTGAGCAGGATTATAAGGCAGATGCAGAGTTTGGTATTAATAATGTCAATGGGGATTTGCATGTTTGTCCTTTCGGTGGTAGCAGTGGTAAAGCTGTAGGAATAGGGGGTGACAGTGATGACAAGAAGGATGATGAAAATGATATTGATCAGGAAAAGAGAGTGGAATATGCAGTTCTGGATGAGCTAGAAGACTTTACCGACAATTTGATGGAAATAGATGAAGAAGGAGGAGGGTTCACATCTAAAGCAATCGTTCAGAGAGATAAAGTGGATGAAGAAACCTTGAATTTCTCATATGAGGTAAGCAAATCCACAGGTTTTTGGTGGGTAAGAGCTTTCCAAGTGGCTAGAAAAAAAAGGCAAAGAAACAGTCTCTTTTAGAAGTGTGCAGCATGTGAGTCAAAAATGCAGAATTTTCAGTCAGAGCTTCGGCTGAAAACTTCTTTAAACTATTTTGATTAAACTCATGAGTTGTGTGGCAGCTTCTGCACTTTGTTTAAAAATAGCATTTAAAAGTCTTTTCACACAGTTGCAGCTCATTTTATCATGAAAAATACAGTTCTCACAAAACTTATTTTCTTATTTTTCAGTCTTTTTACTGGAGTCATTGGAAGTGTCTAGTTTCTCTGTGGAAGTGTATATCACAAATGTGTGCTTTCTCTTTGCGAGGGAAAAGGGAGGTTGGTAACCCAGAAGGATAGTGTCTGATGAAGTCTCTTTCAGGATGACTTTGATAATGATGTGGATGCTCTGCTGGAAGAGGGTCTTCGAGCACCCAAAACAAGGAGACTAGATAATGAGAAATATGGTGGTGAAAGTGATCACCAGTCTGATGGAGAAACAAGTGTGCAGCCAATGATGACCAAAATTAAAACTGTCCTGAAGAGTAAGTTAATATTCGTTAAATAACTGCAATTCTTGTATGTGGCTTATGTTTGTAGAACAGAAGTGTATCAGCAAGCAGCACGTGGGATAGCAGTTCTTACGGAATTTTATTGTTTGGAGGCTTCTTACTGTGGGATTTCTCATGTTCCTAAACAGTGAAGTTGATTTTTGCTTTTGCTCTCTCTTATGTAATAAGAATCCATTGTAGTGTGTGGATTTCTGAAAAATAATGAAGAATGTTACCTCAGTGGCAGGGAGGTGAACAAGGATGACCTGGAGCTTTTGTCTCCAATGCCATGAATCAGCTGCAGACTTTGTGGTTATTGTGGACTTTTTCCTGCTTCGGTTCTACAACTTCTCCTGTTGGAATTGCTCCATGCGGAGTCTCTGTGCATGCAATACTAGGTTACAAGGAATGACTGGAAAAGGCAGTGGCTTACTTTTATCTAATTCCATTGTGTAAATGTTAGAAACTACTGATAAAGAAGAGCTGAGAATGTGAACCAGTCCAGAAGAATTTACCTGAAAATATTCTGAATTAGCATTAGAATTTGAACATGCTCTAGAGGAATACTTTACAGCTTCAGTATGTTTTGAAATAGGAAACCAAACAGGTTTTTCCCTCCAAAATTGTGTGCTAACACAGGATTGCCAGGAGGCTTCCAGCAAAGCTGAATGGTCTCTGATTTCTGGTGTACAGAGGAGTGAGACCTTGGCTTACAAAGGAACTCTTTGCTGGCTGTTTGGATCTGTAGGTCTGGTGTCTCAATGCAAATTTATTCCCAAGTGCCAAGTGAAAAAAATTTAAATGGAGAATTCAGTTGTTTCTAAAGCAAGTGTGGCTTTTCCAGTAAATATAGTGGTGTTTAAATACATGAAGAAGACTAATGAGAAAGTCCACCGAAGAAACAAACAAAGCAGTCTGTATAAAAATTAGCGCTTCTGTTGCCTTTACGTTGAGAACATAATGGAATCTCTGGGTTTTCAGGATTTAGTGTGGATTAGAAGCATATCCCTTGTTATTAAAACAACTTCTCTCTACAAAACATCTTTAATCTTGTTGCAGTGTAGTTTTATTCTTTGAGACAGAAGAGGCAGTACATAAAAACCTGGATTCTTCTTCTTTTAAGCAGTCTGTGCAAGTTTAAAGCCATTCTTTGCTTTCAAGGTCGTGGCCGCCCTCCTACAGAGCCTTTGCCAGATGGATGGATCATGACATTCCATAACTCGGGCATTCCTGTCTATCTGCACAGAGAATCTAGAGTTGTTACCTGGTCTAGACCTTATTTCTTGGGAACAGGAAGCATAAGGGTGAGAGCCGTCAATTACTTACATACTTACTAAGATTGAAAAATGAGACGTGTTCCTGCAGGCAGTTGCATATTTTTCTCTTTCAGTGGGCTTTTTTCCAGTGTTAAAACAAGGTCCTTGAAAAGTAAACGCTTCTATTTCTGAAAATTTGATAGGATTTTTCTTAGTTGCCTAGTTTTTCCTGTTTGGGCAGTGAAAGAGAACGAGATGATCTTGGGTTTGATGCCTTTGTTTTTCTAGCATATGGCTGAAAAATCTTGGGTTTATTCCACCATGCAATAGGTATGGATGATTTATTTGTACCTATAAACTAGTCTGAGCTGTGGCTCATGGTCCACACTTACAGAAGTAAGGATGTGGCAGCCACGAACCCAAGGAATCTGCAGAAGCTGGATTTAATGCCATGGGCTTATGCCCCAGGAAAGCTGAGTGGATTTTACGACAGCACGTAGTGTTTGCATATAAGTGAAGAGAATGTAGTCTGGCTGTAAAGCAGCCAGCACACTGGGAAGGTTTGTGTCGGGATACCCCAGGAGTGGCCCTGGTCAGCTCTGGAGTAGGGTGAGATGGCTGACCAAAGAGAAACCAAAGAGAAGTCTGCACTGAGCAAAAGTGTCTTCCGTCTTGATTGCGTCTCTTGGGTTTGAGTTTTGCCTTTGGTGACTTTGAGCTACTGATACCTTCTGTATTGTTTTGTATTTGCAGAAACATGATCCTCCCCTCAGTAGCATTCCTTGCTTTCATTACAAAAAAATGAAGGAAAATGAGGAAAGGGAACAAAACAATGACATAACCCCCAACGGGGAGGTCTCACCTGTGAAGCACCTAGATAAATCCTCAGAACTGGACTGCCAGGCAGAAGAACCAGATTCTACTGCTGCTGATTCTGGGCCTTTAGATGACAAAGACCCCTCGGGGGGAGATGCAGCACAAGGAGCCTTGGGACAAGTTAAGGCCAAAGTTGAAGTATGTAAAGATGAATCTGTAGGTATGTATGGCAAGTGGAGTCTCTTCTTGCCTGGAGTTGGGGTAATGACATTTGGGATTCTTTATTCCAGGCTTGGCAACCGAGTGGTGTCTTACCTGAGACCAGGTGGTCAGTTATCTGTCTGCATGGTCTGAGATCTGGAGAAACAGCTCCAGTACTAGAAATCAATTTTGATTTAACAGAAGAGAAATACACAGTGAAGAATTTGGCTGAAACCCTGAGAGTCCACGTGGAAGGGTTTTACCCCAAAAATGTGAATGCTTGAGAAGTTTAGTCCTGTAGGCTTTATCTCAGTTTAACCATTGGTTATGTCAATGTGTACATCTGAAGGGCTGTTGCCAAGTGTGTTTCTGTGACTCGTTTAACTAGGCTTTTCTGTGCAGCCTCTATGTTGGCTGAATTGTGTCTTTTTTCAGCTCTTTAAGATAAGTGGTGCAGTTAAACTGTATTTCCTTAGTTTCACAACTCTAGCAAAATAAGTCATGCAAATATAGTTGGACTCAAATGAAGGGGGGTGATGCTTCATTATTTTATTTATACAAGTCTGATAGCCTTTTCACAAAAAGCTGCCTAAAGAAGTCATGCCAAAATCACTGCCTAAGTTAGAGGAACTTGGAGAGGAAGCTCTTGTGCCACTTAGCACATCTGCATACCTGGGAGTCCCATCCATGGAAATTAATGTTCCTCAGAATATTGGTAAGGATCATAGGCTGCTGTTTGCCTTTAGTGTTCAAATGTAAAACTGGTCCTTGACATCACAGGTGTCCTATTCGCTCAGGAAAACATGCCAAAAGACTTAAAAAACCCCAAATCACCAGTATTTAGCAGCAAAACTAAAACCAGTGAGGACTTACCTTTCTACGTAAAGTTCATCTCTCTGTCTTTCTTCAAATAGGATCTGTTCTGCATTACTGAAAAAACACTGACTGATCAAGTATAAGCATGACTTGCATTTCCTTCCTTGTGGAAGGAAACAATACCAGCAGCTTGCTTTTGTTCGTTTACATCTGTGGATGCTGCTCTTTATTTTTGCTGATTGTATCTGCAGAGAAGTATCCTATAAAGGATGTGTGAAATTCATGTGTCCAGTCCTGCTTAGAGGCTGCAGATGCTCACGGATCATTAACGAGAGTTTCATTACGCAGTTGGGTGGTACACTGCTTGATGAATAGGCAGCAGTAGTTGGTTGAGGCAGCTGAGGCTGAAAGCAGAACCGCTGTACTCGCTGTGTGCCTTGCTTCAGGTGCCGGGAAGGTATTGAAGTAGAACAATTACCACTGTTTGTTACAAACTGGTGGGTATTGTGCTAGTTAGGGCTTACTAGAACCTTCAGGTGACAGGAGAAAATGGCCTTTTGTTTTATGTTGTTTTCCAGTTCGCACAAACATTTTGCATTTGACCCAGTAATAGGAAAACTTGTAATTAGTTGTGTTAGTATCAAATAGCATCGTGACCTTTGGCTCCTACTGTGAGGACGTAATTATGGCACGTTTATACAGTGGAAATAGAGAACTTACTGCTTGCTCAGTGGTAAAGCAGAGAGTAACTCGCTTGTGTTCCTCAGATCTGGAGGATTTCAGGCGGTACCTGGAGAAGCGGTTTGACTTCGAGCAGGTGACGGTGAAGAAGTTCCGCACGTGGGCCGAGCGGCGGCAGTTCAACCGCGAGATGAAGCGCAAGCAGGCCGAGTCCGAGCGGCCCATCCTGCCTGCCAACCAGAAACTCATCACCCTGTCTGTGCAAGATGCACCCATAAAGAAAGGTTGGCTGCTCTGCCTGGAGCTCAGGCGTTCTACCTTCCAGACTAATAGCGGTTCTAAGTTTGGCTGAAAATAAATTTTAAAAAGCCTCTAAGAAGTCTGTTTTTCCTTGATCTGGAATTCTGTGTTCTTTGATCCGTCATACTACATAGTAAAGGGAACATATTATCAAATAGGCTTCCTATTTAAAAGAAAATTCCTGAACGAACAGATTTTTATTGAAGGTTACAGTCCTGGTAACTAGTGACTACCTTCAGCTCTAGTTACTGTTGGCTGTGGCTGAAAACCCTCCTGCCTTGTCACTGAGTGCTACTGCCTTCTCAGTCCTGTACCAGTTCTAGTAGGTCCTAAATTAAGGGCTGGATAAATGCCATATTGATCCAGATTAAAATGTCCTATTAAAAATACAAATGTGTGTGCAGTTGTGCTGTGGTGTGAGGAGTGCATACTGTCTGATAGGAAGCTGGAGTATTCCCTTGTGTATCCGTAATAGTACATCTGACTGCAGTCTGATGTTTAAAATGTCCATTAGACCTGTGATTTGGATTCTGTTTTATTTTGTACATTGTCATGTCTCTGAGCTTCTTCTCTTTAGCAGAATTAAAGCTCATGAGTTCATATCGACCATTCCCTGTTACAGGGAGGTACAGCTGAATTTTCCCTTATACATTTTTATCTTCAAGTGTAAGTTTAGAGCCACATTGAAACTGTCTTAGTTAAAGACTTGCACTGTATCTACCAAATATTAACTTTCTCCTCTATATTGCTACAGTGCCTGCTGAGCCAGGGTTTGTGCTGTTGACTAACGATACTGTTGCAGGGAACAAATCCCATCCAACCAAAAAGTGATCTTTCAAATAAAAAGAGCACAGTCATGGCAGGGGAGCAGTGCCCTGGTCTGGGGCTGCTAAACAGGATTTTTGTGGGGGAATGATTCTGGTTTGGGGATTTGAAGTCTGTGTGCCTGTTGTTGTGCCTCCCTTCTGATGTGTTTAGGAGCAAATTAGAGGATCTGTAATTGATGTTTGCTGCCAAAAATGCTGGGTGTAGAGGTCCGGAGGCCATCGGGCTGCAAACATTGAACACAGGATGTTTGACTTAGCTCATAATTAGTGCACTTCTAGCTGATAGAAACTTGTCGCTTGCACCTCAATACTTCTTCAATGAAGGTGGCCTGGGAGTTCTTAATTACTGTGCCAGATTCAACAACAGTGCATTTCACTTGAGCAAGCACTTATCCCTTGGAGCTCGTGATTTATTCATTGATTTATTTGTAGTAGAAACTGTCTTTAAAGACTGGAACTACTTAGCTTCTCCCCCTCCCCCTGTCTCTCTTGCAGAATTTGTCATTAATCCCAATGGGAAGTCTGAAGTTTGCATACTGCATGAATATATGCAACGAGTCCTAAAGGTTCGCCCTGTTTACAATTTCTTTGAATGTGGTAAGTCTGTTTTCTTAAAATATAACTGGAATCGAGTTGATGTTGGAGTTTGCTTCCTGAAATACAGTGTATGTTCCCTTGATTCTTACTTTTGCTGTTTTGTTTTGAGGTTTTTTTGAGGGCACCTTACAATTCTTCAGAATTATGTTATTGCTGTGTATGTATTATGTAATTTAATTGAATTTTTCAATATCAGAATGTGTAGCTCTGGTATTCACACTGGGATACAAAAACTTTGTTGCAAATACTTGAATTCTGGCAGATTAGCAGTGATCTCTTAAAATGTTCTTTATTTGGAAGAATGGAGTACATGGTAGTAAGTCTCTGTTAATGGAAAACTCTCGTTAGTCTTTCTTGTACTGAAGTAAGCAATTTTTCAGTCTTTATGAAGAATAAACAATTTCCATCCCTCTTGAAGTTGAAATGAAGTAAAGAAAGCCTTGATAGGGGTGGTATTTCATGTTCATGGTGAGTGTATTTTACACTCAGTTCTGAAAAGCTTTCTTTTACTTCCCTCCTTCATTTCCAGAGAACCCAAGTGAACCTTTTGGAGCCTCAGTTATTATCGATGGAGTAACTTATGGGGCAGGAACTGCCAGCAGCAAAAAACTTGCCAAGAATAAAGCTGGTAATGTTTTTTCTTTCTTAATACCAACTCCTGACTTGTTTATCTGTTTTCATTTCTGCTTTGGAAATTACATATTAGCCATAGTAAGTGGGAATAATTTTAACAGTCAAAGAAGATGTGTTGCCTTTTGGCAAAATGGATAAATACTGGTGCAGGGACTTTGCTGACAGGCAAAGGTTCAGCAATGGACTGGGGCAGAAAACCATGAAGAAACTGGCCCTGTTAACCTGCATGGCGACTCCTGAGGTGTGCTGGCAGTGTGAGAGTCAGTCTCTAGTGATCCAGCCAGTAAGAACTTGGAGGTTTTATGTCTCTGCTCTCACCTGCTGTATAAACACCTGGGTATGGATTGTAGCAAAATCAAGATACTTACCCATCTTCAAAACAAAAAGAAAAAAATCCCTCCAGCTTTTGGTTGTGTTGGTTTTCTCTCTGACAATAAAACAATTGTACTGAACCATGTGATTGATTTCTAAGTACTTGTCTTCGTTACTTAGTTCTAATTATGTAAGTCTGTAATGAACGTGTAAATAATTCTAATGGGAATGTCTTGTCGTGACCACATATCCCTGTGGTAATTTCTGTCCTTGAGAAATACATCAGTGCAGCCAAATGACCAAAAAGCAGCCTGGAATTTTTCGTGCATGAGAAAAAGGTGTTTTGCTGTGAAGGTTCAGGCAAATCCCGGGTGTGCTTTTTGCCCCACCTGGGGTTCTGAGTGCCCTGGTGAGACAGTACCAGGACTCAGCTGTAACAGCTGAGGGGACACAACTCCCTCATTTTTGCCCCTAAGGCTCTGTGTCACTTACTAGAGGAGATGTTTTTCTTTACAATCGTTGTTTAAATAAACTTAATCAAGATGTTTAATCGCTTCCTGCAGCTCGAGCTACACTGGAAATCCTTATTCCCGACTTTGTTAAACAGACCTCTGAGGAGAAGCCCAAAGACAGTCAAGAACTTGAGGTACTGAGCTGTTGCTTCCTGCCTGTCATTATTGGAGTCTGTTTTTAAGAACATTGCACCTTCAGTGTCAAAAATACAGTGGAAAATTCGTAAGGTTGTTTTCTCAGTCAAAGGGAAACGTGAAATTCTTCTTTTAGAGCAAGACCTATGGCACTGAAAATACCATTTTTAATTGGAATTGATCAGAAAATTTAATGTGATGCAGAGAACTAGTTCCTTACTGATTATATCAGATCACTTCCTGAAGACCTGAAATGTTCCCAGATACCAGACTGCCTGTCCTGTCCTTTTTTCCAGAATCCTCTGGCTGATGCTGTGAAAAGTTCAGAGCTAAGGGCTGTCTGGTTTTGTGGGATCATCTTAAGACACCAGTGAAGAACTCAAAGTGCTCAGGCTTCTGGGACATTTTTACCTACCTGTAAAATCTCAGGCTTCAGGCAGTGACACTTGAGAAAATCAAAGGAAAAGTTTCTTTAAGAGGAGAATATGTGCTATATTTTCAGGTACTGGAAGTATGAAATAGTTCATTGATCAGTGGTGCTTTTCACAGAGCATCAGTAAGGAGTAAAGGACAAATCAGTGATCAGCCTGAAAGAAATGTTTTAATTTTAACAAGCGCAATATACAAAACGAGTTGTTTGTACCCTTGCTTTATCTTTAAACTGTGTTGTATCCCTTACGCTACTGAAATGGTCATTAGGAAAATGCAAACCATTTTTTCCATTGTTTTAAAATACAAGATGTGCCAGTAGCTGTGGGATTAGGTGTGGCAGCTTTGATGTCCATAAATACCTCCCATTATGGATTTAAAAGCCCTTTTTGAAGTATTAAGCACAGAGCAGCAGATCTTGTTGAGTGTTGCAAAAGTGAAACGCGGGTTAAGGGCAGCCTGAGGGTCTCTTTTGCACGAAGCACAGTGACCCTTCTCAATTCCTTTGCAGTATTTTAACCATATCAGTATTGAGGACTCACGGGTATATGAACTCACCAGTAAAGCTGGACTCTTGTCTCCATATCAGATTCTCCATGAGTGCCTTAAAAGGTAAGGCTGCAGCCTGAGAGTGCTCTGGGGGGCACAGGCTGCTGTACCTGCGGCGTTGGTGGGTGCCCTGGGCATTGCTGGGCTGGCTGAGCTCACTGAGCTCCCCGTGGCAGTGCAGACTGCCTGGGGGCTGAACTGAGCAATGCTGAGCCACTTTGAATTCATGTTGGCTGTTTATGCCTCTTCTGAGACCAGAATTTAGTTGTGGGACGTATATTTGGGGTTCCTTTATCCAGGCTTGCCTTTTCAAGTTACTGATCTAAAAAGACCCTTTTTGTTAAGGAATGTTTTGGAATTTATTATTAATGACTAATTTCATTGCAATTACTCTGGAAGATAACTGCGACCACTTGAGTTGCTTGCAGCTTTACTTAGTCTGTGGTCTTGACTTTGTGCTTAAGAAACCACGGAATGGGTGATACATCCATCAAGTTTGAAGTGATTCCTGGGAAAAATCAGAAGAGCGAATACGTGATGACGTGTGGGAAGCACACGGTGCGAGGCTGGTGTAAGTACAGCGGGGACTGTCCCCTCTGGGGGGCTGTTCCTCTGCTCTGGCTCTGACTGACACAAGGGGATGTTTGTGTTCAGCTCGTTGCACCGCGTTCCAGGGCTGACACGCTTCCCTGACTGTTTTACAGGCAAAAATAAGAGAGTGGGGAAGCAATTGGCTTCACAGAAAATCCTGCAGCTCCTGCACCCACATGTGAAGAACTGGGGCTCTCTCTTGCGGATGTACGGGAGGGAGAACAGCAAGCTGGTTAAACAGGTGACCCTGCTCTTGTTGCGGTCATAACCTACCCTGGGACTGGAGTTCTGCCTTTGGATCTTTCCGGGGTTTAAATGTAGCCCCAGCAGAGCTTTAGGGGTGTGTTGGGGCGTGCTGGTCCCTCCTGCTGAAGGCAGTTCTCAGTTCTGAGGGGAACCTGTACCTTGCCCTTGCCAGAACACAGGAGGAGTGATTTCACTGACAGGAATCCCTGTGTTAATCTGGCACCTTCCAGATCAAAATGATATCACCTGTTAAATATTTAACATTGAACCAGCTTGTGGAAATGGATGCTATTACTTAAGGAAGTACAATTACTGCTTCACGTGCATTGTTTTGATCAGTTGTTGCTTACGGTTCTGTTGGATAGGAAACCTCTGATAGAAGTGTGATAGAACTTCAGCAGTATGCCAAAAAGAACAAGCCAAATCTGCACATCCTGAACAAGTTACAGGAAGAAATGAAAAAACTGGCACAGGAAAGAGTGAGTAAACGTTCTTGTGGATTTACAAACTGCACAAGTGCCACAGTGGTCAGGTGGTTTTGCTCGTTTTACCCAGTAGCTCAGGTGAAGAGAGCTTTTCAAAACCTGACTGGGGGTGGCTATTCCTAGAGAGATTTTCATCCTCTTTTAAACTCTCTTATAACTTAATTGTACCTACTTCGGTAAGTTTATTTTTAACATCAGCCCAAGTTCGCCTTTCTCAGTGACTGACACACGTTTGGCTAAAATTGTTCAAAATTTGCATGGCGTTTTATGATTCTCTGCTCTTTATGACTGTGTGTGGGGGGCGTTTCATGTTTTTGTAGGAGGAAACACGAAAGAAACCCAAGATGACAATAGTGGAATCGGCCCAGCCTGGGAGTGAACCTCTCTGCACTGTTGATGTGTGAGGAGAAAATGCAAGTGGGGAGCAATAACACGAATGGAGGAACTAGATTTTCAACAATTATTTAAGAATTGTTTGCTGCAGAATGCAAGATAACTTTTAAAATCCAAGCTGCTTCAGTTATGCATTGTTCTTTTTGCATCATCAGGGCAATATTACTTTTTCCTAGTTTCTTTTTCTTTGGTTAGTTTTTTTTTTCCTTTTTTAATACCTCTGAGATATGTACGTTTAAAGGATCGATCATAAAAGTCTCTTACTTGGCAAATGCACAGAGGACAGGCATGTTCACACAGGAGAAAACCAATCAAGCACTTTTTCCTGGAAAGCCATCCATGTTGTTTGAATGGATGTATTTTAAATATGAAATTCAGAATATCTATGTACAGGCTGAAGCTGATATTATATATATATACACATTCATATATATGTATATATAAAAGAAATATATGTACATCTTCTTGTATGAACATGCCTAAAACTATTTTTGTGAAAAGTTTTGTTGCATTTCAGCACATAATAATATGCACTGATAAGACACTTTGGTGACAAATACAGGAAAGTGATGAGCAATGTTCCTAATGCCATAGGATTAGGCCAGTAATGCTGTTTTTGTTTTGCTTTTTGTCTCCTGCCAGGCTTAGTTACTTAAGATCACAGGATGCAGATTTTTTTAGTACTTGAACAAGTATACCTGGTAGTGTTTAGAGTAACAGGTTATTCAAAATTACTGGGATTTATTTTAAATGAAAAGAGCCTGTGTCAGTTTACAGATCACTTGAACAGGGAAAATATGGCCCTAGTTATATGATTAAAACAAAAACTGTCCTTTAAAAGGCTGTTTTCAAAGCTTGGAGCCAAAACGCAGCTGATGATAGTTGATAGTCTGAATATACTTTGCCAATGATGTGTTTAAAGACTTTCCACTCCCTTCTCCCAGCAATAAAACAATTTCTCATTTCTTTGATGTCAGATTACATCTGACTTGATCAATTAAGTCTTAATTAATTTGCACCATAAAAGCAATGAATTTCTAAAAGAATCAACACAACTCTAAAATCTGAAATAACTGCAGCAATTTAGATTTTTTAAGAAGCTTTTGTTTTTACTTTTTTTTTTTAATTACATTTTTAGTTTTTTAAGAAAATGCGTAACTTCTGTGAATTAGAATGTAGAGCTGGATTATGACATAGAGTAACGAGTAGAATGAGACCGTAACAGGTTATGCACATCAGAAAGGAAGCCACGAATGGGCAGCAGGGGCAGCGCGGGAGGAGCTGGCCGGGTTTGTCCTTCCCGTGGGGTGTCTGTGGCCCTGCAGTGGGGTCTGTTCCGGGGGCTGTTCTGTGGTGGCTCTTCAGGAGCAGCGGCAGGAGCTGCTCTGTCCTCGCTCCCCCTGCTCCCGGGGAGGGAACGAGCTCGTTTCTCGGGACCTGCTGCGGCTCCTGCTGCTTCCCCGGACAGGACCTGGGGCTTGAGGGGCTCTTTGCTTTGGTTTTTCTTTTGATTTTTGGTGTGGGGTTTTTGATTTCCCACGTTACATAGAGAGCGCTGCAGTATATTAAATTTAGTGCCTACTGGATTTTAACAATGTTGGCATCAGTATTGTAAGACCTCCTTTTAAATCCTGCATTACTTTGGAAATACGTGGATTTTAATTTATATTTCAAGCTGATGTTCTCTAACGTGTTGCTTATGATGCTTGAGGTTAAACAGGAGGAGTCTTGGAGTCTCACCTGTTTCTGTGTTTGAGTGATACCCTCGGAGGTCTCTGCAAATATAAATCCACCCATTTTTTATTATTGTATTTAGCTTTTTAGTTCCACAAGTTGTAATCCTGGTACAACAGGATACGGGTAGTTGAAGACTATACATGAATTTATTATTTAAAGAAGTGGCCTGTCTTAAAAAAAAAAAAGAAAAGAAACAAAAAACACTGCCTCTGCTTTTTTTTGTATAGCTTTAATAAATCTCCATCTTTTGAAGGGTATATAATATTGGTGCAGTAGTGACAAGCAGTGATTGCTGTTTGTCTCTTTGTTTTTATTGGATTTTTTTGTTTGTTTATTTTCCTAAAGACAGGGCTTGTATCTTCTATGCCTAAATGTATTACTCTTTTAGATAGGTTTTATTTCAGCCTCTATGTTTTCAGCAGAAAAATCTGTACTTGGATGGCACTGTAAAAGACAAATCACCCGTGTAGATCTCTTTATTTTTCTGAAACCAGAATGTCAATGCATTTGCAGGTCACCTGCAGAATATCCGTAGATGCCTCGCTTACCAATTTGTTTTCATTAATTTTAAGAGGATTGCTGTCTTACCTCACTCTGCCACTATCAGATTCACAAGGTGACCATTGCCCTTAATAAACATCCAGAGATTTCATTGTGAACCAAAGCCTAGAACGTCTATTATGCATTCTAAACAAAAACAAAGCAACGCGATGGTATTAGACCTTGCTGCAGCCTTTAACTGGAGAGATGTCCAGGAACCCGCGCAATAACTGCTGGAACAAACAACGGAACTGCTGTTTATGTCAGTGTGGATATTCTTGTTTTAATGTTTACTATTGTTTGGAGTGTAACAGTCTTGCATTTGCACATAAGCACGAGCTGCTGTGATAGAGGATAGATCATTGCATTAACTTCAGCTTCTGCATGAACACTTACAGTGTGATTCCAGATGTATCCTAAACTTGTCTTGTAACTCTTGTGTGTTTTCTAGGTAATCGGCTGTAAAGGTTTAGATCTGATTGTATGAATGCATAAACAACTGCTGCTTTTGTCACTGATACTTGTTATTTATCCCTTCTATATCCAGAGGAAGATGGGTATTTTTATAGGGATGGAGTGTATTTTTAAGAACTGTTCCATCCTTTGGGGATTAGACAGTTTTGCTTTGCATATTTTGTGCTTCTTGACAAAAGTGTGGTTTATTGACTTTAAGGATTCAATTAGTGTGCGTTCAAATCTTCATGGTACTGACAGAAAACTTACTGTGACTTGCAGTGACTAGTCTGATGCTACCTACTGGAACACCAGTGATCAGCTTTTTAACCATATTTATTAGACAGAACTGATGAATTAGTTGGGAAGAATCAGAAGTTTGGAAAAGACTATTATGCATAAACTTAACTGTTGTATGTAAACTTCCATTCTCCTGTGATGCTGTTAGGCTTTATACAAATATATTTGTAACATCCAAGTATTTAAAAGCATCATGATTATCTTATTAATTCTCTAAACTGTACTTTGGTCCTGGAGTGAAGTTCAGGAAGTGATATCCTCCTAACTTTGCGTGGGAAGGAACGTGAAGTGCAAGAAGCCATGCTGTTATTAACCAAATAAAATGATCAGCTACAGTATTCCAGTGTGTATCTGAGGAGGTGGGAAAACAAAACAGAAGAGTCCACCCTTACTGCCCATGCAGGTAACAATGGTTGCTCTTTGAGTTGTGGTGGGTGCAGTTGCTTGATGCCAGTGCTAAATTGGTACACCTATAAAGCCTCATTTTCACTGAGCCTCTGCTTGCTTTTTTTCTGCACAATCATGTAATCCTCTGTGTTTGGTCTTTGAGTACTACATGTGTATTTTTCAGACAATTAGTTTTGAGCAATAAAGTTTGATATTATAAAATGCACCAGTGTGATCAGTATTGCCATGGCTTAAGCATCTCTAGAAAAAGGAACTTTTGTGTTCCTTGAGTCCTGTAGGTGTTTTAATAGAAATTAAATTAGGGCAGGGTCACTGGTTAGGGAAATAACTTGATCCCTTTTTGGGTAAGGAATTGAATGTTTAAATGGTTAAACACTTGGAATTAAATTACAATGTTTTCTTGAACTGGGATTTGTATTTTAACTAAAATGTCAAGACTGGGAATGTCTCAGCCCAAAGTGCTGCTTTTGGTACCTGTTGTCACCGCACTGGTGGGTGTCAGCACAGCTGTGGGCCGTAGGTTTTGCTCTTGTTCAGGCCACGTTTAACGTCTGTCAGAAGTGCATTTGGTAAGTTGAGATTTAAGATGGTGATTCCTTCCCACAGTGTTCCGTGTGCTCTGCAGTGTGGATCCCAGTCTGTTCGTGGCAGCTGCTGAGCAGCTGGAGGGGCTCCTGCCTGGAGAGCTCCCCGTGCCAGGGGGGGACTCTCAGCCAGGTTTGTCTCCCCCTCGGTACCTGCACTGGAAGTGCAGCTGCAGGGGCTGAGTGGTGTCCCTGTCCTGGGGTGTGTCTCAAACACAACCTGCCTTTGTCTCCTGCTTCCAGGGCTGCCACTCAAACAGCTGGGAAGACACCTGAGGAGATCCTCTGGAGTCCAGGGCAGAGCTTTGGTGCAGAGCACCAGCATCCAGAAGTATTTCAGTTGTAACTCAACCACTGAAGGAGATGAGGTAATTGTCCTTGTTTTCTCCTTGCTCAGTGATCCCTGACTCACACAGCTCTTCCACAAACGCGCTTTCTGTGAGGCCAAGGTTACCCTTCCAGAGCTACTGCAGGAGCAGAAACACCCCAGTGGGGCTACAGAAGTTCTGGAGATCACTGTGCCAGGGGAGGTACTCGACTGAGGGCACCCCCTGAGCAGCCTCACTGACACTGAGAGGAGGAGGAGCCTCCTGACCAGAAATGACCATTCTCTTGGTATGAGATGATCTTTAAGGTCCCTTCCAAAACAAACCATTCTGTGGTTCTACAATAATGAAATTTAATTGATGAGTACGATCAAAGAACTCGGAAGCCTTGCACCTGCTCTGCTGTCCGGATTTATTACCTGGATGTTACAGACACGATGTCAGTGACACAGCAAGGCAGAGTGGTTTGTGCAGTGTCTCTGAGTTCAAGCTGCCTGGCTGTCCTGGCCTGCGGCGTCTCCCTGGGCAGCGGCTGGTTGGGGCCCTGCCGTGGCTGAGGGGACACCCCCGGCCCCCTCGGAGCCACCTCCCGCTGAGGGCTGAGCTGCCACCGAGCTGCCGTTGGCGTATTCCACCCGCTCAAAGCAGAGCAGTAACTCGCAGTGCCTGGTCTGGGGGAACAGATCCACGGCCATGGCTCGCACGGGGCGGAAAGAGGCTCCTTTCACCCTGTTGGACGGGGCCCGGCAAAGGCTGAACGGGAAAGAGACAAAGGGGAGGAAGAAATGGATCCATGTTCTAGTCTGTTCATCACCACCGCTATTCCAAGAGCTCCCCCTCCCCAGCAAGCACGATTTGGCTTCTTCAGGTATTTACCAAGTCAGCCTAAGGCAAGAAACACTCACTCTACAAAGTTGTTCATCGCAGCTCTGGGATTGCAGGAGACATAGATGAGCTTCTTCAGATGTTCAGCTCTTCTAATGGCAAGAATTACCTTGGAGTCTGGATGATCAAAACCAAGACAGCTGTTTACTGGCTCTGTGAGCAGCAACAGCCTGGCAGAGGAATTCCAGGTTACGCCCCAGCAGGAACAAACTGCTGCACTACCCTGTGGGTTCAGGCTGCACCTGAAGCCTCCACCTCATTTGTGCCGTTGGTGTTTCCTTGGGTTCCCCACCCACCAGGCGTGAGGAAACAGCCCCAGCTGGGAACTTACGCAGCCCTGCTCGTGGGGGATCCACTATAGTGACCAGGTTCTGAGGAGCCAACACGTTCATTAGGGAAGGGACAACATCTTCTGCCTTCCCACAATAAAATTCAATATTGTTCAGTTCTGTAAGAACAAGAAAGGATGGCAGAGTTCTTATCAAAGCATTTTTGCTACACTACACTGGATATTAAGTTCTGATGCCTTAGAAACTACAAATTGTTTAGTCTGCCATGAAATCAGTGTAATTTAAACAATCACTGTTATTTCAGATCATTTAAACAACAGTAATTTGAGCATCTTCCATTATCTGGATAAAGCAAAACCTCACAACCAACAGCCAACGTTAATGTTTTATTTAGGAGCATAACTGGGGCTTCATTTCATTTCTACACTGAAATGTTTTACTTTTGAAGAAGGAAAAAAAGCTGGCTTTTAGTCAATGGGCAAATTGATTCGTGGGCTAACATGGTCTTTGTTTGCAAGAGAGATTAAGTGTTTAAAATGGACAAGATCACTATGAACACCGTGTAATTCCAGGCTGCTGAGATAAGGTAAAGAGCAACTGGCTGTACAACTCCTTCTTAACAAACAGAGCATTTCAGCTCAACTCACCGTTGATCTGGGCGTTGGCTTTTGCATCCTGCACGGCCTCCTGGCAGAGTTCAATTCCAATCACCTTCTTCACTTTCTACAGAATCAAGGGAAAAGCTCCCTCTGTGTAAGTTGAACCCATTTCACAGCATCCCGTTAACGTGAACTTTGCCTGGTACCTGGTCACAGAATTATTGCCTTGCAGGCAGAAAAAAGGCTGAGAAGGGATTTGTGTGAATCCATAGTGACTTTCTCAACTGGAATTGTGGGATGAGCACCCTTTATCCCAGCCTGTACGGGACAGACTTGCTACGCTGCTTTCTTTTTTGGGGCCGGAGTTCCTCCCGTGCTCTCGCAAACTCCATTCCAACCACGTGCAGGAAATGGTGCTTAGTCATAGCCGGAGCCTTCTGAGAAAGCCCAGACTAAACTACTTCAGAATAATTTCGGTTGCTGAACACAAGGGTGAGCTTCCCTACTGACTGGGTAAAACAGCTGCAGGCAGGTTAATTAGAACGCGTTTGGAAGAAGTTAAGATACAATGTGTTGCATTTCAAATGTACCGAGTATTTCATTGTAACCACCCTTAAAATTAGCTGGTTAAAGCAGCTTCTCTGCAGGAGGGCTGGCTCACCTTGGCCAGGGAGATGCCGATGGTTCCCGTGCCACAGCAGATGTCCAGCACGGTGCTGTCTGGGCTCAGCTGGGCCCAGTCCCCGATGGCCGCGTACAGAACCTCTGCAGCCTGAGTGTTCACCTGCAGATTAGGGTGATACGCTTCGTCATACATAGTGATGGGGTTGTAATGAGCCTCACTAAAGCATGTTTTCTTGCTCCTCAGGAACAAGTCAACTTCATGTGTAAGTTAAACACACGTATTTCAAGTGTTGGAAGGCTAGAAGTAAGTTTTGGAAAAGCAAACAAAAATGAGTACTGCAAGATTCCCAAACCATCCACTGCTTGTTCAGTGTTACCAAAAGACTGCCACGATCCAGGAGGCAAACAAAATGAACCCCTTTAAAGAAAAAGTTGTCTTCAGTGTGCTCTCATCATGTTTACACTCTCACTGCTTTTACAGCCAAAAGAGATATTTAATCACACCAAATATAAAAGATTAAATCTCTAGACATATAATATCTTGTTCTACAGCATTAGTCAAGCTCAAGGGCATTAATGCAAATCCAGTGAAATTAGGAACTTCACATCATCCTTACTTGAAAAAATGCATGAGGAGAAATTCTAAATTTTAGGCCAAGAAGTTCTTCATAAATGTACTTGTCACCAGCCACATGTTCCAAAGGCAAGTCTTCGAGATTGGGAGATTTCCTGAGGGTGGGGGAGGAATGGGGAGACAAAATAGGGGAGAAACAAAAAGAAGACAAACATGTTTGTTATAATTTTTACCACAACTCTAGTCACCCCAAAAATTGTGGTTCTACATCCTAAGCAGTAACATTTAGCATCTCTTAGAGACTCTTCTTGGTCCTTTACGTCCTGCAGTGTGCAATTGTTCCACTGCTGTTGCTGTAGGACCTGCACTGCCTGTGGATGAAGGTGGTGTGAGCCTTCTGCTCTGCGAGGGAGGATGGGGAGATTAAACGAATCACATAAATAGGGAAGAAAGGAGGTAGAAGTTTCTTGATCATAATAAACATCCATCTACTGCAGTAAACACTTCCACAGCCTGACAGCCAGCGACAACGCTGGGTTCACCCCCTGAAGCTCTACCTGCCTTCAGCCAGAGAATGGGGAATTCCAAAAGTCTCTCGTGGAAAAGGTACGTAACTTGCAGAAATGAGTAACGCTGATGCTGCTCCTCTGAAAGAGCCCAGACAAGGCTGTGCAAGTACTACCTGCTGTTCTGCAAACACAAAAAATGCAGCCTCCGCCACAGCCCCCCCAAGAGACGTCCCCTCCCTCACCTTTGTCCTTCCTCCACGAAGTACAGAGAGGTGACTCCACTGCTCCGTCCCAGCCCTTCTGTGAAGTACTTTGCCAGAGAGCACTTCAGGTCGGCTAGCTCTTCTTTACTTAATTTCTACAGTTTTCATTGGAAAGAAGGGAGAATCATCACGTGAGTGACTTGAAGGTACAATTTGGTGTGTACTGTTTATAACCATATGAATGACTTGTTCACTTCCACGTATCAGCCTAGAGAGAACTAGAGTGGCAATGCAAGGCAGGTTACACCAAGTAATTTATTTCCCTCTTGCATGCACAAACCCCAGAATCCAACAAAGTCCCTGTAAGGCTGTGTGTGTGAGCGCAGTACCTGAGGGTTAAAGTAAGCAATGGCCATGACGTGGCCGCTCCTGCTGGTGCGCACAGTGAGCTGCTTCCAGTGCCCCTCGTAGGTCTCAGGGCTGTAAACTGAGTAGGGAGTTGACCTGCAATTTGCAGAAACTCGGTTACTTATACGCAGAAGGGTTTTTTTTTTTTTTATGCATAACATTAAACAGTTTATTGACACAAAAGAAGGTCACTGTCCAAAGTGATGGAAAAAATGTTAAGTACAAACAGAGGCCGCCCTGATTGGTCAAGAAAGGGATGACTTCCACATCTCAACTAAGAGAAAAGGAGTGATGAAGAGATAACATCTAAAGCAAAATAATGTGTGCCTACCTCTCAAAATCCTTTTACCCATTTTAACCCATCTAAAAAGAGGCAGCTTCTCATCACATTCAGAGAATGACACAACTTTTTACATCATTAGCTTCTCTGCTTCATACCAAGTTCAAACCTTAAACCTTCGTCATTCTTCTGAGGTTTCCATTTCTGAGGATTTAATTGCTTTTTAAAGAAACCACTCACTTTTCTAAAAAACTATTGTTGCTTAAATGTACAGCTTGTTTTATTCCTTGCTGTAGGATGATTCTTCTCTTCCTCCCAGGAAGCACTGGACCTTTGTTATTCAAATTCCTCCTTTTAAAAGCCTTTCTTTGCAGTTAGTGGAAGAAGCTCACGACTAACACACACTTTTTATTGTAGACTTTCACTTTTTATTGTCGACTTTCACGTCCCACTGCTTGCAATAAAACTGTGTTCAGCTTGTACCTGTCCCCCCACCTCAGAGCAAGGGAAAAGTACCCCGTGAGCCCGTGATCCAGGAACAAGGTGGAAACAAAGGCTCGCTGTAAACTGAGACTGGCACATCTTAGGTCTTCAAGCTCAGAACAAACACTAAGCTTTTCACAATATTTCATTTCATAAATAATTTTTGAGTAAGATATCAAAACCTTTACGGATAACTCATTTTACTTATGCTCACCTTATGAAGTCTTGGAAAGCTTTTACTACTTTTTTGGCAATAGCAGGAATGTGAACAGTATCAAATGGCTCCACTACAGCACATGTACCACCCTTATATTTGCCAAGACGACAACCCACAGTTTTGTCTTCTTGATTTACACCAATCCCAATCAAGAACTCACATTTGTTGCGATATTCAGTCTAGATTCAAAATAAAGTTATGTAAGATATTTATATAGCATTTATATTTGTACATGCCAAGTTTCTCCTGAAACAAATCTCACATGGTTAAATGCATTTGCAAATGGACACAGGACATTCAGTTCATATGGAAGATACTCATGGATTTTGACGTGTGTGAACTAAGAGTGACAATGAAAAAGTATTAGTAAGTCTTGTTATCTAAAGAGCAAACCATTGCCTCTGTTGAAGAATGTATTAGCTTACAACACAGGCTTGCAGGGACAGCATCTTCATTTCAAAGTTAGAACATCCAGTTAACTGTGTCTATTTGTCTGCTTCCTGTAAATATTTCCACACAGTATTTACATAAAAGGCAACAATGTCTAAAATTCATCATTCATTATTACAAGGTGAAGTCGAATACTCAGTTTGTCCGCTGTCTCGTGAGACCAAACAAGGACTGTACCCCTCAGCTCAATAACCCCACCCCACATTTTACCTGGGGCGACCTTACCTGTAACGGTGACGCTCTCACTCCCTCCACCGGGCAACATAATTTATTAAACTTCTGCTTCTGCAGGAACAGCCAAGGCAATAAAGCTCTGTTGTTATTTCCTATTTCCCTGCCCAAATCAGAAACAAAAAGTATTAAAGCACGCAGTTAGAAAAGCTGAGGTCAGCAGTTGCACAAAACATTTTTTTGTATAGGGCACAAAAACGCATCAGATTAGCAGATGGAAGAGTACTTCTTCCAGAATTTTTAACAGGCAAACCCTCTCCAACTTTGTAAGAGCTGCAACCTGAAAAAATAAGGGTTAAATGTAGTTAAAATGGTATGTACTGGATTTATCAATGGACCCATGCATGAAATTCCCACGTGAGGCGAGAGACAGAAGTGATACTCTGATCTGCAAAGACCAGGCATAAGATTTTGAGGGGATTTTAAAAGAGAAAATCCCAATAGCAATTTATTGTCTCTGCAGATTGATTATCCCCTACACCCTTTGACAATGCCATTTTTTTAGGGGCACAAGCATCCTCCCGCTCATGGAACAACAGACTTTAAAACCAATTCCCCTTCATTTAGCAACCTTTTGAAGCTGACCAAAACCAGCAAGTTTTGTCAACTGGAACAGCTTTTAGGCCCTACCATCGCAGATTATCTTCTGTCTACTTTGACAGGGGATCTGAGTTCTGACCTACCTCTAACTCACTGCATTTTTAGAGGTAGCAATTGGTGCGAATTTAGCTACGCCCCACCACAAGGCCAAGTCTTGCCCACGCCACGGTAGCGTTACGAACGGGAATTACTTTGTCAGCTTCTGCAGCACTTGCTCGCACTCCCGCAGCTTCTGCGCCAGCTGCTCCTCGTAGGGCACGTTCCACAGCGGGGTCACCACGTCCGCGATCCGCTTGCTCGGGGGCTCGTCCCCCGAGGCCGCCGGGCGCTTCGCCTGCCCCGGCCCCGCGTCCTCCTCCTCCTCCTCCTGCTCCTCCTGCTCCTCCTGCTCCTCCTGCCGCCGCTTCTTGGCCATGGGGTCGGCTCTGGGCCTGGCGAGGCGCACGCTGAGCCCGCGGCCCTTCCAGAGCGCGCCCTGCAGCGCCCGCACGGCCTTGTCCCGCTCCTCCTCGCTCTTGAACGTCACGAAGGCGAACGTCTGCTTCCCGAACAGCTTGATCTTGTGCGGGCTGAGCCCGTACTTGGCGAGGAACTTTTTCACGTCGTTAAACCCGATGTACTTGGGCAGGTTCCGTATCTCCACCTTGTAGATCTCGGAGGTGAACAAGCCTCCCTTGATGTACCTGTACACGTCGGGGCTCTCCGCGGGGCCTCCCCCGGGCCGGCTCTCCGGCTCGGCGCCGTCCCCAGCCCGCTCCGCCGGCGCCGTGTGGCGGCCGGGCTCGCAGGGGCCGCGTCCCTCCGCCATGGCCCCGCCGCCCCTCAGCCAGCCCCGCGCACCGCCCGGGGCGGGGCCGCGGCGTCACGGCCGGGCCGCTGCGAGGGGGGAACGACGGCGGAGGGACGAGCGGGTTGTTTTTTGTTGTTTTTTTTTTAACCCCGTGCCCCTCGGACGCCTCAGTGCGAGGAGCGGCTCCGACGCCGCCTCCCTCCCCCCTCACGCGGGCGCGCGCCATCTTGGGCCCCCCTCCCCGCCGCGGGCGGGCGCCGCCATGGCGCGGGGGGCGCCGGGAAAAGCGCGGGGGAACCGGGATAACAAAAACGCTTCTGTGGGAGGGGAAGGGGGGGGTGCCGGTGACGCGGGGATCGCTGCCGGGGACGCGGGGAGCGGTGCGGGGTGCGGGAGCCGGGGCGGGGCCGAGGCCGAGGCCGGGGGGGGGGGGGGAGCGGGCGTTTCCCATGGTGCCTCGCGGCGGCGCGGCGCGGGCTGCGGGAATGAGGTAAAGGCGGGCGGGGCGCGCGCAGGAAGCGGCGAGCGGGAGCGCGGACGGCGGGGCCATGGCCGACACCGCGGTGAGGCACGGGCGGCGGGGCCGGGCCGGGGGCGAG
>JAWMRA010000036.1:6895178-7026219 GCA_035584735.1 Pseudotriccus pelzelni
GCCGGGGCGTTGCGGCCGTTCCGCCCCACCCGCCGCGGCCGTTCCGCCGGGCGCTCTCGGGTGATCCCTCTCCCCCGTCTCCCCCCTTCCTTCTCCTCCTCCAACTTCTCCCCGGCCCGCCCGGCCGGAGCCCTCGTGCCGCCGCAGCTCCCCACGTGCTCCGTGTCGCGGCGCTATCGTGATAGCGCGACCCGGCTTCTCGCGCGTGCTGGCCGCGACCGTGCCTCGGTCATGCCTTCTGTAATTGATCGCTCGGGCGCAGGATGGACGGGGAATTGCCGGGCGGGACGTGCTGCTTACACAGGACAGGGCAATGTATAAAAGTTTGGCTAACGCTTCTTTTCCTGTTTTTTTTGAAAGCAGATGTGACGTAACGCCTTTCTTGCTTTTTTTCCCCCCTCATTCTGGAACGCTGGGCACATAAAACTAACGATAGCTGGTTTGACGTCGTTGACCCAACTGGATTTTACTTTGCAATATTTCTTACCTCATTCTCCTCCCTCTCCCCCTTTTCTTTTCTTTTTCTCTTTTTTTTTCACTATTTAGTAAAAATAGGCTGCTTTATTTCAGTTGCTTTATGTACATGTGGTGTATACCTGCTCTGTAAAGGATGTTGTGCCTAGATCCTCCTTCATCTGTGGAGTAAAAACAGGATTTAAGCATCCCCAATGTATAGGCTGTTTTCCCTTTATTATTCAAAGAGAAACGAAAAAAGCCAAACCCGAATCAGTTCCCTTGTCCCGAGATAGCTGTTTTGTGGCTTCATTAAACTTGCATATGAATCTCCCTTCTAGGCCTGTGTGGTGAGTGCTTCTCAGCAGCCCATAGGTATGAAGCCCTGGAGATGTTTATCACTTACCTACTAGTCACACAGTAAAAACTGTTCTTAAGCTTGACGAGTGCTATGACAGATTCCTAAAGAACTTAAATAAGAAGTAATATTTTGGCCATTTGCCCATAACCTAAAGTTCCTCGAAGAGTCTTAAAGCAAAAAACTTAAATTATTGCGTCAGGTTGAGAGCTGCACCTCAGAAATATCTTTGGCTGTGGGTGGTTCTGATACATAACCCAAAATGCTGAAGTTGGGTTGTGGTGTGTCCCTGAAGCTGGGTGAGGTGGTTGGTTTGGTGCTGGGGGGATTTTTTTCTATTTTGCCCGTTAGTGGTGGGTCATTAGGCACTAAGAAATAGTAGGGCTTTAGTAGCATAAAACACATTAGATAGGAGAAATGGTTGAAGAAATTACTTTTCCATAACCAAGAGCTATTGCTCCAAGGCCAAGCCTATGCACAGTTCATGAATGGTAGGATTAAAACATCTACCACTGCATGAGCACCTTTTTATTTCTTGCTTTAGCCATATGTTGACTTTGGCATTGTTTTCAGCTATAATAGTTTTTCTTTGCTGTTACAGGGTATTTCAGTTACTGAGATCTAATTGCTGGAAAGTCATACGTGTTTTAAATACGGGTAGAAGTACTCCAGGCTTTAGGTTCACAGCATAGTTATTTGTTTGTGTTATCTTTCTCCTCAGGAAGCGCACGAGGAGCATGATGCTTCCACTGAAAATACAGATGATTCTAACCACGATCCTCACTTTGAGCCCATAGTTTCCCTTCCTGAGCAAGAAATAAAAACTCTGGAAGAGGATGAGGAAGAACTCTTCAAGATGTAAGTGAAATAATTCTGCCTGTTATCTGAGTGCTTATTAGACTTTAACTTGACCGTTTATAAAACTGTGTGAAGCTGTAATGTAATTTGGTTGGTGTTTATTGTGATGGCAGAGATTGAGTGGGGGGGTGACTGATAATGATGCCCCAAGAATCTGAAGTTTGGAACAGTGGATGGGAGCTGATAGTGCAGATCTGTCTTTAGCATTGTTTAGCATAAAACAAAACAATAAATAATTATTAGAGGCTTGACGTGGTGTGATCGCAGTGTAAAACAAGTATCTTGTGAGGAAAGAAATGAGATGCATATGGTGTTGCTGCCATGTATCCCCAGGTAAAGGGTGATGCATGGCGTACTGAAATAATAAAAGCAATAGATGCAGCATTGGGGCATTTGTGGCTGTACCTCTTTCTTGTTTTAAATGTAGTTTTATCCCTAGATTGGGCTTAGTGTCAAATCAGGATAGCTTGATCTGCCTGAAGGAAAGTGTAGCCTGTACGCCTAAGAAGTGTTTTGAATTTGATCCCCATGTGCTTGCTTTAAATAGGTTTAAAAAATAGTGGGTTTACTTAATCACAGAATGGTATTGCTCATCTGGAAGAGAGGTTGGAGCTCCCCTGACACAGATGCTGGCAATAACTCAGTTGCTGGTCGGGTTCTGACCCTTTGGCCTCTCTGCCTGTCATGGGCAGCATCACATGGAAAGATTTTTTTTTAAATTATTTTATTTTAAAAGGCTGTGATAGTGAAATAACAGTGTAAGTTCTGCTGTTCTGTAGGTTAATTTTCATGTCTACAAAGGAATGGTGGAGGAAAGGAGCCTTTTTTTTTGTGAATACTGGTTGTTCTGATAGTTAAACTTGAATAACGTACTGACTGGCAGCTGGACTTGGAAGGAATGACTTGCTTTGGTCAAAGCAGTTAATCTGCCTCAGAGCTTCTGTTAGAGCAGCTTGCTCCAGCATTTGACACTTTCTCTTGAAGGACCTTAGGACCAAGGGATAGGACAAGTCTGTATCCCTTGCATTCTGTACCCTGCAGTGTGAGCAGGTGCCTCCTGTTCTGTACCAGAGTCCTGAACTCCTCCTTAGCAGAGCTCAGGCCGTGCCTTGGCTCAGCTTTGACCAATATCCCAAACTCCTCCTGCTTCTCCTCTGGCACACTGGCGTCTGGGAAGATTCAGCAGTGGTGTTCTGAAGCAGAGATGTTGCCCTTTATTCCTGATTGAAGGAGAGCAGCAAGTAGGCTTTTGGAACTAAAGGGAAATGAGTGACTCTAGAGGGTGAGGCACTTTCATAGATCAAACAATGGGCTTGGAATTTTACAAGAGTCTTTACTTAGCATTAAGCTGCTAAACTTTGTGAATTACTATTGCTGGGAAGATGAAGCGGTTGTAGTTATATACAAGAGCTCTGGCTATAGCTACACCTGTTAATTAGCTCCCTGAATTTACAAGGTTGCCTACACCAAATGTGTTTGTCATCCCAAAGAGTGTCCAGGACCTGTTGGATTTTAATAGAGTTATTACATCATTTCTTATAGCTTATTATTACATTTTAGTTTATCCTATCAGTTTCTAAATCTGTGTGTTGAATTAGAACAGAGACCCTTATGAAAGGAATTGTTTTCTGCTTGTGTGTGGCTTTCAAAGCCACTGTACTGTCCAGTCAGGTGGGGGTTTCAGTGAACGTTTCTACGTGCAGACTAATTCAATTCCCTCTTCTTCCAGGCGAGCGAAGCTTTTCCGGTTTGCGTCTGAGAACGAGCATCCCGAGTGGAAAGAACGAGGGACTGGCGATGTGAAACTCCTGAAACACAAGGAGAAGGGAACAATTCGCCTCCTCATGCGGAGGGATAAAACTCTCAAAATCTGTGCAAACCATTATAGTACGTTGTACATCGCAACACTTGCTAGTTTTGTTGGAGAAAATGACTCTGCAGAATTGTGCAGGGTACATGAAGGTTTTTAGTAGCAGCTAGAGAGTTGCTGTGCATCTTTTAAACAGACATCAGATTTGTAGTGGACTGTAAATATAGTTGTTTCTTGCTCTTCACACAGGGCTACAAGCATCCAAACCCATCAGGGCTTGTTTTTGTTAGTGGAAGGAAGCTGGAATTTTTTTCCTTCAGACTCTGATACTGCTCTAAGGCTAAGTAAAGTCACTTTAAAATTTAGCTGGGATAGACAAGGCATTATGTAACTTTCAGTTGCACGTAGTTTACTTTAATGATTGATAGAGTATAGAAAATGTAGGCCTTAATACTGTTTGGGATGAGAATTTAATCTATGCTGGCTTCCGTTTGTAAAAGGGTGAGAAAACCCATCATGTAATAATTTACTGCTTAGAGTTAAATCTTTAAATTGCTAGAACCAATCCCTTAACCATCAGAAAACAGATGCTGAGGTGCCAAAATAATCTCTGTCTGCCTTTTTCTGCTTGTGAAAGAAACTGAAATGAATGTGGTATATTGGGCTGACTCAGTCAAAAAAGAATCCTCTGAATAAAAAGAACATGAAAGTGCAGGACATACTTGAAAGTCAGCATAACTTGCAACAAGTAGATTAATTCGATGGTACTTTGTTGCTTGCTTTGGTGATACAGTTTTATAGGAGGAGTATATAGTGGTCTGTGGAGTTAAGCTACATTTAGATAACTTCAAATAAGAAGTAGCTTAATACAAACCTCAAGTCAGAAGCAGTAATTCTTGTTTCCTTGGGGTAGATCCTTCCGAAAGACAGACTGTTCAGAGGATACAGGTGTCCCTGTTTAGTAAATGAAACGGCAAATATGAAAGCAATGCAGTCACCAACCAGCAAGAAAAAACCATTTGTTTCAGGATAGAAATGTGCATATACAAAACAGAACTGAGAAATTTATAGCATTCACGTCAAAATTTGTTTGGGGTTTTTTTCCTGGCAAAGCTGCTCTCAGTATAGATTTGTTTAATGAAGTTATGCTGACTCACAGGCAGACAAAAGGACTCTCTTCGTTTTTGCAAAACAATGAATGGAACAAGATGGAATTTGATCTCTAGATTTTAAAAATGCAAGGAAGGGAGTAGACTCTTCAGATTTCTCCTGAACTAAACAGGACCCAAGGGATCAAGGATAAAAAAAATCCTCCTTAAACTTTGCATGTCTGTAATGCATTAGTCTCAGAGTAGCGTGAGAACTTCTCCAGTCAGTCGGGGGAAGCAATTGCAGCATCTTGGAGGGAAAGGGCTCCATTTACTGGGAGGGAACAGAGGAACTGAAAATACACTCTGTGCACCTTGCAGTGCTGCAGAACTCTGTAATACCTTGTACTACAGCTTTAAATTGATGGGAGAGAAGTTAACTCAATTTGATGACTGATTGAAGGGATAATGCTTCTTTTTTTGAACTACTTTTTGGTAGTATTTTCAGTGTCTAAAGGAAGAATGAATGCTGTTCATCTATCTGGATACCTTTTCTTCCTACATCATTTGCCTTCAGAGTTGTGCCTAGTGGCTGCATCTTAGTATCACAGTCATCTGTTTTAAATCAAAATTGAATCAAACCCTCAGTTTTTTAGCAGTAGGGAATCCAGCATCCTCTTACACAGTGATGGTGCATTGTGTTATTTGGTGATGTGAGGAAAATCATATGTGGGCACCACTGTCTTATCTTTATCCAGAGTAACGCTGTGTAAAGTGCTCTTCTTAACCATTGCAGCCGGTGTGAGATTTATGGAGGCTGGTGTGGCAAACATTTACTGTTGTGCTCTGTACATCTTGCAATGCTTTCTTTTCAGTCACACCCTTAATGGAGCTGAAGCCGAACGCTGGGAGCGACAGGGCCTGGGTCTGGAACACACATGCTGACTTTGCAGATGAGTGCCCCAAGCCCGAACTTCTGGCAATCCGATTTCTAAACGCAGAGAGTGAGTGGACTGGCACTGAACTTACCCTGGTTGTGAACTGCTGTGTTACACTGCCTGTCTAAGCGCCTGTGTAAATCACTGCTGTAGATATCTGTATCTCACGCTGCATGGCAGCCTTAGCTCATTACTTCTTTATCTGAGAGAAGGCCGTTAATCACTAAACCGTGTGTGTTGACAAACAGTGGAGTAATTAGGCCTTTACGAATATTTGTTCAGTCTGTGCCCTAGGCAGGTTTTTTAACCTAAGCCATTTCAGGCAAGTGCAGTGCCAGTTAGACTAAAACTGAGTCTCACATGCAGCTTGTGTTCATTTATCTTAGGTGCTGAATTGTAGTTAAGATTAGATATTTGCATTAGAAGCAGGGAAATCCTGATCTGATATTTCTGGTCCATCTGCATTAGCAGAACGTCTAAGTAGTTGTGTTGGGTTTATTTATTTTTTTTTAAATGAAGTATGTAGTATCTTTGTTTTGAGTAAGTGGATCTCAGAGAAAAGTGCCGGTGAAACCCATCATACTAGTCTATGGGGTTTTTTGGAGTGACTACACTGAGCACCAGAACAGCAAAGTAACTCTGAGTATGGATCAGCTGGGATTAAATCAAAGTAGTGTCTGGGTGGAGGGAGGGTTTTTGTTGTTTTGTTGTGGGCTTTTTTTTAAAGAAGTGAAATGAGAAAGTGTTGCATTTCCTGCTTTACAATTTGCCACACAAGTTTAGTGTGTTAGCCTTCTTTTTTCCCTACATGCTAGATGGATCATAAAGAGTGTTTTAAAACCAGGTGGATTTGCCTACATCTGGGAAGAACTCAGTGTATTGTGCTTATATCCAACATCCATTGTTTAGCCAAACAAATCCTTCTGATCCACTTGCTTAGTGCTTGCTTCATGATCAGAAAGGAAATTAAAGGGATTTGGTAACTATTTGCTCATCTTGGAGAAGTCTTTCCCTCTTTCTGGTGGAGGCTGTTCAGTTATTGGATGTTGTGTCTTGGAGGAGAGTAGTCCTCTCTTCCTGTTTGCCCTTTGCAGTACTGACTAAGCAGGTGGCAGGTGAACAGACAGAGGTATGTCCTTCAAGAATCTCCTCTGTTTGAGATGCTTGAGAAGGAATCGATGATACAAGCACTTCCTGGGCTAGTTTCATGGTGCCTTCAGAGTTCCTGTGGGGCAACAGTGACCTCGTGCGGTCAGCCAGACCAGCCTGGCACGATAAATTACCTCCTTTGTCGCCCCGGGGTCAGGAAGCACCCTGCCCATTCCTCTTTTGTGTCTCGTGCTGGTATTACTTGTGCAGAAGCATCAGTGTAACTAAATCAGGTGGTGGCTCAGACCAAAACGTCATGACTTGGTGCATTCCCAGCTCGTCTCTCAGGAGCAGCCTGAGTGCAGCCCTGGGTCCAGAGTGTGAGTGCTGTACTGACGCAACAGGCACTGCCTGCCCTTGCTGACGCTGAGAACCCAAGTCGTGGAGGGGTTGTGGAAGGCTCCCAGGGCATAACACAGCTGACAAAGAGTAGTTCAAAGCTAATCTTCAGTCTTTGCGTACAGATAGTCGTGTGAGCAGTCTCTGACATCATATTCCTATTCCTGTAGGCTAGAGACAGCTGGGAGTTGCAATAACTACAAAACAGCTCCTGCTGGCATTACGTTTTGATTATTTTGCGAAAAGAACTGCTTCAGTAGACTTGCTGGAGAAAATAAACTGCTTTTGCACAAATATGTGATTGAAGAATTTTGCATCCTCTGTGATTTACTGGATTACTTGTAGGTCCCTGCAAATGTTGTTGGGTATCTTTGCTCAGGATCGTATTCAATCTTGCGAGGCAGTAAAACTAATGAAAAATATTTTGTCGTTATTGAAACAGATGCACAGAAATTCAAGGCAAAATTTGAAGAATGCAGGAATGAAGTAGGCAAGAAAGCAAAGAAAGGTAAGGTGGTCTCAGTTTTCTACCCGTGTGAGTGGTTACAGTACCCTGGAGTGTCATGTTCCAGCAGACTCACTCTGTGCTGAACTGCAGCCTTCAGTTCAAGTGCTTTTCTGTCTGCAAGAGTAACAGCTCACTCGAGTGACCATGGCCTTCTTTGCTGTAGGAGGCTGTTACAGTTGGTGTTGGGACATTGCTGCTTTTGAAAGCACATTAGGGTAGTGTTTGTCTTACAGTACATAAATGAACTGTGAACACTGCAACCACTGTCTTGCTTCTTCCTCCCAGTTCCTTTCCCCAAATTCCACAAAAATATAATCGTGCAAGTATAATACTTAATGTTTTGTGTAGTTAATGTGTATGAAGTCATAGCATTTATTCACAGGTCTCTTAATAACCGTTGCACCACCTTGTAGAATTGCCTGTGTGACAAGATGTGTCACCACATCAAACACTTCCATCTTTTCTAAGCACAGATTACTCGTGGTCTGCATCAGCATTATTCAAGGTACTTAGATTGGGCTTTGCCACTCTTTAGAACTCCTGTTCCTCAGTGTCAAACCGGGGACTTGACTTCTGGTGGTTCAGTTAAGACGACAAGACGCTGGGGACGCGTCTGGACAGCGTGTGGAGCCTGTTTTTGGTGGCAGCACAGCTGGCCAGCAGTTACACCTTTCTCAGTCCCTGTAATTAGGCCCTCATGTAGTGATTAACATATGCAAGTTGTATTTCTTGAACTCTGACATCTGAGATAATAATTACCAGAGGAAAAGAAATGGAATGAGTCACTCCAGTGGTCAGTGGAGAATGTCTTTATTTTTGTTCATATTCTGAATACCAGCTGTCTCTCCCCTCCCCCTCCACTTCTGTACTCTTTCCCCTGTAACAGGAAAATCCATTACTGCCTCTATGTAACACTTTTCTTAATCTTTTAGCAGGCACAGACAAAAATGATAGTGCTGATAAAGTTGCTGAAAAACTAGAAGAGCTTTCTGTAAAGGAAGAAAGCAGAGAGTCTGAGAAGAAGGAGACCAAGGAAAAAACCGAAGAAAAGCAATAAAATCATCCTGGGCCTTGCAGTTTTTCCTTTACTTTTTTTTTTTCCTTGTTTTTTTTTATTTTGTTCTCTTTGGTTGTTTTTTTTTTTAAGTTTTTTTTACAAGGGACTTTATAAGGAACACAATTCAACATTCAGGTTGTTTTTTCTAAGCTTTTGCCCTTTGGAAGGTGTCTTCAGAAAAATCCATTCCCCAGTCATGAAAATGTACTGTGCTAACTTTCTTTTCCATAGTGGAAACACTTATTTATAGTCATCCAAAAGAGTGAATAAAGCAAATGTGAAATCAGCATTAGAGGCAGAACTGTAAAGGCTTATGAATACACTTGTTTCACTGGGTGTGAAGCTACATATCATCATTCCTGTGGATGAAGTAGGTTAACAGACTTTTACCAACAGGGAAGGTTAGGATTGCATTTGTGTTTCTGACGTGGCTTCTAAGCTGTAACCCAGCAGAGCTTTCCCTCTTGCTGCTGTGTGTGCTGAGCCGGGGCTGTGCCTGTGCTTCTTGAAACGCAGCAGGCTCTGGAGTTGGGCAGGGAGAGCATTCCTGGCACACTTGGTGCTGATCCAGCAGACGCTGAAAACACGGGGAGGAGGGGGGAGAAAAAGCATTTTGTGAGATTTGACAAGTGTTTGCCTCTTACCAAACAAAACCTGTGCTTCCCTCCTGCCCCAAATGTGCTAATACTACAAAGGCTTGATTCCAGCAGACAGTTGCTGCTGTCCCAGATCTTCCATGAAGTGCTCCTTGCTGGCTGAAGGCAGCAGCAGCCTGTTGTGCCGAGGTGTGTGCAAAGGAACCAGACTGTGAGTACCTTCCTGTGAGATTCCCGTGGCAGCAGGTCAGAGCAGTTGTAGGCTAAAACTGAAGAGCTTTTTTCCCCAGGGCTTTGGAGCTCACGTTGTTTTTACAAACTGGAGGAGTTTTGAACTTCTCAGTTGCTCAGGAGGGAGGCTGTCCCTCTTGGAGAGCGGCAGTCGCTCTGGAACAGTTAATTAATGATGTTATAGAAGCTTGAGGGACACTCTCCTTGCCAGAGTGGGCAAATTGGATCAACAACAAACGTTTGCAGTGAGGAGACTTGACCGATTTCAAGTTAGTGCTAGAGTGAGAAGATAAACTATAGTAAGCAATAAAATCAACACAGTTAAGTCTGATAGATGACATGAATTTCGTTGTTGAACACTAATACAAGGATTGTGTTAGGATAGTGATGAAATTTTATAATAATTTCCAAAATAATTATGTATACCAGACAAAACTTGCTAAACTGTAAGACTGAATGATGTTAACATTGGATAGCAAGATCTTTTTGTCTTCATAAAGAGGCTTTTAACTTGGTCAGGTTCGGCAGTCTACCTGAGAAAAATAGGTTTTTTTAAAAAATCATGTTTTAGCACTGTCTTTTAATGCTACCATGAATGAGTCTTAAATCTGGAACTGTAATTAAGGTACTCACTTCATTCAAACGGAGTAATTCCTTTGGTGTTTCGCACGTTCCCCTTCAAGTACAGCAGATATGAAAAGTCTGTTAATTAACAAAGATGGTTGAAAGGTGAAATGAAATGCTCCTTAGTGTTTCTGGTTTGGAAATAACAAGACAAAGCTATTCTGAAGTATTTAACATTTGAATGTAAAAGCCAAATCTCTATCCATGAGTCACTGTAAATTCTCTGATCTGGTAATGTCAAACAGTATGTCTAAATTGATAGAAATGACATTTTAAAATTCAAAATAAACTTAAATTTTCATTTTAAGGATTTGTTTGTTATTTTAAGAATTCTTCCTGGCAATGGATTTTTAGTCTGCAGGGGCAAAGTGATGAAAGCAGCAAAATGGGTGAGTTGGACATCCCTGCCAAACATTGGACAGGAGAGGAGAGGCAACACCTGAATTACTTAGTTTGTCTTAAGATTAGATATTGATGATTCCTGCTTAATGTTATTACCCTCTTCTTCCTCTCTCTTTTTATGCCTGCTTAAATGATTTGAAGACATTCCCGTTCCTGTTGAGGTTGATTGATCCATGTTTACAGTTCATGGATGGAGCCATCCTTGCAGCTCTGCAGTCTCAAAGAGCAAAGTTGTGAGAGACCACTAAGTGAGATGATTTCTCTGGATAACATTTGGCTGAAGAATGTTGTAGTCCCCTAAAGTAAAGGATGGTCAGGCAGAGTTCTGGTCACTTTAGAAGCCATAGCTGTGCTGTTCTACACATTAAAAAGCAGTAAGTATTTTTAAAATAGATCTCAGAGAAATAAGACTTTTCTGCAAGTCATTCTAAGGATAAGCTTTCATATATATAAAGTAGACCCCCAGGAGGAGTCTTTGAAATGTTTTTGTAGCTTACCCTGTCCTGAGCATTCTTGATTTCCAGCTAATGTGGTGTTGTCTTGTGCCCCTGCCCAGGTCACCAGGTATTCATGGTCCCCCCTATCTTCACTGGTGGCAGGGGATTGAGAGGACAGAACCTGGCCTGTCTTGTCAGGCAGTAACTTGGCTCCAACACTGCAATAATCCTTTGACAGAAAGGTAGGCTTGTAGTGCAAAAGCTCCCTCTGGAATTTGTGGGCACAAATACATCAGTTGCCTTACACTTGTTTCTGAAATGGCAATAACTTCAGTGTAATTAATGTCTGAACTTGTTTGAAAGTCTTGTGTCACAGTAAAAATAGATCTCACAGAAATTGCTCTAATTCGCTGTTCAGACACAGCAGTTGGGAAATTCTGTGCAAATGCTATTCCATGGAAAATATCTATTGGAAAACTCTAGAAAACTTTGTGGGATATCTGTTTAGGCCACTGAAAAGGCATTATTAGGCAATAATTTCCTGATTTATCTGGTAAGAAATGAACAACTAAATGAAAATTGTCATATTAAAGTGGGTAACTTAGTAGGTCTGGCTTGTACCCAGAACTGTCTGGCCCTGCTTGGACTCTTTGGTGGGACTGGGCAGCTCAAGATGATCCAAATGTTCTGAGCACTGCAAACTTGAAGGAAAAATAGTTTTCCTAACCAACTAATTGCTGATCCTTGAGGGTTCTCCCACTGACCTGCACAGTTGGCAGGTCGCCAATACTACATGGACTGGCAAATGCATTTATTGTAGTAAGCAAACCCAGTAAGAAAAGTAGAATTATTTCCTGTGGTCACTGTTTAACGACAACAGCAAATAAGAGCTAGGAGCTGAATTGCATAGTGACTAATAAAATATTCCAGGGATTTTCAGTACTGTCATGTGTGCAAAAGAAAAGAACTTTCCCAACCACGTAGCTAAGATTTACAGCTAATACTAGCACTGTGATCTGATATGAAAATTACATGGCAGTCAAGCTTTCTTGCTGTGCTGGGAGTGCCTTTCATCGTCCCAGCTCTGAGAGCCGTTCCCTGCCGTGTGGCTCCAGCACAGCTGCTGTGGCTCGCCCTTCCTCATTTGGGGGAAAACCTCAGAGTAGAATCTTGCAAGAAGACATGCAATTACTAGCCGTGCTCTGCCAGATTATTTTTAGATTGCTCTTTGTGGCTGTATTTGTTCTTTGTGCAGTCATTAAATCTTTCCCTAGCTCATGCTGCCATTGCTGTTTACCTCAGTGCTGCCAAAATCTTCTGGCACGCTGATAAGGTAGTGTGAGTCCAGAAACTGCAGTCCTTGAAATAAAGGTGTGCCAGGAGAGAACTCTGAGACCTGTCTGTTCTGCTTTAGTCAAGTCCTCCTCAGACATCCCCACAGTTGGACTGGTAAAGTCATCTCATGGCTTTAAATACACTTGGCTTGTAATACTGAGATTGAGTGTTGGTCAGCTTTTGACTGAAGTGCTTTATGCTGCCTTGAAAACAAACTAACCTCCAGCTGGAGTGTTAGTGGGAAGGAAATGGGGTGAACTGCTGGACACCAAATTACAGAAAATTATTGCTTTCTGATAGTTAATCTGCAGTGTGCAGCAGAGAAAAGTAATCTCGGAGTGCAATTCAGCATAACCCTGTAGACTGGTAACAGAGACTGTGTCAGCCCCCTTCTGGCCGTGCTGGTTCTGCACTGTGCACAGCACGAGTGTGTGATCCTCGGCGTGGTTGTGCAGCCCAGAGCAGGCTGGCACAGTGTTGTTCAAGGTCAGCTGAAGTTTGGAGATGTGCCCCTTGTTGTTGCTGTGAAAGCTACAGTTCTTTGTGCCCTGACTCCACATACTCACACAGTTTTATCTTTAGCCTCCATCTATGGAACTGTCGCGTGCTTAGGAGATAAAAAAGACTCAAGGTGCTGCTGAGAACCTCCTTTCAGAACAGGAGTGGCTTGAAAGACTGGCCCTCCAAATTGGGGCTGATACAGCAAGATCAGCATTCGGGTGTCACCCTTCTGAAGGGTGGAAGGAGCAGAAGCCCTGAATCCTCCCCACTTGCAAAGCTGCCTTTGACAGACTTTCTAGAGAGGTAGGAATCCATGTGGGAAAAGACAATTGTGAGTACTGAGGTGTGGATTAGATCTTAAGAATAACTCCTGTATTCACATGAAGGAATGTTACTGTCCCAGAAAGGCTTTGACCTTAGAATGAAATCTAAAGTCATCAGACTTCAAATATGTGTCTTAAAATGAGCTTGTGCTTACTGCTTCCCAACTCCTGCTAGAAACTTTACAGGATGCTTCTGGACTCGCCTACAAAGGAAACGGGCATGTCCATGCTAAAAATGCAGATATGACTCTTCGCTGGGGAAAGACGTTTTTCAAGCCCTAAGAAATGCATTTGGGTAATTCTCGTACTGTCCATTACAGGATGCTGACCAAACATCAAAACTGGTCTATAATGCTGCTTAGGATAATATTTTCCAGATTCAAATATCAGTGGAAAATTAATCGGGATTCTGTTTGCAACTGAAATTCTTCACCAAGACTCTTGCTTAGTGGGAAGGAGGAAGGGGCTTGAACTGATTTAAGTGCTAAAGTCTCTGCTTTTTGTCATGCAAGTGG
This sequence comes from Pseudotriccus pelzelni, assembly GCA_035584735.1. Classification (NCBI taxonomy): domain Eukaryota; kingdom Metazoa; phylum Chordata; class Aves; order Passeriformes; family Tyrannidae; genus Pseudotriccus; species Pseudotriccus pelzelni. The sequence continues at coordinate 6,908,701 of JAWMRA010000036.1, forward strand.
TGCTAAAGTAACTCCTGACCTGAGTGCTCCTGAAATGGATCTTCCAGCCTAGTTTTGTTGCAAAGGAACCCAGTTCCCTCCTTGGAGATCACTCAGCAATCCCATCAAACCTGGTAAGTGACAGAGATTGAGAGACTTGCTTCCCAAGGATGCTTTTGATCCAGTTTAATATGCTCCCGTAGCAAGCTGTGCCTCAAGGCTTTCAGATTATTATTATGCAGAGCCTGGTTCTGTGTAAAATTGTTGACCTTTTGATTAGTTGCAGAGATTTTAAGAATAATTAATTTCAATAAGCTGGCATGACAAGGAGTAGTGAAGCATAGGAAACATTCAATGTCCCCCAAGCATTCAAAAATAACTTGGGTAGATGTTGTCCCTCATTATCCTCATAAATCTAAGTCTGGTGTTCATTTTAAGTTGACATTTTTAAAGTTATTCTAGAGGGTTAGAGAATTATTTTTTTCCCTCTGGTGGTTTGGTTTTTGTTTTTATTCTGAAGTGGGGCAGTTGTTAGCAAAAGCTGAGATTTCACATAGCCATATGCCCTAGGCTAGAACTTGCTGACTTTGTTAAAGCTGATGCTCACAATTTTTTTATTTTTTTAAATTTTTTTCCCCCCAAACTGCAAAGCTGATGACCCTTACGGCTTTTTGGTTGGGTTTTACTTGTTCTGTTCCTAAGACTGCTAGAACAGTCTCTTAATCGAGAGACTTTAATCGAGTCTCTTAAAACCAGAGATGGTAACGTCCTTTTCGGAAGAACACGGTGTGTACCTTCTAGGGCGAGCACTGCAAATGTGGCTTTTGCTGTCTTGTGAAGCGGTTACTTTATCTGCGTGTTGGCAGCTGCCAAAGGGGGATTAGCGGAGGGAAGGGGCAAGCTGCAGCTCCTGGTCTTGATTTCTAGACTTGCCGGTGGCCTTGAACCACTCTTCCCATGTGAAGGTTCCCTCCTGACTGAGGCGAGCTGCTGGGTGGTGCCCCCGAGTGTGAACAGAGGAGCCATTCACTCACTGCTCTCGAGAATGCTGATTCGGTGAACTTTCTGATGTTACCTTAAATTACCTCTCATGTCTGCCTCTTGGTGCTAATGGATACATTTTAAAAGGACAGAGTATAGTGCAATTTCGGCTATGCTCGCGCTCAGTTATCAATTTTGGAATCGGTTACATTTGGCAGAGCGCAGCAGTCCCCCTCAATCCTGTGACCGTGTCTTAGCAGAACAAAAAGTAGGGTTTTATTCCCTGAGCTGCAGGGCGCGATCTGTGCCCAGCTGGCCCCATCGCTCGGGGACCGCTCGGCCCCGCTCCCCGCGGTGCTGCAGCGGAGCCGTGTCTGCACCGCCTCTCCGCTGTGCGGGGAGCTGCTGCAAGGGCTGTCGTGTCCCGCACAGGCAGCTCGATACATCGCCTTTTTTTTTTTTTTATCCTGGTGACAAGGAGCCGGGGCTGCCCCGCGGCCGGAGGGCGGCGGCGGCTCGGCCGCCCCGGAGCTCCCGCAGCCCCGCTCCGCGTCTCCCCGCAGCGCTACCTTAAGGGGCTGGTTGACATCAGCCGAGTGGGCTGGGCGGTGTGGGTGGGATTTCCTGTGCTGGAGGTCAGCTGCTCCCGTCCCTCTCCCGTCCCTCCCTGCCGCCCGGGTCCCGCTCTCCCCGTGCCGGAGGGACCCGCATCCTCCCGGCGCCCTCCTCTCGGGTTGGATTTACATAGTGATGTGTAAACTACAGGATGCCCAGCAGCACTGGAAAGAGGTTTAAACCTACTAAATACATCCCGGTCTCCACTGCAGCTGCCTTATTAGTGGGTTCGACTACTTTATTTTTTGTTTTCACGTAAGTACGGCTCTGGCGGAGGGGGGGCCGGGCGGGGGGAGGCGGCCGGGCTTGACAGCCCTCCAGGCCCTGCCGCTGCCGGTCCCGCTCTCCCTGCCCGCCTCCCGCTCTCCCTGCCCGGCTTCGCTCTGCAGAGCCTCACGATCGCTCCGTGTCACGAAATGTGCCTGACAGTCGGATCCACCATTTCGTGGCACAGCAGCCCCGCCAGCCTCCCGCCGCTGCCGGCTGTGTGCGGGGCGATGCCGGAGCGCCGCGGCCCCTCGGAGCGGGCAGGGCTGAGCGGGCGGAGCAGGAGATGCAGCCCCAGCCGCGGTCCAGCCCGTGTCTCCGCTGGCCGGAGTGTCTGCGCTCCGGGAGCAGCGCTGGCCTCCTCCCTCAGTCACCGGGTTTAGCCGGCAAAGCCTCTCCAAGTGGAAGGAATCCTATTCTAAGCATTACCCATTCTACATATTTTTACGTAACTGTTCCTGAAAGGCTGAGGATCTAATGAACAAATTTACGTTTGCGTGAAGGAGAGACGGGGAAACTTTTTTTTCCCCTTTCTGTTTCCTCTTCTCTCATTGCCTTCTCCCTTAAATGCCGAATGGAGCTCTGGCGGTCGGCTTGCAGCTCTCCTGTAGTTACATTAATATGTGAGTGCTGTAGTGCTTCGGCTGGTTCCTCTCCCTTGCCATACACTGGAGTTGTGTCGCTCGCAAACCCTTCCTGTGCGGGGGTATCGGCAGCCTCCCTGCAGAGGTGCCAGTGTTTCCAGAGAGATGCACTGAGAGGAGCCTTGACTAAGCTGCCTTTTGGGAAGGTGGAAAGACTTATGTTTCACTTATTTTGAAGTTTTATTATTTCTGTTTTCCTTGTTTTGCCGTTGCTAATTTTTAACCGAGCTCAGTGAAGCTGTTGGAAGCAGAAGGCTCTGTAGGAGTGGGAGTATGTGTCTATGCCGTTATCTTTCGTGGTTTGGCTGTGATACGATGCTTGATGTTTCAATATGCTGGTGTGGTAATCGTAATGTAGGATTTCAGAATAAATGTGGATGTTGTTCTGTCTAACAGTTTCTTAAATCAGAACAGATTTTGACACTGAGTTATGCTGTTGACTTAATGTGCCTTTATTTCTCATTGCTTGTTTTCAATGCATTTGATATGAAGTACTGGTAACTCCTTTCAGGATATTATAATGTGTCAAGAACTGAGCAAGCCTCAAGAACTGGTACAAGTATCTGCCTATCATTCATCATTTGGGCATCTAATGATAGTTTGGTGCTCACAGGCAAACACAGGACAGAAGTTGGCTTTTGTGATGAACTTGGTTAACACTGGTGTGGTGAATATTAAATGGCTGCACAGTCAAAAAGGAAAGGAGGTCTTAATGCCGGCGTTTATTCTTCCTGCAGCTCGAGGAATGGATGTATGCTGAGGTTGTTTTGGAAGCTGGGTGCTTGTTTTCATATGATACTTCCAGTGCAGAGCTACAAATTGCTTAGTGATGTAAGACTTTCCTGGTAACACAGTTGTTGTTGAAACATCCCTTTGGCAGCAGGACGTCAACAGAGATGTTGGTTGTACAGTTTGTTACTGTACGGCAGAAGCAATTGGCTTTAATTCATTACAGAATCTCAGACTTCCCTCTGCTCCCTCTGTTATCAGGGAATAATTACATGCAAAATGAACTATTTTAAGGATCTCTCCATATTGTAACTTGGCCTGTGTATCTTGAAGTGTTAGTAAATTTTTTGAGGACTGTCCCAGACATACCTTCTCTGCTGCTGCCAAGTCTTGTGTGTAACAAAAGTAACACATAATCGAGCAACTGTTGTCAGGCAGGATCTGAAGTCCTGTCCATTCAAAAATACTCAGATGAATTTCTGTGGAATTGTTTTTCATGCTGAGCAGTTTTAGTAAAATCTATCTATGTTGTGGAATCAAAGCAAGCAGTATTCATGAGATTAGTGTCTTTTGTGTGGTGGGGTTTTTTTTTTCCCCTTTTCCTGAACATTTCCATTTTTTATCTTTTTTCCACAGGCAGGGTTTTGTGTCTTGATCTTTTTGTTGTCATATGTTATTACAGGCTGAGATAAACCTGAATTTTCAGGTGTGTTGATTTGCACAACTCATTTGATGTTGGATAAATCTCTGATAATGCAGCAGTTGAAACACTGGCCTAAAAATGCTTTTGATACATTCTGTGCTTGCTTGTCAGAGCACAAGAACTTAATCAAATGAAGATTTACATGTGTGTTTATTACCTCCTTATTTGTGTTCATTATCTCTAAGGCTGCTGTGTCTGTTATGAAGAAACCTGTGTATAAATACACGAAACTGAGGATGGATGGGGGACTCATATCAGATTTTGGGTGAACATCAGCTCAGTGGGATATCAGGGATTTGAGCAACTTCAGTGTGGTGAAACTGAATAATAGAGGTTAAAATATGTGGAAAAATAGAATAATAACTGTTTTTAAACCACTAACTGAATAGAAAAAATAATCCTTCCAGGGCACTGGAAACATTTATGAATAAATATATGAAAACAGAGGATCTGACTCGGCTTTCTCCCTAGGCACATTTGTGGGCTCAAGCCACACGTTATGAGTGTCTTCTGCTGAATGAAAAGCTCTTTGAACTTGAAGGCCGGGGTTTGCTTTTTTGCAGTGTGGTCTTTATTTTTAGCTTTTGTCCGAACACCTTTGCTAAAAAGCAGCACATAAAGACTGTTTGAAGCATACGGTGTCCCCTATTAGGTCATGGTGGTGTTGATCAGTGCTACTGTTAAGCTTTGGGAAAATTCCATTATAGGCTCTCCTTTATTCTTTTTCCTCAGCTCACCATTTAGGATTCTCTTTATCGCTGTTATATTCCTTCTGGTTTTATGAGGGGGAACTAAACTGTTTAGCTATCAAGATTATTGCCTGGAAAGGCAACTTAAATATTGCAGTTGTACCACCACGGGCTTTTAGCACTCCATGTGTGTTCCTTCAGTAATAAATACAGTGTCTGAGTAGGTGGTCTAATTTGTCACAGTGAGAGAGTAAACAAGCATTATGAAGGAATATATCAATAATGTTGTATAGAATGATTAGGTTAATTTACTTATATGAACAAATCAAATGACATAATGAAGGAAGAACCAATTCTCCTTAAAGCTGTGAGAATCCAGAGTGATTCAGTTCTGGCAGACCTGAACTTTTCTACCGCAACCTTTTTCTCTTTGTATCCCTCATCAGGTTTTTTGTTAGAGATAAGAACCTGTTTCAGTGAAGCCTCCCCATGGCTGTTATGCAAACCTGAGGCTGATCGTTCAAAAACCCTGAGTTTCAAGAACTTGCCACCTTATTTTAGGCTGTGTAACTTCAGTATTAGCAGAGAATGCAGCTTAATTGTCAGTAAGCACAATGTCACCCAGTGAACAGTTGGAATCAATGACCTGAAAGGACTTTTCCAACCCGAATGGTTCTGTAACCATTCTGGAGCTAATAGTTCTGTTCACCTGTTTAAATTGGCTGCTTACTGTGGTTGTTCGTGCTGAGAACCCCTGGTTAGTTCAGCAGCTGCAGTGCCTGTGTCTATAGATTACACAGCAAGCTAAAAGCATATGGTTTTAAAGGAAAACTGGGGCTCGTTTTAGTAAGGGGAAAAAAGCTCGTCATTCTCGGTGAATACTGTTTCTGATAAAATACCCCTTTTCAGACTGTATTTTCTGCAGCATGCAGCAGTTTGAGGTACAGTAGAAACATGACAAAGGTCCAAGTGCCACTACCTTTTTGATATAATGGTGGTAACACTGCTGTATATTATTCCTTTAAATGGGATAATAAAATGGGTAATTTTCTCGGTGAAGTGAAAGCACAAATAAGGCGAAAACTCAGTCAGTCAGTACTGAAAATGAGACTTCAACTCAGTTCTTAAGAGTCATAATGGGAGATAATCATAGGTGTGCACCACAGGCATCTGCAGTTGGCACTCTAATGCAGTCTGTGCCGTGGGGAGTTTAATATCAGTAACCTTCAGGAAGCGGCTGACGAGTGATAAACTGGTGGAGAAGAGCAACTGAAGTCACAGTAGGGATGGAAAGGAAATAAAAAATAACCTGTCCTTGTGCTGTGCAGGTGGCTGGGAGACGGTGCTCTAGAGCAGGCCTGCTGGACTTACCTCAGCAGGAAGGAAAGCTTAGCTTCAATTAATGAGTATTTAAAGAAAAATTGGTGTTCTCCCCACATCTGTATTTCATGAACTAGAAAGACTCAGCATTTCTGTAGCTGGGTATGAGTTCAGACACACTTATGATAAATGCGTTTCTTAAATCATAAGCACTACCCTAGTCCTGCAATTATCTGATCCTGCATTGGAACAGCCTTAAAATAAATATGTAGTAGCACTTTAAAGTTCAAAACTGTAGTTACCATCCTGGATGGTAGTTAATGGAAATATAATTATATGTGTACCTAGAGTTCCTGAACTGTCTGTTGGACCTTTTCCTCCCATGACTTGCATATGCTCACAGATCAAAAAAGGGAAGGTCTCATCTGCTTTTTTGACTTGAGTTTGTTCAGTCACTAGCAAAGGTTAAGCTAATAGAAGATTATCTTTGCCTTAGTGAATTTGATTTGCATCCAGAATGTTTTTCTTACCTTAAGTATTTTAAAGTCTTCTGTAAACTCCAGTTCCAGATGTTCCGATGTTCACTTCTGCCAGTTCAATGTTGTGATTTCAGTTAGAAAAAATGATAAAATGTGATTTAAAATGAACTTTAAGACTGACTTCACAAGCATGCACTGATTTCAAGTATTGCAGCTCAGCCTCCTGAGATACCTTAACATTTTCCATGTTAAATGCATCTTTAATGGCAGGATTTTCCTGTCCACTCTACCTGGGATTCAGAAGAGGTAACACTTCCTATGTTGACCAAGCCATCTCAGTTGTCCTGTCCATCAGCTTCTGTAAAATATTTACTCTTATTATGACAAAGAAATGGCCTTTTAAGCTGTGGCAATTTTTGTAGATAGAATCTAGACAAAGTTGTCATGCAATATAAGACAGGCAGTCTCAACAGGAAAATAGACTTAACTGAAGTGTGGAAAGTTTTTTGGTTTGCTTGTTTTTTTTGAATGCTCTAAGAAGCCTCAGTTTTACTGCTTTTAACTAGTTAATTCTGTGATCTCTGCTTCCAAGGGGACCAGCCAAGCTGGCAATACAGGAGATTTCTGAAAGCTATTAAATGTCATTCCTTTAGAAAAAACCCTTGATATTTATTATCAGCGGTAATATTTTTTCTTCGTGTAGTTTGAGAAAGGGAAAAGGAGGATCATCTTGGTTGGTGGCAGCAAGTGGCTGGACATGTGGAGCTGTGCATGCACAGCTCTCTGTGTGCAGCCACTGCAGTGGCATTTCAGCGCTCGGTGTAAATCCTGGTTTAAAAAGGCAGAAGAGCTGCAGCAATGAAAGTTATTCCTGTCCATGGGCCACAGCTGTAGTCAGTGTGTGATTTATGCCAGTAGCAGCCTCCTTTCTATTTTTCCTAATAAACAGAGGTTAAGGTCATCTGGATATAGGAATGAGAGCATCTCAATTAGATCAGGGTGGGCCTCTCAGCCTTTGTACATGAATATACGAGCAATTTTTCTATTTCTGTTTAAAGTTCTTTTCAGGATGCTAATATAAATACTCTCCATGTTTGTCCAAGTATGCCACACGTGTATCCTTTCATAAACAGAAGCAACCTCTGCAAAATTGTTCCGGCTCCATCGGTTGGGTAGCAATGTAAATGAAGGGATGTTACTGTTCCAAGCACAAAACCGAAATTGAGAGGCAGATACAGGTGATGCCCTTGGGGATCTGAGTTTAGAGTTCATTACCTGGGGTAGTTGCTAACTGTACATGTAACATTGTTGTGTGACCAACTTAACTCTGCTGCTACTTTGCTTCTCAGCCCGAGTCTGGGGTAGAACCCCGTGGGGTGGGGATCTCTGTGAGGACTGGCCTGGGATGGGTTTTCTGGGCTTACTTTATGTAGTGTGTAAAGCTCCAAGGAGACTTTTCGAGGGCTGCCAAGGAAACCCATGAGTGTTGTGTAGCTTGCCCTGGGAGATGTCAGGAATAGAGCGATAAGGTGGCACCAGCCAATTCAGAGCACAAAGGAGATGCACACCGGACTGGGGAAGAAGTATCCTAAAAGCCACACGAGCTACACCTGTGTAAGCAGTGCAAAAGTGGAACTCTGATTTACTGCCCTTTGGTTCGAGCCAGCAGATACAAGAGTGATTTCTCTGTAATGCCAGAGTAATGTTCCATTTGGCTGCCCTGGCACAGAGCTACCATTGGTTGCTCGTTTGTCAGTGGGAGCAGCTCATGAAAGTGGAAGGCAGGAGTGTGGGGGCTGAGACAGTAATGCTGCAGGTTTTCATGGAAATTCTGTGTTATTCTTTTGCAAAAAATACCGTACGTTGGGAAGGCCTAGTCAGCCTGGATCTTATTTTACTGTGGAGGTTTTGGGGATCCTTGCTTGGTGATTGCAGTAATTAATTCAAATGAGTACACCACAGTGCAGTGTATACTACATAAATCTTCAGCCAGTAATCTGTACCCAGAAAGAGGATTTAATTAGTCACTGATTGTTCTTATGCAATTACCAATGCAATTTAGCTAGACTTGCATCAAAAGCTGTCCAAAGTGCCTAAAATTCTGAGCTCTAAACCTATTATACAAACACTAGTGGGTATTTGATTCTTTGTTTTTCTCAGTATGGATGTTATGGAATAAACTTTGTGGTAACCCATACTTAGACGCTGTGGTAGTTACCACGGTTTTCTGTTTGTGAAAGGGTAAACACAGAATCTGGGGACTCCAAATGTGGAATCCTTATGAGATACCTGTACTCTGCTGCTGTGTTGGGATCATCCGGAAGCAGAGGAGAGTGGAGCCAGGTGCAGGCAAAATACCCCTTGAACTGTAGCTCCAAACACCAAAGCAGCTGTCTGCAGTGTCCACCTGCACCATTTTGGTGTGCACTTTAATAGCACGTGAGGTCACGGAAGTAGGAAATGCCCTTTGTTGCTCTGTAGAGCCAGGCAGGCTATATGAGGATGGGAATACATGAAATACAGACTCTTGTCGAGCCACATGTAAAATGATGTCATTTTCTGATGAAGGGAGCGTAGAGGCAGACTGCTCAGTCATTCCCTGGGAAATAGGGTCTGGATGTGCCGCTTTGAAGTGTCTGCTCTCCAGAAAACCCTGGTACTCACTGAGACTAAACTAAGCACAGAATATTCTTAAATGAGCAATTTACTTTTTAAGTTGGAAGCCCAACAAAGCAAGCTTGAGACTGCTTAAATGTATAAGGGCTTTCATAAATAAAGTCAGACAAAGCCTTACTCTCACAGGGTTCTTAAAACTAAATTGGCATTTACATTAGCTCTTATTCATGTCTTCAGGGAAATAATCCAATGTAATATCAATATCAACACAATTTAAGTACAGTGCTGGGAATAAGGAAAGCTTGGACATTTCTATAAACAAGCATCATTTTAATTTAAACTTGGGTCAATCACAGAACTGCTTCAAAATGGAGAAGTTCAGCTTAAAACTTTTCTGTCTACTCTGATCCCAGTCAGCTAGGAGAGGCAGGTATTTTCTTATGGAAAAACACTTCCTCTCCCCCTTCTCAGCCAGCTCAGTTTCAACAGTTATTTAGGATTATTTTCATTGTGTATAACCTCCCTTTCCTTTCTTTTTCGTGAGCGAGGTCTCATTCTGCATGTTTAGCTTTCTCTGAAGATTAATGTTTGCCCCAGCAGTAAGACTCTCCAGATGTGTTATGATCTAATGAGGCTGTGGTTAACCCTTGTCTGCTGTCAGCAGCTTGCTGAACCACCTCCCGTGTTTCACCAGCCCCAGCATTTGGTGATGTGGTTTCCTGGCTCCAGCAGGAGCTGTCAGCTGAGGAGGTGGGCACGCTCTGCTCCGGGGGTCTGTGTCTGGCACTGGGCTCAGGAGCCTCTGCCTGGAGACTTCCCTGTGGATCCACACTGTTACCTTGGCTTTTCCACCAGCATTCCAAGGCACAACGAGGGAACAGGTACTTGGGGATGGATGTCTGTATGATCATCTTCATGTGGTCAGACCTGTGACTATGAGCACTAATTCTACGTTCTTGTCTCGATTTAAATGATCATCTCATTTCTCCATTGTCTGGTGCACAAGTGTCACACCTTTCTTTTCTCTTTGAAGATCTTGCTGCCAACCCCTGCCTTATCACCTGGCCACATGCAAGCAATTACTTTTCCAAAGGGTCTCTTCTTGAATGTAGACTGGGGTTTGTGGTTCGAGTTGGCAGTTTGGGTTTGTTTTTAGGGGCTGTGCAGACATTAGCTCTGTGCTTGTGCCTTACATCTGTGGCTCGTGAATGTTTCTGGGTTGGGGCTGTGATTTGGCCTAGCAGGACTCACGTTCTGTGGGTATCATGTGGCACACAGCCCTGATGTTGGCTTGGCTAAAGATGACTAGCCAGACTCCAAAGGCAGGAACTCTTCCCCGTGTTTGTGCATTTCTTATTAAAGGATCTCGTCTCCTTTCTTAACCACTGTCTGGGTGGCAATTGGAGTTCGCTGTTGCCGCAGATTTACTGGATGAGAAGTGTTGCTCTGGTCCCTGCCTCCAGATCAACTCTTTTTGTTGCCCACCCTCGGTTGCAAGTTCTGCTGCTGACCTTGAACCACATGAAATGCCTGGGAGTGAGGAATGTGCAGAAACCAGCGGGAGGTGCTGCAGGTAGAGCAAGCAGGACATGCATGCTAACCCTGCCATAGTATAAAATACTTGTATGGCAGCTATGTAATATAATTTATATCCTAATTCTCAGGGTCATCACATCTCATAGTCTTTATTTACTCTGTATGCTAATTACTCTGCAAAGAACCAAGTACAAGCTTGTGTAGTAGAGCAGCTCCAAAGAGAGATTTCATAATATGTGCATTTTAAAAGAACATTGTATGAAGTGACAGTTTTGGTCCATAGTTTTTAACTTGGTCAGTGCACAAGTAGGTTGGCTTAGCACATACTGCATCTTGTGTAAATGGCTAATGAGTCTTTGTGGGAAAAACAATAAAAACATCAACAGGCCCTGGGTTTTTAATTTTTTTTTTAATTACCAAGTTTTGCTCATTCTGTAGAAGATGTGTATAAAATGGCTGCTTTCTGACATATAGTATAAGTCAAATAGGAGATATGAAGCCACTGAGTCTAATGAGGCGACTTCTAATTCATGTACAGAAGTTGTAGCATCTGCAGCAGCAAAGGGGATCAATATTTGCCATAGAAATTTCACATTACAAGATTAAAATAACAGGACTTTCTGGGTGTGGCCATTAAATCAATGTGACTTCTTAAATTGCAGAGCAAGACTTCTAGTCCACGTCCAGAGACAGAAGTGTATCAGAAATGAATTGCTCAGCTCCTGTCAGCAGAGCTCTGCTGCAGATATTCCCCCACTTCACATCACCTATCCATTTTGAAATCAAGGCCTGTCCGTATGAGCAGCGTTCTCAAGGAGCTGGGGCACGGTGGGGGAGGACAGGCAGACACAGGGTTTTTATAATAGAAGAGATGCTTCCTTCAAATGGGGTGGTTCTGGTCCCGTCAGCTTTGTGTATTTTTAGAAAATGGCATTTGAGAAATAGATTGCAATGCTAGTAAGATACGGGGTCTCACATGGGGCATTGCTTGGCCTGCTGCTGCTGCTAAACAGTGTTTTCAACAGGTTGGGAAACATCTGCTTTCCTTCTCTCCTGCTTGAGTTGAGAAGGCTTTGCTGGGGCAAAACTGTGGTATTTCTTAGGAAGTCTCCATCCCTTCTGTCTCCAATAGTGTAACTCGTGCATAAGGTCATCAGTGCTCTCATGCCTGTTCCTCAGAGAGGGCAACTGGGGCAGAGAGCTCTGTATGACTGGAGTGTTGGTGTTCAGGAGGTGGTGCACACATGTGCCAAATCCAGCCCTGGCAGCCCAGAACTCGATGGAGATCATTCTTTCAGAGAGGGCTTCTGAAGACAGGCTTTATTCTACAGTTTCGGCTCCATCTAATGCCATTTTGGGCCGTCCCCAAATGCACAGGAATGTCGTGCAGCAAGACTCTTTTGTTTCTTGAACACTTAAATCTGCATGAATGGACGAGTGTGGAGGTACGTGTACTAAAGCTTCTTTGTCTCTCTTGAAAAGTTTAATAGTAACGTTGTAGTCTTTAAACTTTCATTTGTATCTGATTCCACAATGACTAATTACTATTGCCAAGTAATTCTTCTTGCATTGTATTACAAATGCTAGTAGGATAGAGCTAAACATGATATCTGTGGTTTGAGAACTGAAAAATTAATGATTCCTTCTCTAGCCTGCTGTGTTTGATTTATAATTCATAACTGATAGGAGCCATGCTCTTCTGAGCCTGCTGTCACCTCTCCATTTACTATCTAGGTGGGGTTTTTTTAATTCTTGTCATGGAGAATATTAGAGAGTTGTGAATTTTGGGCTTAGAGTGCTCCTGAAGAAGGAGGTTTCCAGACCCACATTTTCTTCACCTCTCATTTCCTGCAGACTCTTTATCCTCTGTAGGATGTGGCCCCAGGACCTGTGTTGACCCCAAACATCTCAGCTGCTGTTGCTGCCCTCTGCCATGACCCTCGATTCTTAGCATAACGCAGGTACGTGGTTCACCTTTCACAGGCACTTGACAGCAGAAGGGAAAGGAGGACTTCAAGGGTTTTAAGTGTCCTGAGTAGCTGCTTACAGACAGTCTCCATCTGTGACACAGCCCTGAACTCAGCACTAACCCCTTCACACAATACCTCTCTCCTTCCCCTCTTTGGTCTTTACAGTCACTCTGGATCTTCCTGGGCTCTCTGGCTGCCTCTTGTCTGCCTCTTACACTGAGTTCTTGACTGTTTTCTGCCTCTCTCTTGGTCAGTCTGTTCAGGTGCTCAAGGCCTTTTGCCTAATACACACAGCATAGGGTGATCCACTGTTTGTTTACCTGCTGGAATGCCAGAATAGAGACATTACAAGGTGCAATTCAAAATCTAATCCTGCCTTCAGCGTTACAAGGCGCAGTTCAAAACCTAATCCCATCTGTTGAGCTAGAGTGGCTTTTATGAGTTGATGAAACAACTCTTCTGCATTGAAACAGTAAGTGCTCTCAGTGGGCCACTGTCTTTACTGTGACTCACACACATTTGCCTTCCTCTCCAGAGTAGCTGACCAACATTTCTGTCTTTTTCCCCACTAAGAAGTTGTGTACTCTCAGTCTGAATATATTTGCTCCAGAACAGTGAGCTGAGTTGCAGCTGGTCCGAAGGGAAAGAGATGCCTTGCAATTTGCCAGTTCCGTGGTCCCCTTCTGAGCCCAGGAGAGCCTGTTTAGTGGATTGAGGCACTGCCCCTGCAGTTTTGTGGTTAATACGCTTTGTGCTTTTGTTTGCATCTCTCTGAGTGGCGTTGTTTGTTTTTGTTGCTTCATCTGCTTTGGAAATGAGAAAAGGTTATTTTGAGTGCAGTATCAACTTGGCATCATTAAAAAAGTGTCTCTTGCCAGTTTTCTTCCTGGTTCCCCCAGAAATACGTTTCTCTTGGGCTGCTTCTGCCATTGTGTGTGTTGTGCTGTGTCTCCAGAGCAGCACACTCTGCATGTGTGATGCTTGCCTGTCTGAGGGATTGATTGCCCCGGGCATGTGAGTCCTGCCAGCTCTTCAGTTAGAAAACTTAAGGTTTTAATATACATTCTGCTTTTAGTCCCAGTTTGGCCTCTTCTTTTCGGAGCAAGGAATGATACACTGTGTTTTGTTGTGGTGTGTTTTCTTTGGGCTTTTTTTTTAATAAAAAAAAGAGTTTATGGTTACATTGAAGTAGTTAATCAAACAGTCTGCACTTCATTCAGACCTGTCCCCTTAGTTCCCTTCCCTCTCTTTCTTACCATGCCTGCTTCAATAATTTGAGCTGCACAGGAATTACTGAGATGGGATCCAAAGCTAGAATCCGATCTCCTGACATGCCCATTAAAATCTCACTGCAAAATGATTATTCCAAGGTATCCAAGTGGCTGCACGCTTGGTTTAAATCCCTTGGAGGGCTGTTGGTCCTCCTGGCTGATTGTGTTACTTCAGCTGCCTTTATGATCCACATGTCCTGGGCCTTACCCTGCAGAAAGAGGACTGTCTGTGGCCCAAGGACAGGATCCTGTTCTGTAACTCTGAAGTGATGAGCTTTTCAACAGAAAAAAAAAGAATAACATTCTTCAGCTTCCTCTTGGAAATGTCTGAACCATTTTGGTTAAAGCCTTAAGTGGGACAGATACTTTGCTTGAAGGGCAGAGCTGGCAGAAAGACTGCAGCCTAACCGTTAATTTGGCAAAGTGATTCAGAATGGAAAATATGCAACATTGCTGTGTACCTGTGCCCTCTCAGTCCCATCAACAGAACACATTCCCATCAGCTTTTCCAGTAGCTTTTAGTCTTCAGATGCTTTTCCTCACTTTTCAAGTTGGACTTTATAAATTTCAGTAAATACTGAGCCCTCTTTCTGAAAGTCTTAAATCTGCCCTCTTAAATGAGGCTTAAAAGTCTTAAATGAGCCCTCTTAAATCTGCTTCTTCCTTAGGGTGACTGTCTTAAAAATATATTGTCTGCCTCCCCCCTTTTTTTTTTTGTTGAGTTCAGAAAACAGTGATTTAAAGGAAATTATCCCTTAGAAGACACTTTAGACAAGGTACAGTCTGTGCCCATTTAAGTGGTTGGGGGGCAGGATGGAAAGACAGGAGAGTGTAAGGCTGTGCTGTTGTGAATTACCATGCCATAGGCAAGGGCTCCTTTCATTTTCCCCCCATCCTAGTGTTTAGTCAAAGGAAATGTAACTAAGGAAGAAGCTGCAGTGTGGGAAGGGATGTTCTGATTTCCATGGCAGTAACACAGAAGGTTTTTTCCATGTACACAAACACTTGACTGTCACTTCCCTGATATTACCTGTGACACTTTGAAGGCTGTTGGAATGAAGGTACATCAAGGGAGGCCCAGATTGACTCACCGCTGATTCTTGTTCTGTGCTGTTGTAGCCTTGACTGGGTCTGTGTTCAGAAAGCAGAAACCTGTCAAAAGCCAATATATCTACACTGAATTTCCAAATTATCAGCAGTATTTTGCATGCAGATTAGCTTTCTTCTTGTGCTTATTTAAGTGAATCTTGGAAATAGCCTGCTAAAAACATTATTCATAAATGAACACGAGATGAGTGCTGAGCCAGACACACTTAAAATGCTCTCATGTCTTTGAAATCTAAAATTCTTTACTTCGAACTAAAGAAAATAGAAAGAATAAGTCAGAATCCCTAAGGGGAAAGTACTGCACGTTCAGGTCTCTTGTCATGGCCTATTTGATTTATAAATATAAAAAACCCTGTTTGTGTTCTAGAGCTGGGGCTGGTCCAGCGTTCTTTGTTGTTCTCCCACAGCGTGACAATCATCCAGAAAGCTTCCATGAGGATACCACGGGATTTTAGGGGCGTTATGGTATAAATGTATATCTGGCTATAAACTGTCAATCTCCATTTTTGGGTGAGCCTTAAAGGAAGATTCAGGCACAAGGAGACAGACTTGTTTAGTGACAGTTCAGCATCACTTCACTTGCCGTGTATGATCACCCTATCAAGAACTGCATCCTGCTGCGATGACAGTTTGCTGGAAACTCTCCACAGATTCATTGGAAGTTGGCTGAGCCCCAGCTCCACAAATTACTGGTCAGAAGAGACTGTTTGTAGGGCACAAATCTATCCAATTTGTAGTGTTGATTTGATTCTTTTTTTTTTTAATTAACACTTTAAAAAGTGTGTCAGCAGAGTGCCAAAATGACAAGAAATGATCAGCTAAAACATTTTATTGCAGCATATGATGCTGTTTTATATTTTCATAGGAACATGGCACTTAGATATGGCAATATTTTTCTTCTGTTACTTTTGTTCATTTTATAGTCAGCAGCAATCTGAAATAGTCTTCAAAACAAATGCTGGAGGTTTGTCCTTTTTTCTTTTTACTTCTCCTCAATTCTTATCTCCTTTCTCTGAATTCCCATTAAGTCCAGTATCTTATTGAATTTAAAGCTAACAAGTTGAGATTTTTTTTTTTTCCTCTTTTTAATTTTTGTTACTGTAACAGTGCTTTCCGTCTGGTGTTTCTGTCTTAAAGAGGTGATTGGCAGCTATTATGTAAAGAAGTGCACTAGTCTGTAGTCCTTTGGAGATCCTGCAAGTACCGTCAGGATTAATAAAATCGAGCTGGCTGATTTTTGATGAAATCATCTTTCTCCTTCTTTTTTTGCTTTGAAGCATAATTTTTTTCTTTTTCTTTTTTTTTTTTTTTAACTGCTGCTTCCTCAGTGCTTTGTGTGAGACCTGTAACTCCTGCATCCTTTTCCTTCAGCATGGGACTGTGAGGGTAGTGAACGTCAGGGTGAAAGATCGGAGCTCGTGTTGACAGCAGTTTAAACGCGCCCTTGCTTATGTTTCCCTCTGTAATGTTTCCCATGGGGTTGCCGGTTTATAGCTCCAGATTTTGGGAATATTCTGCGCAGGGAGACCATGCCAGGTGCTGCAGCCACCGCTACAAAGCGGTGTCGGTGCCGTGTAAGGACTCGGTGCTGCTGCCAGCCCAGCACGGAGCAGCCCGGGCGAGTTCCCGTTCGAAGCTCTCCCTCTGCCCTGCCCTTCCCAGATGACCTCTGTTGGCCGGGTGCCCGCCCAGCCACTCTGGCACTCTTCCCCTCAACAGGACAGGAGAAAATAGGACGACAGACCTCGTGGGTTGAGATAAAGACAAGGGACATCGCTTACCGGTTCCCATCAGTCGGGGACAAAACAGACTCAACTGGGGGAAAATTAATTTAATGCCAATCAAAATACATTTGAGTGGCGAAGAACAAAGAGAAGACCTAAACACCTTCTGCCCATACCTTTTTTATTTTTTTCTCTTTCTTTTCCCCAGGCTCAGCTTCACTCCTTTATTCCCAGCTCCTCCACCTCTTGCTGCCCCCTGAGCGGGGGGAATGGGGGCTGTGGGCAGTGCGTGACAGCTCCTCTCTGCTGCTCCTCCCTGCTCCTCTCAGGGCCCCGTTCCCTCAGGAGGTGCCCCCCGCTCCTCTGTGGACGTGCCCTGGGATGGCTGCAGGGGAAGCTCAGCCGCTCTCAGGGACGTTTCTCACACTTTCCCCCTCAGGTTTTGCCCTTTCCTGAGGTGCCCCGGCCTGGCTGAGGGCTCGGCCGGGCCCCCTCACAGAGCAGGCCCAGCGCCTGGGCACGGGCCCCCAAAACCCCCCAGAGGAAACATTTCTACGTAGGTGTTCCAGCACTTCTGCATTTGTGTGATTCTTTACAGGCAGGAGAAGGAGACTTGGGACCCAAAAAAAAGCCCTTTTGGCCTTTGTCATCCGCAGCTGCACCACAAGGTCAGTCAAACAAGTTGGGAGGCAAATGGATTTTATTTTTTCCACACACAATCTACCTGTTTTTTAGTAGCTCTTAACGATCTCTCGTCAGGAGAATTATCTGCTGTCAGAGTGCAGCAGTGGCTCCCTCTGGTTTCTGAAATTCCTCCGAATTTCCAGTGCGATCCCGTGAGTCACACTGACGTGGCTCCTCCAGCCGTGACTCGCGTGCTCCGTTTCCACGCTCCGACACAGCCCGAGCCAGGGGTTTGGCCGGAGCACAGGGCACAGAGTCCCTCAGTCCTGTGTCCTGTGAGCTGAGGGGTTTGGCGGAAGGCTGTGGCTGTGCTGGCTGCGGACGTGCCCCGTGTACCCTCCCACCTCCCGGCGGCCGGGCCGCTCCTGCTGACCTCAGGAAACTTGACGGGCTTAGTTTTGACCCCTCTTGAGTGCTGGGTTTTGGTTACGGGGCTGAGATTTTTAGAGGAAGCTTTCCAGAGAACTGCTGCTGCCTCTCTCTCCTCTGAGGGCAGGAAAAGGTCTGAAGGTGTGGAGGCGGCACGCACTGACCATCCGCTTAGAGGAAGGACAAAACGTGAAACATTTACCGCGGTTTTACAGGGATGTGTTTGGGTAACTTTGATAGCTGTACCCTGTTATTGGAAAGTACCCAGGAAGTGACAAGCGGGAATAATCATCTGTCAGCGTCAGGAAAAGTGACTAGGTCAAAAGCACTGTGAGAAATGAAGTTTCCAGAGCAGAAATACTAAAGCTTCAGCCTAGTTCGCAATTTCTTCTCTTCCTCTCCTGAAGCACTCCATCATAATTGCCTTTGCTCATACTACACCTGTCAAGAGATGACACTGTTATGCATTAGACTTGGTAGGTGTGACAGCAATGTGTTTTGCCCTGCCAGAACAGAGGCGGCTTGAGTCCATCTTTTAGTACTTGCACAGGTCTACTACTTTTTTTTTTCCTAATCTAGAAATAATGCCAAACAGTAACACATTGCATGTAAACTAAATAGACTGTCCTTCCTGTGCCCCTATAAAAATACTGGAGAACTGCTTTTAATGCCTCTGTTTATTTTGGTACAGTATCCAGACTGCTGGAAGTATGTTTATAGCATAGTCTAACAAGCTGAGGCTCCTCTCTGAGATTTCAGAGCTTCATGGCTGGATAGAAAAAGCTGATGCTCTCTAAATATGTATGCAAGACTCTGGCTTGCAGTAATAGTTCATGCCATGAGAAACTGCCTATTTAATGCCACCTGAGCTGAGTTTGAGCAGCAATTGTTCCTCAGCATATGACACAGTGCTCCTCGTTACTGCAGCTTCATTTACATCTGCAGTAGTCAGACTTATCAACACCTGTGTTGTGAGCAGCACCAATTACATCAGGTCATCTGTATTTAAGCTTGATGACTTCATGGGAAGCCATTTTAATTTGCTCTTTGCCTGTGGAGCACGAATTCCAGGTCAGCTTTGAAATCTGGTTAATGCTTAGATGCAAGAAAGGCAAGTGTATGAAAATATTGCTCTTTATATTGAACTGAAGTTATAACTCTGCTGTGAGTGCCTGGAGCAAATTTAAGTGAGATACAAGCTGCTCTTTACTGTGCTGAGGCTGACTGGAGAAGAGAATTGATCTGGAGTACAGAATAGCTTTCCTGTCAGTGTTTTGGCCAGCCCTGCTTGGTATGGGCAGTAGTTAAATCTTCATGAACTCCAACAGAATTTAGGCATTTAAATGACTTATAGGTTTTTGAAAACATTGTTATCATACCATGACAGCATCTTAATGAACTACTTTTTACAAACTGGAACTAATATCTGCTGGAGTAGTAGCTCCTTCAGTAGATAGCAAAGTTGTTGCCAGGAATATATTGAATATTTGAAGCCCAAATTGGCTGTAGTGAGTGAGTCTAGTTGGCTCATTCAATAACTTGTTAGCAAAGCATAAAAATTCTGCTGGAGCAAACTCATCCTGTGCTTTCGAAGAACATTCCTGTTCTCTGTTAACAGACTGAGGGTTGCTTAAGCAGTCTGGGGGTTTGGGGAGGGAATGTCTACCTGGCTTTACCAGCCCTCTGTGTGGCAGGGCTTTTCCCTGCCCAGCTGTGCAGAGCGCTCGTGTTCCTGGCCGCACACCTTCCTTCCCTTTTCCATGCGGAAGTTGCTGCGGGAGCAGCAGCTCCTGGGAGACAGAGCCCTGGCTGGCCCCGCAGCACCTGCTGAAAGGCAGGACGGCATTGCTCTGGGGTGACCCGCAGGCGCTGAAACCTGCTCTGTCACGAGCAGGGATTGCGGCTTCCTGAGCCAGCCAAACGTGATCCGTGCGTACCGAGTTCCGCTTCGGGCCTTTCCGGAGCGCCTGGCAGGGCACAGGGCTGTCGTCTCACTCTGGGGTGCACTGCGCCGTCCCTGCTATTCACCTGCACGTTTTGCTTCAGCAGGTGAGGCTCAAGTGAGTGGTTTTTGGGGGAAAAGTGACTGTGAGCCACTGGTATTTAATGTGTTTAATTTATTTCATCCCTGAGCTAGCAGTGCTGTTCCTCACAGCGCTTGTTTTTGCTGGCTTGTAGGACAGACCTGCACTGGAGGGAGGAAGAGTGAGAGGTAGGGTGAATCTGAGTGCTCTGGCCACTGTTCTGGGGTTTCATTTGGCACTGGCAGTTTCAGAAGGTGCTCCTGGGGTTGGCAGGGGAGATTTTGCTCGCTGGGAATGAGGCGTGAGAGACCTTCCTTTGAAGTGCTTGGGCAGCAGGAGCGCACGCCTGTCCTGCTGCATTCTGGTTTGTGCCTGGGGTGAAATGTGACCCAGAGTGACCAGAGACAGGTGGACTCTGTCAGAGGTCCGAAAGAAGAGGCTAATAAAAAAATCAGATCCTAGGCTTAAGCGTTTTTTATACGTGTGCCAAGCTATATAAAAAACCTGTCCTGCATTAGTTATTTTAAAACACGTTAGAAAAATTACGTGACTCTCAGGTACCATTTGGTGACCTCAGTTCTTTCTGTATACAAGCAGTTCCATTGATTTAAGGTAGTGCAAAGGGGTATTTGGAAATTTAGCGGAACTGATGTGTTTCCTTCTGTCATACCGAAAGAATTATGAGTTCTTGAAGGAGCAAATAATGCAAAAAAACTGAAGTTGTCATAATATTTAATTTGAAAGAAGAGACCTAGTTATAATATGGCTTTTTTATATACCTGGTCCATCACTGAACAGAAAATATGTACAGAAGAAATGAATATTTTTGTAATATTTGGCCCACGTTCTTGCATCTGCAGTACAACAGAGAAATTTTAAGTGATAAGCTGCACTACAGAGATTACTGGTCTCATTCCTCTAGCTGTGTGAACAACTAATCTTCTTAAGTGGGTGTTAGTATGGATGGAGACCAGGACTGGGGATTTCAGTGTTGTAATTTGCAGCTTCTTCCATCAGTGGTGTGTGCTGCATGATTTTTATATTCTACTTAGAAAATTTGAAAACGCACATCCTCAGAAAGTTATGTTCTTAGTGAAAAGGACCATTTACTTGGCTGGAAGTTTGTTCTTTTATCTGCTTTGTGGTGAAGGGGAGTGAGTACTTGGCCTTGATAAGCTCTTTGCTAAGAGTTCTTTCGAAAACAAAAACATATTATGGCCTGTAGTTATTTTCAGCTGAGCCTGGTTTGGGAAGCAAATAGAACTTCAGGTTAAATAATTGCTCTCCACAGATGGAAAACATGTGGGTTTCTTCTCCCCCTCTTGCTGCCTACTTGCTCAGTGCTTCAGTCTTATACTAAAATCTTAAGAGCCAGGATGCTCTTGGGTGAATCAATGAAAATGGTTTTCATTGATTGCCGTGGAAAGAAAATAACTAGCTGGTTTAACTAACCCAATGTCATGTATATCTGGAAGAGCAATTATTGATCTGCATGTGTTTAATTAAAGAGAGAACTTGCAGGTTTTGCAGCCCTTGTCTCCTCACTCTGCTCTGGGCAGAGCAGCTCCTCCTGCTCCCCTCAGAGTGCAGCACCTGGGACTGGCCCAAGGGCACGGGGAGCAGAATACAGAGCTCCAGCTGGGCCTCGGAGAGCCACGGCAGCTGCCACTGACACTTGAATTTTCTGCCCTTTGTTCTCCCTTTGAGCAGCAAGCTTGCCTGGAAATCAGATGACTAGAGCTGTAGGAAGCCACAATTTGTGCCATGTACTACTTCTTAAATAGACACTTTCAGGGGTGAACCCTCCCGTCTGACATTCATTAACTCAGGGGAAACCTGGGAGACAGAGCTCCAAGGTGTTATTTAATATCTTTTTTACTGTTTGTTAGCTTCTGTATTTATTTAGCTCTGTCAAAGTAGAGCAGATCGCCTGTTCAAAGCAGAGCTTTCTGTGTTACCACCAATGAGATAGAAAACTGCCCAGCTTTGTAGTGCTGGAATAAAAATAATAGTTGTAATATAATCTTTTTAAAAGCACGTATTTTCAGATGCTTTCCAAGCCCTTGGTCAGTCTTTCCTGTCTCTTAAACTTGCCTTCCTGGCTTCCCTGTGGAAAGCTTCCAAAAATAGGGGAATCGAACAAGTAAAATACAGAATATGATTCTAATCTTCGCTGGCCACTTTGGATTCTGTGTGAATAGGAGGGAATACATGGCAAAACAAGATGTGGGCAGGGAGGACATCTCTCGTGTGGGGCTCTTTGCCCAGGCTTTGGAGCTTGCAACCTGCAGGAGTGAGAGCAGAAACCCCTTCTGTGTCTTCAGTGCTTCTAAGGTGGGAGTCAGGGAACCAGGCAAGGGGTGGGGGGAAGGCAAAGAGCCTGCAAGGACCTGGGTGAGCTCTTTTCAGACCAGCACCCACTGACTGCAGTCTTGGTGTTTTGAAGAGCAGTGTAGTCCTGGGACTTTCAGCTCTGAGTGCTGCTGACTTCATGTTCTGTTGGCAGTGCAGCTTTCCCTGACTGCCAAATGCCAAGGCCCCTGAAAGGTCAGGTTCTGGGGGACACACACCGTTCTGGGTTCCCATCTGCAAAATCAGACTGAGCTGGAGAGAGGGCACCCAACTGCCAGGGCGTTAAAATGAGAAATGCTGATGTTAGCAGAATGTTCATGTGAAGTTAATTATAACAGAACCTCCCAGAAGGAGAACAATTCTATACTGAGTGCACAGCACGCAGCAAATATGGCCTGAGGCCACGTGTGACAGGGCAGAGTGACACTGAACAGTTACCTGTCCCTGAGCTCAGGGCAGCAGCCCTTTAGGGAACAATAAAGAGATTAAATTTGGCCCTCTTGTTACAGGCAAGTGACTTTAAAGATTCATGCACAGTTTTATTCCAGCAGTCCCAATGTTCTGAGCACTTGCTCTCTATGCCAGTGTTGTCACTTTAATGTATTTTAAAAACATGATGGTGAATGTGAACTTTCAGTGTCGAGTTGCAAAAACAAGTGCTGGGCTTGGGCTGGTTTTCTTTCCTCAGTCAATTATTAGGCTGAGGAAAGTGAGGAATCCAATATTATATCTATCAAGTGGAAAAACTTAAAGGTTGTATGCAATTTGGGTTAATCTGAGCTTTATTACCATGCATTTTTCCCCTGTTGTCAAATCATCACAGCTGATCTTGGAGCAAGTAAGAGATGTTACTGCATGCAGAAATACTGGGAAGAATGCTTGCTTCCCCAGGAATTACACTAAAGTCTTTTAATCTTAGCACACAGCCTATTTTTGCAAATAGAATTATGGGTTTCAGTTTGTTGTGGTCACATTTCTGCAAGACTATCTTGGATAATTCCATCTCTCACTTCTAAAATGGGCTCATATGGTGTATTAGGCAGTAAGCAGCACCATAAATTTAAGTCTTATATTTTAAGAACAAAACCTTAGGCCTCCTTGCATTCCCCATGATGTTTAATATTTCACAAGTTGGATTCTTTTGCAATCCTTTGTGACTTTATAATTGTGGTTTTATGGATCTGAGTTCAAAAACTGATTTTTTTTTTCTTTATAACTTCAAATAGATCTGGTGAAAGTAATTATTATTCTTTGAAATAATTACAAGCATAGCAACTATTTGAGACAGAAATAACCAGGATTTTAAATTCTTGCAAGCAAAGCTATTCACCCACCAAATAAATCAGTCCTGATGGAAAGGGGGAGAGGAGTAATCCCCATGTTTTTGTGGCACAGTAAAAGGAGGATATTGTGTCCTAGAAGTCCTACTGCACAGATAGGAGATACCTTTTCTTTCCTAGTACCTTTAGGTAAGGATTAGGGGGAAAAAAAAAGGAGATCAACTTTTGTCTCTCAGGCTGTGAGGTAAGGATGAATAATTTCTTGTCTCAGTGTGATTCCCCACTTTCTCTAAACACCTTCAGAATGGTTTTTAGAATAAAAAATGTATTCTTTATGAGAAGGCTGAACAGATTAAAAATTTGGTAAAACTTTGGTTTCCATGAAATTCTGATTTTTAAAAATGACTGAGAAAGGTCCTTTCTCTCTACAGGAATCAAACTGGGGTTGGCAGCAACAGTGGGAAGGGGGGACAGGAGTAGAATGGGAGGACTTGCTGCTGGGAAAGTGGTTACCATTCCAGTCTGGAAGAGTATAATCCAAATTTCTTAATTCTGTTGCGAGAAAGAGCTTGGGAAGAAAAGAAATCAGATTGGTTTATATTTAGACTTGTGTGTGTGCTGCTGTTTGTTGGTTTGCATTAGGGAGCTGTGGGTTTCTGTGTGTATCGACAGCTGTCGCCTCCGTGTCTCCTGGCTGCATGAGCAACCAACCATCTTCTTACAGCTTCTTCACTCCCCAGAGGACAGAAGGACATGTTTGGACCATTTAGTCTGAAAGAGAATTATTGCTCTAAGCAACCCCTCCAAGCTGATGCTTAAAATTGACACTATCACATTGATTTGAGCGTGAACATATGAAAAACGTTATGATATTGAAAAAGAACATTTAGCGAAGAATGTGTGTTGTGAAACAGTCACAAGCTTTAAATCATTCTTGCTCTTGTAGGAGTCCTGTTTCTTTTCTCCGGAGGAATATGGGTATAGAGGTCAAGTTTTGATTGGTTGAACTCGAGCTAGAGGAACAGTTCAGGCAAGGATAGTTCCACTGCGGGACGACTCCGAAGGTTTCAAAATTGGCTTTTGTTTTCTTGGGAAGCAAACTGTGAGAATGAAGCACAATGTTCTGTAAGATTCCAAGCCACCCTTTGCAGTAGTCGTGGGATTTTTCAATTCGGCTCCTGCACGTCTGGACTTTGCTCTTAAGATAAATTTCATATAAACTTTAAACCTGGTTTTGCTTTAGCAGAAAAAGCATAACTAGATTTGGTCAATGTTGAGATGATCTCCAATACCAAAGAAAGCATTGCCTTGACTTCAGGAAGGCCTGTAATAGTTCTCATGTCTATTGCTTGTCCTCCTTCCTCACATGTAATTTATTTGTTGAAATGTAAAAGCCCAGTACGTGTTGAATCATCTCATCAAATAAAAGCTGTTCTAACCTCTTTTGACAGGGGAAGAGGAGGAAAGGGGGAAGAAAAAATCTGCATATTCTGCACTTAGGAAAGGATTCTCTGGGAAATTCTGTGTGTTCTCCAACATATACAAACATGCAGATGGATCCCTCTGTCAGCGTCCGTGTTGGTTCTGTGCCTGTCGGGTTGTTTTGAGGTTCAGCTCTGCTGAACCCTCCCTGCCCCGGTTGTGCTTTTGTTCATTAAGTAATAATTCCCAACAGGATACGATGCTGTTGTCCAGTCTGGCCACACCCAATCTGTGCTGGGACAGGCTGACTTCATTCACTGCTAGGTGTGGTGATTATTAGACAGTTTGTCACCGCACCCTGGAGTGTTTTATTGCAGCCATAAAGTGCTTCAGCTAAAGGAAACATCACTCTTTTTAGCGGAAAAAAACGGGAACTTGCTGCTTCTAAAGAACTCGTTCCAGGAATGTGCAGTGTAAGAATCCACAGCCTGGAATAATCACTGAGCTTGTACCGAGCATACAGAGAATTACGTGGCTTTTTCCATGGAGTAACAGCACACCTCAGTATTTTAAAATGATGATCTTGGTTTGTATGGTTCCGAATTTTCATCAGCTCTTGGGTAGAGGGGCTGAAGGGGAGGGCTCACATTTCCCACCTTCCTCTGGCACACAGAAAGGCGCATTTTGTTGGGTGAACCTCTTTGTGGGCAATCCAGAAGGGAAACTGCCAAGCCTTGGAAGTGGAAATACTTTACTTTTTGGCTGGTAAGTTGTTCATGACAGAGCAACATTGGAGGGTAAGAATAAATAGAGTTCATGTGTATTTCTGGTGAATATCGATGTTAATTGGGATTTGAACATCAGTTCAGTTTACAAAACTTTTTTGCCTGCTGTTAAAAGAGGCCTCTAACTTAATCAGAAATGATAAAAGGAAGACACTGTGCCTTGCAGAGCACCAGAAATGCAGCTGATGAATGACCAGACTGAGGTATTTTTGAATTCAGGCTTGCTGGAGGGAACTGAACTTCGAGTCACTTCCAAGTAATTAAATTAGGAGGAACGACCTTTTTAGAATCGTGCAAGGGATGATCCATATTAAGACGTGCTGGTTTCTTGGTGGGAAGGCAGCTACGCTCCCAAAATGATTTCCCTTGGTTCTAAGTAGGGAAATTGGGTAATATTAAGCAGCTGGAGGTGTGATTTCCTGTGTAAGTAGGAAAGGACATAAAATCCAGTCCAAAGCTGATTTGTGAACTTGAGGAAAACAGGATGGGACAAATGATAGAATTTCAGGAAGTGAAGAGATTCTCCTACCGACCATGTGGCCACTCACAAAGGATATTTTCCTGTATCTTTTACTCTCTGGGCTTCATCCCATGTTGCTGTAAGTCAGTGCTGAGGTTCCAGGAGAGTGCAGGGAGCTGGGCAGCAAGAGGCTCAGTCTCCCTGGAGCAAGGGAAACTGCATCTCTACCTGAACTGAGTTTAAGGCATGGTAGTCAGCTAGTTGGGGACAGGGGCACATCTAATAAAATTCAATCAACCCGATAGTCCTGTGTTTGTGGAAGAGGAGTGAGAAGGGAATAATTCTGTCACACAAAGCTGAGCTGTGATGCTGTTCTGCCTGTGGAATTTTCTGTCTCTTTTGTAATAATTCTCAGAAGCTGCTGACAGCTTCAAAGATGGGGAAATTTTTCATTTCACAAATTGCTGTTGTCAAAAACCTGCTTCTGTTGATGCTGTGCTGAATGTCCTTTCCTGAGTCCTTACATCCTTTGTCTCCTTTCCCAAAAAAGTTTACACCAGAGGGAGAACGGGTTGCCGTGGGCTGTCTTGCTGTTTGTCGCAGGTCAGTCCCGCTTCCTCATTTTTTGCCTATAAAATGAAATGTAGAAGGCAAATATGTTTGCCACGCACATTTGGCATGGTTGAAAGGCTGGTTTTGTTCCAGCGGAGGAGCATTAAGAAATTGTGATGGAAAACGTTGGGAGGCAGCACCACTGGAGCTGCTTTGAAGCCAAGGAGCGGCACTGATATGCTGTTGATGCCTCTGCATTTATGGTATATCCACATTGTCACTGAGGGAGTGCTCTCAGTTATCTCCACCGCTGTAAAGTCTCCTCTTCCTTGCAGTTAGTTTTTTCCCCGCTGCCAAGCTGTTTCATGTGTCCCTATCCACAGGAAATCCCTTTTCCTATGAAGGGAATGTAAAAGAAGCCAAGATCTCCTCCCCTTTCTTCCAGCCAGGAGAAGATGTCCAGCTCCTCTGCTGCTCTGCTTCCACCAGAAGAGGGAAGTCCCTTTCTCCCAGTGAGTCTGCCAGGCAGAGTCTGTGCAGGAGCACAGCACAGGATCCTGAGCAGTGTTCCCCTGGCCACTTTGCGTTTCAGGACTCCTGAGGGGCTGGAGGAATTAAAAGATGCTTGCATACATCTGGAAGATAAGATCTGTGGGTGCTGTGTAGTATTTTGGATGACTGCCACTTTCTTAGTGCTGGAGGTCCTGTAGTGCCTGAGCTTCAGGCAGTTTGATTATCAAATTGACTCTTGGCTCTCTCCACCTCAAGTGTTTGGGCTGCCTAACTGTAAATAACAAACATTTCCTGAGCTACTAGCATTTAGGATAATTCATAACTTTCACTTCTCTTTTTATTTTATTTTAACTTTTTTTTTTTATCACTTTGTACGTCTTATTTCTCCATCAGTGTAAAAATACTGTCTGGAGAGCAATAAAAAAATTAGGAGCCTCACTGTGCTTGTATACAGTGAGACAGGAAATGGAGCTCCTAAAAGTGTGTGCAGGTGTGGCCATAAAGCTGCTAGAGTGCTGTTGTTCATTGGAAAGGAGTTGTTCTGGTGAAAACCCTGGAGTGCTGAAATGTTCTGGAACCCAGAAAAAGAGAAACTGGGCGGGGTTGTGCTTTACAGACCCCACAGTCCACACCCCATCCCTTCTTGGGCTTCTTTTCTCAGGGGGTTAACTCGGGCAGCTTTTTTCCCCTGAGTTACTGAAAGTGTTTGGACCAATGACAGCTTTCCTTGCCACTTGGGAATTTGCCTAATTAGGAGGTAATCAGACAACTTTGTCCAAGTGCGGCACTAACTTTGGACCCTTTTTTGTAACAATTTTGTCTATAGAAACATTTCAAGAATTCCTTAGTTACCAAGAAAACTGAAAGGCTGACATGCTGTTTTCTTAACTCCTTTCTGGTGTCTCCCTAATAAAGGGCTTGATCAAAGCATTTTGCACTGCTATTCCACAGCAGAAGTGTGGAAAGGGTCTGATTCTGGTTTTAGTGACGTGATCCCCCTCAGAGGTGGCCAAAGCAGCCTGGCACCATCTCCCATGGGGCTTGAGGATCCTCTAGGAGATACTTTCTTCTACTGGAGATGCCTCATGTAGCTGACAGATCAAGCTGCCAGTCTGTTTTACCTTGCAGAGCTCAGTCAGTGGGAGAGCTTGAAACTGGTTTGGATGGCTGCACACATTGCTCAGGTAAGGAACTCTCCCTCTTTTTGAGGCTAAGACTGGATATTTTGTCCAAGGGAACAAGAGCTCTATAGCAAGAGCAGTTTCTCTGACAGAGCTGTAGGAATAAGACAGCTTAACAACACATTTTTTAAAAAAAGTATACTTTATAAAACATTTTCTGGAGGGAAACTTCACCCCAACAGTTATTTATCTTCTTCTAGGGGAAGGACTAGAGGTAGTGCCACACTTATCTGTTTAATATCCAGTGGAAGAAATGGCTTGACTTTGCTTGCTGCTGACACTGTGTTGATGTCACTGAGGTCACACACCTCTGTGCCGGCCAGTCCGCTGGGCTGAGTTCGTTGGGGGTTCTTATGGAAGTTAAACAGTGGTTTCTTTTTTGGGAGAATATTTTGTCTGGTCTTTAGCACTTGCCTTTGTATTGGAAATATAGCAGTTCCTTCCTAGGGCATGCATGATTTACGGTAATACCCCATTATTTAGGCGTGGAGCACAAGGAATGTGTTTGCAGGAAAAGGCCCTGCTTTAGGAGGACTGTAAATGAAGTGAAAAGGTGCATTATGGGGAGGCTGTTTTTTCAAGATTTCCAACAGACCATAGTTGTAAAGCTTTCTAAACAAATAAAAAGAAAACCACTATATGTAAGTGGAGCCTTTTGTCCAGGTTACAGCTTGGAGAAACCTTTCATTGGGACACCAATTTAAAAGAATTTTTACCATTTTACATTTTCAGAAAATTTATATGTATTAATAAGTTCTTAGTTATTGCTTCTATTTGATGGCAGTGATACAGTAAATACTCTTAAATAACAGATACACAAAGATTTTGTTGAGTGTTGTCTAATTATAGTTAGAGCACCAATGAATCAGCCAACAATTGCTTCGGTTGTTGCTTTTTTAGTAAGAACTTTGAGATTTAAAAATTGTCTGCCCTTACCAAGAAAATTACATAGTTGGAAAGCTCTTGTTGAGCTTTGGTTTTGATCAGCAAATGGTGAGTTTGCTTTTGGCCCGGTTAAAGATCTGATCCAAAGCCTGTTGAATTTCCTTGGAGTGATGCCAGTCGTCCTAAAAGAGCGCTGGGTCTGGCCCATATTTTGAGCAGAGAGATGATGAAGGGCTGTAGTGAAGCATCTGTTGGTTCTTTCCAGCAAGGCCACATCTGGTTTCTTTTGCAGCTTGCTTCTCCTTTATCTTAGAGTTCAGTCCCACTCCTGTGGGCAGGAGCCCAAACTTGGATTTTTTTCATCCTCCCATCCTCCCCCTGCTCTTGAACACCCATGGTGAAGCAGGCAGGACAAAGTACCGGTGTATAAAACATAAGATCTGCCAGACTTTGCATGGGCTGGAGTTCTTTGTGTGTTTTCCTTAAGTTTGTTTTTGAGAACATCTGCCTCCTGTGTCTCTCACATATCTGCTGTTTTTCTGAGATACTGGAGGAGTATTTCTAACAAAGAACACCACAGATGCAGCCACAAAACTGGCAATTTATTTCCTTGCTGGAAAAAAGCTCTGCCCAGTTAGGGCATTAAGGGAATGATTTATCCTTTTCCTTCATATCAGGTTGTTTTGCAAGCACAGTGTAAATGGGAGTGTGTGTTTATGACCCATGTTTTAGGAGAACGTTTTCTTATCTGTGCTGGCCTGACTGACCGGGCCGGTTTCATACTCCTGAGAGGTTCTTTGCAGCCAAGTAGGTTTGGGTCTGAGTTAGTTCATGTCTTCAGTGTACAATTGGAAATTCCAATTTCCTAAGGTTTGAGCTGTGTCAGAGGCGATGCTGGAATACTGGTGCATATTGTCACACGTGTCATGAGTCTTTATGAAGCAGTCCTGGGTGTAAAATGAGCTTACAGGTGTGTTGGACTGTGGAGTCAAGAGCCTCTGATGCCTCACCCTTCTGGCAGGCCTTACACAGTGCTTTTGGGGGGGACGCTGCTGCATAAACACCTCCCTGTGACCTTGCTGAAGGTTAGTGCTTTTGAGCCTCTTGTCCTAAGTAACCTGCAGGAGGGTCTCTTAGGTAGGTTGGAAATGTGGCTTTGTGATACACTTGTTCAGGGATGTTCGGAGCAGTCAGGGGAAGGAATGCAGAAAAGATCAGAAAATACTGCAGGCAAAAATTGCTGCAAAATTCCGAACTGTCAAAAACTGCCAAAAACTGTCAAAACCTTTAAATAGCTTGCTGGGCCAATAAAACATCAGTAGAAATACATTGCTGGGAGCTCAGTTCCAGGCAGCCTCAGTGTTACTAAGAAATGAGGAGTTATCCTGTCTCCCATTTTGTCACTGGTAACTTAAAAAAGATTGCTGGATCCATTGGTTGAGGTTTAAATGGGCTATGAATAGGGCTCAGTTTCTTGTGTTAATGTTTCTGCAATTAGAACACTTAAGAAAATGTCATTTTGGGTGCCTTTCAGTTTCCTTGTAAAATGCTTCGGTAAGGGTTTGAGGTGACAGGGGCGGGAACCAGGAAAATCAGCTTCTCTCTGTGGTGTTTCCAACGGTTTGTGCAGCACTAACATGCATACACACATACAGAAAATATATACACATGTAAAATATATATATACTATATATATAAATACAGACAGCCAGGAAGGGTTTGGCCAGACACTCAGCAGAAGCACAGGGAGACAGGAGGGGTCTGGGCTGTGCTGCTGGGGGAAATCCTCTCCTGCTGCAGCAAAGGGTTTGCTCAGCTCTGCTCTGAAATGGGCTGTTGTAGGTGTGGAAGGAATAATTCACAGTGAGAGGGGATCTGGGAACAAGGCAGTTTTAAACTCCTAAGCTATTCTTGTCCTATCCATGAGAAAGTGATATTCAAGCTTCTGCAAGAATTGAAATTACCTGTAAATAATGGGATAGGGTGGCTTAAATCAGAACATGGATTTCTGTGCTGACAATACATGGCATCTGCTTCTGCTTTAAGCAAGGACTGAAGAGACTTGGCAGAAACTGCCTTTGGCATCACATGCACAGGGAGCTAATAAAAGGCTATAAATCGAGCAAATGTATGGGCCCCTTCACATTGACAGTTCCCTTTGAGAAGTAATTAGGGATGGGGACGAAATCCTAAAGAAAACACATGCACTGGGAGACTCTGAGTGGATCTCAGACAACAGAAGAGCAAAGAATGAATCAGTACTTTCTTGTGGAGTATAAAATAACTAGTCTTCAGAGGCTGAGCTGCAAGTCAGAAGTTGTGCCCCAGACTCTGCTGCCTGCTTGACGAATGGCTCAGCCTATGGTATGTCTTGCATTCCTGATGGAGCTTTGAAGTGCACTGTGTTGCTGGATAAAACACATGGCATTTATGTTTTGACAGCAAAACAAATACCATGTATTCATATGCTTGGACACTAATCTTTTGAAGAGAAAAACAAAACCCAAACTCAGCCATGATAAAATCTTGGCAGCAAAGTAGACCCAGATGAACTGCATTTTGTGTGCAGCACAAAACAGCTTCAGTTTCTTCTTCCCCTTCCCTGGCTGAGCAGCCTTAACGCTTTCCAGTGCACAGTCTGCAGTTGCTTCCAGGTCCTTTGGCTGGCTGTAGGTGGCTTTGTGCTTATATTCCATATTCTATCCGTGATAAAATTCCCCTGATGATTGTAAGGAGAGCCCATGCACGTGAGATGCTACAGGGCAGCTAAGCAATTTTTAAAAGAATCATTCTTGGCTATGATTCAAAATGTTTGCAGTGTGTCCTAAAACATGTCAACACTGGATATGCTTCTCCAGTGCCTTTCTCTAAGGGATATTGCTTCATGAGTGGTAGTTTTAGGTGGGACTGCAATGAAAGTGGTTATACTACACAAAGTTATAGTTAGAGGAAAATATGCGAGATTGACTTTTCTGCTTTGGCAAGAGTGTTTTTATTCAAGCAATACTCTTTCAGTAGTATCAAGCAAATTTGAAATACTCGAGGTCTGTTGGGAGGAAAGGCAGACACAGTGGGAAATGGCTCAACCCCACCATGTGTTCTTTCCTGTATGTCCCTGATACAGTCAAGGCTTCGAGCTGAAATCTTGATTTCTAGAGGTGGGAGTTGTTCTAGAGGTCTTGTTCTATAGTGAGCTTTTTAGATTGCCACAGAAAGCTGATGACATCCTCAGGAAAAACCTACATTAAAGGGAGGCATCAGCAGTACTTGTGCTTCCTTTAAAACCTGGGTTCAGTTTGCTTGACTCTTGGCCATGCTTTAGAGGCATTAATTTCCGCGGGATTTAAGTAGCTCTTCAGTGTGACACAGGGCAGGCTCGCTGGCCTTTGGTGAGCAGAGAAGCAGTTGAATTAGTACCTTTTGTGGCAGAGTGCAGAGTACCCAGAGAGCCCGTACAGACAGGAGCAGTAAATGACTGGTAATTACTCTGGCTTCCTAACCCAGCAGAGACCTGCACACTGCATTAATCCCTGCCCGTGGAGTGCAGCAGAAAGGTGGCAGGCTGTGAAGCTTCCAGCTTTGCACATGGCAGCAAGTCTCAGTCAGGACATGATCATAACCAACTGCTGCCTTTTGATCCAGAGAAACATAGGATTTCATGGACTCGAGAGCAGGAAACAGATGCTCTCATTGGGTACCAAGCAATGTTGCTTCTTCAATGGATTTCCATAGAAGTTTGCAGGGTGCACTGCCCGGTACTGAAGGGCTGGCTCAGGGGAGAGACAGGACTCCTGTATTTTCAGGCAGCACTAGTCTGGGCTGCCACTCCAGAGACATCTTTAAAAAGGAGCTGGTTGTAGGGAGTGTCTTCTGGTGACAGAGTTCTGCAGAAGACACAGGAAGGTGTATTATGTATTTGGTTTAGGACTGCTGACCAGCTTTCCAATGTTTCAGACTTCATTGTTCAGGAAATCAAATGTTTGCTTTATGATTTAGCACAGTAGAAGTTGTATATAATTTTAGAATACGCCACGTAATAGAGGAATGGAAGGTTTTACCTACAGGGAGTGCTA
This sequence comes from Pseudotriccus pelzelni, assembly GCA_035584735.1. Lineage (NCBI taxonomy): Eukaryota > Metazoa > Chordata > Aves > Passeriformes > Tyrannidae > Pseudotriccus > Pseudotriccus pelzelni. The sequence continues at coordinate 6,941,911 of JAWMRA010000036.1, forward strand.
TGCTAAAAGTAAGGGCTTTTAGTGAAATGTAGTACTTTGTAACGTATCTGTGGACACTTTTTAAATTGGCAAGCTCCATGCTGACAGCCAGTTTCACTGCACAGATCGCTGTCCGGGGTTCCTGAGCTGACACGCTCGGGGTGGTTGGTTGGCATGTTCAGTGGGAACTGCCTGGATCCTGCAGGGCCGGTGCTTTATGACACAGCTCACACTGGGGCTGCTCTGGCTGCTCCAAGGGGCTGGCACTGCTTCTGGTGTTCAAGTTGCTCGTAAAAGTCCTGGAGCATGTTTTGGCCCGCTAGAAAGTATTGGAAAATCTCATCCAAGAAACAGAATAGTGCAATCTGTTATTTTTGTGGCATGGTGGGTGGATTTACAATGCAGTTGAACAAAATAAGATCATGCATAGGCTTCTGGAGGCTCTGTAGTAATTCTGCTTCCTTGAGAGCTCAGCTTTTTAAACCATCTCAAACAGTACAGATTTAAACCTGTTTCTGGAACTGAAATTATCAATTTAGATCTGGGAAAAGCTGATCAGACAGTAAATTGCTGTCAGCCACAGCTGATGTGTTCAGACCAAAGGCTCTGACTTGTTTGCCTGCAGAGACCTAGATAGACCACAGGGTAACCCCAAGTGCTACAGAGCTGCACAATGATACATGGAAGTCATAACTCCCAAATGATTGCTTATTTAGCTAGTTGTACGTATAAATAAAGAGACTGAACCTTTGAAAGCAGATCAGAGTGAATTTTTAGGCCATTTTTCGGTGCTGCTTACCAGGATGGCTGGGCAAGATTGTATGAAATATTGTGTGTGCATTTGGGTGAAGATGACAAATAAAAACCTTGTGTTTTCATGTTTTCTCCTGGTGAGGATACTGGTGGACCTAATTTCCCATTCCCAAGAAGTGAGCCTGCAAAGTACAAAACTTCCCACGTTAAGTGATCTGTACCAAGTCTCTTGGCAGCAATGCCTGAAAGTGAAGTTAGAAGTTGGGAATATAGTGAGTCTGACTGGCTGGAAGCTGAAGTTTGGTTTTCTGTTAATGAAGCAGGCGATGCTCAACATAAAATTAGCTGTTACCAAGTGTGCTACTTTTGAAGGAAATGCTTCTGGTAATTGATGTTGATGCTCTGGAACGTTGTTCTGCTTTTACCCCCTTGAAGTACAGGAGTGAAAGGTGTGGGAAGGGAAGCAATGTTTAGTCAGGTGGACAGAATTCACCAGATAGATGCTGGAAATGGAAGGAAACATGAGAGGCAAACCCCTGAAAGCTCTTCAGGTGATTTGCATGGGTCCAGTAGGTGCGAGCAAATTGTTCTTCTGAGCACAGATAAGTAGTAAAAACAGTTCTTACTACTTGTCACTTGTTTGTGGGGGGTTTTCCTTCCTTCCTCCTTCCACTGCAGGAAAAACTCAAGCCCTTATTGGTGAAAGTTTAGCAAACAGGAAGCATTATTACCCCAGTTTTCTAGGAGGTGATTTGCTAATGAGCAAAAACCCCCCAAACTGTGTGGCTTGCAGATTTACCCAGATCCCAGGGTGCAGTTCAGTCCTCATTTCGGTTTGTAAAGAAAAGCAGTCTCTTGTGGAGCGGTTTGGGAGACATCTTCCTTGTATGGGCTTTCATAAGAATTGAGATGCATTTGAAATACAAAACAGATGCATTTGAAATACAAAACATTCTCTCTTCAAAGTATCTTTTCAACTATGGATAAAAGTCAGACCTGCTGGGGTGGATTAGCTTTATCTGGGGTGAGATTCACTCTTCAGTTTAAATACCGGTGTTCTTCTCTAGATTTCCTGGGCTTGCAGCTGAACTCAGGAGGGTTTGGTATCGGTGCTGGTGATTCAGTTCACCTCCTCTTCGGAGCCAAGTGTCACCCTGCACACTGAAGTGGATGAATTGACTGTAATGGGGTGTTTTTCTGCTCTCTGATCTTTTCCTCTGTGCCTGTGCAAGGCAACCAGGCATGCAGGTGGTTCAGAACATGGAACTCCTAAATTCCATGGGGCAGCCAAGTAAATAGTTCCTAAACCTACCCAGTGACTTGTGTCCCTGCTTAAACTGAAATTCTCGGTGTTAAGCCTTTTAGCTGGAGGGTGATCAGAAACCCCTTTGTTTCCCTGCCAGGTTACAGTTTCAGTCTCACAGAGCTAAACATTTTCACCTTTAAGCTGCAGGTGCTATTCATATCGATTATATTTGAATTAATTACTTCCATTTGTCATATATTGTCTATAGAAGTCAACCAAGAAAAAGCAAAAAGGACCTGTCCAGAGTCTTTAGGGAGCTCATTTAATGTCTCACGTAAATATTGACTTACAGAAAGGCTTGTCTTTTATGTTAAAGGGTGAATATAAAATAATCAATAAACCATTTTCTAGATTTGTGATTCAGTGGCCATTTAAAAGAGCGTAAGATTTTCATAGAGCTTGACGTGCTGCATCACAGGAGCTGAGGATCCCAGGGGTGGGTTATGTGGTGTCTCTGCTTGGGTAGTGAGAGGGTAAAACAGTGAAACAGTGTGTAAGAAATACCAGTAGCTCAGGAAAGTTTAAAAATGGGCTAAACTTTTGAGGGCCTGATTTCGACATCGTTGATCTAACACGTACAGTAGGTGGGATTTATAGATACATAGCACATTCCTGTGGTCAGAATCTGCCCCTCCCTGAGAGTGCTGGTCTAGAGGCTCCAAGAAGTGGGGACACTGACACTGAGAGTGCAAATACTTCAATATTTCAAGGTTCAGGATACAAGAGGAATGGAAGAAAGAAACCCCTTCTTTACAGGAGGAGTAAAAGTAGCTTAATAAGCAAAGCAGCTGCCAAATCAAGATCCATGATTGCCTCCTGCACGCTTGGCTGCAGGTAAGAGGCAGCTCCGAGAGGGTTTCAGACAACAGTAAGATCTCTGGATATTTTTAGCTGTCATAAATGGTCTTCAAGTGTGGTGGAACTGAAGGGGAAGGAGCCGAACCGGGGGGATGTTACAGACAATTCTGAGCAATGTGTAGATGGTTAAGACTGTGGGACAGACACTTAGAGGCTTTGTAGTGGCTTGAGCGCTTGAAAACCTGGAGGGAAAGAAGCAGCTGTGTCTGTGTGTTGTAACTGTTTATTAAGTAGAAATTGGGTGGTTGCAGTTAATAGTACCTCTCGATCGAACTTTGCTTCCCAAAGGCCTAAAGGCCATTGGACTTCAGAGCACACGTCATGCTGGGAGCATCAGAGAGCAGCTGGAAGAGAGTTTTGTGTGGGAGCCTGGGCAGGAGGAGGTCAGACCTGTGTTAGTCCCTCTCAGTGTGACCCAGCTGCAGTTGCTGTCTGGCTGCGCTTTGCCGATGGATCCCCTCCCTGGGCTGGGTGGCCCAGGGTGATGCACACGGTGCTTCTCCACTTGTGGTTCTGGGAACAGCCCTCTTTTTAAAGCTGAAGGCAGAGAAGAGTGAATCCTGCTCCAGATGGGAACTGACAAGTTTGAAAACATGTCAGCATGTGTATATTTTTAATTTCAAAGGCGTCACGCTAGCGTTAGAGAGTTGCTTTAATTCTAGAAGCAGCTCTGTAGAACTAAACAATTCCTAAACATCTCTGCCATAGCACAGGCGTGTTGGCAAAAACACCAAGCCTCTGTTGGCCACTCAATCTGTAATCAAGATAAAATATTCTGGTCTTTTGGACTGATCCACCACTTAATGAGGATGTTGCTGTTTGGATTTATCCTGACATTACATCAACTGCAGAAAACTAGGGAGGAAAAATCTGTAATGGATAGCTGTGTAACCCTGGCTCTTGGAGATCAGTTCATTGAGTTTGGTAAGGTTGTAACTGAAGATTAATCTAAACAGATTCTATTAATAGTGATGCTGCTAGGAGACTGAGCCTGAATTCTCACTACAACAGCTGATGTGTGCTCTGAAATATGTTTGGTGTTGGTGCTTGAGATGTAGATTTGGAGGTGGGAAAGATTCTTAATGCAAAGTTTCATCATGTGGGGATTATTTTATTTCCTGGCTGATGACAAAATGCCGTTGGCCTCCGAGGCCATTGTTTGTCAGCAGGGATGCTCAAAGGTGATGGAGGCTCTGCCTCCACTTTTGATAATGGCAGGCAAAGTAGGGGACTATTTACAAGTGCCGATACGACAAACAGCAGCTCTGGAGGTCACGTCTGTGCCTGCTCTGTTGGCAGGAAGGTGGTGAAAGGTGAGATTGAGTGCTCAGTGTCTGTGGGTATTTGAGACCTTTAGGAATGCCAAAATGTAGGTTATAGTGAGGTACCAAACAAAGAGACACCTGGGTTCAAACTTCCCTCCATGTCTGCACCTGACTTGCTGAGTTGGAAGCTAAAGTGGAGTCTGAGTGCCTGATACATTCTTTCACAGCTTCTCTGCTGAGGGTGCATCTTCGTGAAATAAAAAGCTGGAAATATGTAGTATTGTTAAACAGTATCCTAATTCATGGCAGAAAACAAGATTTTTTGGGTTTTTTTCACTTTGCATTCATAGAGAAGTGGCTTGTGTTGCTTCACCATGGGCTAAGAATGACTTTTGTTTCGTTGATATAGTTTGTCAGTGGATCTGTGTCATTGTTCACGTGCCATAAACCTTAGAACAACCACCTGTGATAGTGACTGTGCTGCACAAAACGTCTGTGGGCTTTATCAGTGACTCCATCAGTCGCCTTCATCTCAGTGAAAAGAACAGGACCAGCATCTGCTGAAGTGATAACCCAAGGTCCTGCAGCTGCCACTGCTCTGAGACTGCCTTGCACAGCTTCCCTCGTGGGGAGACCCCTTTGCGAGCACTCTGTGCATTGGTTCAACCCTGGAGGTGCTTGGGTAGGGGCCTCTACAAATGAACCCTGGAGGGCCTTGCCTGGTCTGCTGTGATCCTTTTATTGCCTCCTGCCTGCGAATAAGGAGCTTTTAGTTCTGACCCTGAGTGAGATTAGACCTTATGTAAATGGCCGTTTATATAAAATGCAAGGGAATGGCAAAATTGCCCAATTAGTAGCACGCAAAGCAGACTATGTAATTGCACAAGAAGTGAAATACCTGGGCTGTTGTTGTGTGCTGTTGTTGTAGGAGGCTTCGTTCTGGTTTATATTTTTTCATGTGCTGTATCAATAAGCCTCAGAAACCTGAAAAATGTTTCTTGAGCAAGTTCTAATCACCTGACTAGAGAAAAGCTTGAACCCAAATTTACCTTAATTGAAACTGTTACTGTATTAGGTGGGGTTTGAAATGGCTTGCTGAGGGAGGGCGGGCTGTGTCAGTTGGATACCCTGTGACACTGAGCACTGCCCTGCCAGAGGTGAACACCGCTGAACGTTATGGTTACAGCTTGGACGCTGCTCGAATGATTGAGATGTTAGTATTTCCCAGCTTCTCAGCTTTTAAAAAGGCATTTCTATTGAGCAACTTCTTATCTCTCTTTGCTACTTTCGGTATTCAAACCGAAGACGCCCAGATTGAATCTGAATGCTATATAAGGCTCTTGACTCTTTTTAGACTGCTTGCTAAGGAAATGCCAGGCTTCTGCAATTGCCCTCTCAGCTGAATAATTTCTGAATTCGTTGGTCAGCTTTCACCACGTTTGAAAAGAGAGCTGGGAGCCTGCAGGGGTGACAGAGATGAGCATTCCTGCTCCGGAGGAAGCACCGTGTGGGCAGCATTCAGCTGCTGCCCATCATTTGACAGGAGCTGACCAGTGCATTGGCCAGTGTGGACACAGGGACAGTCCACACCCACACAGCTCCTGGCTGGGCCATGTGCTGTCCTTTGCCTGCTGCAACTGCTGTAGAGATGGGGGGGATTATTGGATGGAAGGAAGGAAGGGATGAATTTGTGAGAGGATAAAGGATGAAAATACTAAATTAAGCTCCTTTACTTCTGTGTCTGTGAATTAGTTTGTGGAGTTTGCTTTGTTTTCCCCATTACCTGAGGAAACAATGCATTTTCTGTGGCGTCTAATAGAGCATGGTCATGAAGTGAGGTTACTAACAGGGCATACAATATCTTTTCCCTTTAATGCTTGGCCTTTATTTAGATTTTTCTCTTTATACATGAGCTATATAAATGTATACTTATAAAATAGTGTGTGGAAAGAGCAGTAAGAAAAACCTGAGAATATCAAATGGGACTAAATGACAGAGAGAGGAGACTACTACCTCAAACCTGAAACAAATTTCCTCTGAAATATAGCTGTGATCCTCAGGTTGTTTTTCTTTGGGGCTCATCTCACTGCTTGAAGTCAAAGAAAATGAAGCGTTGTGTGATTTGATATTATTCCAGGGAGGAACTTCATGGGCCATCAAATTCATCCTATGAAAAAAATGCATTCAACCAAAAGCACAATTGATAGATGCACCTGCCCTTCATCTTGTGTCTCGAGCTGCTTCAAATTTCTGATAGCTCAGATGTCTTGCTTTGAATGTGAATGGAATATTTTACTGTTGGTGCTAAATTATGAGCTTGCCAGCTCTGTCTGCCCAGAGCTTTGCCATCAGTGATGCAAGAATGCTAGAATAGATAAGATGTGATGAATGAGTAGTTCTTGGGGGTGTTTTTTCCTAAGCATCTGCTGTTGGCCACTGTCAGAGACAGGAGGCTGAGCCTGCTGAACGTGTGCTCCGGTACCATACAAATGTTATTTACTTAAGCCTTTTGAAAGTCCCGTCTGCCTCTGAAGCAGAGGAGGGGAAGGAGAGGAGTCCTGCATGGCTGGACTGCTGTGATGTGTCCTATGCGGGCTGCGATTTCTAAACAAGCACTGCTGTTCCTCCCTTCAGCAAGGGGCTGATGGCTGCACGCTGCTCTGGTCTCCCTCACCCCACTGTGTCCCCTGCACTTCCTCAGACAGCTTTGCTGGATGTTTTCCTCCTCCATCGAGCTCGTGTATCAGAGAACATCTGCGGAAATGGGAGGCTGTTGGATCACACTCATGGTCTGAACGAGAACTGGAAACTGTTCAGAACCCACCACCTTTGAAACAAAACGTTTGTTCTTGTCTTTAACTTTGCAGAACTGTCTGCATCTTAGCCAGATCCTGGGTTTATTTAAGAGGCATGATGGATGTGAGAAAGACTGAATTGGGACTTATATATACGAAGTTTAAGACTGTAAATTATTAAATCTACCATCTCTCCAATATCTGAGTTTCTAAGGGGATCCCTGGATTTCACTTGCACAAATGTGCCCATTTTGAAATTGCAAATAAGCAAGTTAAGCTTGGTGCTGTGAATAACAATGTTTGCACCATAAATAGTTTCTGAGTTTGCTGGTTTATTGTTTCACTGCCCTTCCTCCCTCCTGGATTAATCTGAATTTCTGAAATGTCCTGCCTTTAACTTGTATGAATTTAAAAAGCTTGATCTTACAAACACAGACATACGTACAGGGTCACTGTAGCTTTTGACATTAAAGCTTTGTGAGCAGTAAAAAAGCTGACATAATCTTAGTACATTTGTTTCTAACTGGCTGATGAGTCCACTTCTGATTTAATAAGGAAATAGAGGAGAGCAGTGTGTTGCATCTGAATATCCAGGGCAGATACAAGTGAAATAATCTCCCAATTAAACTTTTAATTTTTTTTTTTCCTTTGTAAATGTTCCAATTTTGTAGGCTTGAGTCTTGAACTCTTCCATTACTCCTTAGGGGGTCATGTTGGATGAGCCTTGCACAAGGAACGTGTGATGATCTCTAATATTGACAGGCCTTGAAAGCTCCTGAATAGAATAAATGTCTTTTGCCTTCTTAGAAATGGCCTTTCTGCCCTTTTCAGGGTTTGGATCTAATGCAGGAAAAGGCTAGAAATTACCTCAGCCACAACCAAAACCCGACTGCTTGCTCCTGAATCATGAATTGAAACTTCACATAATGGAGATTTGAGGCCCAGTTGTGTAAACATCAGAGTGGCCTTGCTGAGTGTTTTTGCAGGAGTGCAGGCAGCTTTGCTGGGATTCTTTCTGCATGGCTTTTACTTCCCTTCCTGGTTCGTTCTGACTTGTTTTAATGCCTAATTGTAGGCATACAATGAATAGAGCAAAAACATAATTGAGAGGCTGTGGTACAGGAAGCTTTCCAACTGATGTAAAATTTGGGAAAACATAGCTATTTAATTTCATGATTCAAGGTACAGTGGGATAAGGGTTGAAGGGAATGACTGCAAGATTATTTAAATGTGTATATTATCCTAAACTAGCTTTTATAGCCTTTTTTTCCCCTATAATGTTCATGGGAGATTGTAATATTGATTCAGTATTCCCAAGAGCTAATTTTGGCTAGAAAATGTCAATATTAATTTAGTTACTTAATGTTTCTGTCCATCTCATTATTATCATAGCCTCGATCCTTTCTTTTTTCTCCAGTCTCAAATTTAATATTGAAGTCACTCGAATCACCTCCAACCCTTCGAATGATGGAGGCCTGTGTGCCCACGGGTGCACCTGGAAATACTTGTAGGATCTGACCCTGATGTGAGACAGGTTCAGCTGGAAGGAACGAGCAATCATCACCAGATGTAACCCATGGGCACTGCCATTATCCTGGTTGAGTCAACTACATTTTTCTGAGAAGCTGATAGTTTTGATCTAATGACACCGCGTGAAGGATTTGCTGAATAACCTCTTCAGTTTTGTTCCAGTAACGAGTTGGCCTCTCGCATAAATTGGTGCCATATTTCTAATTTATCTTGCTTGAACTGTGCAGCAGCCCCTGGGACTGAGCCCCATCGTGCCTACCAGTAAAGAGTCCTGTAGGTTCTCCACAGGATAACTCTGTGGTGTTTAGAATTGTCTCTTCCCAGCAGATAGAGTGTTTAAGATCTCTTACAGAAACCTTTTCCTTGAACCCTCCCTTTTTTTTTTCCAAGGCTTCTTTTCTGCCACCTTCAATTTTCCAGTGCAAGTGTAAAGACGTGGGTACCCAGATTTGAATTCAGTGCATGAGTGGCGGCACAGAATCATGTCCTGGCTGTGTTTGAGGTTGCTGGGGGCTGTGTTAGTCATTTATCCATCGTGCTGTAGCACTGACAAAGCAAACTACCCCTCAGTCACTTGCCAGGATGTGAAGTTCAGACTCGTCCTCTCTCCTGTCTGTTGCTCTGCGTTAGCAGAGATGTAGCTCTGTCTCCAGCCAGTTTTAGCTGATGTCACCTGAAACTGTGCACGCTTTTGCTCTTCTTTGTATTTTTGTTTTTGTATTGCTCTGCCAATCTACGTGTTAGCAGAACATTTCCTCCAAGGAATTTGTTATATCTGGATTTCAGCATTTTTATGTATCTGGATGAGCATCTGTCTAGCTCTGATTAATGCAAAACCAAACTAAAGCAATTTCATTCCCCAGTGACTTTTTGCTGTCAGCTATGTTGAGATCTGTCAGTTGCCCAACTCTTAATCCATTTAATATGTCCTTTATTGACATGTGAGCCACATTTGTAGTCAGAATATCATGTGGTGTAAGTCATGTTCCTTGAAAATCTTAACTGCTCAACCAACTGTACCAGCCAAGCAAATTCTGAAATCGGGTTTGTTTGAAAACCAGTATCATAACCCCCTTGAAATTGTCTTTAGTGTCACTCCCGTGCAAATGTTTCACTTTTGGGCCGGTCTTGCTCTTGGAGAAACAGGTTTGCGGTGGCCCAGGCATGAAGAGCAGTCACTTCTTCTGGGAACCACGGAGAATTGCATCCAGTGAGACTTACATTTAAAAATGAGCTCATTACAGGCTGAGTGTCTGTTAATGTTGTCACAAACTGCAAACAGACTGGAAAATATGGAGCTGACACAACAAGTGTTGGGTGAGGGTGTTTCAAATAGATCACAGGCTGTTGGCTTCCTCAGGACATGGGTGACCCTTGGAATTGTGCTTCTGTGTTCCAGGTCCAGTCAGAGGTCAGCATCGCTGGGAAAGCCTGTTTGTGCTTGATGTCACTGTTTGTGCTTTGATTCACAGCTCTGGTTTCTTGTTGTGTGTTCCTCCGTGGAAGGAGATGTCAGTAAGTGTTTCCAGATAGGAATGCTCACCCACAGCTTAGCTCAACTCAACCTGTGTTTGTTAAATCTTTGGACTCCTGGCAAGTGGAGAAACAGGCCTGGCCTTGTAGCCCAGAGTTCAAGTGGGGCTACTGCAGATTTCAGCTTGATCTCTTGCTTTAGATCCAACGGTTCAGTGGCTGTTGCAGCAGCTTCCCAGGAGCCAGTATCCCGGGCAGGGGAGCTCTCTGCTAACATCACACACCTTGAGGGTTTAGGGGGAGAAGCACAATTGATGAGATGGCTTTTACTGCTTGGAAGGTAACATTGAAGAGATTCCAGAATATTCAAGGATTTACCTCTTTGCAAATTTGTATCACTAAACTGTAATTTCAAAAGACTCTGTTGCACTGAGGGAAGAGCAGCATGGAGTTTAAAATCAAGTCTATTTTGGTTTTGCATAAATCCATCCTTACTAATCTTTATCTGCCTTTACTAATCCTGCTGCCCTTCTGCAGAATTGGGAAAGGCTGGTTTGAAATCAAAGTGGTGCAAGCTCATGTCAGAAACCACGTCCTGGAGCCAGCTGGTGTGCAGTCAACACCCTTCACGTGCTTCTGATGGAACCCCTGATAACTCGAGTTCTCCGTGACCGATGTCTTTGTCACAGTGCTCGTGGTGTAAGGGGAGGGAGAGCCATCTGCTCCCAGCAGGATTAATCCAGCTGATGGCCCGTGAGCACGCTGCTGCTTCATGGTGTGCCCCTGTGAGTGATGGGAGAGGCACTGTCATATCACTGGAGAGACAGGCACGTGGCCCTCTGCTCTTGAAAGAATTCCCCCAGGATGCCCAAACTTTTATTTTCTACACCAACAGCAAAAGAAACACTTGTTCTGGGTATTTTCACCTGCTGGGTGTACTGCTAGAAATCAAGGGTGGAACTAAAATCCGTAGCAGGCTCAGTATTACTTTAAAACTGAGCCGTGGATTAAATCTTATTTTGCTTAAAGAGTGTAATAAATATTTATTTGGGGGAAATGGGAATGTCAGCAGAAGACATAAATACAAAAAATAGTTAGAGATTTCTTTTTCTTCCTTTTAGCTCCTTTGAGCATTTCCTTTAGGGTTTTGTAATTAACAATGAAATAACAAACTTACTCAAGGGCAGAATGTGCTCTGAGAATCATAAGTGTGGTTATAAAAACAATTTTTTTTTCTCCTACTACACCAGATAGCTTAAATTTTAACCCTGTAAAGCAGGATCCTTGACTTGGGCCATATGAATTTTTGCTGATAAGGTTTTGAATTAATCCCATTTTGTACAGACCTGCGGCTGCAGAAGCTTAGGGAAATTCATCACAGTTGCAGATTGTTTTCCAAGTCGTTTCCTCATGGACTATGAAGCCCGTCATCTTATGGTAAATGTATGAAGGTTTTGCTGAACTTCATTTTCGAGGCCCTGCATCTCTCCTCCCCGTTGCTCGGTTTCTCAGTGGGCTCTGGCAGTCTGGCTGAGCTGCAGCAGTGCTGACACTGAGATTGCTGACACTGAGGGGCGTGGGGAGGGATGTTAGAGGAGCCTCACTATACACACAGCTTGGATTTTATCTCCCCTTTGATACAGCTGAAACTCTTACTCCTGCACAGACAAGCAGTCAGGGTGATTTTTGAGTATTTGGGTAGAGGGTAATACACAGCAGAGTAATTCAACTGTAATCCCTAAGGGTGGGATAACAAACACCAGCCCTGCTGTACAAGCAGCTGCCATTATTCCGAAGGTGTAAAGGTGTTGTGAGGAGCTGCCTCTGTAGGGTTCTCTTGAGTAGGCAGGTCTGTAACTCTGCACGTGGAATCACTTGCAGGCACGGACGTGCTGCAGGTTGGTTGTCCCGTGGAGGAGGAGGAGCTGAGTCCCTGCAGGTGTGCTCAGACTGCAGGTGAGGCCTCTGAGCCCACCCGGGGAAACCAGCGCGTGCTTCCAGAAATCAGGGCCCTGGTACTGCTGTCATCCCAGAGCAGTCACTGGTGATAAGATTACAGCATGAAGGCAATATGTTTGTATCAGTGGGATTGGTTTTTAATCTGGCTAGGTAAGGGGGGGGACAACAGGAGCTCGAGGAGGAGCTTCAGTGGAGAACTGTCCCTGCAGTGTTTGGCATGGCCAAACATCGGGTGGGTGTTACCAGGGTGAAACAGGAGGACATTTGGGCCAGCATTTGTACCACCAAAATCTGGACCAAAGCATGAATGGCTTTGAAAATCAGTATTTCCATTTCAGATGTGTTTCCCTCTTACTTAAAAGCAGCAGACACTGAAGTTTGAATTTCCCCTGACTGAACAACTGTCTGGAGATAACAGAGAAGGGGTTATGTGAGGAGATACCAATATACTGTCCTTGTTTGTGAGTATACCTGAACAGACAACCATGCAAACAGTTTTTGTGTTACTTACCTGTCTCTAAGGCTGTTTATATGCAGATGAAAGGCTTCCACTAAAAAATACCAAGCCCAAAACTTAAAACTCACTTACGTAGCTCCATCCAGGGTAGTGTTTGTTAAAATGACTGTTAGTTGTACAGAAGTGTGTTGGCCTGTTCCTTGTTTGGTAGATTGAATTTTCCAGCCTGTGATGTCGTGTTAAGCCATGGCAGAAGGGGAGCCGTGGGAGCGTGGGAAGCACGTGCATGGGCAGGGTGTTGGCACAGAGAGGAGCTCCATTTCCGATCCAGTCACAGTCAGATGGCCCAAACCCACCCCAGGTTTATTCGTGTTTCTACAGGTTTCCATTTAATTCCGTACTTCCTGCTGTCATTAAGTTATTGTGATCACAGGATGGAGGCTGATATGACAAGTGGCAATGAAATGAAGTCATATGCAAGTGGGTGCTGTTAATTTCAGTTATAATCAATGAAAGGCTTTGAAGAAATTCAAAGGTTTGGGGTTGGTTTGTTGGTTGGTTGTTTTTTTTTTCCCAAGAAGGTATAAATGAAAAGTGCACCTCTTAAACAGATGGATGTGTGAATGATGAGGAGGTAATCTGATCCGTAACTATAAATGGAATTTTGTCTACTTCTGGCTTCAAGCCAAAAAGCATTAGGTTAAAAATAATTTTAGATTAAAGCCTCCTGCTGTAACTTGAAAATAGTTTTCCCTGTGAATGGAATATTTCATACTGAATGACCAGAGAGGCTCTTGGTGAGAATTGCCTCTCAACTGAGCATCTCTGTCAGGCACATCTGAAAGTCGCAGCATGCTTGGCCTCTACCCTTGTTGCCAAAGTTCTGCAGGCCAAATTGTTCCCAGTGTGACACCTAAAAAACCCCAATCTGTGTTGATGATTATTTCCTCTCATGGAGCGTTTCTCGCAGCTGTGCCTGGAGCTGTGCTGGGTCCTCGCAGCCCTCTGTCCTTGTCTGTGGCTGTAGCCAGTTGCAGTTGCCTGAAGGCCAGCGTTGGAACGAGCCAGGTGAGATGCCTGGCCCAAATATTCTCCCTGGTTCCTGCAACTGCAGTCCAGAGTGCTCTTAAACCTGCAGTGGTGTCTCCTTTGCACAGTGTCAGCCAAGGGTTAGGGTTAGGGTGTTGCAGAGAGTGTCCCGGCAGGACGGCCGGGGCTGGTTCTGCAGCCCGTGTGTCTCCGTGGAGAAGGGCTGGTCCTGGCAGGGACAGTGCGCTCAGGAGAGCGTGTGGCTCCTCATCATCACAGTCCCACACCACAGCCACTCAGAGCAGGCCTGGCAAGAGGATTTGCTTTTCGGAGCTCAAGCAGTAATATGTTTTGGGCATAATTGAAGAATAATGGACTCTTAGTCTAAATAATTGTTGTAATAAGGCTGAATAAGTTAACTCCACCTTCTGTAGCCAAAAAACCACTCAGCTAAAGTGGAGGGTTGAAATATGCAGAGGAGAAACCTCCTCCAGAAAAGCAAAGGGGCAGCAGATGTTATTAGGGTGTGTTTTGCTGACACGGGAGTGCTGATCCCCGCTCTCCCTTGCATTTTTAGGCTGTTGCTTTTCCTCCTGAGGAGGGTGTGGGGGTCATACGAACTGTGCTTCCTGCTGACAGCCCCACTGTTGAAAACTTAAGAGAGCTTTTCAATTTGCCAGCCTTCTGGTGAAAGCCTGTGATCTGTGTCAAACAATGGAGGCTCAGTTCCCACTCCAGAGGCGGGTGAGTGTGGGCAGGCTGCAGGCTGCCTCTGAGGGGGTTTTGTTCGCTCTGGGCCTCTGCTCGGCCGTCGGGCCCTTGTATTTTGCAAAATGTGAAGTGTTCAACTTTGCTCCAGTACATTATCTGACAGATCTTCTATTGCCTGGCCCTTTTCTGAGGAGCACTTTGTGTGAGGGGGCAGGAACGGGGGCCAGGCTGTATCTGCAGCGCACACAAAGGTGCTCTGGGCTTGAGCTGGTGCCACCCACTTTGGGGTGGGGTAGCACTGCTCGAGTCAGGGGTGCTTTGGGCTTGTTCTTCTTAGCTTAAACTTGTGAATGAAAGCATAAAGTACCCTGGCTTTGTTCAGTGGGGAGAAGCAGGGACAGGTACGTAACGTTGCTATTCCTGGAGCTGTCAGGTGGAAGGGAGCTAATATGATAACCCATAATGCTTTGTCTTCTGTGGTCTGGAGAGGTAGCTGTGCCTAAGCATCTAATTTCCAATGGACGGGGGTGGAGGAAAGTAAAACAATCCCTGTTAAGGCTCCAGTCCAGTCTGGCCAAGCTGCAGAGTTGTCATCAGAAGCAGGAAACAGATGGATGGGCACAGCTGTAGGAGGTGCTGCAGCTTCCCTGGGAAAGCTCCCCAGGCATGTGCTGCAAACAGAACATCAGCACAGAGCTGCTCTTCTCCACGGGCCTCTGCCTGGGGCCACTGGATGCAGAGTCCACACAGCCCATGTTGCTCAGGGAGACGGCATTTTGGGGAGGAACCTGCCTGCCGTTACTTCCAGCTCCCATGGTGTAGCTTGCCTGTTTCCAGGATCTGCTCGCTGCAGTAGAAGAAAAGTGCGTGAAAGACTTGTCAGTGTTTCTAAATCTTACCTCTCTGAAGGGTGCTGTGGGCCCTGTCCTGGGGAGCTTACCCTTCCATCCTTTCCAGGAGCACCTTGCTGCTCTGTCTGCCTGCTGAATTCTCCACTTCAGAGGGGACACTTGAATGAGGAAGAGGTCTTGTAACTTGGTGGGCTCTCAGAGGCAGCCAGAGAAACCTCTGGGATGCCCTGGCGTGGTGTTCCTTATGTTCTTGAGACAGGAAAGAGTGTCCAGTGGCCAAGCTGCATCCTCGGGCTCTGCCCAGCCCCTCCCGCAGAGCCATCATTGCTCCAGTGAAGAATGAGCCAGTGCTCGCTGTTTGTCTGCACCTACAGTCCTTGACTCCTCCTGTTTACTTGAAAGGTGCAAATACTTAGATCTCTTCCCCAACAGATCTGTGTTATTGTTATTTAGGAGGTTTCTTTTCTAAAACAGTTTAGTAAGTTTTCTTCTTTCATGTAGTTTTTGCCAAAATTAGAGGCTTTTCCAAGCAATGAGCCCATGTAAGCACAACTGTGTGGTGGGGGGAACATTTCTCAGCTTGCTTTCCCTTTTCCAAAGACAAAAGAGCCTTATTGAAATGTGCTTCCTTTCTGACTGCTAATGGGTTTTCCTTCCTTCCTCCTTGAAATGAGCTTAACATTCTCCCATCCTGTTGGGTATAAATTGCAGCCTGGACTGTTTTCCCTGTTGAGGTGTTGAGTCACTGGCCTTGAATGGGAACCTGTGATGAGACAGGGAGAAGTGAGGGCTGGGAAAGGAAGAGGTTTTCCAGCAGTTTGGTGGTACACGGGGTGGATTTTTAAAAACAAGGATAAGGTGCTATTTATTCTAGCCTGGTGCTGCTCCTACACTCTTTCTGTGGGTTTATTTCTGGATGCTTTCTTATGTTGGATCTGGATAAATTCCAGGACATTATACACAAAATACTTGGAGGAAGAGCTGGTTTCTGCTCAATAACAATGTTCCATTTTAAGCTGTCTCATGTTAAAGGGGCGAAAAATACAGTGCCATGTCACTGGAATTCATTTGTCTCCTGGAGGAAAGATGCTGAAATCTTGCTTCAAAGGCTCTGTGTGGAAATTAGATCCTGAAGACTGGACATTCTCCAAGGCTTAATTGAGCTTATTCATAGAAACTCTAAACTTTATGAACTGGGCAGCAGACCTCTAAATTTGGCTCTAACTGCAGAGAGGGTATTGTTTTTGCATGCTCTGATTGACAACACTGAGGGCAGACATACATTTTGGAATAGTTAGTAAAATGGACAGGAACTAAAGCAAGCTTTGCTCTCAAAACGACCCAGGTGAGCTGATCAGGTCATCTTCCTGTCTGCATTTCTCTCTCTGAAGTAAGGTTTCATTTTGTGTGGTGCTGGGTTGAGTCATGTGGGATGTATCTTAAGCGTGTGAAAAAGCTGAGCAGGAGGATCGTTTGGACAAAGCAAGTTCCGTGCTTTGCTTTTGTCACAGTTTGGTCAGTGTTGGGGCAAATTGAGAAACATGCGCTGTGCAGGGTTTTGTCCACCCAGAACTGCACTGCAGATTAATTTTGAAACTTGCTGCTCAAGGGAATTTAACCAAAAAATCCTATGTAAAACTTAAAAATTTTTTGGTAGTGTTAACAGATAGAAATGTTGAGTGACTTATTTTTTTACTGGAAGTCATAACATTTAGACATGTAGGAATATAACTGCTTTTTAAAGTGTAAAATATCTCCATGAGACTACTTAGCTATCCATACATGGCATCCTCTAGGCTGCTTAACTGCTGTTTGCTTTGCCAGTGAGCTGGAAGAGGGATTTGAGAATGAAAGACAGTCACGGTTTGGGAGAGCAGTTGTTGTCGGTGAACTTTGTTTCTTAGAAAACCAGGACCTCAGAGCTGGTAACTCTTGCTCTGAGCCACCGAAGCCCCTGTTTGAGGCACATGAGCAGGGCCTATTGGTGCTCAAGGGTCACTCTGTATTTCAGTGAGCTGTTTCTGTTCCCATCGTCCTTAAAAGTGGGCACCTTCCTCCTGTCTGGGCTTCAACAGCCAGGAAAGAACCACAGGTGGAAAGCAGTCAAACTACTGCAGGTTGAAGAGGCAGCAGTTGGGGATAGCTGAGGGTCTCCTCACTGTGGAATTGCCTGCCCAAGTGTGGAGGCTGAGGAAAGTGTCGTTACAGTATTCACAAGTGGTGCGGCTGCTGACCTGATACTGGAAGATTTGAATCTAACACAGAACAAGTAGCATCATCTTTCATATCTCTGAAAGCGGCCATGGGCACTGTATCTGTTACGTTTGATTCTTGCAGGCACGTGGAGTGCATATCCCCTGCCCTGTGTCCTGTGTTTGAGTCTGCAGTGCATATCACCACACTTCACCTGTCAGTGAAAGAGCCCCCTTTAGGATCAAGCCTAGTGAAAACCTCAGGGTTCCCCTCTATCTGAACTGCTTTCGAGATCAACCCAGCTGAATTCTCATTTACAGGAGAAAGCTTCCCATGCTGCATTTGCACTGTACACATTTAGGGAAGTTTGGAGGAGTTGATCTTGAAGAGTCATTTAGGCTGATTGTTCTGTTTTTAGGAAAATTTTGCCTGTGAGAGCCCTTGAACACACACTAGTGAGGAAAGAGGTGAATAGAAGTAGACCACAGAATTCTGAATCCATGTTGTATCACGTATCAGGAGGCTTTGGAATTAAATATACTGAGCAGCTCTATCCAAGCCTCTTCACAGTTAAAATTTGAATTTCAATAGTGTGATGCCCATCTTGAATCATGTGTCCATCAAAAAATTCAAGGTCAGGATGGCTCAGAACTACCAATCACTTCCTTTTTGATTGGGAATGCTTGTAAGATGGCTCTTATTTTTAGTATCTGATGTTGGAGACTGGAACCAGAGTGAGTGGAGGGTTGGAGGTCCCCTTGCAAGAAGCATCAGGCCGAGTGACAGTGCTGTCCCATCCCTGAGGAAGGTCCCGGTGGTGGACAGCTGCCACGCCGTCCTGCAGAGCTGCCACGCCGTCCTGCAGAGCTGCCACACCGTCCTGCAGAGCTGCCACACCGTCCTGCAGAGCTGCCACACCGTCCTGCAGAGCTGCCACACCATCCTGCAGAGCTGCCACACCATCCTGCAGAGCTGCCAGCTGAGCGGTGTTGGAGTCAAGACCAATACAAGGTGTTCCCCTTCTGCACCTTTTTATTTTAAGCACAATGCTGTGAACAGAAGTAATTTCAGCAAATCTGGGAGGATTTGGGAACTTTCCCCTTCCCTGCCCTTTGGCTTAAGGCTGCAGTTACCTGAAAACTTAAAGTGCCATCATAAAATCCCCAAATCCCAACCAGTGCCAGGTCACTTGCCTGTCTGTGAGGAGGTGGCCACGTGTGAGGGGGACACGTCTTGTCTGAGCAGGCAGCGGGGAGGGGGCTGGGAGGTCTCCTGGACTGGTTAATGGCAGCTGCTGAACTGTCAGGCTCATTAGGGACACGCTGCTAATTTGGTCGGGCAGGCGCTGCCAGGCTGCATTGTGTGGGGTTAAGCAGTGTGAATAGAGCCTGTAAGCAAAACTGCTGGAATCTGCTTTTGTGCTCCCTTTGGACGGCTGTCCTCCGGTTTTGGCTTCTTTTCCAGTTCCAAGTGGCCACGTGGAGTTTTGGCACTGGGAGTGCTGTCTGTAGATTAGTTATAGATTGCAGAAGAAATCAAACTTGTGCCGAGAGGAGTTACCCTGCTTCTCTTCTCAGCTCTATTTTTGCATACACACATTTAGCCAGAGTGTCAATTCACTACTTCGTGTGACTTAATTAGAAATGGATTAAGCCCTCTCTCTTTAAAACCCAATTTGAACTGCAATAGGTATTTTCCTTATCATCCCTGCTCACATGTGCTAGGCAGTAGCTATATAGCAATTAAAGTTTGCATTCCTTTTCTGCTGGCAAAGGATAACCTTTCTCCCCTTGCCTCAGTCCCAGTCCTGCAGGTGGGTTTGGAGGTCTGACAGTGTGAGCCTCCCAGATCCACTGCAGTGCCCCGGAGGGCTCAGGTGAGCTGGGAGGTTTGGACAGACCCTTTGTGCAGAGGAGGGGGCTCAGGGCTGGGTCAGCCTGCCTGGGCTGGGCTGGCTCCCTGTGTGCCCGGCTGGAGCAGTTCCTCCTGGGATTACTGTAAAAGGTTGAGCAAGGAGAAGAGCTTGTTTTCATCTCCTAAAGGGAACAACCAGATTGTCTCAATGCTGTCTGTCCCCAGCCTGCGTCAGAATATACTGTTAATTTAGGAGCTGGAACCAGGGGAGGATTTTCTGCTTCTCTACCATGTGTTTGCCTTTGTGACTCCAGTTTCTCTCTCATCCTTTGGGGATGTTTTTCCCTGAGATCTTCAGTCTTACTAAAACTTACTTTTGTTTCTGCCAGGGAAAATGCTGAAATGAGTAATTTTCTGGTAACCATTTTCTACATTTTCAGCTGATTGATCTGATTATGTTAAGGCTGAGTCAAATACTCCATTAAGAGTTTCAAATGCTATCAGAAGCGAAGCAGAAAGGTTTCCCAGGAGATTGACTGTGTGTGCTTGTGTGGAACAGACCTGGTGGGGAATTGGCCTGCACAGTTACCTGGCAGCTCCAGCATTCCTGTCACCAAATCCCTGGTTCTCCACCAGCTGGGTCAGGCTCAGCTCTCACACTGGGGGCTCCCTTCCACTCCAGAAGCCAGGGGAATTCATGCCTCTGCCTCTTCACGTGCAGGGATATCTATTTAATGCAGTGCCCCATTCTAGGCACTAAAGTAGTGTTTTTCCAAGGATGGAAAAATGCTTGCTGTGTGGGAGGGAATCCTTCTTGCAAACAAGCACTGAATTTCCTCATCTTACTTTACTAGGGGTGTCTGTTAGCATAAGGCTGGAGGGGGAAGTTTGAAATGATTCTGGGAAGCTTTGACTCAGGAAAGGGAGAATGATTCACATTATTACTGTTATTTATTAAGGAGAAGAGACCATTGAACCTGACCTTTTGCTTATCCTTGCCTTTGAAAAGTTAAAGCACTTACGCAGTGACCCCAAAAGAGTTTGTGGGTTTGAAGCAAGGTCTTTCAGCATTCCAGCATAAATCCCGACGGTGGGAGCTAGCCTGCAACTATGTTAATCATATAAGGTAGTCAAAAGGTGTACATTAAAAAAAAAATTTAAGTTTCAGCTTAATATAATGCTAAGAGCTGCGAGATGACTTACATTGGGTTTGTATTATGCTACAATGCAAAAAAGATCAGTGCAGCCTGATGTTTTCATTATAATTTGGCAAGAGAATTTAAATGAAGGAGAAATCAAAACTTGACTCAGCGTGTCTCACGACTGTTGTTTCATTCTTGCACTTCAGGAGGTGATACAACTTAGTTGTTTAGCTAATTCCTTGGGTCAGTTCTTTGAAGAATCAATCAGTATTCTGTCCATTTTCTGAAGGTGGAAAGGCACTTGAGTGTGGCCACAGGCTCTTACTTTTCCACCTGTAGTGTCACACTGCACAGCCCTAATCGGGTGAGCTGTCAGTAGCTGTCAGAGAACTTGGGAGAACGTTTTAACTTGTAAAACTGGTGGAGCCTGGAACAAACATCTTCGTTATCCTCCTGAAAAGTCTTGGTAGCAAAGCAGTTTCCTCATGTCTCCGCTACTGGCTTGAATTTTGCTCGTAGTGGCTGTTAAAGTATAGCAGCTTCATCTCAGCAGAGACTGAGGAGGCATTCAAAGACTCTTCTAGTGAGGAAAAATGTTTAAAAAGGGCAAAGTCCATCATCACAGCAAGCAGAAAGTTGAATTTAAATCTGTATTTTACGGCACTGGGGAAGGCAGAAGTCCTCAGCCTCCAGAAGAATGAAGCAAACAATTCTGACCAACTCAACACCTATCCCAGAAGGATTTCCTTACAGGCTCAAGAAAATGGTTTTATGTCAGTAGCTGGAATAAACACATTGTGCAAAGTTAACAATTCTCCAAGGCTTTGGATTATCAACAGAAATCTTAATTACCTTCAACCTCAGATAAGAATTTATCAGGAATTACAGATATTTAGTTGACATGTAGGCAGTCCCCTAAGGTCACCAAAATCATTTCTTGGTTCATACCTATTAATGCAGTTGAAAGTTTTCTTTGTTTAAAGGTCCAAAGTAACGTCAGCCACATGGCAGTGGAAGAGATGTGATAAGGCATCAAAAATCCATCAGTGGTTTCTTCACTGAACTGCAAAATAAACTCACTGAACTCTCCTGTGGTCAGTTTATGGCTGGAATGAACTTACCCTGTGTCCTGTCAGAGAATCTGAGCAGCTGTTCTGGTGGAAATGAGGTAGAATGGTAGAAATCCTCTTTTAGGATTGTACGTACCTTGCAGGAGTGAGCTCAGAAAGGGAGCTGTGCACCCAAACGCTGGGCTCTGTGGGTGGAGGTACAAGGGGAGGCTGTGCAGGAGCACACACGTGTCAGACATGGACTACAGGCTTCCTCCTCAGGGCTTGGACCTTGTAGCTCACTCGTGGTGCCAGAATCAAACACGATACGCAGTCTGTGGCTTTTCTGTCGTGTTTCTGAGTGCAGTGTCTGGTGTGCAGATCAGGTACTGCAGCACAGTGGGGGCAGCTGGAGTTACCCTGCCCAGTGGCCCGTCCTTGATTTGACCCCTGGTGTTCTCCTGGGCCGTCCTGAGCTCCTCCTCCAGATCAGCAATCTCTGGATAAAGAGAACGAACATCAAGATCGTTCCCAGCAAGACACATCCTCAAAACGAGACGAAAGGCTCCATTTCACGGGCAGATCTTGTGAGTCCACATGCTAAAATCCCCAGGCCAGGCAGTACATGCCAGAGATCATTATTAAGGAGTGTGGTTAAAAAGTATCTCCCTGGGAGTGATTTTGCTGCTGGGGCAAATCTCTCCCAGGTGCAGTCCATTAGGAAGGCCAGACCACTTCCTATAAACAAGCCAGCAGGAATGATCCAAAGAATAGCAGCGATGTGTTGCCTTGCCAGCTGGGAAAGTCCGAGAGAAGGCTGCAGATTTTAGTGGAGGTACAATTTGAGTGGAAAAAATCCATAGTCTATAATGGGATTTTTGGAAAGAACTGTTTATTCTGTACTAAATTGTCCAGTGAATAGAACTGGTAGTTCATTTAACAAGCAGAAGTACCCAAGGAAAAACTCAAGCAACCTCACCTGGTTATTGAATTGAATGCTGCCCTCTTTTTGGATAGTACAGGTGGGACTGATAAAAGAGATTTAAGTCACCTGCTGTGCAACATGATTTGCTTTGCCATGGCTAATTTCAGCTGCAGCAGCCAACACTGATTGTTCACATTGGGTAACTCCAGCATTTGCAATCTGAGACGCAGCTCCCTCTTTTCTTTTTTGTTTCTTTTTTTTTTTTTTTTTTTGGAGATGATCAAAAGAGTGCAAATTGCAGGGACCTTCGTCACCTGAGAGGCAGAGAGTTAGGTAAGTAGATCTTGCAAATTCCCTTAAGAAAACCCTCCAGCTTCAGCCTGGCAATACAACACTGATATGTTCCTCTTCTCTCCTAGGAATGAGAATTCAAGACCCAGCAAGAAGGTAAGCTGTATACTGAGTTATAACAAATTCACATCCATTCCACAAAGAATTTCTTCCTAGAACTCCTTTGAATGTGAAATTCAAATAGTCATTGAAGTCAGTTGTCTTGGAAAATTTTCTGGTCCTTTATTTATTTGTTTCCCCCAGTTCATGTAGAATGTGGTAATTTATTCTTTTGTTTGCTTGGCTAAGGGGAGTTCAGGGTGTATTTTTGCTTTACCCCACTAGTTTGAGTGATTCATCTTGCCTCCCGGAATGATTACGTGTCCATCAATCCAACTGCAAACCCTTTCTGAAAACTCCTTGCTGCTGTTATATCCAGTGAATAAATGGCAGCCAGACCATCTCAAATATAGTTTCTGGGTCACAGTGAAATGATTGCGTTGGGTTATGGCTGTCTGTAGCCAGAACCGAGAGCTACTTCAGCACTGAGCAGACAAACCAAACCACCTCC
The DNA here is from genome assembly GCA_035584735.1 of Pseudotriccus pelzelni. NCBI lineage: Eukaryota > Metazoa > Chordata > Aves > Passeriformes > Tyrannidae > Pseudotriccus > Pseudotriccus pelzelni. Next base: position 6,964,941 of record JAWMRA010000036.1, read on the forward strand.
CCATTCCCCACCATCCCTGCCCCCCTGGCAATGTGTGTAACCACTATTGCACCTTTCTCTGCAGCGTCCTGAGAGCCTGAGGAAACACCCCCGAAGGAGCCCCCTCCCTATTTTGCACCTGCAGCCCCGGGTGCCTTCTCTGGGAAGAGCTGCCTTTGGGCTTCCTGCTGCCCCCATCAATCTGCCTGCTGTTAAACGTGTCCCACCCGGCTTTGGCTCCTCCACGGATTCCTCCTGGACCCCAAAAACAGGAACAGCTCTGGAGGGAAATGGCCTGCCTGAGGAAGGACAGTGTGAAGAGTCGTCCACGGGCTGTTTCTGAATCCTGGGAGTCTCCCTTCAGGAGTAGTGGTTGCTCAGATGCTTCGCTGGCCAGGGCTGGCAGTGCTCTGGTAGGCAGAGCAGCTGTCAGGTGGCCTCCTTAGCTCAGGTTTTGCCTCAGGTTCTTTTCACTTCTCTTTCCTCAGAGCTATCTCTCCTCCTCAGCTCCTCTTCTTCCTCCCTTACTCGTGGGTGTTGCTCTTCAAGTGCAAATACACATCATTTAAGTCATGGTTGCTCTGGCTCCACTTTCCACTCTTTGAGTGTTACCTTCCACTTTATTTTTAATCAAACCTTATCGCGTTTCTTTTTGGGGTCACAGAAGCATGTTTGACATGTTTAAGTTGCCACTGTGAGGTTCTTCTCCAAACGGAATTCAAACCATTATGTTGCAATCTGTACCAGAGCCTTTCTAGCAGCTGTGTTTATACAGCTCCTAGTAAAATGGGTCCCTGATTAGGAGTTTTGAATAGCTCATTCACTGAACTAAAATGGTGTTTTGAACCAGCTAAAGCTATTTAAAAAATTGGGATAATATATGATTAAAAATTTTGGTTTGAAGAAATGTCAGTGGCAACACCCTGCCAAATTTTAGGCCCAAAGCATCATCACCATTAGTATCACAAAGATTAAGTTACTGGAATTTAACTAGGCAAGAAGTGGTTTTCTTTTGCTTGTTTAAAAAAATAGCTGAAAAATTCATTTGCCACAGATTGAAAATTATATGCTCAGAGCAGTCACCCCAAATTGTTGGAGTTTGGTAAATGAGATGGAACTGAAGATGGGTTCTTTATCTTGGAATGGTCGAGCACCAGTGATTTAAGGGCACCTTGCTCCAGCACAGAAACTGAACATGAAGCAGTTCTGGGGTTGCTTCACAACTGTAAAGACAAGTTGTTTGGAAACCAGGCCCATCCTCAGCTGAGTGGCCCTGACACAGCAGGAGCGTGCTGGGCAGGTGGGCTGGGAGTGTTAGATCCAGTGAATAAAGGGCTGTTGTGTCCTGCCGTGCCAGGCAGCTCTTCAGGAGCTGCTGTGCCAGGGAACCCCACAGGCTCCTGCTCTCGGTGTTAAGGCTGGGGGTGAAGGTTCCTCCTCTTTGCCGTTGCCCACTGGGCAGTGGTAGCTGCACTGCCAGGAGTCTGCAGGGTTTGCTGTCGTGCTGGGGACATCGGCACAAGACCAGCGAGTGCACATTAAGGCAGGAAACACAAGTGCTGCTTCTGCTCCATTAAACTGGAACGCATGATTAAAGGAGCAAAGCTACTTGGACTGACAAAGTCCATATTTAAATGTTTTCGAAGTCGTAAACTGAGAGCAAAGATTTAGAAGTTTGTGTCGTGACCCATAAATCCAGATCTCCTCTTGTCCTCTGGCTCTAGACAAATGGCTTGTAGAGGAATTTGTAGTGGTTTGGATAAATCCAGGTTTCAGCAGTCAGCCCTCTAAGTCAGACATGTAAGAAACATCTGTAATTGTTTGAGGAATTTGGCAGACAATCTTGTACTTAAATCACATTTTCCCCCTTGAAAGTTGGAAATGTCCATGTATAAATTAGACACACAAGCCACATACCTCTGCACTTGTGGAGTTAGACAAGGTATCAACCCTCTGCTACCTTTGCAAATCCTACTGCAAAGTAAGAGCAAGTTGATACCTTGCTGTAGTAAAAGAGACCAGCTTAAGGTTCTTTTAAACTATTTACCCTTTTTGTGCCCCAGAATAAAATCTAATAGCTTTAAGGGGAGTTGCTGTTAAATGGCAGGCTACTTTAGTGTTCAGAATTTGCCACTTAGCCGAAAGACTAAGACTGAAATCAAAAGGTTCTTTGAACAAAATTATACACACCTTCCTTCGCAGCAGAATTGCTCAGTTAAGTGCAGAGTTGTCGCATGCTGGGCCTCTGAGTACATTTAGCATGCAGTTGTGCAGAGTAGTCTGTCTGGAATCATCTCATCCTGTAATGAGATCATGTGAATTCAAAGCATATTAAACTTAATCCTAGTTCTCAGGATTATACCCTGCGAATTTCAAATTGCAGTGTCTAAGAAAGGCATGATGTTCCTGACTGCTGATGATAAAAAATGAGGCCCAGCTCATTGTGAACCAGCTTTGGTTCTGCCACTGAAAGCAGAATTTGGTAAAGGGGCTTTAGTGGGAGGTTCAAGCTGATGTCTGGTGACCTTTGTCAAGCAGAACAAATGATTGCAATGTTTGCTAGAATTGTATTAGTGCTGGATGCTTCTGGTACAGCCTGAGCAAACGAACTTGAAAAGTCTGGCTGTCTATCAGCAAACTTTGCCTTTTGATTGAGTCTACAAATGCTGTAACATGGACCCTCCAGGCAGGAATTTGAGGCTCTGCTTTATTTGATGCCAGATCCTTTAATAGTTTCAGAAAGTGATTTTGCTTGTAATAGAAGAGCGTGATGAAAACAGAGATAATCCTGAATAATGTGTTAAAATCAATGGCTGTGTGTCAGATTCCTGCATGGCATGTCCCTTGGTGGGCCCAGGAGTTGGCTGAGCAAGCGAGGCAGAGGCTGTCACACAGGTGCTGCATGAAGGCTGCCCCTCTGTGCCTTCCAGCTCAGGAATGGTAAAGCAGAGCTACCAGCTGTTTAAGCTTAGCCCAGCTCACAGTGGACAAAGAGCTAAAACTAGACAAGAAAACCCCTCACAAAAAAAGAGGAGCCAAAATTTGCAACTGGTCGTTATCTTTTTGTGTTCGTAGCCTCTAAGAGCTAAAGGCTACCTAATTCTGAGCTTGACCCCTGAAATGCTATAGATTTGCCGTGGAAGTTTAAGCTTGAGGATGTACAAGATTTCTTAGCAGCACTCAGTGACCTGCCTTGTGTGATGGCAGGCCTTTCCATGTTCAGCTCCCTGTTCTATCCTAAGGACAAGTGTAGTTGATTGTCAATAGTCCTTCTGAGGCAGAGGTTTTTGCTGTGCCTGCTTGAGCAGCATCACACTAAAGGGAATGAAGGTGGAAGAATTGTGTCCTGTGAAGCCATTTCTGGAACAAAAAACTACCTGCCCTGGCTCCAGCATGGCACTACTGTTGCACTGTGGAAAACAGACTTACTGTTGTCTTGCAACACTTACTCTGCCACCTCTTTTACTCCTGCTTTCCTTCCTGACTTCTCTGCTTTTGCCTTGCTGCCCTCTCTTCTACATCCAGTATCTCTCTCTGTTTTCCACTTGCTGTTCCTTTACACACTTCATCCAAGGCAGTCAGTTCTAACTGGGTTTTTTCCTTTACTCCCTGGGAAACACCTACATCCTTTCTCTTCCCTTCCCAGGGCTTTTTTTTCCGCCGGCACTGGCACGTCTCAGCCAGCTGCAGCTCTCCCTGCTCCTCCAGCCAAGGGGGAAGCTGATGGCAACAAGGCTGGGTGCCTGGCAGGTCTCAGCTGAGCATCTCCCCTTTGGTGGCAGGGGATGTTGGCATAGGAGGCGTACAGCAACCTGGCACCTTCCACAGCTGCAGTTTCTTACCCCCTGAAGAGTCCAGGTTTCCTTTTCAGGAAGAGCAGCCTGTTTGGAAGGTATTTTTCACATCTAATTCCAGTAGTTCTCTTGCGAGCCTATCTGGAGCACGTCAGGAAGCTGCAGTGAGTTGGAGCTGATTGGCAGGTGTCAGTCACATCACCAAGTGTTTTTCTTAGGCTGAATTGCCTGACACAGCTCTCCGGAATGTAGCAGGAGGCAGCACAGTATTTTCATTTAATTGCTCGTGGAGATAGCTGCAGGATTGTGGTGTCAGAAAATATTGCTGAATCTCTGGGGATTTCTTGGCATTTTGTTGCCACAATAGAGTCATAGTTGTCACAGTGGCTTAGTACAGCCACAGAATGTATGTGCACTTATTTATGCAGCCTGAAAATGTGGTGCAATAATAAAGTACTCTATTTACATTTCTGCGACTTGCATTCATTTGAGTCTTCTAATGCTACTTTTGTCCTTTGCCGTGTTGTTTAAATGCATATTTCATATATTTGAAATTTATGTAGATGTTAAGAAGCATTGTATGCTGTCAGTCCAGTCACATTTTGCAACCAGTCTTAAGCCTGATCCTACTACAGGGTTTGTGTCTCTCTTCTGTCTTTATTACCCAGGCATTTCAGTTTTGGAAATCCATATTTATAAGGAATTTGCTCCACAGTAGAACTGCCATGGCATTGTTAATACTGAGATGACAAGCAGCCTGAAAAGGAGGTGTTGAGCAAACACAAGCAGTTTCCACTGGAGTTTTTTTTTTACTGTCCTGATGCCCAGCAGGTGCAGGTTGTGGAGCGTTTGCAAAGCAGGGGATTAATGTGGAACTGCTGCTGAGTTACAGGAAGGCAGTCACTTGAGACCGAAAAAAGAAGCTCCTGTGTCTCCAGCTCCCCCCTAGCAGGTCAGAAGCTTGTTTGCTTTCAGGATGTAAACGTATCTGCTTTGCTGAAATCTCCTTGTTCAGGGTTATGTTGACTATGTGCAAAATATTATCCTGCAGAAGGGGTGGGGTTTTTTTGTAGAAATTATCTTAGTTGCACAAGCGTGAAAAATACTTCCTCTGTGTTGTGTTTCTGAAGATCCTTTTCTCACCTACAGGTTGTGTCTGTTCCTTTCGTGTCCAGTGAGATGTTTCAGTTAAAGCATGATTAAGGCAGGAGGGCATCCAGCCTGTAAGCAGCATGAAGGATGCTCCAATTACCTCCTTTCCTGTGTCTGTGGGATTAGACCATGAACTCTTCAGCTGAGAGCATCCCTGGCAGGTTGCTCACGTGCACAGCCATTCTGGCTTTTTACAAGGAGTAAAAATTGCAGTGTGATCTTGCAGCGCTACTTAACGAAGTCAATAGGCACATTGGCCATGGGGGAGTGTTACTGGAAGAGCCTTCTTGATGCTTATCTGTGCTTTTACTCCTTCCAGTTGTCATGGCCTTGGTGCTTCTCACTTCTGGCTCTATTTTGTAGCAGGAGCTTTGTTTCTCTGTTATGATACATTTGTGAATTCGCTACTTTTTTTCTCCTGCAACTTAAGCTGAGAGAGATTTTTAGTATGTCTTGCAGCACAGATCTGAAATCCAAGCTAATCAGACTAATCTAATAAAATAGGTTTTAGAATTAATCTAACACCAATCTGGTGCTTTGTAAAAAGCATACATAAGCAGTGTTTGTTGTCTGTAGCCACAAGAGAGGGAAAAAAAAGCCCAGATGCATTCAGCTTCTGCAGCAGCAAGGAATTTCCTTAGAACAGTGAACATGATGATCACAGGCCACTGTGTCAGCCTGAACTTGCCAGTGAAGGTTGGTGCACGGACCCAGCCGCTCTGAGAAAGGGAAGATGGAGCTGGAAATCATCCTGGAAACCTGTCGGATTTGTAAGGGGAACAGGGAGAAGAGGAGATAAAATATGGTTTCGGGGCTGTGATGAAAGATGGCTTTGGAGAACGTGTGCATGTGCAAGGAGCCTGAGGGGGGAAGGTGAAGACAGAAAATGCTGCAGTTTGAGCACTGTGCTGAACGATCTGACAGCATCTTCTCACCAGCTGCAGCAACATTCGGGCTGTTCAGCACCTGCAGAGAGTCACAGCATTAGGCAGCACCACTTTTCTATCGACACATGATTTTTCCTGCCTGGTGAGCTGAAGAAAAGCTTCTTATAGTTCCTTCAGCAGGGGCAGCATACAAACAGGCAGGTTGTACTCTGTGTCAGATTATGGGATTTGTGTCTCAGAGCTATTTTAGTCTGCCACAAGCATTGGAAGCTTGGGACATGGATTCCAGAAACTGAGATTTTGCTGTTCGTCATCAAAGGTTTGGTCGGCCATGTACAACTGCTGGATGGAACTGGTTTTTAGAAGCTGTTCTAGAAGAGGTGACACTTTTCACTGTCCCACTGGGAGGCCTTGGTGCTGCCAAAATTAATGGATGCGCTGTAACATCAGTAACCATACTGAAGTAAGAAATGAGAGGTATTGGAGCATTTGGGGTTTGGATTTGATTGTATTTAAAATGGTTTTGCGTGAAGGTGGTGGTGATGGTTTTGGTGGTAGTGGTTACACTGGTCATTGAGATGATTTGACGTAGAAACACAGACTCATGGTGTCATTTAGCTTGGAAAGGACCTTTCAGATCATTGAGTCCAACTGTTGACCCAGCACTGCCAGGTCACCACTAGAGCGTGTCCCCAGGTGCCACATCCACACTTCTAGAGACCTCCCTGGATCCTGACTGAGCCACTGGCCTGGGAGCCTCTTCCAATGCTTGACAGCCGTTTCAGTGAAGACACTTTTTCTTATATCCAACCTAAACCTCCCCTGGTGCAACTTGAGGGCATTTCCTCTTCCTGAGGGAAGTCTCCTTTTCTCCAAGCTGGACAACTCAAACTCCCTCACAGGACTCGACTCTTCTCCAGCTTCACTGCCCTTCTTTGGATGAATTGTTTGGACCAGGAAGGACTATTCAGTGCTTGTGCTGTTCAGCTTGAAGAAAACACTTCATGTATAAAGGGATGAGATTTTATGGTCAACTGAAGAATGTGTGGAGATGGGGAGAGCAGGACTGGAAGAGGAGGATTCCCCTTACAAGTAACAGAGAGCAACCCCTGCTGGTTTTGTGAGTTTGTGTCGTGTTCCTCTGACACAGCGATGGGGGGCAACTGTTCACAAGTGGGTTCTGGTTTGACTGTCCTTGTGAGCTTTCTTGTTTTCACTAAGTATATTTGCATATCTGAATTTCCCCAAGAGAGTCCTTCGAAGCAGTGTTTAAATTTAACTTTAGCATTTGGCAGAATAAAAATGAACATTGTATAACTGATCACAAAAACTGCAGTTTTTGCAAGTATCAGAGAGGACTTTGGCATAACTAACATATACCATATGCAAATATTCCTAGTTGAAAAGGAATTAATCCCTTTCCAAAGGGCTAGCACAAATCTTTCAGTGGCACATAAGCCTGCTTTTGAGGCAGCAGGTTCTTAGCAAGCCCTGAGGATTCAGATTGCCAAACTGTACACTGCATTGACACATATGCAAATACCTTATTCTCTTATGAATATGCCATAAATTCTGTATTTTGGGACTTTAGTTGTAAGTTGCGTGGCGTGCAGAAATTCTGTAAGAGCAGGATCATCTCAGCCTGGAACTGGACAGTATCAGCTTTAAGCTGGGATAGAACAAAGCTGTAATTGAGGCTTGGCCAGGTCCCTTTGCCGACCTACTTGTTTTCATCATTCATAGCAAGAGACCCTTACTTTGTAAAATTCCCTTTGTTGGTGGGAAGACAGGTTCTGTTCTGTCCTCGGAGAAGGTGGCTTGGTGCCAGTGTCAGCAGCCAGCAATCCAAAGTGTTGTGTTTAATCACCAGATTAATTTTTCCTTTCATTGGCTTTTCCAGTCAATATCACCAAGCATGACATGTTGTAAAAGAGAAACACGAGTTGCACAAGGGCTGGCGAGCATCTCTGAGCCCCCTGGCTGTGGTGATAGCAAAGTGAACATTTGGCTTGATGTGCAGCCGGTAGAGACTCCCAGGAACCCAAACTGGGAACACACACTCGTGTTGGTGACTGGGCTGGGCGAGGGGTGAGGGCAGAAGAAGCACCGAGCATCTGGGAGTGTGTGGGACTCTCCTTCCTTCCCTCCTCCAGCATTTCACACATCTGCACCTTCAGCAGCTGTCAGAAGCCTGAGCTTTCCTGCTGGAGATCCAGTCCATGAACGGGCTGTGGTTTCATTGGGGTGCATTTGTTTTAGCCTTAGTGTGTCCATATGCAAGTTTCTTCTAAAAGGAAATGACAGTAGACCGAAAGCAAGTTGCAGATTCGTGCTCATCCCACTGAACACAAGAGGTTGTGCCTTGCATTAAATAGAGGGAAAAAATGACTTTTCTTTTTTTTTTTCCAGGAGGATGATGTTAGATTCAAAATTTCTTTATTCTCAGAGTTTTCAGCAATGACTGCATGACCATCCCTGGTGTTCTGTGCCATTGAGCAGAAATGCTTATGGTGGAGAGGTTTAGTCTGTCTGCTCCTGTGTCTGCCATTCATCTTCATTCAAGGAACTCTGGTGGCCTTGGAGTACAAAGTTTAGCAGAGTTTGGTGTGAGTGCAAGAATGGATAACTCTCTGCTTGGCAAAGAGTTGTCAGCTTCCAGAACCCTGCATTTTGGTGGTTATTAAACATTTTAAAACTTAAATTAATATACTCCTGTCTTTCCACAGTCTATATTGTAACCTATGAATATTACATTCCAAGTGGTCTGCGCTGCTGGAGACAGATGATAGAACTGTGTTGTGTATAGAGGAAGGTACATGTGCCTTCAGTGTAAGGTCTCTCTAAATTAATTTCTGGGTTTGGATTTGACTCATTTCGCTGATACCTTCAGTTTAAAGGCACAGATTTGCACGTACCTTTTCCAGCCAAAGCTGTGTTTATGAGCTTTCCACGATCAATAGGCAGGGCAAACAATGATGTTATCTACTGTAGGAGTGATACAGCTGCTGAAAGATCAGGGACCATTCATGGTACAGTCAGATGCTGCTTGTAGTTTGTCAAGGTTGGGTTCCCCTGAAAGCAGAGGGTAAAGAATGCAGCCCTGACTTGTGGTTGTTCCTGGTTCCCATGTTTTACAGGAGCTGCTCTTGTCAATTCTTTCTTCTGCTGGAGATCCTTCTTCAATGAAACTGTTCTGTGATCGATAATCCTGTGAAGTAAAAATCCACAAATGTCACTTTTTCAAAACTTTTTGTTTCAAGGATTAAACTCCTAAGCCCCTATTTCCATCTCTCAAGGGGCTGAGACTTGAGGGTGGGGGATTATGGACGGTTATGCATTTATGTAAATATGAAACATTGACTGGAAGTGGAAGGAGGAGACTGCAACCAAACAGCTGTCTTTGCAAACTTAGTATTTATTGCAGAGTTAAACAAAATGCCTTATTGTTTAGAGCACTTTTTGCCTTGGGCATTGGCTTAGACAGTCGCGTTGGCTGAAAAGAATTTCCTAACTCCCTTTTCCACACAAGAGAAGATTAACTAGATAACAGCAACAATTGTCTGTTTGGATCTGGCCTTGACATATGTTCCAAGCATCTACTTCATGATCCAACTGCAGTATTTTTCTCTTTGATGGCTGCAGCACTTCACTCCTATTTTACCATCCCTGCCACTTATGTGCCATCAGGGGCTTCTTTCTGAGCCTGCTTTCTGGTCAAAAGTGAACAATTATAAAAGATTTTTGCTGCATAGTACGTAAATTCTTTATGCACAGAGAGTATTCCTGCCACATTATTAGTATGCAAAGTCAGAGTTGCAAAAAAGCTCCATTACAGGAAACAAGTTCAAAGCAAAAGCGAGAGGAATTGCATGAGAAAGCTTTAGTATTCTTGGAAGTCAAAAGCCCAAAAGAGTTGGGATACTACATGGGGATGGTAATGAAAGTTGGAGACAATGAACTGCAGAATATTTCTGTGGAGAGCTTTCCCCTCAGATTTCACTGGCTGTTCTCATGCACTGTCCCACCTTCTGGTAGGAAAAGGCTTCTGATCAGCAGTATAAGTGGGTCACATAAGTTTCCTGCATCTTGCCAGGCCCCCAGGCAGCTCTGATCAAACCTTTTTCGAAATGCTTGCTTGGTTTCTGAACAGAATTTATCAGCTGGCATGGAGCAGTGTTTAACTGCTTCACTCCCTGATGCCATGGGATGCTGTGGGAAGAGCCGTACAAGAGCTTTCCTTTCCGTGTAGAAGGGGCCCTCTGGCACAGCGAGATGCTGAGGACAGCGTTGCTGCCCATCTTCTCTAGAAGGCAAAGATTTGAGGCTTCTGTCTGCCCTTTTGACCAGAGTCAAGGCTGGTGCTCAATCCCAGCTGTGCTGGCAGGTAGTTCCTTGATTCCTGCACTTGGTACTACAATCCTGTTCTTGTCAGGTCTTTGATCAGAAGGAAGGGGTGAACTTATACACAGGAGAAATGGTCTTCCTGTGTGTTAGGTAGAAGTGTTGATCTGTGAGTCTGTTTTATATTATCAATGAATTGCAAAGCCCACGTTGTAATTGGCTTAAATGTAAATAGGGAATGGAGCTGGAGCCTGACACAGGGGAGTTGCAGCTGGTGGTTGCCAAAGGTTTGGGAGGCTGGAGTTCTCAGCCACCTTAAGACAGAGCATGACTGAGAGTATGTGGAAGCTGACACTTGTCTTCCCCTGAACCACTTTCCTCTCACACGGCTGGAATGGTGGGGGATGAGGGAGCACTAGATGATCATAATACCCACAGCACTGTGTTTCTTCGTGCTTATGCAGTTGCTGTGTGTGACTCTCAGCACACGCTGCAGGCACGACCACTGTCACTGTTTCAAACACCACTTTCAACACACAGACCCCTCCAGTGACCAAGAGTTAAGGTCGGTTATGCAGAGTCTGCCACAGGGTGGAAGGTGCTGAGCAGTGAACTGGTAGAGCTGCTTCAGTTATTTGGAATTAAAATACTGAAGTGAGTAAATAGACTTCTGCATCTGCATTGCAGTTTTGCACTGACCTGGTAGATCGATGTTGGGCTTGGCTGTGCTAATACAAATTTTCTACCCGACTGCAGTTAATTACCCAGTCCTGGCTGGCAGCGTCCACGTGTGAGGGGGCAGCTCCTCTGCAGAGAGGGGATGCTTGAGGAGCTCAGCCCTGCAAGGTGACCCTCACAGCCTGCCCTCTGCCTGGGAGTGGTGTGATACAGGGAGGTTCACATGGCGCTGGGGACAGCTCAGCACCCGCTGACTGCCTGAAAAGTGCCAGTGTGGGAGCTGAAAAGTGAGAGGCAGGTAAAGGAACCCAGCATTATAGTCGGCTTTCACTGAGTATATCGAAAATGTTGTCATAGAAGACAAATGTAAAACATGCCTTCCTAGTCACTAGAAACATTAATTTGTGCCTACTGAAAAATCCAGACATTTCCCAAGTTCAGAAGTTGCCAGAGAAATAATGAGCAAATCAAAGTGTCCTTTCTGAAAACCTTTTTCAGTCCAGGGGGTGCAGTTCTTATTTCCCTGTTTGTCTTGTGAATGTCTGTGGAGTCCCCCTGCAGTTAATTAGGTGTGAAGCCAAACACCATGGACTGGAATATTGTTTGCACACAAAGCAAGGTGTGCTATCACAAGTCATTTTCAACACAAAAGAAAATGACAAACAATAGATTTCAGTAGTGGGGAAAAAAAGAGTTGGATTGTTCGGCCAACAACTTTACTAGTTAAAAAAAAAAAGCCTGAACAAACCATGTGCTTTCCAATGGAGGTTATCCAACAAATCTTTCACAGTTTTTATCAGCCTGCAGATCAACTTGACAGAGGCATTGGTTGCTAAAATTTGAGATCAGGTGGTAACCCCTGGACTCTGGGTTGCTTTGGACCCACCAGCACAGCCCCTGGACTGCCCTGGCCATGGGGCAGCTGCAGGTCATTGGCTCCGGCTCCGGAGGCACAGCGAGGAACCCTTAATCCAAAACGAATGCTCTAAATCGTCCCCTGTGGGCCTGGCAGAGCCATCCGAGCTGGAGACAGATTGGAAATTACAACAATTTGCAAGAGAGATGTTCCAGAGAGGTTCTGCTCTTCGTGCTTTGTACTCCTGGCTCGGGGAGGGGGAGCTGGAGGTTTAACTCTCTTGCAGACAAGTGTGGGCCTGTGTGCGAGTTCTGCTGGAGTGGCCCGAGCTCCGGGTGGTTGGGTGGTGCAAAACCAGATCTCGCACTCTCCAGCCTGTCACCAGGGGCTCTCTTCCCGTTTGAAGGGAGCTGAGCCCTGTAAGTTCTCCTCCTTGTCCCTGGTCGTGCTGTGGTAAATGAGCTACACGAGACTGTGCGTAATGTGAACACCCGTGTGTTTGTAGAGGCGGGTGTTAGGAATCGAGTCAAACATGTAGGAAACAAATCCTGGCGGAAAGGGAATCTGTTTGTCCTTGGCTGCTCCTCCCCACCGCTGCCCAGGCAGCCCCTGTGCCAGAAGTGCACACCCAGCCCGAGCTTTAGGAAGGCACAGCTTTGCTGAAATGTTTAACTGCCCCTCAGCCCACGGGAGGGTGGGACACAACCCACTCTGGACACACTCGGCTTTTTCTGCATCTCTTGAAGAGGCTCTGAATGCACTTTAACCCCTGCCTTGTGTCGCTGGCACACACTGTGAATAATTGAAAACATTTCCAGTAGAAGGCAGGATTCTGCTGTCTTGGCATCTGTTACTGTTCAGAATGGGGATACTTGCATTCTCTTGCTGGCTGCGGTTACTGTATCTGTAGCATAGCCATAGCATTATCTCTAGCCTTTTTTATTCCAACATTAACAAAAAGTCCCTGGGAAACTAAGCCGTGGTTATGTGAATGCAGGAGAAGCAAGGAATACTGAAGGAGCTGCTGGATATTAGTCACTGAAGACACAAGGCAGATGTGTTTTCTGGTCTTGCACACTTAAGACAACTAACGTGGAGCTTTTATTTTCTTTTTAATAACCTTTTGAAGGAGGGCTGTGTTCTCTATAGCCTTTGCAAGCATGGAGTTTTGCAAGTCAGAAATACTAACAAGTTTTAATTATTTATCAGTTCAGCAAAGCTGGTTGCTTTTGCTCATGGCAGGAAGGGATGCGTTCAAACCACAACCTCCAGATGCCCCAGGAACTGTGGTTTGCCTTGAGCTGTCATGGGAAAGGAGAAGAGAGAGGGTGATACTTTAGAAAGTAAATACAGGGTTAAACTGCCTGTATTGGCAGTGCTCCATTTTGAGGGGAAAGGCAGGATCCAAACAATCTTTTGTTTAGTTACAAAAAATCAAAGCAAAGCACCGTGAAAAGCAAACAGATTTGTTAACTTGTCAATGGCTTGATTGATTGTAAAAAAAATAAAACCTGCTGATATCTATGTTTAATGTTGAACAGCAGATGTTGAAAAGCTGATAAAATGAGTGTGTCACTCATGCCTGAGGAATAAGCAGTGTCAAAGGCTCTTTTCCTCTCTGTAGTGTGTGGACACTGGCCTGGAAACCTGTCAGAAAATTCATGTCACAAGTGAGAAGCTTTGGGAGGGCTGCTGTGATGGGAGGTGAGGAAGAGGAGGGTCCCACTCCTCCTCTGCATCTCCGTGCCCAGCGTGCAGCAGTGTAAATCTCTTGTTTAAGGCTTCACTGATCTGTTGCTGATAATCACTGATTTCAGCCGCTCTTCCAGTCAACCCGTGTCAGTCCCTGGCTGGTGAACTTCTCTTGAGATGGACTGTAACACTCCAATTAATGTTTATTGGCACATCTTTGTGTGTTGTTTTAAAAGGAAAAGTCCCCAAAGTTGCTGAGGGAGGGCAGTTAATGTTGAAGGTGAGGTGCTCTTCCAGAGGAAAATATTTGCTGAATTATGGAACATGCAGGCAGACTGGTGAAAAAAAATAACCCACAGCCAGGTCGCTCTGCTTGACTGTGCTCTTCAGCTAAACGAACAAGAACCTTTTTTTTAGTCCAGCGGGTGAGTGAGAAAAGTATTATTTGGAGAATTCAAACATGCATCCTGGAATTAAGATATGAGAAAGGGACTCTTTTGGCTCTGAAAAAGAAATTGCTTTTCATACTCACCAAAGGGTACTTGAGGGATTTAACTTCCCAGAGCAGGGTTCGTTTATACCCTGGTACTGCCCTTTGGAATCAGGTACAGGGGACATTTGGAGAAATTACAAGTGTTCTTCAAAGTCTGCACCAGAAAATGAATTATAACTCTGTGCTTGGATTTTCTGATTACTCTGATTTTACCTTTCTTTATTTCCCCCCCAGGCAAAGGAGGTGATAGCAGAGTTTTAACTGTGCAAGCCTTGCTGCTGTCCCTGTGGCTGTTGTGCTGTGAAGGGCAGCCCCACACTCGCCCTAACCATTGTGGTAGACTCATCTGCTGTTGAAGAGGAGTGTAAAGGAAAGTAGGTTATCTCAGAGTTTAAGAAGTTCCCCAGTACAAGCCAAAACTAGTTTGCTTGTGGCATATGATTTTTGGGAAACGTTTGAGGGGGAAAGGTCAGGAGAGATGAGGGGTTCATTCAGAAAAGCTGAACAGTAAATTGTTTTCATTCCACTGTTACAGCTGTTCAGCAAGAAGTAAATATTAATTTTTTTTTCTGAATGATGGTCTCTACTCTTTAAATTAAATCTAGAGGGAAAAGTATGCATTAGGAACTTCGTTAAAGTTCAGGAACCACTGGGTATTTAAAAAGGGCACACACTAATTCTAGCTATTGCCAGTGGAAGCAGTGTCAGAACTCCACAGACAAGGCATCCCACAGTTCAGATCTGTATCCAAACCTCTCGCTGGAAAATTTGGCCTGGAAATTTCTCAACAGTTAAATCATCAGATGCTTGACTCTCCTCATTCTGGTCCCAGCTGGGAATCTGGAAAGTGTAATGTTTAAGCTGAATATTCCCTTTGATTCCTGGAAACGGGAACAAGTTTCATCAAGAAACTGTTTCTTTTTTCATTTGCCTTTTCTCTTCCTTCCCTGAGCTGGTTTGCCTGTTGCCCATCGTTAGCAGATGGTGGCACATATGTCACTGCCATGCTCTTCTATTTTGGCACAGGAGCTGCCAATTGTCCCTTTTTGGCTTGGGAGTGTCGAGCTTTGTGGATGCATCTCAGGTAACTGTAACTGGCTCGGGGGCCTGGTTTGTGGCCGCAGAGCGGGAAGATTTTTGGTTCATCAGTGCATGATTTTATGTTTTCTGACTACTCTGTGGTTCTTCCGAAAAATGAACCACACCCCAGAAGGACAAAACGCAGAGGCTTTTAGTGAACAGTGAGGTGTCAGTGGGGAGAACAGCTACCCTGTGTCCCCTGCAGTGCGTAGCAAGCTGCTCTTCTGCCTTTAGAAGTTGTGGCTTTGGGGATACAGCAAATAATACACAAGTAAAGCAGTGAAACTCCCCCACCCCCGTGGCTGCTGGGACATCTTTGCCTTGTGCACTTTGCAGTGGAATTGGCAAAAACCTGTGTTCCGGGCTGAATCCCAGTTCCCTGTCTCTGTAATTAAGATGCTATCAGCTCTTAGGATGTTTTCTAAGCAAGGTAATTTTGTTTTCTGTCAGCCTGAATGGAATGCCTGTGCACTAGCACAAATGTTTTTTCCAAGCTGACAGACCCGAGATGGTGATGCTGTATTTCATCATTTAAATAAAAAAAATCATCATGAACGCGACAGTCACCGTGGGTTGGTTTAGGTTTCCATTGCTCCCCAAAAGCCTTTGGGTTTTGGATAGGTTCTGTAATCAGATTTTCCCTGCAGGAGCAGCTGTCTCCAGCAGCCTGCCCTAATCCTGTTAGATGAGAGCAGAGATGTTGCAGTCACTGATGTGCAGGCAGGGCAGTCCTGGCACACGGTTTGTGCTGATACAGTTGGAAATGTTTCATCTAAGCCGAGGGGTAACAGTCTTGTAACAGCCTGAGGAGGCTGTGACTGTGCCTCTACCTCAGTGACCTCGTGGGCATTTGTTGAGGGATGGATGGGAACAGCCCTGAGTCTCCTTTGCCCCTGAGCCTGGACAGCTGCCTGCAGAGGTGCCCGTGGGCTTCCAGAGCTTCCAGAGCCCTGCAGGCACCTGAGAGTTCCTTTGCCAAATGAAAGCAGCACTCGCACCGTGTTCCTCTGCTGCATGAGGAGGGTGTGCTACTGCTCAGCTGTTGAACTCAGCAACAGGACTGTGGCAGAGAAAGGAAACAGAGCCTGAGGGTCTGTGAGGCTCAAGGAAAGGAGTCTGGTTCCAAGACAGATTTCTGGTATGGATGTTCTGACCCTGCAGCTGCCGGGGGGGGTCCCTTCCCCAAATTAGAAAGGGGAACGGAGATGATGCTGGTTCTGGGGAAGGGTGGAGATCGTGAGAACAGGCTGGGTTTGATCTGTTTGCTCACGTGACAAAGGGCTCAGTTTTGTGACATTTCCACTGGGCTGTGCCGCTCTGGTTTTGCACCCTTGGTTTGGTTGGAACTGCATCTGTCTCCTGCCTGCACTGTAATCCTACAGTTTATGGTTTTATGGTTTGCTGGCTTGTGTGTCCCAGTCCCCTCTGCTGGAAGAAATGAGGATTTTCCAGCCGCGTCTTTGTGCCCCAAAACAGCCCCAGTCCTGCAGCAGGAACAGGCTGCGAGCCCGTTTGGGAGGCCCCCTGTTCTGAGCACCCCTCCTGCAGAGAGGAGATGTGGGGTGTAAAACACTGCAGGGCAGTGCAGCTGAGCTGGTACTCGTGGGGTGTGATAGCAGGGGGCTGAACTGGCTGACCTGTCCTGTTCTTATTTGTCACCTTGGCCAGAGTTGTTAGGACTGTTCCAGGGTATGATTAAAGGTGGTGCCAAAATAGGCTGGATCACTGATGATTGTCCTGATGTCCTGTCTTGGGAGGTGACTGGGACCAGCTGGTGGCTTGAGAAGGGGTAAAATGTCCCAAAGCAGGTGGCCACAGGAGCATGTTCTTTCCAAATGCAGAGTTTGTTTTATATGTTGAAACATGGAGGTCTCTTATATTTTTATTTTCTTAGATCAGCTCAAGTAAATTTTTTTTTTTTTATTCCCAGCTTAAAATCTTAATATGTTGGGCCCCTTTATACCAGCTTTGCAAATGTTCTTTTACAGTGTGGTGAGAAATAAGGTATATAAATGTCATGGTCCCAGTTCAGGTTTCTGTAAAACGCTGTCAGGAGGATGTTCCAGAGGGAAATTAAAGATGAGATTCTAAGAGAGGCTTTTGTTTTATTATTATATATTTGCTCCAGTACTTGATATGTGAGAATGTTTACCCTTTCTACCCTATCTTCTGTATCTATTTGCAATAGAGGTACCTCTATCTTTGTTTCCTTCATCTCTTCTATAAAATATGAAGTCCCTAATCTTTTTGGTTCACATGGGGAAACCTTACAATAACTGCAGTAATTTTGCTGCACCATGTGTCTAGAAATCTTCAAACAAGAGAGTTCAGATTGGAACTGGCTTCCTTTCCCTGTACAAGCAAGCTATTGCATAGATAAAAGAGCTCGTGGAGCAGCTCTGAAGCGTGTTGTTCAGGCCACAGACAGGTATTGTTTCCAGATTTCAAAGGCAATGCGTGATCCAGCCAAGTCTGCAAGAGCCTCTGCTCTCAATTAGTTGTAATTTCCTGAACAGCACTCTCCAGTCGTGGCAGAGGTGTCCCTGCTGTCACCAGCCTCCCAGGATGTTGCTTCCCCTCCTTTGGACAGGTCTGTCTGTGCCCAGCCCTGCAGGGAGCAGAGGCAGGTTTGGCAGAGCCCGGGGGGTGTCGGGGATGCCGTCCCCGACGCCGGAGCTGTGCTGGCAGTGTCAGACCTCCCCTGCAGCTGGATGGTCCTTCGTGTCCTTGCAGCACCCCTGGCAGGGCTGGCTGCTCCCTGGCAGTGCACGGAGCAAGGGCACGTGTGGTAGAGAGATGAGATCCTCTGAGCAGAGATTTCCACTACTCCGGGCAGCCCCTGCAGCTCTTTGGCAGGGCAGAATTCCAACAAGGCAACTTGCTCCCTGCCAGGGCCCTGACACCAGGGCTGCCTAGCACTGAGCTCAGACTGCTGGGCTGTCTCTGCTGGTGTCCCCTGCTTTTCTTCTTTCTCGCTGCATCTCTGAAAGCGTATTATGACCCCCCATTCTCTGCTAACCCACCAAGGACACAGTCCCAAAGGGCAGAGCTCATACTGAATGTTTCTTGTGCATACTGGCTCATTGGTAATTTAAGGGGCACGTAATTTAATCTAATAGATGCTGTCTTTAAATTAGGTAATTGCTCCAGGAGCTGTAAAGGGATGGTATCCTGTGAAATTTAATTTCTTTCTACTGAGCTCATGTGGAAAAGGAATATCTAAAAAATCAAATTAACTTTACAGCAAGGGTAATATAAACTGTATCTTTTCACTGATGGCACCACCCCCCTCCTTATCTCATAATATTTCTTTAGCTGTTTCTCTCTCTAATCATCACATACTTAAAATGAGCTGCCTTGCTCGCACTGCACCACGATCTCCTGAGTTCAAACGCTGGGTGAGTACTAGGTGTGTTCTGCCAGCCTGTGGTTGGGGAATACAGCGAGCAGAGTGTACAGATCCTTCTGTGCCAGCAGCTGGGATCACCTCAAGTGTGTCTGATTTAGGCTGCTGATAATTTGACCTTGTTTTGCAGAGCAGCTCTGTAGGAGCAGCTCACCTCACCTGCATTGCTGATTCACATGTGCGCTGACAAGGATGGAGATGGCAGGGGAAGCAGGAGCACAGCCCTCGGTCAGGGAGGGGCTATCCTGTGCTTTATTCCCATCTTGGAACCTGGCAAATGCAATTCCATCTGTCCAGCAAAAGCTTGTGTTACAGATTGCTGAGAGGTCTGGAAGGTCACGGGGGTCGCTGGTGGTGACCAGATAAACTGTGTTCCTTGTCACTCAGATGGGACTCTGGGGGACTCAGGGTGAGGGGCTGTCCCTTTCTAGCACTGCTGCAGTATTTTGGCATTAATTTAATGGTTCTGATGTTTATAAATTAGAAGCACGGGTTTGCATTCCACTTGGTGTCTGAGAAGATGCTCAGAGAACCTGAGCTGTGCAGGGTGTGTGTCCCGTTGAGACACCGTGAGGTGTCTTTCGACCTCCCTGGACAGCAGGCTGGGCAGCTGGACTGTGCTTATTGCTGCAAGTGGTGCACAGGGAAGCACAGACAGGGCAGGGCAGCCACTTGCACTGACATCTGTGCTGTGTTGGGAATGACTGGCTCATACAGCATCTTTTGGAGGTGATTTGGTGAGGTTTCTGTGCCCTGAAAGTCATTCAGCTGTTGCAGCCCAGTGATGCTGGTGGCCAGCCATATGCAGACAGAACTGCAGAGGAGTTGCACTGGGCAGCAGATCCTTCTTTTCCCAACCAAATGGATTTAAACCTTCTGGTGTGACAGGGCAAATATTGTCTCTCCTGCTGTGGTTGTTTTGCAGTGACTCCTGCCTGCCCTGCCCTTCTGTCGTGCCCCAGTGACCACCCCTGCACTCAGCTCTGCTGTTAGCTGCTGGAAGGAGTGGGGTTCACTCCAGCTGCTCAGCATGGCACTGATGAAAGGTCTGAGAACTCTGCATTACACCTGGCCTTGTCTCTCACAGCTTGTGGGGCATTTTAGGCATTGCAAAGCCCAGGGCTGAGAAAAGAAACTGAAGGGGTTTGTCTCTGGATCTTTGCACTCACTCTGTGTACCTGCCCTTGGAATCTGCTCTGATTTACCCTGCGCTGGCAATCGGCTCCATTCCTGGGCACCAGAGCATTTACTGCTGCTCCTGCCCATCGGACACTTGAAGTGCTGTGAAGACCTTCTGCCGCTGATGGGAGCATCATCCTTCTCCTGATACGATTGTGGCGTTGTGTCCTCTGAAATCCAGCTTGTCTCTCCCTCAGCGTCGGCGTGCAATGAATGCTTTCCTGAGAGGTGCAAGTACAGAGCTGGGCGTTTTGGGCGATGAATAATTGCACCTGAAAACTCAGGGTAGATGTTTTGGTAGCTCCCATTTATGGCCAGCAGGAGCTGTTCCCTGTAGCACTCAGCTCTCACAATTTACTGCTTTTCAGTAATAAATTCTCCTGTGTTTACTTGTCCTTCCCCCATTTTTTGGTAACGTTTGCATTTATCCTTTTCTTTGGTATCGCTTTCTCTCAGTGGTGCTGTGCTCACAGTAACAGTGTAGTGCTATGGCAACGATATATTGTCTGCAGTCTTGCCAGTGAGTAAGATATGCTGCAGAAATTAGTTCATTTATCAAAATCTGATGTGCGGAGCTGAGCAAAGGACTTGGCTGTCCAGAACCTCCTGCCGTTTTCACAAGACCTGCCATTCTGTTTCCTATCGGTTGTGACACTCAGACAAATTCTCTCTTGCCTGGTTCCAGTGATGCCTTGTTAAATCTACAGATGTCTCAGCACCTTGGAAAGTATTTTTGGATGTACAGTAATCTCCAAGCTATCTTTGGTAGTGACAAAAATTGGAAAAATGAGAAATGAGCAATTTTTTCCCCCCTTCTGTTACTATTCCAGAAAGGTACTTTTCTGTGATTTCAGGGTAGGAAAGAGCATATAAATGGAAAAAGAATCTCACCCAGACTGGGAAATGTGAGAAATGTGTTAGATTTGCACTGCTAAAGACTAAAAGAGCTCTGCCCTTCTCTGCCCTGTGGTGCAGACTGGGCCATGGGGAGCCGTCAGGATGCTGTCTTGCACCTTCTCTGTCCCACATACACACGGGTGGAACGGGCTTTAGGTACAATCTAATTCCAAATCGTTCTCCAGTGTGGGTGTTCAGAACCAGTGAGTTGATGGCCCTTTCATTTGTGCCCAGCAGTGCTGGGTGAGGAGGACTCTGTGTCCTGTCCCTCCTGAGCTGTCCCTGCCATCCTGACTGTTGTGCCTGACAGGGGCACAGTTGAGCAGCCCAGGAGCAGGTCCAGCTCCCGGGGCTGCGGGGCCTGGGGTTGAGATTAGGAATGTTAAAGCTTTGGTCAGGTGTTTAGAAATTGTCTGTATGGATTTTACAGTACATGCATGTTCTTAACAGAGGAATCAAGCCGGAACAGGCTGCTGCAGACTTATGGACGTTGTGTGGAGGTTTCCAGGGAAATTAGTACTCGTGCTTAGTCAAATTATGTTTGCCTGTTGACCCCTCTTATCTAATTAGTCTGTACTTCACTGAGCTGCTTCTACTTGCATGGACTGAATCAATTATTTGATGTTACTGTAATGCTGGAAGGAGTTGAATTAAGTCTCTGTTATAACCCCGTGCCTTGTGATTTGTGCAGAAATGAATTGCTTTGTAGCTCATGTGTCATCTGTTTGAGGCTGAGGGGAGGATGTGTGGTAACCTCAGATCAAATGTTAGGTGAGCTGAGCAGCCAGTTAGACAATCCTCGGGGTCTTCTTATTAGGTGTGGATAAGTATCCAAAGCTTGGATGTACTCCTGGGGTTCCCACATGCTCTCTGTGCACTGCACAAGCAGCTTCAGGAAAGGCAAGGGACAGTGGTTTGGTCTCGGTTGAAAAGTGTGTGACTGGGCTGGCGGGGAAAACAGATGGATTTGGGTTCCTCTGCAAGCCGTGTCAGAGCCAAGAGTAAAACCTGGTGCTTGAAATCCCAGACTCCATCCTCAATGCCTGCTGCCTCTCTAAGCATGTGTAAGGCTCTAAAGAAAAACACCAACCTCAATTTAGAGCAGGATTCAAGAAAACTGTCCTATTCAGTTACTTAATTGGAGGTGAACTATAATTATAAAGACAAACATGTCTTGCAACAAAGCACCAAGCGAAAAAGCAGAAAGGATTATTTGTTGTTTAATTTAGCAGAGGAAGGCAGCTGATCATGCTAAGTCTCTCTGACACCCAGCAAGTTGTGTTGATCCTATTTGTTAATCTTTTTAACTTCCCGTTTTATTAGGATAGGGTTTCAGGAGCAAATAGGATAAATGAGATTAAATCTGTCACCCTGAATTACTCTCCTCTGAGTTATGAACAGAATCACTCTATGTAAGAGAAGTGTAATTATGAGGGAAATGCTGCCTGTGTAATTGTGTGCTTGGGTGAGAAGAATTCAAGATCCCTAATTATCCCTGGGACTGCCCTGTGCTGGCTCTGGCTTTCCACAGCGAACAAAGCCAAGGGGAGTTTCTCTGCTCAGCAGTTCTTGGTGGAGCAGGGCTTGTACTGCAACAGGGCTTCTGCTTCAAGTGAAGGATCCAAACTAACTCGGAACAGGAGACACATTTAAATATATATATAAAATAATTATTTTCACATCTATCTTGAACTGACTGTGCAGTGAGGAATAAATAACGGCCGTGGAGCAGGGAGTATTTGGGCTGCAGATGTAAGTGTTGGGTTCACCAGCCAAAACAAGCTTTGACTCCTCTGTGGTGTTTATCTGGATTCACAGCAACTTCTATCGGAAGAGCAATGAAAAGTTCAGCTGGATTTGTCCCACAGGTAGGCATAATTGCTGCTGGAAGAATCCCTCCTGGAGAAGGGGTTTGCACAAAGTAAAAAGAAACTCATTACAGGTCCTGCTCAGACATTTCTGCTGATTCCTTCTTGAGGCAGAGGGGCAGAATCCAGGTTTGCATGATGGATTAGTGATAAAACAGCCTGCCAGGCTTGGATTAGAGTTTCTGCTATTTTGCCTAAAACTGTGTGTGCTGTAGTGGAGAGGGACAGGCAGGATGCATCATTTTTGTCAGGTTTGTTTTCTTTTTCAGACCTTTTTACAGTTACAAAGCAGGACTTGATCTCCACATCTGTTTTTATTGGCCAGTTTAGTTTACAAAGGAGGCCCATTTTGTTCCATCTAATTTTATGTCATCTGTGATGCAGCATAAAGATTGTGGGAAGAAGAAATGGAAGGCTTGTGAGCTGACCTTGTGGCTAGTATGTACAGTGACTCACTCTAGCCTTTATTTCAACTTCCCTGAAGTCTTTTCAGATCCCCTGTTCAGCCATTAAATGAGCTGTTCAGTTTAGCTTATGGCCAAAGTTTTTCCTGATATTTTGATATATTTGTTGGGAACACGACAAAGTAAATCACAAATGAGAATGTTAACAAATGCTTGCATTAATCATCTGAGACAGTCTCTCTCATTATAATCTCATTCAGAGTAACTCGCTGTCTGTGAGAAAGGGTTTCCTGTCCTTTAGTTTGCCAACTTATGTGACTCTGCTGCCAAGGAAATCTCTCTTGCAGGCTTGACAAGCAATGGGGAACTTCATAATCTTTCTCTGTGTAGGCAGTTTCTTCAAGGGAAGAAATTAAGTCAGTCATGCCCATTACTGAATCTAATTTTACTATAATTTAGAGGGAAGAACCCTTCCCTGAGTAGAATTGATTCTGCGACTGCTTACTTAAGGATTTATTTTGCTTTCCTCCAAAGGATGTGGCAGAAACTGTTGTCAGTGACGGTGCCTGGCAAGGTCACTGCAGCACATCCCCTGGCAAGTGAGAAACTTCTGCCTTGCTTTGGTTTGCAGCCACTGGCAGCTGCTCTGAGGCAAACTGAGGGTGGCAGCAGGTCAGCAGGACCTGGCTGCTTGTTGGAATTCCACCTCTGGGACTTGGAAGGGTCTGAGGGTACCTCGTGGGGTCAAGCTGTCTGCAGCTGATTGGGTTTTGCCTTCTCCCCTGGTCAGCCTGGAGCTTTGGCCTGGCCGCAGACATGTTTTACTCTTGGCTTTATAGTCCGTTCACCCTGGGCAGGACTTGTCCTTCTTTTGCTCCCTCCAGGTCGGGCTGAGTGAGGCACACACAAGGAAAGGTCCTTCTAAAAGGAGTTTGAAGCAGTTCAGCGTTAAAAGCTCCGCTATGAAGAGAAGGGGAGCGCAAAACAACCTTTTCCTGCCTGCTCACAAAGAAACGGGAGAAGAGAATGTGATGCCCTCCTAACAGTGGCCACAGGAGCACGTTTAACAGTGTCCCTTCAAGGGCAATAACACCATTCTCAGCTGTTCAAAACAGCCCACCAGTAGCAGGCCCAGTGAGAATTAGGGCTGGAAGAAAGCTGCTTGTTTGTTGTTGTTTTTTCCTTATTCTGCAGACCTCAGCCTGGCAGACAAGCAAGTTCAGCTGTGGATGTAATTCAGGCAAAATACAATCCAGGATACGTGGACCAGGGTAGGATTTATGCTGAAGGAGCAAGGCATTGCTGCTGAGTGGCTGCTCAGCTGCTTTGGAGGAGTCCCTGCCTGTCAAGACAGGTGGAGCAGCTCAGTCAGGGGTCTTTTTCCAAAGATACTTGGTCCCACGTTATCCCTTATTTGTATTTGCAAACTTCATGAAATTGATCGAATGTTTTCCTCCTGCAGACAGGAGAAGTGGATTCGGTGTGGTGTTTGGAGAGGCTGTGAATGGCTGAGTGAATGCACTCTGCTTTTTGTTGGGAGAAGCTGCCTGTATGGCAGGTCTTTGCTCCTGCCCTTCTCCGCTGCTGGGAAATGTTCTTTCTTTGCAGTTAGAACAATTCTCCTATAACTGACAGCCATTTCTCCATACTCTTCCCAAAGTCTCCTATTTTTGTCTTCTGCACCCTTTATCTTCAGTTGCTCTCACTTCTCACCAGGTGAGCAACAGGTCTTTCTGGCGTTTCTGAAAATTCTTCATGTGTGGGGTGCCATCCACTTTCATTCTGATACTGCATCTTTGTATTGTGCTGCCGGCTGCAAAGCCCCTGCTTGGTGGGACAAGGCTTTCCCCCAGGGAGAGGGTTTGTCATGTTGGTTCTGAGTGTTGCAAACCAGTCATAGTGAGGAGCGAGTGTGATTCTCTTTGCCCCTGCTCTGGGGATCAGTGCTTTGAATCCCCTGAGCCCTGGGAACAAGGGGTGCTGTCTGTGCCCCGGAACAAAGCAGCTTTACCGAGGGGGTCGCAGTGATCGCTGCCAGGGGCTCTGTGGAAGTTTCTGTTCCACTGCAAATTCAGCCTCGCTGCGTGGCTGTGGGCAGGGCCCGAGAGGAGTTCTCTGTGCGGTGCTGGGGAACGGCAGAACTGCTGTACAGCTGAAACAGCCCTTACGCACAACTTTTCTTCTCCACAGGTGCCCCTGGTTGACAAAAGCCATCTCCCCAGCCATCCCAGTGTACAATGGGCTCGTGTTCTTGTTTGTACTGGCGAACTTCAGCATGGCGACCTTCATGGACCCTGGAGTATTCCCACGAGGTAACGGAGAACGGCACTGGTGTGGGTGTGAGGGGGTGGGTTTGAAAATCCAAGCCAGAGGAGGTGCCAGGGATCCAAACACTAATCCCCCTTTGCTTTTCTTCTATTCTTTCTCGAGTTTATCTGTTATCTCTGCTGGCAGCAGAGGTGGGATGGCAGGGCAGTGCTGGGTACCCTCCAGCTCTTCGGAGCTCAGAGTGTCAGTTGTCTTTGCTATCCCCTGTGTCACGCTGGCACACTGGATTTAAGTCACTGTCTTCTCAATAGGTAGCAGAGCTTGGCAGAGGCGAGAGGCTAAACTTTCATCAAAGCAGACTTTCCAGAATACCTTAAAGGAAGTGCAGAAGCATCGAGCACTAAAAAAGATAATGATTAAGGCTTGCCTTAGAGCGTCTAAAAATGCATACATTTAGAAATATATTCCTGCTTAAATTAGTACTGATTCACAGCTGATTAAATAGGATAAAGATCGCTTGGCTTTTGTAGTGGGAGCCACAGTGCAGCTATCTCTTTTAACACGTCCTAATGAGAGAATTATCACCTCATTTTATCTGTCTTCCAATAATTATTCACATGCAGTTTGCAGCGGAGATGCTCTCGGCAGTCTGTCTAAACCACTGGGTCTCTGCTGTCTGCAGGCTGTGCTTTTTCGCCTCTATTCATTGAATTCAATCTCTCTCTTGAATTGCTACCTGACAAGAGCGAGGTACTTGTCCCGCTGGCTTCCCTGAATAGCCAGTGCCAGGTTTCACCAGGTACCAGGGTCTAATGATAAGCATCTGCCTGCCATTCCTTTCAGCCGAGGCTTCAGAACCCCTGATTAAGTGTTGCAGCACTCCAGTTAAGCAAATAATTGCATGTAAAGGCAAACTCAGGCAAAGGCAAGATTCAGTCACTTGTGCAAGATCGACTTATTCAGTGTGTAGGTGCTTAAAGGTGCAAATGCTAGTGAGTTTGAAGAGAACTCAAGCACACAGAGCTTTTAAGGGGTTTCCTGGACTTTTTAGTTTCTTTATCTCAGCAGAGATAGCAGGTGTTAATTAAACCTGCGTGGGATGTGAGGTTATTAAAGGCATCAGTGCTCTTTGCCTTTGGTAGGAGAAAAGATTAAATAAAGTTGTTCAGTTCTGAAAATCTCAGTCTGAGAATCTTTGTGCAGGACAGTTTCCTGAGAGCAGAGCAGAGCCTGCAGCCACACATCACCCTGCCCTGGGAGTGATCAGTGCTGAGCGTGTTGTCCGTTCAAACCTTCCTCTGCACTTCTCCAACTCCCTTCGCAAACAAGGCTTTCCTTTTGGACCTTGTGTTTAAAGAAGAAACACCCAGGGAAATCAAACAGAAACGCCCTCATCGCCTTCCCTCCCTGCCACCTCCCTTTGCACGTGGGAGTCAGGAGCAAAGCAGGAGGAGAAGGAGCTGCTGGAGCTCATCACTCTTCTGGCTCTTTCTCTGCACTTGAGGCCTTTTGTCCCTGTGCTGTGAATGGAAGATGCTGGAACCAGGGGAGCAGGGAAAGGGCTGCGTTCATCCTGGAAGAGAGTGATGGAGTAGGAGTTCAGATGTGTGAAGGAAGCAAACTGATAAGGAAAAGGATGGGAAAGGCTATAAATACTAGTGCTGGGAAGAAAGAGGAGAAGATGTTATTTCAGCTCGCAAGTGTGCATGTGAAAAAAGCTTCTCACCACCCCCCGCCGCCCGCGGGGCTGCCAGTGCAAGGAGGTCAGGAGTTGTAGGAGTCATTTAAAATGAATATACAACTGGTCTAGTTGCTTTCACATTTCTAATAGTTAGGAATTTACTTCAAAATGACAAACAAGCAATACAAAAGCTGAGATTCTAATTAAATCACAGGATTCCTTTAAGGAAGCCACCAAAAATCCTAAGATATGTTGTAAAAACATGAGATTTGTCTGCTCTGTCGGTGGATCTGAGTGTGAGAACCTGTGTAGTAAGATACATTGCTGTGTCAGTGTATTCTTCTGCTCAGGTCACTGAAAAGTGGAAATCAGCCCATTTGTGGCTATGTCGTATCAGCTTGCAGGTTCTCTGCAGATGGAGCTTGGGCTGTGGGGGGAAATGATAGAACTTGGGCTGTGGAGACCGAGCTTGTTGAAGAGGACCTCAACCAAACTCCCAGAGATGAGCCATTACTCATCTTTGAGCACTTTTTCAATCTGAATGTCTCTGCTATGAATCAGGAGTGGCTCTGTGTGAGGGCATTGCTGGTAATACACCCAAATGAACGGGAAGGAAAGGAAGTGTTAAGTGACTGAAACTGGGGCTGCCCTGAAAACTCTGATTTGCAGTCTAGGTTGAGACTGGCAGTGTTCAGTGCTGGCTAATTATACCGACTACAGAGTGGCTTTCAGTATTTTTATTGTGAGCCTGTTCCATACAAACTCCTGAAGTGTGTGTGAATTCTGCAAGAGCAACGTGTTTGAATGCACGTAGGTATATATAATGTACAGACTTTTTGTCTGCATACTCAGGTTTCTTACAAGAGCTTAAATGGTTTAACCGTTCCAATGTCTTGTTTTCATCTGCCCACATGTATTACACAGCATGGGTAGGTTTATAATGGTATTGAAGAACCTACAGGCTGTATTTATAGAAGTGCCTCAGGGATTTAGAGTCTAGCTCGCTCCGAGTCCCACTGCCTAGTTAGGAAGGAAAATTGCAGGGAATGGTGCCAGTACAGCACTCTCCTTCCACACACAGACCTTAATCCGGAGAATACTCCTGCAAGAGAAATTCTGTAGCTGAGCCAGATCCCAAGCTCGTCTAAGGGAAGGGAGAAATTCCCTCTGAAGTCAGTGGAAATTGGATCATGATAACACATCTAGAGAAGATTTAATATAGAACTGAGTGACAGTAATTGATGCCCCGCTGGGACAATATTATCAAATTCCACCTAATTTGGAGCCAGTCAACCAATGCCAGCTGCACTGTAATGTTTAACCAGGTGTTAAATAGAAGCGAGCTTCTTAGATTTTCTCTGTCAAGAGGAAACAAATAAAGATCACAGGAATCTAAAATAAAAGATGAACTTTCATGTACATCGTTCTCATATTTTTTCTCTTCTTCCCAATATTTGTCTATTACAGACTAGCTTTAATTTGGTGCATTTCTTTTTGAATGGACTCTCTTCTTAAGCCGGGCAGTGCTTAGCTGAGATGATAAACCGTGCGCCCTCTGTGTTGTCCCTCATGAGGTGACTGGGATATTGTCATCCTCATCTTACTGAAGGCAGAGAGAGGCTAAATGAGTAGCTCAGGGGAGAACATTAGAATACAGGACTTGCTGAGTGCCAGTGCTCACGTCAGCAAACTGCTGCCTTAGAGAGAGGTGGGATCTCCCCAGGTGGGATCTCTAAAGCAGGAGTGTTCCAGTGTGCAGTGTAGAGGTGAGCACAGGCCATGCTGTACAGGAGGAAACACTGATGCAAGGACTTGCCACGGGCACATGGCTATCCCACTGTGCCCTCAGACTCCCTGGAACAACAGGTCTTTGGGGTGACTGAGGGTCACCTGGGTTAATTTTGGGGGTTTGAGCCAGCACAACGTTCTTCTAATATTTGCCTCTGTAATTTATTTCACATTATGTGCTGATGAGCTGGCACGTGGGCTGGCATTGAATTAATCCCAAATGGATGCAGCAGAACTTCTCACAACCAGGGCTGGGGGGGATTTCTGCCCCCTCCTTGACTCTGTGCTGCAGCTCATCTTACTCATTCAGGTTGTAAATGCTAAGACAGGACTCAGACACCTTTTCCTGTCAGGGACTCGTGGTCAGGCTGCCCAGCACCCCTTGGGAGGTGCCAAAATGAGCCCTGATCCCTGAAGTGTTCTGACAGCCCATCACTCCACCGCTCTGGTGTTTCTCTGACAAGCCAAAGAGCTCGTGCAGTGCCCCTGCATCCAAGGTACTGACAGGATTAGCTCTCTTCTCTTTGCCCTCTTTTATGGCCACTAACTTTCAGTTTTGCACTGAGCAGCAGATGAAGACGAAGACAAAGACGACGACTTCCGAGCTCCGCTCTACAAGAACGTGGAGATCAAAGGGATCCAAGTACGGATGAAGTGGTGCGCGACCTGCCACTTCTACCGCCCGCCCCGCTGCTCCCACTGCAGCGTCTGTGACAACTGCGTGGAGGTAACACCCTGCTCGCCCCGGGCTGGCCCTGCGCTGCTGCTGCAGCCCTGCAGCCGGGGCTTGCCCCAGCGTCTCAGCTCGTGGCTGGTCACAGCTGTGGCCCCGTGGCTGGACTCCCCCTGGGCAGTGCCCTTTGGAGCACAGCCCTCGGCTCTGCCTGCTGCATCCACAGCTCGATGGCAGCGCTTGTCACCGGGGGTAGTCACACCGAAAATGGCTAATGCTGGCTCTGGCCCCCTTGAGGTAGCCGTGGGGTTGTGAATGTAAACAAGGGGTGACTGGGAGAGTGGGTGCAGAGGTCAGGAGAGCAGGAAGGTCAGGGTGAACCACTGTAAGGTGGTGTGTGTGAGCTTAGGGCTCATCGTTGCGTTTGGAGCAAACTGGTGACTACATTAGTGGACAAAGAGAAGCAAAAGTGGTTTGTGAGCTTTAGGAAAAGCAAACTCGGGATTCAGGGAGTGGTCCTCCAGTCACTGGAAGGAGCCCATTGTTTCAACACCCCAGCTCAGAATATGAACTCATTCGTGTTTCTCGTTCTGGTTGCTCTGAATTATGGGACTTTCACGATTCTTGATACCCTTAAGGTCTTGGTGAGTCACAGGGATTTTTAAAAAATAACCCCTGAACAGCAAATGTGCTTTTGGGCCACAGAGATCTCCCAAACGTGTAAGTCCAGAGCACTGCACTCACTGCAGTGCATTTCCAGGGGACACTTTTTATTGCTGAGCTAAAAATTTCGCTTCTTAAAGATAATTTCTGCTGCAAGGTCTATTTTTTTTTTCTCTATAGAAAGATGAAATCTTAAATATGTCTAAAATATATTCAGCTGTGCCATTAAAATGAAAGGAATTACTAATCAGAGAAGGCAAAAATACCCGAGTCAGCTGGAATGCTGTATACACTACCTTTGTCCTAATCCTCTTTGCCATAAGCAAGGGAATAGTCCCAAAGAAAGCAGCACAGTTACATGTGAGAGAAAGGCTGGATTTATCTTGTGTCAGTCATTTTCTCCTCCAGGGCAATATATATCTAAGTTATAATTATCTGGAAGCACTGCTGTGCCTGGTAACCATCGATAAATAGGACAAGGCTGTTTTGGAAGGCTTTGGAAGGATGTGGGATTCCAGAAGCCTGAGAGTAAGGGCTGCCAAGGTCCCTGGGTAGGGGGGAATAGCCACAGCTATTCATGAGTGGTGACACACAATTTGTTTAGACTGCTCTGAATTGTTGAATTGGATTTTTTGTAGAAAACTTGAATCATATATTCCTGGTTTTAAAACAGAAATGTTCTCACTAATTCTAGATCCTGAGGATTGTTTAGATGATGGTAAATTCTCAGTTGTCCCATGGAATCTCTTCCCTCCACCTTCCCCAGTGGCTCAGCATAAAAATTCATTTTCGACAAATGAAGTTTTCTGAGGAAAAGATTGCCTAAAACTCAGTGGTATAAACACTTAAGTTTCCTGCTGCCATAAAGCCTCCATGGAGTCAGTTCTGCAGCAGCAGTGAACATGGGAGAGAATCCAAAGGGAACCTGCAGAAAATAGCAGAAGGCAAGGTGACTCTGGGTAGGTCTCCAGAAGTTCTATTGATAGGCAGGTCAGTCGAACATTCCCTGCTATTCTGGGGCACAAGTAAGAAGCTCTGCTTGTAATTAAATTATGACTGCTGTGGAGGAATATAGGCAAAAAGCATTAATGACTTCAGAATCAATAAATCATGGTCTTAGACAGCATGTTTTATTGATTCCTGTGATGCTTCTTTCCCACTCACCTGTCTATTTTAGGCCAGCACTGAGACAGTAATAGGAGCCTCTCTGCTGATGTTCCTGTGGAACCCACTCAGGGTTGCAATTCTCCTGGTTTCACTTTCAGCCTAGAATGTACAATAAAAATTCCTTTCCCAGATATAAAACTTTTGAGCTAACGTGATAAAAATGCATAAACAACAAAAGCAGGCAACATTTGCAGAAATGAAAACAGTTAAAGCCTAAAGCCTGCTGTTACCAGAGGGACCCAAAAATGGATCTGTGACGAAAGCAGTCGGATTTTTGTTTTCTTTACTGAAATGTTTGCAGTGGGTACTTAGAGTTTCATAATCCATAGGTATTTTGGGCTGCATACAACCAGATTTGCATAATAGACTGACGTTATGTCAGCATTTCAGATATAGCCTGAAATGATCTTTATTAAATTGCCCCTGTCATTTTTTAACGTGCTTTGAGAAAGCTCTAATCCATTTGCTTGTATTTTGTAAATTTTTGGTGAATACATTGAGCAAAACTTAGAACCATCAAACTGCCACTGAGCAGTGTTTAAAAATAGCAGTGCCACAAAGCAAAGAATAAACAGTTCTCTCAGTGCTGCCCCGAGTGGGGAATATCAGAGGTAAGAAGGGTTTATTTCTTGCTCCTGATCTTGTCCTCACGTCAAGAATAATCCCATTGAAGACAGTGGATTTACATGCTTACAAAACTCTGTAAAGGCCCCTGAAAGGTGTCTCTGGCTTGCCCTCATTATTAAGGCATTAATTAAGGCATCTGACTTTGGTCTTTTGACTGAGACAAACAGTCGGGTTTGGGTTCGTAATTGTCAATGAACCTGTGCAGAGCTTTGCCTGTGTCTGATCCAGCTGTTGCTTTTCTTTGTGGATCTGCTTGGTAAAAAGGGATAATTGGCATTGTCCATTGTTTAGAGGGGATTAATTCAGTGATGCATAAACACTGAAATGTGGGGCAGGGAATTCTGCAGCAGTTTTGCATCTTCAGACCATTCGAGGTTGTAGTAGCTTCATTGTAATTGACCCATGCTAAGGGTGATAAAAAATCAGGGCTTCTGCTGATAGCAGATAAATAGACTGTTCTTTTTTTTAATGTATCCTCTCTTCAAACGCTATAAACACTCAAGTACCTCTCCATTCATAGACAGAGAAACAGCTTGGTCCTTAAAGGAGTCTTACAAAGATAGTCAAGCATTTTGTAAAGCTGCAGAACTAGTCTGATGTAATTTTACATGACAGTGGTTTAGATTCATCTCTGAGACAGTGCATTTTCTTTCACTGTTTGGATTTTTTTCCCTGTGTCTCCCTTTCTTTACAAGGACTTTGACCATCACTGCCCATGGGTCAACAATTGCATAGGACGGAGGAACTACCGCTATTTTTTTCTCTTCTTGCTGTCCCTGAGTACTCACATGGTTGGAGTGTTCACCTTTGGGCTCATCTTCGTGCTGAACCACATGGAAAAGCTGGGAGCAGCCCACACCACCATTACGTATCCTTCTTTTTGGGCTTTCGAGACTCACAGCGACCGAGGAAAACGGGAAAGAAAGAATCTGAGGATTTGTCCTCCTGAGCTGCCGGGGCCTCTCCTGATCCCCCACTGCTCCTCTCCTGCAGATGCCCAGTGCAGGTTTGCCTCTGTACCCATCGTACTCTGGGCACATTCTTTACCCCAAAAACCGTGGCTGACCTTTTGTCTGCCTCAATCTTTGTCATGACAACCCAGCAGAAGGATGTGCTGCCTCCCGGTATTTTCCTCCCGGTCAGGTGTGACTCAGAGCTGCTGGGTGCCATTTCCTGTGTTTAAAACTCTGTTCTAGAGCAGGGTTTGCTCTGGGAGCAGCCCCTGCCCGCTGCTGTAGTGCAGGGAACGCTGGCTCTGAGGGCTGTCACTGCTCTTAGAGCAGTGCAGAGCATTCTCCACGAGATGGTGAGAGCCAGAGGCAAGGAGTTCACAAGACTTTTTACCAACTCAAGGGTGAGGACCCAGACTAGGAGCAGATGGACTTAACCTTGAGGTAAGGTTTAGTTAGCCTTGCTGAAGGTGAGGGACACTCTGCACTGCCCCTCCCGGAGTGCTGCATCCAGCTCTGCAGGCGCCAGTGTAAGAAGGACCTGGACCTGCTGGAGCAGGTCTGGAGGAGCCCTCGAAGATGCTCAGAGGGCTGGAGCACCTCTGCTGCAAAGGCAGACTGAGAGAGTTGGTGCTGTCCAGCCTGGAGAAGAGAAGGCCCTGGGGAGACCTCAGAGACTCTTTCAGTGCTTAAAGGGGCTACAGGAGAGCTGGGGAGGGACTTGGGGCAAGGGCCTGGAATTTGAGGACAACGGGCTTTAAACAGGCATAGATCAGATATGAGGAAATGCTTCACCATGAGGGTGATGAGGCACTGGAACAGGTTGCCCAGAGAAACTGTGAATGCCCCATCCCTGGAAGTGTCCAAGGCCAGGTTGGACGGGGCTTGGAGCAACCTGGGCTGGTGGAAGGTGTCCCTGCCCATGGCAGGGGGTGGAGCAAGATGAGCTTTAAGGTCCTTTCCAACCCAAACCATCCTGTGACTCTGACACTCTCCCTATTTCCAAGATTTTTTTCCCTCCTTTTCTTCTCTCTGTCTTTCCCAGCCTCTTCTCCCCTCACTCACGCTGGTTTCTTTAACTCCTGGACACAGGATGGCTGTCATGTGTGTGGCTGGGCTGTTCTTTATTCCAGTCATTGGGCTCACTGGCTTCCACATCGTTCTGGTGGCCCGAGGGCGCACAACCAACGAGCAGGTAAGAAGCAACCCTTTCTCTGTCTTTGGGGCTGAGGTGTGGAGCTGGGGAGGAAAGTCAGCAAGTCAGCTTGGGTAAAGCAAAAAAATGACCCAAATCTTAGTAGTAACACTTACTGGAGCTTTTGTGAAGATCTAGGAGGATTTTTTAGTTTCAGATTTTTCTTTTTAATGCACTACAGGCAAAGATTTCCCCTTTCTAGCCACAGAGAATCATCCCAGGCTTATTTATCATTTAAAATCTACTCATGGCCTTGAAATAGGTTTTATGTGGCGAATACCATCAACCCCAGAAGTTCAAACTTTATGAGTCAGATTGAACAATCCATGAGACTGAGTGAAAGCAAGAAAGGAAAAGATTAAATCATGCCTTTGCCCTGTCTCCTGATATTTTGAACTCCCCCAGCAAGCCCACACTGCACATAATGAGGTCTGAGTTAGCTCTTTGTCTCTCTTGTTGTCGTGTGTATGAGCACGGTGTGATTGCACCCAGCTTGTTCTGCCTCTCCAAACCAAGTGCCAACAGGGTATCTTGAGCCAAAAAGCCTGTCAGACTTGAGTGCCCCTGCAGTCACTCCAGTGTCCATAACTCACAGCCCCTGTGTGGGTGACCCAGAGCCCGCAGCACGGCGTGGGTGGGTGACAGAGATCCAGTCGTGGCATCAGTGGCCCATCCCTGCCATTCCTGGGCCCCCCTGGCACCGGGGCAGGCACTGCCAGCCAGCTCAGCCAGCGCTTCCAGCCACGTTCCCCAGGCTGGTGAACTCTCTGAGCACTCTGGTGCCTCACCCTCTCACAGCTCCAGCTCCACAGCACCCCTCACAGCTGGGCTTTTTTCACTTCTGTTCCCTTGCGGTTTGTTTCAGATGTGTTTTTGCTGCCCCTGCGCCCGTGGGTGCTCTGCAGCCCAGCCCGAGCTGTTCTGGCAGCCCTGGGCGCTGCTGGCTTCCTGCCTGGGGAGCTGTGGGGCTGCCACTGGAGACATCTGGCTGAGCCAGGCCTTCCTAAACTGAGCTGGCATTGTCTCCCGTCCCACAAGAGACAATCGAACTCTTATCCACGGTAGTGTGGGAGGTCGACATCAGCGAGGAGTCTGAAGTCATCCTGAACGGCTGCCTAACGTGGCCTTTGGACAAAGCAGGCTTCCATAGCTGTCATCCTGAAATGCTTCTCCTTGTCCTGCTCAGAATCATCTGCTCTTCATTTTCAAATTCAGTTTGGCCAAGTATTAGGCTTGATAGTGCTTACAAGAGTAGCATGACACTCGGGGCACTTTGGTCTCCTGGCCCAAAGCCTGGTTTGCCTTAGGCTTGTCTTTGTGCAGAGATGAAAATTTTGGGCTGAGGAAAAAGGAAAAATTTAAAAGAAGTAAAATTTAACTTCTTGTCTTTGTGGCTGTACTAACATTTGGGAAGGTTGAGAATTTCTCATTTAACTTGATTGAAATAAGTGCTAGAAAATGTATCCTGGCTTGGATTGATTTCCTGAGCTATCAAACCACTTGAGATTTAATTTATCTTCCCATGCCATTCTGAAAATTAAATATAATCTGGTGTTAATTTCTGTTTAGTCATACATAGTGGCAATCTGTAACTGGAAGATGGATGTTCCCAGCCTTCAGGTCCCTTTCAAAGGAAGTCTATCTGAGTAATTAGGGCACCAGACCAGGAGTGAGGGATATGAGATCTGCTCCTGGATTTGCTGTTCTGAAACATTCACTTGTTTCCTGCAGTCAATGTTGATTCTCTTTTCTTGCACTGGTAGTTGTTTGTTTTCAGCTTTCCAGTTGCAATATGCTGTGTTTCACTTGTCCTCTTTTCCCAGTACCTTTTATAGGCCAGTGGTACAGATATTTTTGGGGTTTTGCTGCAAATTTTTGGTGTTTGTTCACTCCCTAGTTTGTTCTGAGCATTCATAGTAGGCAGACTGTGATTTCAAAGTGCGTAGTGGCTGAGTTTAGATGTTTGTGAGCTTTCTGAATGCCTCTGAAATTCCTTTGTGGAATCAAAATAACCCATAGCCCAACATCTGCTTATATCGTGGTATTTTTAGTTTCTGAATAGAGTAAATAAATATCCTCCCTTCTGAGACCGCTTTCTATCAGTGGGCTTCAAACTACTTTAGAAACCAAATTGATATAATTAGCACTGTAATCTGCGAGTTAGAGAGATTTTATTTTCATATTGTGTTTGAGAAAATGGGCTCAGAGAGATGAAATGCTTTGCCAGCATCTGGCACGATTCAGCTCAAGCCCAGGATTGAATGCAGATGTGCCAAACAGCCCAGGCCCATGTTTTAGTCATCAGGTCACTCTTCCAACTCTCAGAACTTCCAGCATCTCTCTCTTGGCCTTTTAAAGAGTTTTATGTTGTATCAACAATGCCAGCATAATATATTGCAAAGTCATTTAATTGTTGTTATTTTATGTGAAAGTAATTAAAGTGTTTCTGGTACTCTCTAAACTTGTTGCTACATCAGAACTACGAGCTGATTAAAATGCCTTACTTGAGCACAGCAACAGTAATGCTTTTAGAGGCAACCCCTGGTAATCATCCTGTCTTTATTGGTATTTATCCCCATATGGTTACTCTCAAGTATCAGTCTGTAGAGTCCAAACTCTTTATAATGCTTATGAAGCCTTGAATGGATCCCGCCAGTCTGATGAGCCTTGGCTTTTATTAAACCTGCTCATTTCCAAGCAAACACGGTCATCACCAGGGAGTTCCTGGCACCCTCCTGCATAAAGCAGTGGTTTGTACTGGTTGCTGCTAGGGATGGGGTCCGGTGGGGAGGAAACATTGCTCTCATCCAGCATTACAAGCTGGATTTGACACTCCTCGTGGTTTGGAGAGGACTTGCCGAGGCAGAGGAGGGGAAGTGACAGGAATGAAAGGACCCGAAATGTGATGTCTGGCTGAGAGCAGGCATCAGTCCAGCACAGGGGCAGCGTAGAGAGGTGAAGGTGTGCACTTTGAAACGCAGTCCCAGGGATCACACTGTCCTTTGGGGAGGGATCTTGAGCTGAGTGCCTCCTGGCTGGGATTAGCTGACAGAGGTGATGTGTTGGAGCTGGAGAGGGGAAGTGCAGCATTCAAAGTGACATGATCCCCTTGGGAAGGACAGAAGGGGCAGAGCAAGGCAGACTTGACCTTGGCTTTCTGAGGGCTGGATGATGACTTTCCTATGACCAGAGGTTTGAGCGCTGTCCTGACTGTGTTTGCAGGTGACGGGTAAATTCCGCGGGGGAGTGAATCCGTTCACGCGGGGATGCTGTGGGAACGTGGAACATGTGCTCTGCAGCCCCCTGGCTCCCAGGTGAGAGGAACGCTGGCAACTGGGGGTCAGGGAGGTGGAGTAGCTCTTGGGACAGAGGAAGAAAATGTGCTTGGTTGGGCTCACAAGCCAAAGATCATTGATGAAATAAGAAGCAGGCAAAGCAAAACACTCCCGAGGGCAGAGCTCTGTGGCAGCTCTTCCCTCTTGCATGGCCGTGACCTGTCCAGGCTTTCTTCGTGTAATTCACAACCCTTATCCCAGAAATACTTGTTTGGAATGAGCATGTCAAGAGCTGATACCCTTGTTTTCAACAACTTGTTTATCCAGTGGATATCAGTAACAAGGTAGGTTTCCATGTGTGATCGTGTTCCCCACACAACTTCTTACGCTGTGCACTCAAAGCTCAGTCTGCTGGAGAAAAGGAAGGAAGCTAAAATCAGCCTTTCTCCTTAAGACTTACATCTAATTTAAGTCTGCTGTGGTTTTCAATCTCACTGGCTCTTTCATTACCATAAAACAGATTATCGATGAGGTCTACATCACGGAACTTGGGATTTTATTTATGGCTTTCTATTTTGGGGGAAATGGATTTATCGTTTCACATTTTTGAAATCAGGATCTTCATGCAGTAGGTCAGGTGGACTATAAATATCCTAGGTGCTGAGGTGTCCAGCTGCAAACATGTTAATAATCTTAATACTGCAAGACTTATTTGAGCCTTTTTAGGGTATTGGGCAGTTCCAGACCCTGACACTGGGTTTTTTTCCCCCTTTATTATGCAACAGGTAAGTCCTAAAGGATTGTTATATGTGTTAATGTAAAGACACTGGAGTAGCTGCTTCCCAGACTTATCAAAACATGAAAATCAGGTCAAGATACATTAGAAGAGCCAGATATTAGAAGCTGTGAGACACTCCTGTTAAGAGAGGGGTGTGAGTACCACCATCGTGGCTGTTCACAGAATGGTAGCAAGCAGAACTTGAGTGTTTGGTGAAGACCTGTTCACATTGTCCTGCATATTGAAATCACTGAGCCGTCACTACTAGAATGTCCTGTTCACTACAAAAACCAGAGAAAACTGGTGTGTGTATTGATTTTTAGGCACTGTGCAGCCACTGGCCGATTTCACTTACAGAATTCTGTTCCACTGGGAAAAATCAGATATCTAAAGTCAGCCATTTCCCTTCAGATTTGTTGCTTCCTCCAGACCTGTCTGCCTCTTTTACCTCCATTTATTTGAACACTAAACATGCCTCAGAAAACAGTCACCATGCGGTAAGTTAGAACTGGCAGCCCATCATCTTCTCCAGGGTAACTCCCCACGTGCTGGGTTTAGTCCCCCAGTCAGGCACTCCCGCCCCAGGGCAGCTGTTTTGTGTTGACTGGGCAAGATCTGGTCAGTCACTTCTGTTGCTGATAGGCCCCTCTTGCTCTCCTCATGCTCTTGTCCACCAGTGCTTAAAAAACTGTGCTTTTTTGCTGCATCCTCTCCTTTTGCTCACTAGAAAAGCCCCGTGGATCTCCTCACTGCTGATCAGTTATTACATCTGTTGAAATAAATGGAGGTTGCTTACCTAGACTGACCCATTCTTACAGCACAACCTGGGAGCAGGAAGATTTTGCTCGTCTCTTGGGTCATTGTTTGTTTTAATGATGGCTGTTGCACAATTCCTCAGGTACGTAGTGGAGCCCAAGAAAAAGCCAGCTGTGAGTGTGAAGCCTCCTTTCCTCAGACCTGATTTATCCGAGCGACAGATCACAGTGAAGATCAGTGACAACGGGATCCAGGCCAACCTCAACCGCAGCAAGGTAAGACCTTCAGGAGCTGCCTTCGAGGGGCAGGGACTGAGCATTGCCAGGCCTGGGAATGAGTCTGTCATTGGCAAATCTCTTTGAGATGATGAGGCTTTTGTTGGAGAAGGTAATAGAGGTGGAGTCCTTGGCATGTTCTTCATCCTCTGAAAGCAACCCAGGTTCAGCAGCAGAGCTCTGGATCCAGGAGCAGTCGGTAACAGGCAGCTCTAGAACGGAAAACCTCTGGGCCTCTTTTGGCAGAGGTGGCTGTTCCTTGCAGTAGTTATTTTCTGTCCCAAGAGTTGTCACCTCTTGATGGTCAAATTAATTTTAATGAACCCCTGCACCACCAGGTCAGCTTTTCTACTTCCAAGAGTGTTCCGAGCGTCCAGGCTGCAGGAACACTTGTGGTCCAGTGAAAGGAATATTGACTCAGAACTGAGTTCTCTTATCTCCTCTTCTCTCGTCAGTTCCTTCTGGCATGAAGTAGAGAGAAGGATTTGTTTAGTCCTGTAGAAAGCAGTGGATTCAAAAGAAGCCAGCTTGCAAGATTATTGTGGATAGTTACTTCTTACAGTCTTTGGAGAGCTGCTGGCTGAGAGCTACCTGGAAAGTGGCTGAAGAATGCTAGAAAACACCACTCTGTTCTATCACATGTGACCCAGCGAGATGATAATGGTACTTAGCATGCCAAGCAGACCAGGAGAGTGCAGTTAAGATTATTACTGGCTCGTTATGACAGTGCTGATTTGACATGTGACCGTCCTCGTCTGCACTGGATGCAAAATCCTGCCTGTCATTATAGGAGCAGTTCTTGTTCTGTGCTACACAATGTACTTGCTGTTATTTAACCAAGTTTCATGCAGTGATTGAATTTTTTTAAAATCATTTTCAGTCTAAAATTAGCCTGGAAGGTCTGGAGGATAAAAGTATGGAGGGCCAACCACCTCTCCCACCCAAAGGAGATCCAAGCAAGTACTCGGAGCTAAAAGGGCAGCTGGGTGCCAGTGAAGGTAGAGTTGTGTGATCAGTGTTTTATTTTTATGAATAAGAAAATATTTCAGCCTCTTTGAAAGGCTTGCGGTATTCTTTCAAAACATTAATGGGACCTGGATAAAGGGGTTTTTTTCTATTTATAGGAGTTCCACGCTAGGGGAATTAACAGCAGGAAAGGGAGAGAAAAGTCAGCTTCAGGTGGTTAATTCAAGCCTTGGTTGGATATTTCTATCGGTTTTGCAGAGTTTATAAACTCTTTTAAGCCCCTTCTTAAATTTTTGATAATTTTTAAATGAAAAATGTAATTTTGAACTAAGGAATCAGAGATATTAGCATGAAATGCTTAGGCATGACAAACTGAATTATTTAATTTATGAAAATGTGAACTAAACACTTTGATGCTATGAGAAAAAACTTTTTTTTTTTTTCCCCTTCAGATAAATCTAGTACCTGATTTCAGCCCAAAGAGCTAGTATTTCAATTTAGGCAAAATTATTAATCGCCAAAATATGTCACCCCACTTAATGTACTATTTCTTCTCATTACCTTGCTGATCTGGCAGCAAGGTGCTGTTATTTCCACGGGGGCCCCATTGGTTTTTGTGGAATTCTGCATAAAAGTACTGCAAGTTTTGTTCTTTCCAGAGCAGATCTGTTTGTGGAGGACCACGGACAGAAGGAATGATGGATGGCAGCTCTTTCTGTCCGCACCCACTCTAATAGAATTTATTTTTTTTCCTTTTGCAGAAGGTGGCCTTTCACCCAAACTGATCAGCCCTCCTACTCCTGCCATGTACAAGTATCGACCGGCTTTCAGCAACAATCCCAAAGTTCACTACCACGCCACGGGCGAGCAGGTGAGCGAGCCTGGCGGTGTCTGCTCCCAGACAGGGCCAGTGGAGCTGAGGGTGGATTCCCTGCAGGGCCCCAGGGAGTGTCAGGTGTGAGAGCCGATCGGGACACTTGGCACCGTGGTGTGACACTGCGTTCTTTCTCTGTGCGTTATTTCTCATGCGAACGCGGTGAGGTCACAGCTTTTCCTGCGCTGAGCTCTGTCTGTCCTGCTGCCGGGCCAGTGCCTCGGCCTGAGCCTGAGATGCTGAGAAGTGTCACCTCCCATTGGCTTCTTCCTGACACAGGTGCCACCTCACATTCCCTTCAGAGGAGCTGGGCATGCCGAGCGCTTCTCTGGATCAGACCCTGTAGCCAAGAGTCACCGTGCTCATTGATTCATGAAGATGTCAGCTTGCAAAACAGAAGGAACTTTTAAAACATCCCAGGAGATATTTTAGTTAAAATTAGTGGAAGGCTCCTCATGTTTGACCTTCCTTAGCACCTTTCCAACACAGTTGGGTTATATGGAGAAAAACCAACTTCCTAACACTTGGCATCATTTTCTCCTACCGAGAAAACTGAGGTCCAGAGAATTAAGAGAGATATGCTTGGGGTTTTCAGCAGTTTTCTCTTTTTTTTAGGAGTTTTGAAGCATATTTCTCCTGAATTTCTTGAAAATATTCCTTGGCCCCCAGGACCTGAGAACAGGAGTTTGAAAATCACTGGTCTCACTTGTATATTTGCACTACGTATCCAAGTGTTCACCCACCAGTGGAGATGCCCTTAAAACACACCTACCACACACACTGCAGTTTTCTTTAAATTAATTTCTTCAGCCCCTCCAGTGTCACCCCTGGAATGACAAGGGGGTGATAGGAAGGAGTAACTGTGAGTGAATTAAGGAGAGGAAGATACGGTAGAGAAATATAATTGTCTGCAGCAACACTGTAATGAGCAGAATGTTCCTTGAATGGTGAGGAAAGCTTTTTGTGAATGCTTCCCGTTTTGAAAAGGAAGATGATGATAGATGGTGGAATTCCAGCTACCACCAAGTTCAAGTTTTAGTCTTACGGCAGAAATGGTAAATCTTCTCTGGACTTGCCCACTTAGTGAAGAAAAGATTGGCTTGTGAAAGGGAACACAAGAACAACAGTGTGTTTCTGTATCCTGAGGGTTTAATATCCTATCATTTTCACTTTATTACATGAAAAATGGCTTGACATCCAGTTCCAAATATTCTGTTTACAGGCATCATCTTGCAGTTTTGAGCTGTGTAAGCCACTGAGTCATAATGCCAAAAGTCAGAGAGCCAAGGCAGGCTTGTTTTATTCAGTGAGTCCAGAGCCAGAGATGCAATATAGATCCAGGAGAGGTTCTGATTAGGCCAGGCAGTGCTGGGAAGGGATGACAGGCTCCAGCACCTTCCCTCTGAGGTTGCTGTTTCAGTTGTAACCCACAGCAGTGTTGTTGCTGTGGGCTGACTGGTGTGAATACGCCCAGCTCTGGGGACT
Source organism: Pseudotriccus pelzelni (assembly GCA_035584735.1). NCBI lineage: Eukaryota > Metazoa > Chordata > Aves > Passeriformes > Tyrannidae > Pseudotriccus > Pseudotriccus pelzelni. Next base: position 7,007,068 of record JAWMRA010000036.1, read on the forward strand.
GGGTCACTTTTCTAGCAGTCACCACTGCCTGGTCGTCAAGTGGGAATATCCTGAAAGGGACTTCACTTGGCAAGCCGATGGGAGGGCGTGGATTTGTCTGCCAGGCTGAGTGCGGTGCAAGGGGAGGGAGATTGGCCGGGGTGAGGAGAGCCCTGGTGTCTGTTCTGCTTCAGTTCTGCAGCCTGTCAGCAATTCTGCTGGTGAGCAGTGACAGCTGGTAGGGAAGAGGGATTGGGACACAAAGATCAGCTGCACTTGGTCTCCTTTTGCCAGAGAAGGCCAAATGTAGCACCGTGCTCTGGAAGAGAGTGAGCTGGTTTGCGTATTTCTCCATCTTCTAACTCAAAGAAAAAAACCTTTAAAAAACTTCACAATGAAGCAGATTTTTATGATTTACCTTTCTCTTTATAGTCTTCCTTTGAAAGAAACTAGATAAAGAACAACCTGTGTTGACTGTAGAGCCAGTGTAGCCAATTTATTGTGCATTATGGCAAACTCTTCTTTAAAAATAATGGCAAAAATGCTTTGCTTAGCACAGAATGGCATTTTAAGTGAACAGAACTGTAAGCAGTTTTCATAGAGTAAATCAAAATGAAGTCCTATCTGTTTTCATTGCATAAATAAGTTATGGCCTCTGTTTCCTTCTCTGATGTGGCTACTTTCTCTTGCACAGGCAATAAAAAAGAGAAAATAGCTTCATTTTGTTGCCTAAATGGTGGGAAGGAGCCTCTCTGCTTTAATTAAGCTAATGTGCCTAATTTTGAAGACCTATGACCAGAAATTCAGAATTATTGAATATTCATAGCACAGAGTATAGTGGATAAGAGTGTTCTGGTCCCCAGTGTGTTGAAATGAAGCAGAAAGTATTTCTGTCTCAGCACACAAAACCAGGCATCCCTCAACTCAAGAGCTATTTGTAGAAAACTCTAAGTGCAGTGGTTTTTCCAAGGGCAGTATTATCAGATTACAATCTGATTTACCTTGACTGAGACTTGAGTCTCAGTTGAGGTCTCTCATTCTGTGTTTTCAGTGTCCATATATTAACTTATCTATTACTGTCAATGTTATTTAGCACTTGTTTAGCTATGTGAATAGCTCCTCCTTGCTTCTAAGGTGCTGATCCACCTGTCGAACAGGACGGAGGAGGTTCCTTGTCGTGAACCTGTAGCTGGGATCTGAGAGAAGACCTCCAGCTCTTTCCTTCCCCTGCATCCACTGTGCAGAGCAAGCACTGACATGACATTGGCTTCTGTTTCTCATATTCACCTCTGTTTTAGATCACCCTGCAGGAGGGACACAGCCAAGGGGCTTTGATAGAAGAGGATGGCAGGAGCCTTGATTACCAGTCCGAACCCAGCTTGGACATCCCCAGCTACCGCAAGAGCTCCCTGCACAAGACCTATCAGTCTTCCCCACTGCAGATAGATTCCTTTGCCATCAATTCCCGGTCCCTCAGCCTGAAATCTGCTGGCAGGAGAGGGACAGACAAAGTGCCCCTTCATCCCATAAAGTCCGAAGGGGCGGCTTCCACCCCTTACAAAAGCATCTTTTCTCCCAATTCCCTGTCAAACAGAAACGGGAGCCTTTCCTATGACAGTTTGCTGAACCCCATGTCGCCCTCGGGGAGGAAGTGCGTGGCCCACTCCGCGGTGAGCTCCGTGGGCTACCACTCCCCGTACTTGTCGGCCAAAATGTGCCACCTGCGGGGCAGCGAGCTGCAGCGCCCGCCGCCCCAGAGCTTCAGCCCCGTGCTGGGGGGGCCGGCCCCGCACCAGCGGGACCCCTCCCCGGTGCGCTACGACAACCTCTCCAAGACCATTATGGCGTCCATCCAGGAAAGGAAGGAGATGGAAGAGAGGGAGAAGCTGCTCCACTCGCACCCCGACTCGGTGTTCGCAGACTCGGGTGTCTACGACACCCCCAGCTCGTACAGCCTGCAGCAGGTCAGCACGCTCGCCGAGGACCCGCGCGGCGTGGCCGTGAGGTTCGGATCCAGGGACAATCTGATGGCTGCCACCAGCTTCAGCACAAGGAACCCTCTGCTGCAGTCCTCGGTGTCTTCGCTCTCAAGCGCAATGACGAGAGCGCCAAGGACTTCCACAACCTCTCTGCAAGCTGATTTAGCCAATAACAACGTGCAGTCCCATCAGGCGCTGCAGGGCAGGGTGAGCAATGGCTCCTACAAATCCCCGGGCCACCAGGTCCCGTCGTCCCCCACAGGGATGCCCAGGTCACCCTCCTACGGAGGCCCGAAGGCTGTGTCGTTTGTAAACACTGTGGAAATCACAGAGGTGCAAGCAGTGGGAGCACAGAGGTACGTACTGCCTTAGGGGATGCTTGGCAGGGGCAGTCTGCCCGTGAGCAAGTGCAGAGCTGGAGGCACCACCCAGAGGACACGTTTGCTGTAGGCCAGAGGGTGGGAGGCTTGTGGGTGCCCTTCAGGTCTGTGACACCCCCACAGCCTGACAAAAGGTTTGCACGTTTGCTGTAGCTTGAACTGCAGGTGGTCAAGTCCGTTGTAAAAGTCCAAGTGAATTGTAGCTGTAAAGAAGATCTGGCTTTCGGGGGGTAGAGAGCCATTTTCTCCTCTTCATGTGTGTTTGAACAATGAGTCTGTTCCAGTGAAAGACCTGTGACTTCCCTTTGCCCCTCTGCCCTCTGTTTGAGACCCAGCTGTGTCAGCTGCTGCTCTAGGAAGGATGATGATATGAAAAGCTGTTTGCTTTTTCTTAGTCTCTGGTTCTTGGTTCTGTTGCTGCTTTTACACTGTGCTTGTTTAAAAGGCAGAGCCTGTAAATTCACTTCAGTTCAGCTCTTTGAGGTTATGAAGAGCACAATGTCTGGCAAAATAGCTACAGGTCCCATCAGGTGTTAAAGAAAGTGGCAGACATATGAGGACATCGCAGAGGATCATTTTTACTGAAGTTCCTAAAGTCAAGTACCTAGATCAATAAATAAATAGCTTAATAAACTAGTGAAGTAGCCCCTCCACAAGCATTCTGTGCTTTGTAAACCCAGCACATGCTCTCTGGAAATAACACTACAAATGACTTTCCCTTCCCCCCTTTCCCCTAAGATTCCCCAGCTCCTTTGTGCCCCGTTTCAGGAGGCAGACTGTGTTCTTCAGGAGAATTTCAGCACCCTGGTGAGGCAAATTTAGCATTTGGTCCCTACCTGTTTCAGCTGTTTGGGCTTACAGCGGTGCTGTGTGAAATGCCCCCGTTTGTTTGGGGTGTTCTGCTGGCTCAGATCCCCCCAGCTCCGTGCTCTGGTGCGGGCACGTGGACCTGCTGCTCCAGCTCCAGGGCACAGCTGTCACACCAGATTGCCACAGAAAAGTGGCAAAAAAACCCCAAACCCTCTGGCCTCCAGAAAAGGTCAGGGTGCTCTGAAACAGCTCAGCCTGCCGCTGTCTGCAGGCAGACAGAAAGTGCTCCGTTCTGGAAGGTACGACGGCCCCTGGTCACTGCTCTTGGCATGAGCTGGTCTTAAACTGGAGGCTGAGGCAAAGCCCAGCAGACATCGTCCGTCCTGGCTGCAGGGGGACACTGGGAGGACACAGCAGCCCCCAGTCACGCTGGTACTTCCAGAACATACACAGGTTCTTTTGTAGGTTTTGATCTAATTACTTCAAGAATCCTGGGGAAGAGACACGTTGTGCTTCAGTGTGTGGTGGCTTCGAGAGTCTGTTGTCCAGGCTCCCTGCCACTAGGTCAGAAAAAAGGAAATTATTTTAAAGAGTCCATCTGGATGATGGTCTTTAATTACAGCATCCTAGAGTACTTCCTGACTTGATTCAGTTTGTGTCTTCTGTCATAAAGAGGTCTTACCAATCCACCTCTCTTACATGTTTTACAGATGAGCAACATAATTTTGTTTAACTCAATATTTAGCTAGGAAATGTTTTTTTTCTGGGTATTTTCTTTCTGATTGTAAGACACAGTTTGGCTTAAGGTCAGTAGTGGTGACAGTTAAACCCTCCTGCATCCTACAGATGTTTATGCAATTAATTTAGATCAACAAAGCATTTAAGCAAATAATTAAATGAACCAATATTGCTGGGGTCTGATCCACTAACCTAATGGCCAAATAAATTCTCTCATTTCAGTGGCTTTTCATCAAGTGCATTGGCTTCAACCAGCTTGCTCCCAGGCTTGAATATTTTGCAATACTGGGACTCAGGGTAACGGGGGCAATTGTTTATCCTGAGTGAAGCCATTCTGCTATCCCACTTGGTCACTAACACTGCATCTTTTGCTGTTTCCCTTCGTGCAGGGATGACATGCAGTTGAAGACACCTCACAGTAAAATAAATGGACAGCCAAAAGGAATAGTCAGGTTGGGCTCAACATCAAGTTCCCAGGGGACGCCTGTCAGCCCTGCTAGACACTCAAATGTTAAGAAGGTGTCTGGAGTTGGTGGAACAACCTATGAAATTTCAGTGTAAAATAAAATGAGTTAAAAATAAAGAGCCATCCACTCAGCCAGCTATGAAGCTAGGAGCACTGTGAAGACTCAAATAACAACAAAGAAGGAGCAGCAGCGGCCGGCCACTCTCCTTTTCTTGTGTTGGGTTTGTTCTGTTTTCATCTTTCTCTTTGGCCAAAAACCAGCTGCAGCCTTATTCTAGAGGGAATAAAATTGTACAGTCTATCAGACTCTTCCTGAAGAGGGAAGGGAACTGGCAGGAACTGGCTACGACCTCCCACCACACCCCCCGAGGGTCTGTGTCCTGCAGGAGGGCGCGGGATTCGTCGCGCGTGTGTCTGTCCAGCGAGTCTGTCGTGTGCCAGTTGTGCTGTGACGGTCAGTCCAGGCTCATTCGGCTTTTCCCGTGCCTGTTCCCAGTTCTCCTGGCCAGGATGTGTCCGCAGGAGCCAGAGGACCAGCTGCTGTTTTGCTGCTGCCGTGGAAAGCAGGTTTCCTGCGCCGCCTGCGCGAGAACTGCCCCGCGTCCCCCGGCGCTGCCGCTCGGGTTCCTCCTCCTGGGAAGGAACGAGGCGAGGGCACTTGGGCTGCAAACACCACGTCGTCTTCGAAAGCCTCCCTGGTCCTGGATGGGAGCAGGAGAAGGGGTATCATCAGCTTCCCAGTGTCTGCCATTGCCCCCCCCGTGTGTGTGTGCGCGTTTGTCTCTGTGCAAAAGGACCGCAAGGCCAGGAAGGACCTTCCGCTCTGACCTCTCGCTGCCTCTGGGGTTTAAAGGCTTCTCGGAGTCGGAAGCAAAGCCAAGCAGATAAGAAAGGAAATGTTTGGATGGGAGCATACTTTAAACAGCCGTCAGCCGCTTTCCCTGCGCCCTCCTCGTTACCTGCTGGATTTAGGCAATAGCCTGGTTTACTGCCGTGCCTGGTGCCGCCTGTGTGATCCCACAGCAAGGTTGTCATGAGCTGTTGAATTTACAGTGTGTGTTACTGAGCCAAGTGTACATCTAAAGGATATAAATTCTCTGTCTGCCTAATTACTAGCACATTCCCTCTGGTCTTCAATACTGTTAGACAAAGGATTTTCCATTTGGGTTTTTTTTCCCCTGGGGAACAACTTTTTTAAATAGTATCAATCAAATCTATTTAACATTCTGAGGTTTCCTTTTCCTGTCTCCAGAAAAGTACATTTACTTTGTTGGATTTAAAGACAGCTTTACTATAGAAAACAAGAAAGGGGTGCATTACTTCTATCACAAATATGAGGACTCTGGCAAAGCTAATCTTGCGACAAATGGATTTTTATTTCTCTATTCCTTATCTCCTTTCCCTTCCCATTCAGTTACCACCTCAGAAGTCAAAAGTACTGAGATCTGGACCAATGCTAACTAGCCAGATCATGTGTGCAATTAAGAATACGCTGAGCAACTGTTGCCAAAGTCACTAAAAATTATTATTTATCACCGAGCCAGTCAGCATCTGAAACCTCGACTTCCCACCTGGTTCTCCTGGTGAATGGTTTTGACTAGAGAGCCAAATCCACCATTTTTCAGGATATTTGTTTCAAGGGGTTAAATCCTTTTCAATCCTTGGCTATAATGAAGAGCTCTCCAGGTAGCAATTCAGAATGTGTTGGTAACACCTTATTTGTTTTCATGTGTGTTGGGATTAATTGTTCCAGAAGGCAAATACTGACCTTAGTTTTGCCTGGTGAAAATTTCTATTTTGATTTGATGGATCTTGACATCTGCTGCAATACGTGGTTATTATGTCCCTTGTATATCACGTTATTTTTTGGAGACAAAGGTTGAAGAGAACGTAGGAAAGTTAATCATCTCTCCGTGTAATGCCCTGTGTTGCCTGGGGGGAGGAACCTGGAAAGCGTCTGCAATAGGCCAAAGTTCTGAGAGGGAGAAGTAGGAACCAGCGTGCATTTTATTGCCGTGGTGATGTTTTAAATGCCTGCTGGAGGGTCATTGCAGAGCAGAGGAGCCTTTCTGTGCAGATGTGCTCACTGCAGTGTAAGGTCCTGGCTCTGCTGGGAGGCACCAGGAAGATGCTGCAAACTGGACCAGGTACAGGGGGAGCAACAGAAACGAAAGGGCTGGGTGGGCTGGCTAATGAGGGGATTTCAAGGGCTAAAACGTGCCACTGGCCAGGCAACGAAGGGGAAATCGAGGATAGTTTTACGAATATGTTACTTAAAAGTTGCGAAACCAAAGGTAAATCCAGGGGTTGTCACTGGTAAGCAATGGTCCACATTTAGAAGGGGGCAGAAAGGACGGAGGGGCAGGGGCAGTGGAATAGTCTTCCAAGGCAGAGTTTTGGAGCCAAACTATTTAGGACAGTCAAACTATATTTGGACAAGTCGTTAAAAGAATTTCTGTAAGAGGTGAGCCTGTGGGGACAAGAGGCTAGACCAGATGGCCTTATAGATTTCTTCCATCTTTAACTGTTCCTAGTCTGCAATCCACCCTGATGGTAACTCCTCAGGAAGATGCAGTACTTCCTCAAGGACTGGAATTCACTCTGGTGCATAGAGTTTCCCAAGAATTACTTGGTTTTAAAGTATCTTGTGTTGCCATAGGTAAGCCCCTGGAAAGAGGGGGTGTGAGACATGGGGAGTTTGGGCTGGGGAGCCGGACAGGGGCACATCTGATCATGTATCTTTGAATATGTACATGAAATTCATGCAAGCAAGGCTGAAAATTTGCACCAGTGTAACATTTGCGATTTGCATCCCAGTGATGCTCCGCTTTGATCGTTCTTTCTCTTGCATTTATAAATGAAAAAGCTACTGAGGAACTTGAAGGGCCGAAGAGCCTTTGAAGTTAACTACATTAGTTCATGAGAGAATTTCTCAGTAAGACTAAACACAGTATTGTGTGTATAAAGCACTAATATCCAGGGTTATTTTGACGTAGTTCACAGGGGGTAAGGGAGGGAAAAATGAATGCACTGTGTCAGTACAGCTTCAGAAGTAAGGATTATGTATTTTGTGAGTAGTTTTGCCCACAGTTGAGAGACATTCAACTTCTTCATAGGTTTACAATGGTACCAAAGTCCCTTTTTTTTTTTTTTTTCCTTTTGAGGCTTGCGTTTAGTTCAGTGCACATAGCCTGGAGTAAATGATTCAAATTTTCTGAAAGAATAATCTAAGCAGAACTGGTAACAGGAGATTGCACGCAGCAAATCCAGCCTCATTTTCACCAAGGCACTGAACCTGCAGTTATTTTGTCCTAAATCTGAGTGTCTGTTTCCATAGTTCCTGTTGTGGGACTGGGGACCTATTTATTAAATCTAGTTTTTGAGCAGATTCCAGCCCATGTCAAAGTACAGTTTTTTAAGCAGTTTACAGATTAGCAGCAAGGTTCTTCTGCCCAGATAGCCTATTTTTACAGACACTGCAGGCCAAACCTTCAGCTGGTAGAAATTGGTGTGGCTCCATCAAAGCTGATTTAATTGATGCTAATTTATAGTGGGTGGGGATCCGCCATGAAAATCCAGCACGAGTTAACATGTCCTGTAAAGTAGCTTCTTTATTTTTGTCATGCTTATTTCATGTCTCAGAAGTCTTAAATATTGTCAACATGTTTTTATTTGTAGCTGTGGATTGTATTACTTATTTAAAAACCAGCAATCGTTTTTGTTTAGTTTATGCATCAGTTTTCATTGCATATTGCATTTTATTAGCAGTTTGTTCCCTGTTCATACGCTCCCATTTGGCCTCCAGGTTTTCATTGTAGTACAACCTGCCTTGAAAAGTTGGATCTCTGTATCTTTAATTGTATAATATATTGAGTATTATGAAATTAAATGTACCTTACTACATGGGTGGGAGAGAGAGGAAATATTTTTACTTGAAGCCTTAATATTTTCTTTTTTTACTACTTTGTTTGTTGACCTCATAGGAAAGTCTGAATAGCAAAGACTTTGAAACTCCGGGCCAAATACTGCACTGACAGACAACCAGCATTTGGCCCCTGTGGCAAAACTGGATGCAGACATAACCTGAACAAGGGAAAAAAGCCTCAGGGTGGCATATCTTCCTGAAGATCATTAACACAGTCTCAAAATATGTCTGTAAGCAAGTACATTCATGAATTCTTCAAGTCTTGAATTTTTAAGGAAGGTGATAGCAGGAACTGCCCTAATACCTTACATTTGCCTTTTTTTTTTTTTTTTTTTTCTTTTAAATTAAGCAAACCAGATGTATCCCCTTAGTTTGGCTGCAGCCAGCTCTGAGGGTTGCAGAGAGCTGTGTGTCAGTAGCCACGTGCAGCAAATGAGCTGTGCTGTGTTGCTGTTCTAATTGCTAACCGAGCGTAACGCTGAGCCCGAGATAATCCCCTCCTGGGCCTTGCAGTGGACGTTCCTCGGATGATGCCCACTCTCCTACAAGCCTAATGTGGAAATTGCGATGTGGTTTTCTTTGGACTGTATCTGTGGGCCAGACTAGAGATATATACAGAGAGAGATATATATATAGTCAGTATTTTTTTGTGTGTGGGGGGAAGATGGGGTCAAGCTTGCTGTCTCGGACAGTCTGGGAAGTTAATGTCAAACCGTTTCTATGGTCTGTATTTCACCTGTTCTGCCACCTTGAATTGCTGGAATGTATCTGTGCAGGCTTTGTGGAGCTCTGTCTGTAACCTTTTTTGTGGCTCTCGTAATACATATATATTTTTTAAACCTTTTGAGTCACTCCAGTATTTTCGAGTGTCCGTTTCTGCCTCAGCGCATTGGTTTGGTGCTCTGCCCTTCCGTGCTTCCACTTGTGCAAAACCTGGACTGAAAGAGCAGAACTGGAAGGGCCAGTTCTGGTGCAAAGTCTGCACGGGACAGAACATTAAAAGAAGTGACTGCAGGTTAAATCTCATTTTCAAGATGCTTACGGTAGAGTAGGAAATCCTGGTTGTGACCAATGAACCGTGTTTGTGAGGTCACAGCAAGTGCTCCATGAAACAGCACTAAATGAAGTTTTCTGTACTGGTTTTTGTTCAAGTTGTGGGGTTAATAAGGATCCTGTGGTCCAGAACAATTGCAAATCATTGCTACAGAGCCACTGGAAAAAAAATGTATGAACGGTATTTGTTGAAATGTTCTGTGCAGATCATCTGGGTTTATAAATCCCAAAGATGTACAGTTTTTAATCTATCTTCATCTGCCTGTTTCTGGTCTCTCAAAATATGTCCATTTGATCTGTCAGGCTGGCTTACAACACGCACAGTTGCCAGGCCCTGCAGCTGCTGCAGGATTTCTGATGCCATAATTTGCATATATAGGCTAATTGCATTAAGCAGGGATCCATTCAAGCATGTTCTTCATAAATGCCAGTCATATTTGTGTGCTGTCGTGTCTTCACGTGGCAGAGATTACCTTCTCTATGAAATGGCCAAATCACCAGGCTCCATTGATGTTGGCTGCCTCAAAGAGGATTATATAAACTCATGATCTGTTTTAATATGTTTTATTGAACGATATCTTGGCCTGCAGCAATCTTGGCTTTCCTCTCTCTAAGTAATGGATAAATTATCCAAGTTTGTATTCGTTTCTTCATTATTGTGATTTTTTATTTTGCAGGACAAGTTTAAGTTCACATTTTGGAACATAATAAGGAGAGACAAAGGAAACTATTTATACAGGTGAATATATCTTTTGAGAGAGAAGCAGTTTTATAATAAATAGGTTAGAATTACTACTAGAATAGGTTTTGTTCCTCTTGTCACAATAACTTGAAATTTAAAATAAGGCTTATTTCACAGCTGGTGTCTCTAGCCCTGAAACATTTTTAAAATGTCTTGGTTGGACATTTCAAATTATGTGAAGAAATATGATCTACTTTTACAGATTAAAACAGTCCTAGAGAAGTGATGGTACATTTTCCAGTGCCTTATATATATGTGTATATATTTATATGTGTATATATAATGCCTATATGTATATAATGTATATGTAATTGTGTACATATATTCCAGTAAAACTAGTTACAGGTGTCCTAATCTGATGTATTTTAAATGGAACTGATCTGTGTGGGTAAAAAAGAAAAAAAGGTCATGTCAGCAGCAAAATGCAAAACCGGCATCACTTACTAAAATGTAAGCAAATAAAATAGACTGGAAACTGTTTCTGCCAGTGGTTGTGTTCCAGGCCGTGGAAGGCACCGTGTTAAGGACCATTCAGAGAGGGGAAAGCAGCGCTGGAAGCTTGGAGTGAGTGGAGAGCGAGGGATGCCTGAGAGCCCTCGGTGCTCAGACCTGTGCAGGGGAGGGGATGGGCAGTGCTTGAGTCCTCAGGGGAACCATCAGGACCTGCTGAGCTCAAACAAGTGAGAGATCCGGCTCTTGGCCGTGCCAAGGATGCTTCAGGCCCCCGGGCACGGATGGTACTTCACCCCTTCTTCCAAAGGGGCAGATTGATTCCTTTCCCCCACAGGGTCGGGTTTTTCTGCCCACAGGGCTGCAGCACTGGGGACTCCTGACTGTAAGGAAGATCATTTCTTTGCCTTACAAGTTACTTCATGTTGTGTTGCCATCCTATTCACCTTCTACACGTGCGTGCCTTGTGTGGATATTTCAGGCAGTAATTTTGCCACTTATTTGCCAGGAATGTAAAGCTCTGGCATAGCCTGTTCGTGACTCAGGCAGCAGATTCTGCCAGATCAGGAGCTTTTCTAGGGGTTTGGTTGGATTTTTGAATGAAGGGGTACCACAGGTAAGTCTGGTATTTTAAAGAATACCCCCTTTTTAACTAAAACAATTTTAGAAATGTGAGTAATTCAAACCCCTTTATTTCAGCAGACTTTATGGAGTATGTGCCTGTAAAAGCCAAAAGGGCCATATGCTGCCTTCTGAGGTTCATTTTGCACCTTTTAACTCCAGCCTGTACTGGGGCTTGAACTGTCCATCTATTGCTTCAGCATGGGGTAAGAGCAGGATTTTCAAGGATTGATTTGAGCGTCGTATTTACGTGTGAAACCCTCCCCTTGAGCTCAGTGATAACTGAAAGAAAGGATGAGCAGGAGGTGTCTGGGTAGCAGTGCCTGAAGCTCTTTAAGGGAGAAGGAACCTTCCATACAAGTGAAGGTTGTCCTTTGCTTAGCACAGGTTTGGAACTAGAGCAGGTCTGTGAGTTTGGCTTCAATAAATCATGTCAGTGCACAGTCAGCAATGGGGACTCAGTGTAGGGCTTTCAACACCAAAATCACAGGCTTGGAATACCTCGGGTGAACGCCTGAAATGCCAATCCCTGTTTTCAGAATGGCACCCTGAGTGCTATGCCCAGCTCACACTGAAATCTTGGTTCCCCTGAAATCAGTGGTAGTTTTGCCTTTAATATTAATGCTGCCTCGTTATACTTGACGTGCCTTTGGAAGTGGCTGTGGAAACTCATCAAATTGCATTCTAATCTGGTTCTAGTCCTGGGCACAGGTGGATTAGCAGAATACAGCTTTGCTGTCAGCTTTTTCTCTTGTACAGTCATTGGAACAGATGGTGAAAGGGGTTTTGTTGGGTTTTTTTTAAATACAAACCAATGCTACTTTTTCTTAGGAAAGCTCATTTTGTAGAAACTGCAGTGTCTGAGTAAATTCAATGAGTAACAGCATGATCCAGTTTTTGCAGCCTGAGTATTCGGGATCCATCTGGCCTTGGGATCAGCCCTTGCTGTCTCATTGACAGTTTTCTAAAATAACAGACTTAAAAACAAGAGAAGTGAGTAGTTATAAATAGGTGGTACTTGGTTATGACTAATCTTTCAGGCACACTCTGCCATAATGGAGACAAACTGCTCTGTTGCTGGCCACAATCTTCCTGCACCCAAAAGCAGGTGCTTTGCAGTGCTCTCAGCAGCAGCTCCGCAGCACTGAGCTGGGATTCCAGTCAGACAGGGACCACTGGGCATCCTGCTGGAAACACGAGCTGCTCTTAAGGCACAGGAATGGGCTCCAGGCGTTCTGGCACCGGGGCCTGGCTCCAGTGCAGATTCCTGCTGACTCCTGTCCGTGCCTCTTCGCTCCGTGTCGGGTGGGGATGTGACTTCCCGGCCTCACAAATGTGTTGTGTTTGTGAGAGGCTCAAGCCCTGTCGTTCTGTGACCAGCTGTGTAGCTGGAGCCAAGCAGATTCCTCCCACAGGAGCAATAGGGCAAATTTAGGGCATATTTAACCCCAACTGAAAGCATAACTAAGGTCCTGTGCTCGGGGAGGAAGTTGTTGTGTGTCTGTGACGGGTGTTGCTGACAGTAATCTCGGCCTTTCACACTGACTTAGGAAAGCTGTTTTAGTAAATACATAAGAGACGTTTCTGCCTTGATACTTCCCTTGACCCCCAGCACGTTTCCCTATAATCCAAACCCTCTGCACAATCCCCACACTGCACAGTCCTCATTCCAAGAGGTCATATGTTTCGTTGCCTGAAGCACTTCTGCTCTTCCCTGCTTGCTTATTGGAATAGTTGTTCCTATAGATATAATAATAACTGAAATGACTGAGCAGAATTACAGTAAAAGAAATGGCTGTAGGTTGGGAGTGACCTCAGAAAGGAGGACCCTGCAATGTGCTGTTGAGGCACAGAACACACTGACATGTCATGGGCAGCTGAGGAAATCCAGCCTTTTACATCTTCTTCTCTTGAGGGCAAGGACTGAGCCATGAGAAAACTGCTAATAATTCCTGTCTTTTTCTGTGTCTGTTTTAGTGTTTTGCAGAAATACATATCTGTTTCTCTACAGCTCCTTATTCACAGCTCATGAAGCTTGTCAAAGAAGGAATAACGTTGTCTGTTGGTGCACAAATTCTAGAGGTATCTTTGCAGCTTCTCTTCATGTGTCCCTAAAGCCTGGGATGCTGCAGGATTGCATTTCAGCCCCGTGTCACAAATGATGGAGGGAGTCTTTTTCGGGTACAAGAGACTTGGGGTGTCTTCTCTGGTTTTGGTCCAGTTATATAGATGTAAAAATATATCTCCACTCTGCTGCTGTTACAGCAGTGCCCCGCGTGGGCTGGGACAGCAACGCTCTTCTTTAGCCTGGGTTGACATGACTTGATTTTTGAAGCCTCGTTCCCTGGATGCTCCATGACTGCCTGATACTGTGCTTAAGGGTAAATTCCTCACTTGAATCCTACAACTGGTGACTTGAATAAATTAAAACTAGCTCAGTGCAGTGGGCTGATTTTCACCTGAAGGTCCTTAAAATTCCCCTGGGAAATGCATGAATACATTGGCAGAAATTCGACTGAATGAGCTCAGTGAGATCAGTTGGAAAAGAGAAAAAGCCACGATGCCATTTTGCCTGATCTGTATGTAGAGCAATTTCCAAATTGCTACACACACATATATATATATACATGCATTTACATATATATGTATGTGCAAAGATATTTATAAAACCAGCCACAGCCTTTCAATTGTGTGTGCTGTGATTCATCAGCAGGAATAGTTTTTGGCAGGGACATAATTTCAAATCTTCTGCTGAGGATGTCTGCCAAGACATTGTTGGACAGAGATAGGACGAGAAGAGTTATTTATAAATGGGGATAATTAGGTCCTGTGCTTATTAGCACTGGGAATGAGACAGAGAGACGACATGTGCAGTAATGAGTATTGTAAGACGAGGAGATGCTCTCCATGATTTTCTATTTGATGATTGAAAAAAAAATCAAGACCTCTCAGGTGAAATAACATGTAGTGCTCTCAGCTGGGAGATTCGCTGGGGGACTGTGTGTGTTACGCTGTGGGACAGGTCTCAGAATAATGGAAGCTTGGAATCCTTCCACAGGATCCAGGTGCTGACTGTCACAACTGAGGCTGGACTCTGTTTCCTCAGTCCTGGACTTTGCATTTGTTGTTCAGGCAAAAATAAACCCTGATCAGACAAAGGAACTGTACTAATTCCTCTTACTGGGAAGCAGCGCTCGCAACCACAGTGCCAGGGGAGAGCAGTGCTGGGGGTGATGCTCCTCATCTCTGCCAGCAGAGGCAAGGCCGTGCCTGCCTTCCATCAGTCATGCACGTACACGTTCCATCCCTTTGTTCTTCAGAAACACTGGCACAAATTCATCTTTGCACTGCCCTTCTCCCTGGAGGTGTAAGCCCAGTGAGCCCAGCGTGCAGTTCATCCCCACAGGGTGTGAAAGGAGCCCGTGCTCACCCGGACTCTGCACAGCTCCCAGGACATTTACTGCAGAAGAGCCAGGCACACGGTGAGTCCAGAGAATGGCAATTAATGTTAACGAATTCTTAGCTCCTGGCTTTATCCCAAGCTGACTAGACAGTGTGACTAATGTGCAGCAGACACTTTAAGCACACCTCTGTGTTCGAACAGTTGAATATCCCATTAACTTTTCTTACTTCCAAGCTATTTGGACTGATCTCCCAATGCTTGGGATTTTTAAGGCCCCAAGCTCCTCAAGGCTCAAGTAAATGCTCGCTTATGGGGGTGGGGGGAAAAGGCATCTTCAGCCTTGCAGAGAAGCTCGAAATACGGAAATGGTGTCTCAGCAAAGGTCATTATTCCCCTGCAAAGTGAGGGGGTTTAATGGCTGGCAGAGCCCCGAGAAGGCCCACTGCCCTCAGGGAGCTCGTTCAGGGGGTCAGTGCAGTGACAGCGAGCCCCGGGCGTGCTCTGGCCCCGTGTCCGAGGAGGGGCCGGTGTTGGGAGAGCCCGTCCGGCTCAGGCAGAGCCGCAGCCGCCGGTCCTGAATGTCAGCGATGGGGCTGAACATCTCACAGCTTCTCCAGGCCTGGAGTAGCGTCACTTCCCCAAAACTGTTTCATCCCAGGGTTGTGCCCACACGTCCTCAGTGCAGCTTGTATGTGCAAACACTGCATTTAAATGCTGTTTCCAGAAAAAGAAACAGCCTGTGCCGAGCTCATCCCTGGGGTGGTTGGTTGGTTCTTTTTGCAAAGCAGGGAATATCTGAAACAGCTACTGAGAGGAAAGGATATTTTGGGGGAGCCAGAATTTTCCCTTTGTACTTCCTGTAAAGCATTACATGGATCCTTAAAACGAGAAGTCTCCTGGAGTGTGTAATTATGTACGTCACGGTGCCTCAGATGGCTCTGCAGGCAGAGCACTCTCTTTCCTGCTAAGTGAATTTGGCAGCACGGATCTTTTAGTGGATTGCAAGTGCACCTAAAAGCAGTGCTGGGTTTATAGGCCATAGACTGCAGTGCCTAAATATTGAGTGCTCAGTAATGACCACAACAGAATCCAACACTGACCACAACTGCAAGTTTATTTTTTCTTTCTAAAACAGAAAAAAAAAAAAAAGGTGCAAAGAGAGATCAGTTGAACTTTGCCAAGGCAGCAAATGCTGCTGGGAAAGCGAATTCTCCCTTGCTAATCAGGATTAGGAGAAATGCCTGAGTTCTGTTCTGCTGTTGGGTGCTGTCAGCAGCACCTGTGCTTCGTTAGCAAAATCAAAGTTTACTGGTATCTAAGACAAAACTGTTGAGGGGAGGGTGCTCCTTCAGGCAGTAATATCACATCCCCTTTTGTTTCCTGGAGAATGATTACAGTGAAATACTTTGCTTATGTTTCCATTCCTTAGACCATCTGTTTCAAATTAAACCCTTCTGGCGTGATACATCATTATTTATTAGAGCATTACATTAGATAATGCAGTGTTAGTATTGCTGTTATAAACCCTTAGTTTCATAAGTGTGACTCCAGGGGCAGAACTGGATGTGTTTACTTAATGAAAGGGCCAGAGACTGTTAATAAAACTGGTTTTCCAGTTCAGAAATTACTTTTTTTTTTTTTTTAGGTCTTTCACAACTACATTTTTGGTGTGTCTTTCAATTTGCAGCTCTGACTGTGTTTGGTAGAGTGAGAACTTCTGGTTTTAGGTGACTGAAGGTTAAAGTGCTGAGGACTTGTTAGTGATAAACGGTGAGACACAATTTAAGAAGGACAAGACCTTGCAAGGAGAGTTTTTGTTTTAGTTCTCAGTCCTAGTATGCTAAAGAGGCTCCCTCATCCTTACCAAAGGAGTAAGGAGGTTCAGCCACAGCACAGCAAATCACAGCGCTTTTTGAGATACTTCGGTTCACCAGTGATGCCCAGTGTTATTAAAAAGATTTCTTTCAGTCCACTTCAGTTAGAAAGGTGGTGACTGTGAGAAATGGATTAATCATTCATGACAGGCTGTGCATGCTTTAGATAAGGCAAAGCCTACTTTCAAATATGCTTATAGAGAGTGTGTCTGGGGAAAAGGACAAGCCTTTCATCTTAAATGAGCTTCTCTTTCTCTGGTCAAGGGAGATCTGAAGAACCCTCTAGTGGGTGATTCACAACACCTAGATGAAATCCAAGATCTGAATCACTGCTAAAATACATAAACGTAGGCTTTCTCTCATGGCAGAATCTCCCCAAATTTTGTGCTGCATTTAACCAACACAGAACGTGTGTAGTTCTGCTCCCCCTTCAGCGAAGCAGTCAGATCCAGTCAGGAAGCCAGGATCCCCTGCAAAATATTTTCTTTATTTTTAATTGGTCAACTCGTACCAACCGAAGTTGCTTAAAAGCAGTATTCTCTCTTGCTCTGTAAAAAAGTGAGCTTAAGTAGCATAATTCTCTAACCCAGAAGCTTAAACTAGTGTATCATTTAAGTTTTGCAGGCTCTGAAGCAGGCCAGGATGACATCAATATTTCCTTTAAGAAGGCCAGCAGTAAATCCACAGTGTGTGTCTGAATACATGTGGATCAAATGACATAATGTTAACTTTTTCTCTCTCTCTGTTTCTCTTTTGAGAACAAACTTACACTTTTTTTTTGTTTTGGTTTTTTTACATGGGGAAGGTGATACGTGGTGAGTAAATACTTTAAGGGTCACGGAAGAGACTTTTCAAAGCCACATTGTCCTGGTTTCAAATGACCTGTGGCATCAGTAGCACAAGCATTTACTGTTCCAGCTGACAATAATTCCATTATGGGCACCATCAGTAGGTTGTTATCCTCTTAGGTGGATTTTCTGCTCACAGATGAAATACAACACAATAAAACTGGATTACAATAGGAGCAATATAAATATATATAAAAAGAACAAAGAGCTAGAGGTTAAGTAGTTCTTGATGAAATGCAGGACTCTATATTCAAGCCAGTGGTAACTTTCAGCAAATTATTTTTAGAGGTTTTTTTTTTACCCTGATTGAATTACAAGTTTTACAAAATAGTAAACATGATCTAATTAAAAATAACATTTTTGGACTTACTGAGTAAAGTCTAAGGTAATCTCGAAAGACATTTGCACATGAATTGTATAAGTGTATTAGCACCTAATCCAAGCAAAACCAAGCTGCAGACTGTGAGCATAGGCACAGGAGATTCCTGATGGTGAAGTGTTAGCACAGAAGAATGACATCCAAAATGCGGCACTGAGGCAAACAATCAATATTATCCATTTCCAGTTTCTAGCGCAGTGAGGTTACCCAGACGTTCAGCAACACAATTTCCTTGCTGAGGAAACAGTTTTGGCTGTTGCTTAACAACAGTCTCAGACTTTTCCGGTGGTGAGCAATGCTCAGCCCTGGTATGAGTTGGTGACACTGTCATGAAGACACTGGGAGACTGAGACCTGGGGAAAAGGGACTGTGCTATTTATGAGGAACTGTATGTGAGGTTTTAAAACTAAACTTTTTCCTTCTGGGCTCTTGGTAAGAATGAACATACACTGTATAAATACATACAGCTGCCTCTGTGATAAGGGCTAACACTTGAAAGATAAATCTAAAAAAAAAAAAGATAATTTAAAGCTATATAAGAATAAACAGAAAGCTTAAGTACAGAGAATGAACGGGCAAGAAGGATAAGGGGGGAGAAAAATCATCTACTCTGTAGCAAATTTTCATCAAGGTCTGATTTACTTGAGTGGCCCCTGGGAGCCAGTGTTGGTCTGTGAAATGCCCAAGAGCCAAAGGACCTGTGCTAGAGTCAGCTCTGTGTCTCCTGTGCGCCCTATGTGTGTGAGACAGAGACACGGAGTGGTGGACAGGGGAAAGACACTGCACTGCAAAGCGCTTTAACTTCAGCAGAAGGACCTTTTCTTTCGGCAGGCACAGCGCCCTTGTGGCCCTGCCATCAGTCCCGCAGGAGCCGGAGCCCCAGCGCTCCAGGAACACAGCGGTGTGCTGGGGGGAACAGGCTTTGTGCTCTGGGGTCACTCACACTGCTGGAAATCCGGCTCTTGGAAACTGTCTGTCCAGCTGGCATATTAGTGGAATAACAGGAATAGTACTGTGGAATTTGTAGCGTGGGGGATGTGGTGGCGGAGTCGAAGCTTGAACAGGTGGACAGGAATGGTAAGAATGCATAATTAAATATGCAAAGGCTGGATAATGGAATCTGTAAAATCTGCTGGCATCCCGAGGTCCACATTCAGCAGCATTTCTGCCACCATTTTCAAACTGCTGAATCTAACAGGTAGAAACTGTTGAATTTGGGATGTCAGCTCAGAAAAAGGTGGCTCTGTTCTGCTTCCCTTTGCCCAGGGCCTCTGTTGTGAGGTTATTAATTGCACCATTGCCCATATGCAGGTAATTAATGTTCCAGTTTGTTATAAGTTACTAAATGTCCGAATAAATTTAAAGAGCCAATTTATAAAATAAAAAGGGTAAAATTTATTAACAGGCAGTAAATAGGCAAAGATCCATGCGTGGGGCTGGTTAGCCCCATGGCTAACAGCGCTGATTGTCCTTTTCTCTGGTCTTTCGTATCCTTTAGCTTCGGT
>JAWMRA010000036.1:7028419-7055114 GCA_035584735.1 Pseudotriccus pelzelni
ACAGCAACTGGGACAGGTGAGCGCGGCTGGGGGGCGGTCGGGGTGTCCCCGGGGTGTCCCCGGGGTGTCCCCGGGACAGCCCCGGTCGAGGCGGGCCCGGGACCCGCTCCGGGTGGGACTGCGGGGTGGCTCCTCACAGCAGGATGTGGCCGGAGTTCCTGGGCACCCCTGAAACGCTGGAGTGCTCCGGAGGGACGTGCCAGCGCCGGGTTTTGTTCGAGACAGCTCGGGGACTTCCCCCTGGGCAGGCAGAGCCCTTTATTCTGATGCTGCTCAGCCTGGGGTTTGCGATGCTGTGAGCATGGTGGGGACGAGACGTGCGGGGTTTTTTTTGTGCTGGTTTTGTTTTTTGGTCCCTGTCTCACGGTTGCTTTGTACCTGCAGCGAGGTTCCCCAGCTCGGTGGCAGTGCCCGTGTGGGTGCCAAGCGCTCTCAGGTGCTGGGCGCGCTCTGGGCCTGCTGCTCATGGAGCTGCTTTTAAATCCTGGTAAAGGTAACGGTGCTTTGAACCCGACTCAGTCGCGTTCTTCAGTGCAGAAACTCATTCGCACAAGGGTTAACTGCAGGTTTTTATCATTCTTTAATTAGAACGTGCAGATATCTGTACTGAGCTTTGGCTCGTTTAGCTTCTGTCTGGTAGAATTATCTCCCTGGGGAGACTTATGTCAGGCTGCAGTTTAATCATGGTAAATCCAAACTTAAGCACTAACAGATTTTTATTTTATAATGCATCCAGTTTTGGTTTTTGAGAGGCTACAGGATCGAATGGTCGTGTAAGTAGGGCTATGTACACCGCAGTGATAAAAATAAAACCTTTATTAAATAAGATTATATCTGGTTACACAGCGACGTTGAGGGAGGTACTAAAACTGCTTGTTTAGCTGCGGCTCCTGCAGGCCTTCCTGCTTTTGCTAAAAGGTTGATTTTCCTCAGGGATTCTCAGGTACTTTCAGATTCATGTATTATTTTTTTTACCCAAGCCAGGAAGTAGAGGTTGTGCTGTGAGCAGTGGAGCCGTTGCAATTGCCTGAACGAGCGCAGCAGATGACACTGCATAGCAGTCAATGACAGTGCACGGTGTCACCATTTGTCACGGCGTGCAAACAGTGCAAGTGTTAATATGTCACCACTGATCAATTTGAGTTTCTCTGCCTGGTGCCTGCCAGTTGGTGTGCTGTGGCTTTGGCTGGGCCTGCTTGTGATCTCAGCTGTGATTTTTGGATGTTGCTGGCAGAAGCAACTTAATGTGAAAAGTTGTTGAATGGCTTATAAATGCACAGGGCATCAGACCACACCCTTGGGGCAGGGAATGTTGACAAAGTCAAGTGGTGAGCAGATAACCAGGTATCACAATATTCTTAGCAACTGATGGCTTTGCAAGTTGGAAACAGGAGAGTGCAGGTATTTCGCATGTCAGACTTGCTGGTGGTGTGGATACACCTGGGGTGTTGTGCTGGTCTGTGCCCCTTGCGCAGCAATTGTACAGCTCAGTTCGTGGAGATGACTAGATACGTTTCGTGTGAAAAACTCTATTTCAGCCAGCAGATGAGTTCTTCCCTTTGCTGCTTTACAAATGTGCTCGAATTTATTTAAAACCTTTTTTTTTTAGTTTTCCTAATGTATCTTTCCAACAGTATAGTTTCCACTGAATGAACAGAAGTATCCTGTGAAATAGGAATGGAATGTCTTGTTATTGGGCTATTGTTTCATTTTTAATGCCTTGCTGAACTTTAACAGCTTCAGAAATGTGTTGAGCCTCATTGTTCAATGGAAATCATGTGTTCAGTAAAGGCAAATGGAGGCAGCAGGGCTTTTCAAAGCCAGTCTTGCTGAGAGCTGTAGAAAGAGGCACAGGAAGCAGCAATTTTCTATGACTAAATTACTTTGTCTCAAGCTGAATAAAAGTTGTATTTTTGATTAAAAAAAATCTATCAACAAATAAGTTTAATGGAAGAAGTGAAGTCTGGTATGAATTAAACAAACTAACTGGTTTTTAGGTATGAGATCAAAGGAAAGATTTACACTCTGAGGTGCAGCAACGCAGCAAAAGGATTTGTATTCGTGGGTAAAGGATCAGTGAGGGAGGGGCCCGGGCTAATCTGTGGAAGATTTGGACAGGGCTGGTGGTGACAGTGCGGTGTGGGTGTCTGTCACTAATCTGAGACACCAGGGGAGAGAAGGGAAGATCCTCCGTGTCCTCAGGAGGAGCCAGGGCAGCTGTCTGGGTGATGTGCAGAAAGGGGTGCTGGTGTGCACTGCGACAAGGGGAAGAAAGATTAAAGTGGCATGAGGGGAAAGAGAAATGAAAAAGATGAAAGGGTAGGAACACACTCCAGGCTGACAGATGAAGTTACTGGAGAGACCTGATGTGACCTAGTTTAAGGCAGAAGATAATTCTCAGTGTGCACTGCAGAAGGTTGGAGTCTTTCTAGGATATTGTTGGGGGGATGGTTTTTTAGTCGTTTGGTATAAATGTGATTGATAAAGTGTAAATTTTCTGAGTGTTATCACAGGGTCTTTTAGATATGGAGCACTTTCTTTCCTTTATTATCAGTCAACACCTTTTCCTCTTTTCCTGGGTATCCTTCCTGGTTAGTTTTTCTTGTCACAAACTCTGCTGTTACACCTGTGACTGAAAATCCCAAGAACAACTCCTGAATCATCAGGAATTGAAATATAAAGTCTCTGCTAGTGTTTATAATCTTGCCCAGACAGACTGTGGCTTTCATATGTTTTAGTGTACACCATTTCTTTGCATTGGGATTTAACTTTTTCTGTTGTGTTTTTGCTCTTATTTCCCAAGAATTAATTCAGAGGTGGCTTTTACTAAACAGCAAATTTATCTAAGTCAAGTTACACCCTTTAACCTATGACATTAACCTTTTTTTTTAATGCAGGTTTTTATTTATAGCTCTCACATAAAAGTTCGTGATACAAATGGCTAAATTGTCAGTGTTAGTGCTTCAGTTATATGTGGAAATAAGGCAAGGATAACTACCTGTAAAATTCCTCTGCCTTTTAGTCTCCCCTGCCTGAAAATGCCGTTTTAAATGTGTTTGCTTAGACGTGAACCACTGGCTCTTATCAACCTCAAAAAGAAAAATGAAGAAACGGGGGAAGAAGAACTTTCCTCTCGCTTGGATCACTGCAAAGCAAAAGCCACCAGGCACATTTTCCTTATCCGTCATTCCCAGTATAATTTGGATGGCCGGGCTGACAAGGACAGAACTCTGACCCCACTGGGTAGGTGTCACTCACAGCATCAGACTTGGGAGGGGTTTATAATCAAATACATTTCACTTTTCCTACTGTCACTGTTTCTGGGAGTGGTGCTAATCAGTTGAAATCAGGATAACCTCTGTCTGTGTTAATTCCTTGATCCTGTCAGTAGGTCTCAAGTGCTAATTGATACTACTTTTAGTAGTGCACTTTAAAAGCAGTGGATAGTTTTTTGATTATATATATGCCAACACTGTTCTGAGAGGGTGAAGAATTGTTTCTATGGTGGTTTTTTCCTCCCAAACCTTAATTACCGGTGTGCAAACAGGAGTGAAACTCTAATGTGAGGCCTCAGGTGCCATCTTCGACTGGTAACAAAGTCTAATCTTAATCCTGTCTCATCCTGTGCCTTAAGTAAATGACTTAACCTGTCTGTTGTCTTTTCCCCTGGGGATGGATGGAGCCTTGCCCAGGTGCCGTGAGCTCCGGGGCTGGTGTTGCCCTGATGAGCAGTCACTGTCACCGAGAGGGGCTGTTTGACACAGTCACTCCGTGCTCCCCCAGCAGCTGGCTTGGCTCAGCACTGCCTTGTGTTGGAATGACTTCCTGGGGATGGGGCTGGCAGGGGTATTGAAGATTTCAGTGAAAGTTGTTCAATAAGTTTTGATTTATCTTTTTTTTCCTAATTAAAAAAAGAATTTTTTTGTGTCAGTGGAAATATGACTTGAAATCCAGCCAATAAGCCTGGTCTGGGTAAGCAGTGACTCTGGTAAAAATGCTTTCCAGTTGCATTTTGAAAGGAAGAACCCTGTCATTGATGGAGACCTTTCATGTCTGCTGGACACCTTCTTTGGTGGTTTGTGTGAGACACGAGAGTGTCCCCAGTTTATGTAATGAATATCCTTTTTAAGGTCGAGAGCAGGCTGAGCTGACTGGACACAGGCTGGCAAGCTTGGGATTAAAATTTGATCAGATTATCCACTCCTCCATGACTAGAGCAACTGAAACAACTGAAATTATAAGCAAACATCTCCCAGGTAAGACACTTCCCATAATTTTTCCTTAAAACTGCTTCCAGTAGAATTCTAAGCTTGTCCTTAAGGTTGAGATGTTATTTAGCCATTTTCCGGCCCTGTGTGAATATGTTTATAATAAAAAGAAACCTACAACTGTAATTCTGCTTGTTTCCAGTATCTCTTTAAAAGTACCTGTACACGTTTTCAGAGTGCAGCAGTCTGGGAAGACTCAGCTTGCTGTGCCAAGCTGGTCTGGCTGTTCTCAGTTGAAATAAACTTTGTGTGATGGCAAAACAGTTATGTTGGAGAAACGGACTAAAATGGACTTTAGGATGGAGAGGAAGCCTCCTTGGAAGAAATGCTATGAAAAATGCATTGATTGTAGAGTTGTGGGGCTGTTTGTCGTAGCATGTAAAGTAATGGCTCCTTTCTGAATGTGTATTTGGTATTTCAGGAGTCAAAAAAATTAGTACTGATCTGCTGAGAGAGGGAGCCCCTATAGAACCAGACCCTCCAGTCTCCCACTGGAAACCAGAAGCTGTGGTAACTGTTTCTTTAAAGTTTGTTGTTGTTGTTCATGGTTTGTTTTTTTCAGTATACTCTGTATGCACAGTAGCGCTAACTTGCAGTGTCTGAGCTGATGTTTTTTGTCACAGACTTGAGATAATTGCATGCTCTTCTCCTGCCCAGTAAGTGTAGAGAACAGTTAAAATCCCTCCAGTCCCTGAGGGTGAGTTCAGGCTGGTGTGTCCCTACTGGAGAGCTGTGGAGAAGGGGAGGCCCTGGTGGCAATGCAGCCGTGCTCTGAGCTGTGTGTAACTCTGCCCTCGCTGCCTTTAGCAGTATTACGAAGACGGAGCCCGAATTGAGGCTGCTTTTCGGAACTTCATTCATAGAGCTGATGCCAAGCAGGAGGAGGACAGCTACGAGATCTTCGTGTGCCACGCCAACGTCATCCGCTACATCGTGTGCAGGTGGGAGCTGGGGGATGGCAGGGCAGGGTGGCTCTACTGAAGTGCTCCTGGGTTGTGTGTTGCGTGTTGGTTTGGCTTGCTCAGAGTGGCTGGAGATCGGTGCCTGCGTTGTGAGCGGCTGCTTCTGCAACCTCATTGCAGGATTCATTTGCAGATGCAAGATACACTTGAAATTAGAACAATTGGATTCTAATTCTGAAGCAAAAATGGCTAAATTGGGGAGACTTTTTGGTACATCTGAACAGTTACTGTAATACCATGTGGTTCTGCTTCCATAAACCTGAGGATAGTGCCCGTGTGGACTGTTGGAAAAGACAACAAACAGAGCATCTGACTGGATGCGTCTCCTTGAGGTGACATGAATTTGATCTTACATAATGAAAGATTGATTTAGTTTGGGGAATTCTTTACTAATGGAGATTTTTGAGTTATGTTCAAGTTGCATTAGTGTGTTTTTGCAGTAACAGCCAGTATTGGATTAAGGGGAGAGTGGAGCTTCCCGATAACATCAGGGTTGTTCAAAGGAGAAAACAGTTCTGGATCCTTGCCTGTCTCTGTGTCCAGCCAGCTGAGTCTGTTTTATTCCTCTTCCGTCTCAACAAAGCACTGTCTATAAGATAATTTGTCGTGAGCAGGACAGATGTGATTAAACTTTAATCTGATCAATACCTACAACAATTTCAGTTAGCTTTATTTAGCTGAGCTAGTTAAGTGCTAGCCTGTCTGCTCCCTAGGCTGCTTTAGAGCTCTTCAAAATTGCTGTACTTAAAATTATTGATCAGGTAAACAGAATATTCTTTTCTGTGCCAAAAAATATCATGTTGCTCCTACGGAGGCTTTTTCTGAAATACTTACGTACCTTTTCTCTTTGCTCTTCCTTCCCTCTTCATTTTAACTCTCCTTCTGTGCCTCTTACTCCAGGCTGTCTGATAGCACAGTTGAACATGATCCATGTACCATTCCCTTTGAATCTAGCTTGGCTCTAGCTGGTGTTTAATTTCTTGGGCTTTCTGTGAGACTGTCAGAAGAGCCCAAACCAAGTTATGCCTCAGTATCTGAGGCAAAAGGTGATTGAGGCAGCGTGGTGCTTTTTCTGGCCGTTTAATGCAATGGATGGAGCTCCGGAGGCCGAGTTAGGGATTTCAGAACAGCTGGGGTCTACTTGTCATGCTGTGTTTCTGCAGAAGGCACAAGGTACTGTTTCTTGCCCCTTACAGGCAATGGTGCAGCTGATGGAAAGGAGTTTGGTGAACTTGTTCCACGGACACGTGGAGGCCCCTGGAGTGGCCCTGTGTGTGTGTGTGCTCTGCTCTTCACCTGCCCGTGCTGGTGAAATGGTGTGTGACAAACGGTGGCTGCTGAGGACGTTGCCACCCCCACCTGGGCTCTGTGCAGGCGGCCCTCGGGGTGCTGTGCCAGCTGCTCCACCCGTGCCCACCTGCACAGAGCTGTGGTGCTGCAGCTGCCCCGGGCACAGCCTGGACTGTGCTCTGCACTGTCCTGTTTGCGCTGAGGTCGCTCCGAGCGCTCCGGGCAACCTTCCTCCATTTGAGCTCCTGCCTTCTGCCGGCCCGAATTAATCCTGTCAGCAGTAATCACACCCATCTGCTGGACTCTGCTTATCCGAGGGCACTGTTGGCCCCAGTCCAGGTACCAATGCTGTGCTTTTATACCAGTGCCACGAGAAGAGGATTTTTTCTGAGGCTGGCTGGGAGCACTGACATGGAAACTGCAGAATGCCCAACCGTTTTTTTTTCTTCCCCCCCTCACATGCGACAGAAGGTGATGCTGTGAAGCCACGTTCATGTAATAAATCTTATCTGTATGTCTTTCCCAGGGCACTGCAGTTCCCCCCAGAAGGCTGGCTGCGATTGTCTCTCAACAACGGCAGCATCACTCACTTGGTGATCCGTCCCAACGGGAGGGTGGCCCTGCGAACACTGGGTGACACAGGCTTCATGCCCCCGGACAAAATCACTCGCACCTGAAGGAGCACAAGGGATGCCTGTCCAGGAGCTGCCTCAGCCTCTTTGCACTAGCACGTTCTGCCACAGTACCACTAGTTTTTGTTACCTTGGGGTGTGATGCTGTCTTAAAATGTCCTTTAGCCCCTTGCCTCCTTCATATTCATATCTGCCTTTCAGTTCCAGAAAAGAAGAAACCTTTGTAAGCCTGAAGCTGTCCAGTCCTTAAGTATTCCCCAGAACTCAAAGCTGAGCTGTGGAATACAGCTCAGGAGATTGAATGTCTGCTCAGCAGTTGCCAGAGCACTGACTTTTTCCCCACCCTCCGTGAATTTCTCTAACCAAAGCTTGCTGCTGTGGATATTTTTCTTGTGCAGGAAAGTGATTGGTGTGGGAACAGCCTCGTATCTCACTGCAGCTAGAACAAAAGATGAGCCAGCTTGTCACAGCTCCTACAGAAGTGACAAACAGGGTATTCTGCTGTTCAAAGGACAAAGGGATAAAGCTTCAGTTTTGTAAGCTGTTGAGTGTGTATATTTATGTTGTGTCATTGTTGTTCTCTGCCCCCAAAAAGCCCATGTAAACTGTGCCTGGAGGTTATGAGCATAAAGCAGAGGGTAAAACCCCCATTTGCCTCAGAGCTGTGGTGCTAGATTTAACTGCTGCTTATATTAAGTGTTCTGCCATTCTCAGGATGTTCTTTAAGGTATTCTGAACAATGTTTTTCAGTTTTGTAAAGCCTTTAACTTCTAACGTGGTCTGAGAAGGCTGTAGAGATGAGTCTGTAGCAGTAAGGTGGAAGGAAAGCAGCAATCTTCTGAAAGTGCTTTGAGTTGCTAACTGAGTGCTCTCTGCCATTGATCTGTGTTTGTTGATACCTTTGACAGCAGAGAGTTGCAGGAAGTGGTGCTGCAGGTCCGAGGTTCTGCAGGGAGCTGCTCTTCCTCCAGGGGTGCACAGGGGTCCGTGGGATGGCGTTTCTAGGCCCACGTGTGGGACAGGCCTGGGGCAGAAAGTGCCTCCTTCCCACAGCTCTGACGCTGCTGAGGGGAGGGCTCAGCACCATTCAGGCTGTTTGCTGGGCCCCTGAACCCCTGGAGTAACCTGGCTCTGTTGAAAGCTGCAGTCTTGGAAAACTTCAGGGTGTGCACAGTCTGCCCTGGGGACAGCAAACACAACTAACTCGTCTGACAGGTTCTCTTACCAGTAAGGATGTTGATCAGAGCTGCATGAAGCATAATCGGGGCACAAAACCTCTGGAGCCAGGGTTTAAGGGCTTGTTTGATCCCACACTGCTACAGCAGGACGAGTTTGGGGAACTGGGGCCAGCAGGGAACAAACCATGATCGTTGTGTAGTGCAGGGTGTGGGGGCAAGAGGAACCATCATGACTTATCTCTCATTGATGCAATGAGAATAATTTATCAGTTTTTGTCTATGATCTTTTTAAAAGTTTTGAATAAAATACTTGGTCTGTCTGTCTTTCCTTCTCTTCAGCCACGTGGCTGCCTGAGCAGCTGCAGCACGTGTGGCTG
Organism: Pseudotriccus pelzelni; assembly: GCA_035584735.1. NCBI lineage: Eukaryota > Metazoa > Chordata > Aves > Passeriformes > Tyrannidae > Pseudotriccus > Pseudotriccus pelzelni. Next base: position 7,037,127 of record JAWMRA010000036.1, read on the forward strand.
GAGCGCCGCACAGGGACTGTCCCACACTGCTGAGGGCAACACTCCATCTACCAACTGTCCTTTTAGCTCCAGCCATCCGAAATGTAAACTTGGGATGGGAGCCAGCACAGAGCCGTCAGCAGCCACAGAGAGGCACACGAGGGAACTGCTGTAGCCTGAGCACGGGGCTGTGTCACCCCACGTGGAACAGGAGCACCACCACCAGTAAGATGCACATGCTGGGTATTTTTATCTGTGTTTGTGTGTGTGTACGCACATTCTCTCTCTCACCACCCCCCCCTTACACTCCCTCTGTCAGGCTCTTGGTGGGCAACCAGAAGACACACACCACCTCTCTGCACAAGGACAGAAATTAACAAGTATTGCTGACAGTTAGGGGGGAGGGCAAAGTATGGAACTTAAATATATATTTTTTACCAAATTCTGAGTTCCTGTCTCTTCAGCACGGTGAGGCAGTCCTGTAAGTCCCTGGGGGCGCAGTGCAGTGTCACTGTGCACACACACAAAGATGTGGGTGAGTTGTGTGAGCAAGGCCTGGACCAGCCACCGAGTCACCCTGTCGTGGCATCAGCGCAGCTCCTGCTCCCCGTGCCCCACACACTGCACACAGGGTGTCACTTCCAGCTGTTCATTTGGTTTTTAATAGAAAGTGGGGTTGTTCTGCATTTTTAACATGACACTTTGCTAATTAAAAAACAACAAAAACCACAACTAATCTTTTGCACCTTTAAAAGTGAACTTTTGGCCAAGAAAACACAATTCAAGCGCTATCACTCTGATTTAAAGTGTCTCCACAGGCTCAAGTGTCGAAGGGCTTTCTTCACAATCACAAATGATCCAATCGCTACAGAAATCGCTATTTTTGTCACAGCTGAAGTAACACATGGTTAGAAAAATGAGCTCTGCAGTACCACTTGACTAATGCACATTATAGAACACAGTTAAAAAAATACTCTCTTGAGAGAACCAAACCAAACTTACAAAGTGAAAGGGACGGGTGGGTGGAGGGGGTGTGGAGGTGTCTGGCTACATGTACATACCAGTGACATACATTTCAATATTAAAAAAACAAAAGTAAAGCGTAACAGCAGGAAAAAGGCCAAAGAACTAGAGTGTTAGTATCGGTCTCCTGGCTCAGTAACAAACTCTCAGTGAAAGGGTGACGCTGCTCAAAGGACCAGCGTGGGGAACAGGAGCTGCCCCTGCAGCAACTACCCCTCAGTCTGGCTGGAACAGGGGGTGAGCTGAGTCCTTTCTCCAGAATGATACAAGACTTAACTTATTAATGTTAAATTATGTAAAAAACCCCAAACCAACCAACCAACTCACCCCAAAAAACCCCAAACAAACTCTAAACCTTTCAAGGTAAAACTGTAGGTATGTGGGACCTTAAAATCTTTGAGACCATGGAGGTTACTGCATCAAAAAAACAGATTAAAAAAAAAAAAAACCAACAAAAAAACCTGTATAAAAAAAAAGTCAGTTAATGTGCTTGGTAACAGCAGGTTATCCTTGTGAGTTGTTTTTTTTTTTTGTTTTGCTTTTTTTGACAATGTCTCTTAAAGCATGACAGTCACCCAAGCCCCTGCTTGGTGTCTGGAATATGACTGGATGAGAGGCATTTCTGTAAAGTAGCTCTTTCTGATGTCCAGCTCAGTGGAACTAGGACTAGGCTTAATTTTAACAAAAGAGCAAAATAAGCCTTTTTTTTTTTCTTTCCTTTTTTTAAGAAGAATTTCTAGAAGAGGAGTCTCTCCCCAGTGGAGAGCTATCGCACCAGATAATCGAACTTAGAGACATTAAAAGACATCCTGTTCAGAAAGCCCAGAGAAAAACTGTGTTTTATCTGCCCAGAGTAAGTGGATGCCACTTTTTTTTTTTTTTCCAACTTCTAAAAGAACAAAAACGTAATAAAAAAAAATATATTACAAAAGGCACTACTGAGCTTGCAAAAGCACTAAGTGCAGTGTTGTAGTTTGTCCTATGGAGGGGGTGCACAGTTTGTGTACGGAACAGTCACTGCCGTGTGACGGGGCCAGACTCGGCCCCGGGGCTGGTGGGACCCTCGAGGGGCAGCTGGGCCGACCCCTCCTGCCTCCCACTGACCCCTCCTGCCTCCCACTGACCCCTCCTGCCTCCCACTGACCCCTCCTGCCTCCCACTGCTGTCTCTAGGCCTGGGACACTTCCCTGCCAGCTCCGAGGTGCTTCCTCCCCGACTGTGAGGCACCAGCGCTCCCAGATCCCTCCCTTCCTACCGGCACAGCCCTGCCAGAGCCTCACCTTCTCACCACATTAATGTTGTAACAATAGATAAGGTCTTCTTTTTGTGTTTTTTTTTAACCTCAGAGCTCTGTTCCTGCAAGCCTTTCATGCAACATTATAACCATGAGGCTTGATACGGAAAACTCTGGAGTTTTGAAAAGCTTCCTTCACTCCCAGCACTGCGCTGTCCAAACACGTCATTCTTACGGAAGGCTGAAGAACAAAACTATCGGCTGCTGTAACAAAAACTCATTACCATGTCAAGGCTGGAGACGCAGTAAAAGCTTACATTTCATGAAAAGTATTTTTAGTCCTCACTCCTCTGTCTTTGCAGTTGGGAAATAAGGAGCCACCTCATGGGCCACTGGCTACCACACTAATATATTACAAACTAGACCATTAAGGTATCTTGCTGGTAAATTTGCTGAGATTATTGCTCACGTGCTTTTGTGCAATAACTATTAAAGTCTGCTAATGTTAAAAGCTTCTGTGGGGGGGAAAAAATCAGCTAGTTTTTATGTTTTGTTTTTTTTTTTTTCCTAATCTTTACTCTACCACTGAAAGGAATCCCAGCAGTTTTACAGCACTGGGGAGATCCCGGTGTCGGTAACAAAGAGTGGCGTTCTCTGTGCACGTACACACGGACAGACAGGTGAGTGTGGAGGAACTGCCAGCCCAGGCTGTTGGCTACAAACACTCTGCTTATGCACAGGGGTCCCACAGCCCCATTTCCCTACGAGGAAGAATTCCTTGCATTTCCCAGGCAGGTTTTGGCCTTTTCGCTCTCAGGGCTTCCCCTGCACGTAGGAGAACGTTTCCCTTCCTGCCATCCCTTTCCTCTCCTGAGGTTCTGTTTCTGATGATGTTTTTCCTCGCCTGTCCAAGGTAAAGAAAGGCAGCTGAGGGCCATGTGTTCACTACAATAACAGTAACTAGTGCTGGCAAATCCCACCATTGCTAAGGGAGGGCTCAGCTCACCGTGTTAGTGGCAACAAGGGTTAATTTGTAGCTACTGGACAACTGCACTGCCATGAACTTGCACGTCACCAGTACTGGTCTATCTCGGATGTGGCATTAAGACATATATTCCATTTTTTTTAAACATACAGTTGTCCTCCCACTGAGGAAAAAAATAAATAGCCGAGTACAAACCTCATGTCACTCGAGTAACATTGTAGTTTTTCCCCTCCAACCAAGCAGTGCCATCACAGGTGCAGTCCGGGCCGTGCCTGGGGCTCAGTGGGCGGGGGGCTCTGCCAGGTAGCGCTGCTTGAGCAGAGCCTGGTGCACCGCGGCCGGGCTGTAGCGCCCGGGGCTGCCCGGCTCCGCGGGCACAGAGCTGACCCCGCCCTGCCTCCCGGGACTGCCCGCTCCGGGACTGCTTCTTCCTGAGCTGGGGTACGCTGACGCGCTTGCAAGGCCAGCAGCCGTCGTCTGGGAGCGGAATTTTGCCTTCACAGCCGGACTGGGCCAACTGCAAGAAACAAGAAGCGATTTTATATAAGCACTTCAACTCAGAATCACTATATACAGTCAGATTTTTTCCTAATAAGAACCAGAATTTAAAATTTCTCTGAAAGCAGAGCAAAATATCTTCGTTAAATTAAAAACTCTTTTCTGTTAAAAACCTTTCCTTTTTTCCCTAAATTTCATGTTAAGCAAGGCAGAATGACCAAAGGCTGTTTCTAGCATCTGTTCTTCCTTTTATATGTGACAGATATGACTCATCTTAAGATGTGCCACTTAAGAGCCACTACAGAAAATATGCTACAGGTACAAATATTTGGTAAGATTTCAATACACCCACGCCCAGCTGTAACTGATCCACGCTCGCACAGCTTATTTAAAACCCTTTGAAAACCATTTCCTCCTGACAGACCTGCTGGTATCTGCATTGTTTGGCCTGATTTTTGCAGTCAAAATCCCACATCCCTAAACTCCAAGAGATGGAGTGTCATTTCTTTTGGCAGAGGCAGCGCTGCAAAATAAAGGAGGCGACAGAGCAAGCCTTGGCATCGTTAAAGAACTGCACGAATTTACTCACCTGACAGAACAGGGATTACACCCAAAACCTCAGCTACACTTTAGCACTTCAGAAGAACAACTTGCACCTTTCGGACAGTGGAATAAGAACTGACCAGCCTGACAATTAGATTGTTTCTTTCAAAAAATTAGTCAAAAGACGAGGGGATAAGAGAATTTGACTTTGAAAAGTGAAGTGGTAGAAGGACACCCTCCTGTCAACCAGAGTAGGAAAACAATTCCCTGTTTCTAACTCCACTTTCAATCACAGAGAAATCCTGGTGAGTTTTGTGTTTCCAGTACTTGCTGGCCCTATTTCAGTGCACTGTTTGAAATACAGAGGCTGAAGGAAGCTGCTTTCTTTCCCTGTTCTTAGCACGGGGCAGCATCTCCCCTTCCACTCCATCTGCACTCCCTCCAGCCCTCTCACGCCTTGCTTCAACCTTTTCCACAGCATTCCTCTTGCTCCAGTCTGTGCTACCTTAACACAGCTGTACTTCTCAACTCCTACTCTGAATTTTGTGGCCAATAAAGCCAGTCAGTTATATTTTTAAAACAAGCTCTGACAGAGATTTAAAGGCTCTGTCTTTAAAGCATATTTTGAAAAATTCATGTTTAATGCCCATGTTGAGAACTTCTTAGCGGAAACAGTTCTCGTAATAAGCAGGATTTCACACATTTAAGAAAGCTAAAAGGAACTAAAAAGGAGCTAAAGAGAAAAATCAGGTCAGTACAGGTCACTAGATGCTTTCTGTTCCTGCCCCCTTTCCAATCGGGTATGTGGTTCTTGTTTTCCAAGAACTTTATCCTGACTGTGTATAAACTGTTGGCTGTCTAAGCAAGGGACTCCTCAGTGCTCTGGCCAATGTCTGTCACAACGGAAATAAACCTTTATGTCAGTAAAATTACCACAGGGAGCCACTTGTGTGAAAAACTGTCACTTTGGGTCCCCAAAGCCATCAATAATAAAAATAAAACATATAAACGGCATAACATGTCTTCAGGCCTCCCAACAGAGGCAGCCTGTCCCCCTTATTTGTGTGGCAAAACACGACATCCTCTCAAAAAACTCAACACACACCATCCTTCACACAAACAATTCCTTTGGACTGGGGCAAGAAAGGGTAAAAATAAAAACAGTAATAAAAAGATGCCTGAAGATGTTAAATTCACCTTAATACCCCTCTGCACAAGCTAAGTACTGCAAAGCAATACAAGTTCCTGCCCTGCATCCACAACAGGGATGAGTTACCAACCATCAGCACAACCACTGCTTGTGGACAGACACGAGCCAAAAACGCCTGTGATTAACTTCAGAAACACAGTCACAGTTAACAGTCCAATATTTAAAACGAGGCTTTGTGAGCATTTGACTGCATTTGCAGCAATACCTTTGCCTGTCAGAGGAGGAGTAGGACTGCACTGCCAGCTTCCACTTGGAAATCATCGGGTATTTCTGTGCATCAATCTCTGCTGCTTCTAGAGCTGCCAGCACGTCACCATCCAGCTTCGAGGGCTGCTCCCTAGAACAGAGACACAACTGCATGGAAAGGGAGCTGTGCATTTGCTGAGGCAACAAAACACCCCAATTCCAAACCACTGTTTTTATATGAGCAAACAGATTACTGTGCTCCTCTACAAACACAGCTTCCTCAGGAATCCGTCCAGCAGCCCCCCCACCAACGACTGTGCCTCAGAATAAAAGCTGCTCTTCCTTCTGCTCTACGTTCAGGTAACGAGGTGCCAGAGAACTGCACAGCCTCTGTACAAGCACTGGGGCCCTTTCAGATGATTGTTCAAGGCTGACTGCGATCAGCGGTGCTTAGAGTCACATCACCTCCACCTTTCGACAAAAGCATTTTGTTTTGCAAACAGAAACCCAAGGAAAAATAAGTGTTCCAAATTAGGACAATCCTTACCCAAGCAGGAATAACTTAGAATTGTCACTTGCGGGTAAAGCCTTCGAGAGAAACTTCTGGGAAGAAAGTTCTTGACGCTGTTGTGCCTCCTTAGTCAGAATCCCAGACTGCCTCGACAGTCTCTCCTTTTCTAACGGCATTTTGTGTTCTGTCCTTAACTTGGCCTCTCCAGATTTTCCCGTAACACTTGGCTCAGAAGAACTTGCCAGTGACACTGCACAGCAGGCCTTGTCCAGAACTCCCTCATCCTCAGTTTTTCCCGTGATTTCACGAGATACCCCTGCAAGCTCCTGTTCTTGGAACGACAGGCTTTCAAACCCCGGCGTTAAATCGGAGACGGGCGATCCGAGACGTTCCTCCCCGCAGTGCGGCTGCCTCCTGTCGCCGATTATCCTCTCACCGGGACTGCAGAAGCCGTTTTTGCTGGAAGCAGCCTCCTTCTGGCAGTGCCGGGCCGTGGGGAGGATGTTTGCCGCCCGCCCCACGGCCAGGATGTCGTCGATGCCGGGCTCCCGCGCCGCCAGCGGGGGGCTGACGTTCCGCGCCGCGTTTTGCCTGTTTTTGATTTCCTCTAAGCTCATGTCATCGTCATCCTCATCCAGGAACGCCCCAACGGAAATGGAGTTGCAGGACTTTTTGCTCTTCCCTGTAAGCGATTAAGGGCAACACATAAAAGGACTTTCAACTAAGTATTCAGTAAATAAACTAGGAGCAAATACTCAATTTTTATGCCCTATTCTATCTCCTGAAGCCCTCTCTAATTTTATTTATGTAACAACAGCACGAACTAACCTGGCTGAAGCTACAAATGCAAAATGACAACATCACTGCTGTGTATTTTTTGGAAATAACATTTCCTATCCTAGTCATTTGAGAGCTGCATTTCCTCCACCCCCCACTTCAACCATTACCCAGCAACAAAGGGCAAAGTCAGGATAAAGCAGAAGAGGGCAGAGAAATGTTACTAACACAGAACAGCCTAAGTTTTCATCTCTTCCAAAGTACAAACCTTGTGACTAGTCCAGTGACTACCCCCCAGGGTCTTACTTAGGCCAGGTTTACCCCAGCACCAGAGCCCTTCTGGATCTATAACTGCACAAAAAGGGAGGAAGAAGCACAAAGATTTGGGACTAGTGCTGGCTTCCATGAACACACGGCAAATAGTGGTCTAAGATGGTATAGAAGCTTTCCTGGATTTTGCTCCTTGTCTTTCACCCTCAACTGTAAAGAATTATTCTTTTATTGTCAAAGGTTATTAATTCTGTACCCGTGGATTACAAAATTCTGTACTTTGGGATGAATTCCTAAATCCTCTGAGTGAAAAGATACCAAAGATAGAGGTTTTCTTATATGGATTTCATTTGGGGGCCATAATCAAATAAAGTACTTCATATGAGAGATTAAGAACATCCAATAAAGCCTATTGTACTTCTCTTACATTCACAGTGGTGTTGGCTACTTTTCCAACACTATAATCAGATTGTTTGGATAACAGATTAATAATAGCAACCACAACAGGTGAATAGACTTCCCCTGGGCACCGAGTTTTTTTCTCTCCCTCTTGTCCCCTGGCACCACCTGTTGTTTGCAGCAGCTGCCCTTTCCTTACCTGAGGGCTGGGGTGATTTATATCTGTTGCAGGTTTCATTTTCCCCTGTCTCCTGCTGAGCCTTTTCGCTCATTTCATGATGACTCAGGTAGTCTTCTAATTTTTGCAGCCCCTCCTGGGAAGACAGATCAACAAAACAGCCCAGAAATTCCCAGTATTCAACCCACGGGAACCCCAGTTCATGAGCTAACTCCCTGCAATAAATAAAATAAAACGGATCATTTGTGAAGACAGAAACAGCAGTTTGACAATAACTTTTCTGATCACATTCTATCAGCTACGAACAGGAGCACAAACGTGCAACAGGGCAACACAATTCTGCAACAATCAGTGGTCTGCACAAGCACAGAACATCCTCAGCAAACAAAGTATCCTCTCAGACGTTCTAGAGTATTTTTCAAATTTAATCTACTATTCTGCAGTTTGCAGCACAAACATTGCCACTTTTAAGCTGACTGTATCTAGACATCAGATAGCAACGAATTCCCACTGATGGAGACCAAATCTGAATGATATGGCATTCAGCAGCTTGTTCTATTTGGGAACAAGCAAGGAAGCTTGGGGTTTATTTTAAAGAATGAAATCCAGTCAGCTTTTAACAAAGTACATTTTTTCCATACGTTGCTGATAGAAGGTATTTTAACAGCAAGGACCCCCCTCCCCCAGCTTTTATAAAGCAGCACATTTGTATTAGGACCTTTTCATTCTGCTCCCTTTTAACAATCCCTCCCTTTCCCAGAACAAGCAGGCTGTGCGTAATTTTACATCTTCTGACACATTAGGCAAGCCAATGTTTGAGAAAACATTCCACATACACCATCAGTAACAGTTCAATTATCTCTGCTGCCAAAGCTAGGAAAGCCAGGTCTCCCATTTTAGCTATTGTGTTTAAACAAAAATACAGTAAAAACCCAACTACAATATACTTCATTGAATATTTCTGCAGTAACTTCTGCCCCCACATATTGTTCAGTAATGACTGTACTCTCAGCACAGTCGTTTGCTTTTAATTGCTCTATTATTACTTTTTTATACTGATAGTCTTTTAGATACCTTCCAACTCTTTCAACACCTCTCTCCAAATCAGATTTCCTGACATTGTGAAAGAAGCCAGCTCTCTCTCGAGGCGGAGTTTTCCAAAGCCTGCGAAACTCTTCGGCCTTTAAAAAAAACAGAAATAAATTAAAAAACTACCCCACCACCACGTGAAGCAACTCAGGCCTGGCCAAATATCTCCCTCTAGGTCTAGAAGACATTCAGCTGTTTGCTGTCCACGGGCAAAGAACTCAAGTTCTGCCACAGGGATTGCTCAGCTGTACCGCCACCAGGTCTGCCTGCTTTAATCTGTGTGCAGCAGGAAACACAAGCCTCTTGTAATTTTGCCACGTCACTATAATTTTATTTAATCACAAATGCTCTCCTGGTCACTGGTCTCTAGGATGCAAAGGGGATATTTTTACATGCACAGAATCACAGAATCAAGCAAGAATATATTCTTGCTGTCTGTTTTGAAGTTTGAATGCCTCAAGGGAATTTTTCTGTACAATTCCACACTTTTTGACTTCGTATGACAAAAATCACAACGATGACTAAGAATGGCATTCAGACATTAAAAATATCTGTCAGCAATCAAAATGATGAACTGTTTACACTCTAACGTAATACTTTTCAGAGTATAAATGGTATTTAAATTTCTGTCAGTTGACAGAAAAATGATCATTTAGAAGAAAAAACATTAAGTGTCTTGGTAACGCTCACTCTTGAAAAATTCAAGCATCAGATGACACAAAGTCGTCCACTGCATTTATTCAGCATTTTTAGAGCTGCCGTACTTCCTGCACATTCCGATTAGGCAAATGAGTCAAAGAAACACCTATAACTTCGTAATATACTTATCAGGTATCTAAGTATTCCTTCTGAAAACTAAAGACTTTGCTTTTCCACTATACAATCAATACCTTTCTAAATCCAACCCAACACCTACTACTTGGTCATCAGTTTTTCCACCTAGAAAATACATAAATGTTAATTCAACAAGGAGAGGTGATAAACTGCTTCTAACATCCAGGGGCACTTTCTAGAAATTAGATAAAGACACAGTTCAGATTTTTCAACCCGATTCATGGCTGCATTGAAAGGCTTTGCTCCATGTTAGAAAGGTACAGCAATTATCTGTAAGAAATTAAAGGTCTGACAAAGGCGCTCTTTGAATAATTCCAAGAGGAAGAAAAAAACTTTGACTGAACTTCCATTCTTCTTCTTTACACCACGTTCTGTTTTCAGCAATAAAAAAATATTTACAGGTTTGTGTGCTTCTCCACGGAGGAAGAACAATCTCCTCACGAAAAAGAGCTACAATCTGTACCAGGAGCGAGTTACACCACACAAGGAACTGTGCAGGATCTTCCAATGGTTCTTCATTCACCAAGAAGAAAAAACAGGCATTAGAGTGATACAAAGTTCTCTCCTTACCTTTGAGGGGCTCATGGGGCCTGCAAAAGCTCTTATGGACAACACTGGGTCTTTGGGGCTGCCGGGGTATTTAAACAAAGGCCTTTGGGGACCATCATCCATCTGATCTGGTGACCACGGCGCTCCAATGACAGGAGCTGAGGAATTGTCTTCTGCTCTCAGGAGTGGCACATAGTAGCGGCCTGAAACAAATGACACAAAGCTTTCTTAAGAAGTTTATGTTACATCAGCCTGCTGCATCTTCCTGGGGTGCACCCAGACACCCATCTGACTTTACCTCATTAGTAAATTCAGTTGTAATTCAAACTCACTGTTTCAGTATTTATTGCCTGCTTTACAGACGGTGCTCGAGCAAGGATGCACAGAGCCCTGCCCTCAGGGTCTTCAACAAATTGCAGAACCTCTTTTTGCAACCCCCTGCGCACACATGTGACAGGGCAGAGGAAGTGCCGTGTCCAAGAAGTGTGACAGATCCACCTCCTGCCCTGCAGGGGCTTTTGTTTGGTGCAGATGGAACGCTCTGCTCCAGCCTTGCTGCACGAGGGCCATGCCCTCAGTGCAGAGCTGAGAGGGCAACCTTGTGACCCCCACACGGAGGGTTCTCACCACAGCACTTGGAACACAGTGAGTTTTCTGTTCCTGCTGTTTTAGTTTCCCTTTGGTACAGCAGCACCATTCATGAACTGCTCCAGAAAGCACAGAGAACAGGAAACAGCAAAGAGCCAGAATACGTGTCTGATACAGCACAAAACTCTGCATACGCACCTTTCAAGTACTCTCTCAACTTTTCTTTCAATTCTGCAGATTTATTCTTGCTTCTTTCACAAACCACCTGTTAATATAAGTTGAGCTGTTAGTCAAGCATAAGACCTCATTTTCAAATCAACTGTAATGTGTGTTCTTGAACAGTCACAGTAGTGGCCTCTACCCATCTCATCCTGTACTTTTAATTCATAGAAGACCAAGCCACTAAAATACATCCACATCTCTAAAATCTAAAACTTTTTCACAGATACAGTCAACATAAGATACTTCTAATGTTATCAAAAATTTACACTTTATTCATAACACTAGCACCTTACTACAAGCCTTCTATCTACAGCACTCACTAAATGTTTGAACATGAAAAACATTGATTAGGCATAACATTTCTGGGTTTGTTGAGGACATGGAGAGACTTACTTCTGCTGGAGTTTGATCATATTTGTTTCTTGGATTTTTCACAATAGCTGGGTGTGAGGTAAGCACGTTAACAACATCCAAATTCCCAAACTTGCAGGCAAAATGCAGTGGAGTATCAAATCCCTGCAGTGGGAAAAGGGGAAAAATTCATATGCATTTAGAAAGATGATAAGGTCAATTTGACACACATTTGACTTTGAAACTGGGAGAATTAAATAAATGCCCTGACTAATAATCCAGGCTCTTGATAAACCTTTTCCCACCATACTGCAGGATAATGATTATTAAGACCCACAGAATTCATGAGTGGCTCATTTTGCTACAAGTGTCCCCTTCTGTCTTTCCATCTCACTTACACATCCTTAACACCTTCCATTACTATGACAACCAGGTCACCAGCCAGATCTTACCATTTTATCTGGTGTGTTAAGGTAAAGGTCAACAATGTACTGGATGCGATTCTTCAGCATGGCATCGTTATCGTCTGGGTACATCAGCCTCATAAACTCGGGATTTTCCAAAGTGTCCAGCAGTAACTGGCAGATACCAGGTTGATTCTCCTTGGCAGCAACATGCATGACATTGTACCTACACCCTTCCTGGAAAAAACCCACCACCATTAGAATGAACCAGAATCTAAACAGCTCCCTTACCCATACACGTAACTGATTTCACTGTCAAAATACAGAGGTTCCCACACTGAGCCTTATACCAATATTTTTGTAAAGACTAATGCACCTCTACACCCACATTATTCTCATAATTAATTCAATTATTCTTATACTCAGCTATAGTCTTTTTCTACACGTAGGGCAAAACTGTGGCAATGAAGATATATCTAGATATGACAATAAAAGGAGGTAGGAAGTTGAGTGTGTAAAAAGAGCAAGAAAATGTGTATATATATACACACAGATACATATATATATAAAATTCAGCTGGACTTTGTTGTATTACACAAAAAATGTTAACAGCTTCACAAGGCCGGTCCGACAGAAGGCATTTGTTAGGTAAGACTGTCAGTGTTTGCTAAATGGCACCTTATACATGGTTTTGAAATTTAATAGTGGTGCTTAGGTAAGCAGTGCTGTAGGAACAACTAATTACAGCCTGGGCCCTACCCTGGTCTTTAAAATCAGTCTGTTTTTAAAAAGATGGCAATTATTTGGAGGAGATCAATACTATATGAAGACAAGACCATTCTTTCACGACTGAATAAAACCGTTCTTCACCTGCAGAACTGCACACAGTGCCTTTAGCTCTTCTGGAGCAAAGAGAACTCTCAGCCTTCATGGGTGACTTACACAGCACAGAGAACTGCCTGGCTTCTCTTCATTTTCAGCTACTTTCACCAAACACTGAGAAACCTTGCACTGGCTGAAACAAGATCTCTTGAAGGAAAGGTGGGAAACATTCCTTCCAGCTCTGCTTTCAGGTCTCAAAAGCCACATCACTAAACAGAAATGTGGATTTTCCTATTTTGTTGGGTTTTTTCACCTGTACCACCGTTGGGTTGTCTCCTGACCCGATCAGATAGCGAGGGTTACTCCAAATCAGTTCTGAAAACGTTGCTGTATCTCCCTTCTCGACAGCTTTCCGAAGTTTAGCCGTGAGATCTTGAGTGCGTGGACTTTTATAGCTGTTGGCTCTCTCCTTGTTAGCAGTTTCGGTTTCAGGGGAGCACAAGCCATCTGTCAAACACAAATCACTTGTTTCTAGATACATTCTAGATACATTCAGTGACCACTGCTTTCAGACACAGGCCGTGAAAACAAGCTTTTAATCCAAACTACACATTAATTTTGCATCTTTAATGTACAGGAGTAAGAAACAGAGGACAATAACAAGACGTTTAAATACACCAGCAGTTAGTAATAGAGAGGCAGAGGAAAATGATTAATCATCTTGTAAAACTGTTTCAGGCTTTAATAGGGACTGGTAAGTTCTATAATTACCAGTCTACTCCCATCCAAACTTAAAAGCAAAATTCAGCAAGAGGTAACAATTGCTTCTGCAGTTCTGTGACTCCTGGATCCCTTTAATCTAGCAACTGGGAACACTGGGAGGTAGGATCAGTGCTTACCATTTCACTTCTGAACTTACAAATATACTTAACAATTAAGTACAGTTTTAATACACTGTGCAATTTTATCGGCGTCTTATTAAACCTGAAAAGTCCTGAAGTCCATGAGTAAAACCAAATCCTAACAAATAAGACCATGGACTACTCAGCAATGTATCTATGCAGACCATGACCCACATTTCAGCTTTAGAAGAGTAACAACGTTTTTTTCATCTAAAACAAACGTTGTTTTACCTTCAGCTTATCAAGGTGCTTCACTCTTCGAGCTTTTCCTGTTATCTGTATATTGGTAGTCAGTTGTTGCTTCTTCTCTCACAAAAATGAACAGACTATATAACATCTACTGCAGAGAGATGAACCTCCTCACCTACCTCTGTTAAATGATCCCATTTTCACAGGGGACAAACACAAGGAGGACTTGCTGGGAGATGGGAAATAATCACAGATTCCTTTAGCAAATTTCTCAGCATCTTCTCTGTTTGTAAAAGCCTTAAAACGGGAACCCTTAATCATTTTAACAGCTTGGAGAGCTTCCTTTTTATCTTCATAAACATGTACTCTCTCTGTAACACAGAACAACCACAGTTACATTACTTCAATAATCTCAGATTTGATCCTAGAAACAGGTTACAAAATTGTCAGGTTATCCTTCCAGTAGGAACCGCTACGGCGGAACACCTGAGATGTCTTAGAACCGTGTTTCTACGTCTCAGAAGATCAAATAAATACTGCTCACAGAAACAAAAAAATACTGTCAGCAATGCTTACAATCCTAATGCAGTGGTGTTCATATCCCCTGCTACATAAAAAAGCCCTATTTAGGCATGACTGTCAAATGCTTCTCACTGGCAATAAGGGAAATGAGTATTTACCATTTCTAGCCAGTATGTCATCATAAACTGGACAAACCCCGTAGAACAGTGGAGGATCTCTGGATGGTGTCTGAGCGCTGCTTTGTGAATCAGCACTTCCCGCTCCACAGGCTGGAGCCGAACAGTTCGTGTGTGTCACCGCATCTTCTTCGGGAGGGTTCAGGCCCACGCAGTACCCAAAGTCTGTCTCCTCGGCAGCGCTTCCATGGCCGTTGTGATTCGCTGCCGGGACGTTTTCAGCAGCCTCCTGTGGCAGAGCAGATCCCGTCTCCTCCAGTGCTCCCTGCTGCTCCAACAGCGCCTGAGCCAATTTCTTCTCAAAAATAAACCTCGTAGTTGCAGTAATGGGGCCACACTTGAGTCCTGCCCTCACAATCTCCTCTCTAAGCTCATCGGGGCCAAGCTTCTTCAGTTGGGATAGTATTGTATCCATTGTTATTTCACCTGCAGGGAAGGCAAAAAACACAGCAGAGAAACTGTAAAAAATATCACAACTTTTTGTCTGCTATTTAAAAGCTGTATTAAAGCCAAGGAAAAAAGGGTCTCCCAACAATTTCTCTGTTTTTTATGAGACTCTCACAGTGCAGAGAAGACAAAACACTTTTCAATGCAAGGCATTAAAAACGTTTTTAAGCTATCAGACCTATACCAAGTTTACTTCCTCCTCTATCAACTACTTAACAGTACAGCCTACAATTCATCCTCACTTGTCCTTTTCAAATTTCTTCTGGAGTGAAAATTCAATCCAGAATAATATTTCATTCCTGCCAAGAAAGGTACAACCTGTGTGTGCAATGCAGTACAAGGACATGGCAACTAGTCAAGCCCAGGAAGAGGGGCAGCACCTACTGCTAAAAGCAGAGCACTATTCCCACTATCTCCTGAAGAATTTCTACCTGACAAAAGATTAAGGCATAAGCATGATGCAGCAACCAGGGGAGGCTTTCTCTGGCCATGATGCAAGGTGGGAATTATGTGCACATGTTGTTTCCCAGGCCCTGTTTTGAGAGCAAACAGCCAGAAGACAAAAACAACTGATCTTTTCAGATCTCCCTCTCCAACAACAAGCAGGAGCTGGAAGAATTTCTCCCTTTCCAAAAGAATCCTTCTCTCTGCTGTGATAATACAAGTCTCCCTGTTCACTTCCCTCCATGTAATCCACACTGACAGCTTCTGGACTGGTCAGTCAGAAGATACGACAACCAACATACCAGTACAAATGTCTTGCTGTGAAAACCACAAATGAAGGAAATGCTGTGAAAATATACTTAATGCCAAACTTAAATAGACTTTCAATTATTACAACCTGACAGACACACAAGTTTGAGGGTTGCTTCCCTTGAGGGCTCTTTCCTTAGAGAGTTCTTGCTTTTTTATTAATGTCTGATTGTGAATGCCTGTGGTTAGAGAACCCTGTCCCTGAATATTTCAAATATGAACTGGAACCTTGCTGAAACGATGGGAAATGAGAGTATTTCCGCTCAACAAACCCACCACACGGCAGCAAAGCCACAGCTGGTGCTGCTGAGCTACCTCCCCAAAGGATTCCAGTTCCCTGATGACTCCTGAGCCTCCAAGCAACCCCATTGTTTCGATTATCTGACTTGGCCAGGAGACCGCAAAGACAGATGTGAAAGATCTTCTCACTCGTTTTCAATTCTTAATCGTCTATTTTTTAAAATAAATGTGCTGCCATTGTGTTTTAATCAAGGAATAAAATGCAGCCCTCAGGTCAGTCAAAGGAATATAAAAACTTGCTGTTCCAAGGATTTTCTTTTTGAGGCTGCATAACTGAAAAACACAGTAAAGATGAAAACTCAGATGTGAGGAAGTTTATTGGAAAACCAACTCAATGAAAACCCTTTAAGGAGTCACCATAATGCCTTAAAGAATTAACTCAGAAAGGCTCCTATTTTTAGGTTTCAGAACTAGCACAATCATTCTGCAGAAGAGCAGACCTGTACACATATATAATTCATGTATGGAGAACAGGCAGGAACACACAAAAATCCTTCCTCCTGCCTTGTGGTTAAGCAAAAAAAAGTGTTGGGAAGGAGTGAATTCTCTGGTTTCTTATGTTTTGACAGAACTTGGCACTTAAAATTTAATGCTCAAAATTTGCTTTCTCGTTATGTAAAAGAAAATATTTATTTTGTGTGCCTATTACAACTCTGGCACAACTAAACCAAAGCAAAATGGCAAAGCAGACCAACAGTGAAGAAATCAGTCTTTGGTTTAAGATCTACTACTAGGATTAAGAGTTTTCTACAATAAGCTTACTGTGGAAACAGGGAAAACATTGTTGGAAGGACAACACAGAACTCCCATGGAATCTGTGTTTGACAGTAAGATTTCAGCTACCCTGGGTAAGCACTCGATTTTAACCTGCATCACCTATTCTGATCTGTTCAAAACAGAAGGTGTGACCTGCAAACCTGAGAAACAGCAACTGCCTCTTTTAAGATAATCCTTCAACCGTTTGCTACCTGCAGGTACAAAAGGGGATTATCTGAACCTTAAAGTGCATTTTATGTAACTACAAATGATCCAGAGTACAGCCAGCACTGACGCAGCTCCCTCTTGCAGTTCAGCACACAAGCCCGTGCAAGTTATCTTTACAGACAGGAATAACTGCTTTAACAACCGCATGTTTGAGGGCTCTTCCAAAGCAACCAAAACCTGGAAGAATGGGCAGGAACTGTATTTTCCCCTGTCTCACTGCATCAGCACGAACCAAGCAGAATCTCTTTCCGAAACAAATTAAGACTAGTCCCACGGCAGAACGAACGGCTGACTTTTAAGGATGGCACTATTATTGTACTCCACTACTCATTAAACCCTTCAATAAATGAGTAACATAAGAAATATGATAATAAGAAAATATGGTATAAGAAAATAAGAAAACATGGAGGCTTTTTTTGATCGTCCTTAGAGGCAGGAATCGAGAGTCACATCGCGTCTTCGGCTGTATCGGGATTTGCACATGGCAGCACAACCGTGGCCGTGCCGGGGGGTGGATGCTTGGTCTGTACCGCCTGTGCTGCCAAATCAGCCAGCAGCGGTTCCGAACTACGCGGCTCAAAGAGAACCAACCGCAAAACAAACTCGGAATAAGCCGCGGAAAAACAAGAAAGGGGGGCGGGGGGGGGGGTTGGAAATAAGAGCAACTTCCGAAGGAAGAGAAACGCGCGGCGCTGGGAAGGGCAGGCCGGGGGGGGGGGCCGCGGGCGCGGGGGGGCCGCGCCGGGCCCCGGCCGGGACCAAGCGGAGCGGCTCGGCGGGGCCGGGAGGCGAGAAAGGCCGCGGGAAGGGTCGAGCGAAGGGAAGGGAAGGGAAGGGTCGAGGGAAGGGAAGGGCCGCGCGGCCTCCGCGGGCGGTGCCCGGTGCCGGCCCTCCCGCGGGCCGAGGGGCCGCGCCACCCCCCGACCTGCCCCGAGTGTCTCACCTGGGCGGGCCCCGCCGCAGCGCCGGCTCCCCGCGGCCGTGGCGGCGGCGGGAGCGGGGGAGGCGGCGGCGGGGGGCGGGCCGGGGGGGGTGGGCCCCGCCCCCCCGCCCCCCCGCCCCC
>JAWMRA010000036.1:7055817-7084815 GCA_035584735.1 Pseudotriccus pelzelni
CCCGGCCCGCGGCCCCGGGCGCGGCCGGTACCGCCGGTACCCCCGCGGCCTCGCGGCTTCCGCCGGCCCGCCCCGCGCCCGCCCCCCCCCGCGGCTCCGCCCGGCGCTGACGAGGCCCGGCCGCCTCCTCGGGCCTCACCGGCACAGCGGGCCGGGCCCGGGAGAGCCCAGGCGGCCGCGGCGCTGCTGCTGCTGGTGGTGCTGGTGGTGCTGCTGCTCCGGAGGGACACGCGGCGGAGCTCCGGGCGGCGCTGGGGGCGTTCGGGCCTGCCGGGCACGGCCCGAACCGCGGCCGCTCGTCCCTCGGCCGGCGCCAGGCTGGGCACAAGCCCTTTGAAAGGGCCTGCCTAGGAAGGAAGGCTCAGCCCGAGCATGAAGCTCGAAATGCCGCCCTAGTCCCGCCGGATAAGCCGGCAGAGGTGGAAAGCCATGAAGAAGGAAGCCCCTAACGCAGAAGGAAAGCAGTCCCTTCGGCGATAAGAACTGGGCATCCCCTCAGGCACAGCATTCCTGCCTCACCTACCTGTACCACAGCAGCGCCGTCACGTGCCGGGCGAAGAGTCTGTCCGTAAGAAAATAACATCCCTTTACACTGCAAGCACGTTAGAATCATTTCTCTCCTCCTCGTTGCAAATTAGAATCAAGATGACATTTTTGCGTTGTTCCAATTCGTACACTCGAGAAGTCGGCAAATTCAGGCCAAGGCATTGCGTTTCTTCCCTGACGCGTTCAGCTGACTGAGAAGAAATAAACGCAATACAAATGCAAGCACAGGGAAGTTTAGATGTGTGAAAAATAAATGAACGTAAAAATCACTGCCGAAAACCAAATCCAAGATGGTAACTCTTACAGGAGAAACAACATGGAGCCCTTTACCAAAAATAGTTTATTGCACAAAACTTTTAAAGGAATTCCCTATGCACATAATTTTTATAATCAACATGCTTTGTCTGATCATAAACATTAAATGTACATAGTGTAACTCCTCCAGCCCCTGGGTTATCCGTTCAAGAACATGAAATGATTAACTTGTATCTTTTACAAATACAGCCTAAGCAGACATTACTGAATGCCATGTATGAAACAGAACCATTTCATTTACAATATCCAGAACATCCTTCCCTTCCCTAGAAATCTGTGCATCTGTACTGGAAATGAGGCTGCCCAAGACTCAAGTGTTACACGTCAGAGACAGAGAGATGCTGATGAGCATTAGTAATTCCTCTGCACTGTAATTCCTTTTACATGAAAATATGTAAAGGCTCTGGTCACAATAAGTCACATGCGACTATTCCCACTTTCTCAACAAGGTTAATAAACGCACATCACAATCCTCTGCGTCACAGGAGTGAATCTGTCATCTTTAAGGTAAATTTATATTGATAATACTATCTGTCCCCAGCACACCTTTGATGTTGTCATAGCTAGCACTGAAACACCCATGCCACCGCAGCTCTCTCCTCTAAGGAGAAATACACAATCCGTGAAATTATGACCACCAGAACTTTCATCCCTGATATTACTTTACACATGTGAAAGTCTCACAGATTTCAGCTAGGATATTGCCTGAATAAAGTGTATGGGATCATTGTATGAGGGGATAAGGGGCTCAGCTGATCCCAATACAGTGCACAAATATTTCCAAGAAATCTGGAAGACAACAGAATGGAGCATTACGCAATGTTCAGCAATGCCAGAGACTCAGTAACATTTGTCTCCATTGTAGGGTTTGCTGGTCTTTGTTGTGATTTTTTTTTTTTTAAACGCACAGTTACTCAAGAGTCCTTCAAAACTCAACAGCATCCGAAACAGTAACGCTGCAGCATTTACCAGCTTTCAGCACTTGGGAACATTCTCACATTGCAGTGACATTTTTCCTTCATCAATAAGACTTGGTTTAGTAGGTAAGCAATTACTGAAGAAACAGACACAGGAAATACATTCTATTGCAGTGCTTGAAAAAGGAAAACAAATCTTTAAGGTATTATTCTTCAGACTTTCCTCTGATGTATTTGGCAGTACTGTGACAGGCAGAGGGGAGGCAGTTTTCCTTTCTACGACTAGTTTGTTTTATTGCCTAGACAGCAGAGACCTGCAGCTTTGCAGATCAAGCGTGCTCAGGGTGAGGCTTTTTAATAAAACAGCAACTACTTCTCCGGATAATTAGGAAACTTAACTGATGAGCTTCAAAGAAAAGGCCTTGCTTTTATCACACGCTGCTGCTCCTTCTAGAAGACTTCCCAATGACTTAGTGCCTCACCAGATGCTGACCCTCAAGTCTCACTGTCCGTCCTTCATTAAAGTAAATGACATGGTGCTTTTGTTTATAGAAAAAAACACAGGCTGAATATAACTCAAAAATAGCCAGTGACCAGGTACTTCCAGGAGCAGGTGGGTCACTGGGAATCTAATCTGTGCACAACAGCTCCCTCATCCTGACATGGGAAACACATCTAAGGGAACCGGATTGTACAGGCTCAGATGTCTTCAGGAGCTGGGGAGAAACGCAGCAGAGTGCAGAACTGATACAAAAAGGAGAGCAGGCATTCAGAACAACTATGCAGGTTAATAGCAATTCTGGCTTCTCTGATACCAGATAAAACCTTTATCCATACAACTGTTGCCAAACTTAACAGTTTAAAACATAATACAATCTTAACTGTAGGCAATGTATTTAATAAAGTGAACAGCAACATTAACGCTGCACAAGTGTTATTTTAAATCCTGGACATTTGGTAGTTTTTTGTCCTGAATATATTATTCATTACAGAGTTTTAATTTTTTCTTTAACAATACTGAGGTGTTTTTGTTGGGTTTTTTTTTTCTTCTTTGAGCTTAATACACAGGCAACTTCAAGAACATGACAACAGTGAGAAAATCAGTACCATTTACTCTACAAAGTAGACTGCAGCAGTATGCAAACGCTACCATGTCTAAGCTAGTCAGTAAAGCTTTTGACTTCTCTTTGAATTGTTTGGTAGATCTGTAGGATGGGCACCTAATGCCACACAAATGCATTTCTTCCTTCAGTTCCAAACCCCTGACTGTCAGCACCACTTGACTTTGATCCCAATAAAATATAAGTCAAAATCCAGTAGCTGAAGGGCATGAAACCATTCAGGATAAACACTTTAAGTTCAAAGTGTTCAAGTGGACTAGAGCTTAAATTGGTAATTATGAGAAATCAGACTTTAGATAAATATAAATGGGTTTGGGTTTTTTCTTAGTTTGCTTATTTTTTGCCTTACTGCTAAACAAACTGCAATACCCTTCCCGTTCCTCCACAACAACCAAACCCATCCAAAAACAGCGTCTCTCGGGAAAAATACATGAACTACAATTTTTTTTCCCCAGCCACTGAATCCACTTATACTTACTAGATTTTCTCCTTTTTGCAAACACCAAACTATAGCGGATATAAGTGACCTGTTTCCTTTATGTTTCAAAGGCAAAAACACTCTAGTACAGGAGTTGCCACTAAATCTCCCAGATAATGTCCCATGTACTTCGATTTGTGCTTTAGAACTCAGCACACCTGGCGAGGCAGGACCCCCCACTGGATCTCTGAATGAGGAGAGCGTGGGTTTATCCCTCACTCCAAACCACGTGGAGCAACGGGACCAAAGGGGAAGGAATCTGAAATGAGCGGCTTTCAAAATCACCTGGTCAAGGTGCTCTGCAGAGGGGCTGCCACAGTCCCAACACTCCCATTCATGGTGGACACCTTGTAATAGAGGGTGCAAAAAGTCGAGGAAGTGTGTGTGGGGGGAAGATAAAGCTATTAAAAATAATAATTTTATAGGCATTATAACTATGTCTTTTAAAGTAAAAATAATTACATTGCTGAAAGCTCTGGCCTTAGGAGCCAATTTCCCTAAGCCATTGGTACAGTATGTCGAAAAAGAGCAAACTTAAATGTAACATTAAAACAATGACAGTAACAAAAACCCTCACGTCAGCCTTAACTTACAGTATATACGCATATTAAACCAGATATTCAAAGTCAGAAAATTATGATCTTTTTCTTATATATATATATACTTACTTTTTTTTTTTTTACACTCATACTTTTTCAAGGGTGTCTACTTCAAAACTTGAACTAAAAAGGTGCAAAGTGTTTGTGCAGTGAAGCAAAGCTCACTACTGGCCTGCGACTGTAAGAGAAAAACCGGTGCTTCAGAAAACATCCCAGGCAGCTCTGCCAGAGACACCAACTGCTCTGCAGGGCTCGTCTTTAGAGTCTTGTTTCTTCTGCTATAGGTCAGAGGTCGTCTTCAGAACTGGAAATAGCTTACAATGACTTTTTTTTCCTCTTTAAATACAGATATCTATAATCTGAACTTTGAGAGTAAGAGAGGATGTTTAGCATATCCAGTTCTCAACCACTGCTAGTGGCTGGACATGAGAACTTACTGTAATTTGGCTACAACCAAAGATGGGAGAAAAAACAACGCATCATTCTCCCCCCAAATAAAAAAAAGAAAAAAAACAAACACAAAAACCTAGATGTTACAAAATTAACAGTAGTTCCTCAGTAAAATCACCCAGATTGAACAAATACAGACCTGGAACCAGATGCTCCTCTTGACCTCATTTTAAACCTTCATCTGAATCTCTTACTAAACCCTCAACTGAGCTAGATGCAGCACTTGGCAGTCCTCAGCATGACAGAATTATTATTGCAAGGTTTCAAACCTTGGAATAGCACGTTCTGCATTTACTATTACCTCAGTTTCTCAAATCTGTGCCTTTGCTTCTACAGGCAAAAGCACAGCTCTGAACACCATTTAAAAAAATGAAATAAATAATTTTTATAAAGATTTGTTTATACACTTAAAGCAGTAGGAAGAAAGACAACTGATAAGGAGGTTATAGTGTCAAACCTTCCTTGTCATTAACACTACAATTCTCTTTCTTTTCATCTGCAGTAGGAATCTCCTGCTGGTCTGACGCAGTTGCAGGACTGGTAGAACCAAGGTCCATTAACTTCCCCTCAATCTGAGTCCACGAAGACATCGACTCGTGTACTGTGATGGTGTGTTCCTCCATCTGACGCTGAAGGCTGTCCATTTCCTGCCTTTGAAAGTATTGACAACAAAGAAGCAAAAATTAACAAGCACAAAACTAAAAGCTTGATCAAAAGTTTACTTTTCTGATTCCTGGTATCTGCTCTACCTGAGATATAGCCGTAAACAAGAGAAAAAAAAAAATCTACAGGAAGCTTAGGAATTGTCTTCTTTAATTTAGGAGCAAAACAAATACAATCTGCTTAATTCAAAAGCAAGGGCCAACAATGCAGCAGCTCCTTTGCTGCACATCCTCATTGCCAGGGATGAGGCAGCACTGTTTGCTCAGGAGAGGCACTTGGTGACTGCAACCTGACCCACGGTGCTCCTGCAGCTACGGAACAACCATAACATGGGAGGCAGAGGTGAGGGAAGCAGCGTGGAAAGTGCCCTCAGGCACGTGGGGTGATTCTTGGGGTTGCCCTGTGCAGGGCCAGGAGCTGGACTCAGTGACGCCTGTGGGTCCCTCACTCCCTCAAACATCCTCTGAGCTGGTAAGAGTAGCTCAGTTCTCCTTATAACCTCAACCCTCCACCTCCCTGAAGTTGCAGCTTTTCTGTGCCTTGCCTCACATGTTTTTGCACAGACAGTAGAGACCTGTTACCACACAGTAGAGACTTATTACCATCCCCACTGCAAGCAGCCTTTCTGATGTTGGCAAGAGAGAAACACCAGCTTCTCCACCAGCAAAATCTGGTAATAGTTGTTTTTGGTTTGTTCTGCTGTGTACAATTTAGGATGGACATTCTGTCTAGTTTATTGTAAAGTCTTCTTTTGCCATGGAAATGGCCACATAAGCAAGCACTTACAATGACAGAACATCTTACTGTCCTAAATATAGCCCTAACAAAAGAATTCATTTTACACATCCTGTTTTCCCTTAGGCTGGCAGGTGGTTTCCTGGGAGCATTTTTAAGACTATGGTTGAAAATAACTAACTAACTAACTAAATAACTGAGGTCATACTTTAGTTGCCGGAGACAGCTGTTCAGGTTTTTCAAAGGCTCCTTGCTCACAGCTGTCGATGGTTTCAGCAGTTCTTCCAGCAGGGCAGCAGGCACTGGACAATCAGGAATCTTGACTGGAGTCACAGGATTGGAAGAGTTATTCTCTCCTTTGAGTTCCTTCCTCTGGTTAAAGGAAAAAAGTCAGAAATACACTTAAGTTATTTCATCGGTGTAATTTTTGCTACCTAGAAAGAGTCTCCCATCACACTTCTGGTACGTATCTGCATTACAGAGCAGGGATCACAGGCACGTTCAGGGAGGTAATTTAGGAGCATTAGCAGAGTATTTTCCTGTACCCTACAATGTGTGTTCTTCCTATCTAAATACCTTCTTCATCTTGCCATGCTTCAGGTCCAACTTCAGTTGCTGGTTCTGCTGCAGCAGTGACTTCATGCTGTTCTTCAGTTCAGTCACTTTGGCCTGCAGCATAAACTTGTCCTTCTGAGTCACTGCCAGGTCTTCCCTCACCATCTCCAACTCAGTCTTGATATTCTAAATGGGAAGAGAATCAATGTGAGATAAAGAAACAGTATAAAAATTCCAGCCAGCTATTGGTTTTATAACTTTTTTTCAGTTTTCAGGGGAAAACCATCATTCCATCAGAATCTCCACTGGCTGCAGATTAAATACCTGCAAGACAACTTGCATCCCTTCTAACTCCTTGTGGCTGCGCTGTTCAGTCAGGTCCAGCTGCTGCTTGAGTGTTTCAATTTCTCTTTCTTTTCGTTCTACTTCCCACTTGAGGTCTTCCACCTACCAGGGCAGATTAAAAAAAGTATCTTTAGAATTATCAACAGGTGTAATCAACCACAAAACCTAAAATATATTCTTACATCTCATGAACCATTCCTGATTCTAGGAAAACCTATCAACACTTCATTAAAAATGCTGAATTAAAGACAAAGTCATACAGAGCAATATAAATAGGGATGAACACAGTCAGCGTTCACTTCTTACCTCTTGGCTTACTAGAGGCTGCTCACTGAGCTTCTCATCCAGGTTCTTCTGCAGAAGTTGGAGCTGAGACCTGGCTTCTGCCAGCTCTTGCTGAAACTGTGATACCTCCTGGGAATGTTTTTCATCCTCTGCCCTGCACAGCAGGATCAACAGACACAGCAGTTACTCAATCTGTCCTTTAAAACTAGCACTTCATTGGGTTAGCCTTGTAAGTGCCATGACAGTGCACGGAACTGGCTAGTTATAGCTTTGACTGAAGACTTTGCCAACACATTCACAGCAAGAGTTAAATCACAAGAAGAGTTTATGAAACAGATAACTGAATATTGAAAAAAAAAATCCTTAAGCACTGGTAACAGTCCAGTTTCAAACAACTGATCATGCAGTAAAAAAATCCAAACAAAAACCTGTCAGCAATTTTGCTTTGCTTTAGGAAGAATAGGGTTAACCTTATATCCATTCTCATGAAGCTCTGACGACTTCTTACAATTTAAGAAGACATCTTCTATACAAGCACACAAATTGAATTTTAATATATTGTGGAATATAGTCAACAATCAAATTAATCTTCTATGTAGTTTGTCAGGGATGTGAAAGAGATAATAACAGGATATATATGAAATGCTAATCCTTACTAGTAACATGAAATAGTGCAAGTCTGTATTGAAAGAAGAAAAAAAAGCAGACAGTGAAGCCTAAATGCAGTGCACTTCAGGTCTAACTGAATGATGAAGGGAGGAAAATGCACCTCACAGTCAGGCTCTGAACATTCAACATTATCCACTCCAGAGGGTCAAAGCCAAAAACGCACTAACCTACGGCTTCTTTCAGAGGATTTAATTACCGCTCTCCAAGACCTTGCCCAAGAACTTTACTTACTGCAGTTTGTCCACTTCAGCCTGCAGGGCCTGGACGAGCAGTTCTTTGGCGTGGAGCTCCTTCTTGACCTCGCTGAGCTCCAGCATGGCCGCCCGGTGGTGCCGCCGGTTGTGCGCCGCGTCCGCCTTGGCCGCTGCCTCCTGCAGGACACAGAGGCAGTTTGTCTTTGCTTTATCCCTGCAGGTGAGCTAGGCTAAACTCAAGAGGTAGACTGTGCAGCTGTTAACATTTTCTGTCTAAAACGCTTCGGTACTGGTGTCTTTATTAATGCTAATGGCGATTAATAACGATATGTGACTATAACGGAAGGAGCCTGTTTGCCAGACTGCTGCTTCACTGTGAATTTTGGGATGGAGCATCATCACTTCAAGAGGTCTCATGCACTGCAAGTCATAATTTCTGGACAGTCAATAAATATGACTAACACGGGGCACAACAAAGACATCCCTGATCTTTCAACCACTAGCCATGATGACAAAGACCCTGCAGTCAGCAGTTACAAAGCATGGGTTTTGTTTCAAGATGCTTTTAAAATACATTTAAATCACCTTCTAAGTAAAAAAAAAAGATAAGCCATTACCTGCTTCTGAAGGTCTTTAACTTTTAACTTTTCTTTCTCTAAGGAAGCCTGTAAAGCCTGGATAAGTTGTTGCATTTGCTGATCCTCTTCCTCTTTCCGCTTTAGCACTGCCTGAACCTGTAGCACATCATCACAAAAATAAATGCACATTTTGTGGGGGCTCACTGGAAGAAGAGGCAATACAAACACAATGCAGAGATTGCAAAGACAACTTTCTGTCTCTCTCACTGATCACTCCTTCCATGTGGTACCCTTTAACCTTAAACTGCTGTGGTTACACGGCAGCTCATTGCCTGCAGTCCCATTTGCTTATACCCCATGAACACATTACTACTGGCATAAAAATTGTCCACCTCAATGAATCTGCATGTAACACAGTCTACATGCTCCAGCTACCTAAAGTGAGCCACACTTTCACCCCTGCAAACGTTACAGTGCAACTCTGATAATCTGTTTTTCAAAGGAAACAAAGCCCCATTTCTGTCTCTGGTTTAGCCCCCCCATATTGCTGCTGTTACCCAACACACGGGGGGACCCAGAGCTGGAGAAAATGCACCAGCTTTGTACCCCATGAGCTAGTTCCTTTCTGAAGTTGTTCCATCAACAAGTCAAGTACCTGCAGATTCAGCTGTACCAAGTCTGCCTCTCTCTTGGCCAACGCTGTTTCGAGGATATTGTTGTGCTCCCGCAAAGCAGCGTTGGACTGACTGAGACCTGTAAGTTTTCCACGCTCATGCTCCAGTTCAAGGGCCAACTTCTTATTAATTTCTTCTAAACGTTTTATCTTCTTCCTGAAGCCTCTAGATTCCTGAAGCTGCAGTCAAAGAAAACCACAAATCTGTCAAACATAACCAGATCACTCCAGTCTATCACACAAAAAAGCTGTGAGTTGAACTCATTAAACGTCTTGCTTTTCCAGAATGGGATTTCGTTTCTCTTTTCTTTTTTAATTTTTTTAATGAACATTAAATGTAAGTTCGCTTTGATTTTTTTTTGTGTTGGAAGACTAAAATGCTTGCTAGAAAGCAGAATCCAGGGGTATGGTTAGGTGCAGATCAAGAGTAATCGATATAATTTTTTTGTGTAACTCTACAATTGAACACCACCACCCTGCCCTCAAAACCATCGGGGATCCATGACTCCAGATAGTTCCAAAAGCTAATGAGTCGTGCATCCTCAGTGTCTCATGACCAGACACAGCTGGTACCTAATACAGGAACTATTTTTCTCTCTCATCCCTTTTCCCTTTACGACAATGACTCATGAAACCACGAAGAGCCAGCACAAGGCAGCAAAATTTCCAAGGATTCCTGACATGATGTTTCCTATCTAAGGTTCTGGTTTCCTGCACTGTTGGAATAAAATCACAGTCCTAAAATGTCTCCCTGTCTCCCAGGCACTTTATACTCATCTACCAAGCAAATTCAAGCAATCACCTCATCCTCAAGTTCCAGCACTTTCTCTCTGTACTCTTCAAGCTCCTGGCTGGTGAGTGAAATCACTTCTTGCAACTCTTTTTCCAGCATCAACTTACTGCTGCTCACAGCTCGCAATTCTGCCTTCAGAGCTTGAATCTTTTCCTAAAGACAAAGAGATCACACGTGTGGTTAGTGCATCACCCATCTGCAGGAGTTTTGCTGTGGTTAAAAGCCCACTTCCCTAACAAATGCAAAATGAGGTGCTAGTGTTTAATTTAAAGGTCTTGCTCAGAGCTTTCCACCTCTGCATCCAGCTACCGCTGTTAGTGTATTTGATATCCTGCTCCACTGGTCCAAGGAATTGGAGCTTCCCCCAGTAAATTAATTTTCTTATCACAGCCATAACATACATGAATAAGTTATGGTTGCCTTGAAAAACTTCTAACTCAATGAGTTCAATGAGAAAAAAGCAGTAAGACTTAGAATTCTGGAAAATCGTCAGATAACGATCCTTTTAAAAAAAAAAACCAAAGAAAAAGTCCCAACAAAAAACCAAAACCTAAAACCAAACCAACAATAAAAATTAATGAGGAAATCTCGCACAAAGGCTAATGATCCTCTTGGGCTTGGATTACAATTGGTAATCTGAAAGATCCAAATCAAACAAAAAGCCCTCATCAACCAAACCAAAGCCTGGTAAATCACCTCTCTCCAGTGTAGTTAAATTCTCAGCGCTCAGAACACTGACACCATATTATCATCCAGATTTACATCCCAAATATTTTCATCACTTCGGGGTAAAACAGCATTTCAAGACTTATATTTAACGACAAGATAGCTCTGCCTTTGTGCAGTGTCCCAGGACACCTGCCTACCTGAGCAACCTGGTCGTTTCCCCCATCAGTGATCTGTGCCTTGAGCTTGCTGAGCTCTGCCTCGGCAGACTCCTTGGCAGTGAGGGACTCCTGCAGCCGCCGGCTCAGGATGCCCACTGCGTTCTCGTAGGCCTTGTGCTTCGCCTTCATCTCCTTCTGGGCACTCGTCAGATCTGACCCCAGGCGCTTCATCTTCTGCTTCTGCTCAGTAATGGCCCTGCAGTGAAAGGAAAACACCAGGTAAGACCAAAAACTGCTTGAAAAACGGCACTAAAAGATTCATTTTTTTACATGGCCCAAAAAACCCCAAGGTTCACTTCTCTGCCTTTGTCCCAGAGTCACCCCCCTCATCAGAGAAAGTCATCAGGTTGGCAAGACAGTACCTTGAAGACTCTTGATAGCATTCTAAGAAAATACTTATGGGTAATTAAGAGGTCTTTGTCAGAGTTATTAAAACGCCAACATGAAGAAATACATTACTATCTCTAAAAATAACACAGAATTTAGAGTAAGTTTCCAACCTAATCTATGCCTCCTGATGGATATGTCAGGTATCATAAAAACCCTGTGATCACCATGGAAAGAAAATGAATGCTGCTCATTAATGCCAACATTCTGGCCAGTCAAGGCTAAGATTCAGTGAACGGTCATTAGGATTAGCTCCAGTCTGCATGGTATATGCCTGAGACTGCTGGTTAAGAGCATAAGTGAATCAGAGAAGATGCAACTCCTGTGTAGTGTCAGCAACACTTTGCCAGGGGTCTGACTATGTAAACGTCCTAAAGGAGAGACCAGGGAATAGGAAAAGAGTGATTGCTAGGAAGGTGCATACATGAAAAACAAATGCTGTAGTTCTTTTGTCTGTGCTACAAGAACACTTACTTTTTTGCTTCTTCTTGCATTTGTTCTACTTGTTGTTTTAATGCCTGATTTGCCTCAGCAAGAGATTCCATTTGTTCCTTATCGAACTGCAAAGACTTAAGAGGAAGGAAAAGAGCGCCCATGAGAGTAAGAACAAAAGCATGTTTGCTATATGTTGGATAACAAAAGAGTGAGCACAACATTTCCAAATTACTTTAATCTCTGAATATCAATTGTTCCACAGCTCTCCATGTTCTTTCCCTTTTCTTTCTTTTAACTCTTCCCTCTGAGGGCACCACCATAACATGTACGAACAGAGTTCTGGTTTGGTTTTTGCTCTCAGATGGAGCTCACTTTGGGACCAAGGAAACTACTTCCACATCACACCTCTATCACTCCCGTGGGCAAGCAGTCACGTATTTACAGAACTTTGGTAGGTATATGCTCAAACGTCTAGAGAATATTAAACATGCAACCAAGCACCTTATCTTGTAGGTGATCATTATGCTTATTTCTAAAGTTAACAGACGTAACACTCTCCAGGTCCAAAGCTCTAGACCTTCCATACCTGCAGGCGTGTTTCCATATCGTCTCGTTCTCTCTGCACGGACTGCAGATGATTCTCTATTTCCACCATCTGCTGGTGAACCTGAGATACTTCCTTCTGGAGCTTCGAATGCTCAGATTCCAGCGACTGTTTTTCAACCTGAATTTGCAGCATCTCTTTTTTGACCTCCTTCAGTTCCGAGTCCAGGCGCTTCTTTGTGGCTTTCAGCTCGCTGATCAGCTGGTCCTTGGAACTCGCATCTCTTCGATAAGCCTCCACCATCACCTTGGGCACAGGAGGTACAAGAGGACAATGTCACCTCTGGCACAGCCTTACAGATTTATGACAAATTTAGTGGAAAGTATTTGCTGATATTCCCTTAGACTGGGGGAGGTGTGTCATACAAACCAGCATCAGATTCTGCAACATACTTATTCTGCTTCAAAAGGCTTGTGTGTAAGCTCAGCTATCAAATAACACCATGCACTAGGAGTTCATTAAAAACCCCACCTCTGAGTGTTCACAGCAGCATGAGATACTCTCCTTCACATTCTTTATGGAATTGCACTAATTATGGGCCATTTGTAAAAACTAAACTAATTGTCACAAATTAACCATCCCATGCACGCCACTAATAACTTTTGCCATGAGAAGAGGGCTTAACTGTGACTAACAGTTTAAACAGCCTTCCCAAACTTAAACCTAACAAGCTAAACCAAAGTTTGGCACTAGGTTAATAAGCAATCAAGCAGTAAATTAATGGTGCCAGCCTATAAGTAAAACAGATATATGTGCAACACTAATGACATACCAATTTCAAATGAGTGTTTCAAAACTGTGCAAATTCAGAATAAAATTTTAAATACAGCACTTAATTTCCATCTAATTACTGAAGCAACTACCACTTTTCAATGCTGCAAGGAAATGACAACACTTGA
Source organism: Pseudotriccus pelzelni (assembly GCA_035584735.1). NCBI lineage: Eukaryota > Metazoa > Chordata > Aves > Passeriformes > Tyrannidae > Pseudotriccus > Pseudotriccus pelzelni. The sequence goes on from JAWMRA010000036.1 coordinate 7,068,946, forward strand.
AGATTTTCATGAGTGCTTTTGCAAAAGCAAACCTAATCAACAAACTAGAGAGAGAGATTTTCTGTGGTGGCTCATTTGGCAAACTCCCAGAAGTCCTACCAAAACACGAGTTGGTTGGTGGATCAGCTTTTAGGTTAGTTACAGATAGAAGTTCAACTGTAAATTATACAGTATCTTTATTTCAATGTCACATAGCTCTGTGATAAAGAATAGATTCAAATATTCTCACAACCCCCACAGAAGCACGTGCCTTCACTGTAAAAGGAAGTATATTCCTTGGTTTTATTTCTCTGACATGTCTTTGCTTTTGCTTACCTTCTGCTGCAGGAACTGTTCCTTCACTTTTTGAAGCTGTTTTTTGAGACTGGCATTTTCTTGTTGCAGATTTTCCACCTGCCAAAGGGGAAGAAAAGCAAACATTGCTTTACATGCCAAATGTCATATTCTGTGTGACTTCTTCAGTGATAGCATCTCTGACTTGTACCAACTGCCCAATCTAAGAAGGATCCTGTTTCTGACTAAGTGTCTCAGTGGTTGATAACACAACATTTGATACAGAAATAAATTCACACAGGTCACCATATAATGAGCCTTGTTAACCCTCAGGAATGCACCAAGTCCCCTTATCCATTGCAGTGTTAGTCACTACATGTCATTAGTGTACAGATGTTGTATCTGGATGGCATCTGTTCACACATTCATGATCAAATGAAGAAATCAGTTCTTGGAAGGAAAAAAAAAAACATGTTAAATATATTTGCATTGATTTTCAATAATTCCACTGGTAGTACTATCAAGTTCCATTATTATCTTCAAAAGAAATCTCTAAAGATTACCAGGAACTCATCACTACCCGCATTCAATAAGAAAGCTCTTCCTAGGAAGCTTGGATGCTCTAAAAGATACAGAGCACACACAACTATAAAGTGTGAACAGAAGACTCAACATAATTTAGAGCAGACAGAAAAAGAATACAAATATGCTTTAGGCTTGTCCTTGTTCAATGACTAGAAAAAAGCCTTGGTTGACTTTACAAAAACAAACCCTGGTATATTATTTCAAGAGAAAAGGCACAATTAAATGTGACCAAATTACTGCACAGGAAGGATGTTTGGCCCACAGAGCCATAGAAGAGAACCCTAAAAAATTACTTCCCAAACTGTCATTTGTACTCAAAATTCTTGTGGTTTAAAACTGATGATTTCAGAAAGATGATAGCTCTTGAAAACAGATGAAACAAGACCGATTAACCTCAGCTTCCCATCCCATACTACACAAATGCACAAGCACATAGAGATACCAAGGGATATTAAACCCTCAGGTCACCAGTGATGTGACAGGATGCCAAGTGTCACTCCACAAACAAGGACAATGATAGAACTGATTAAGATATTCCCCTTAATGGAACCCCACAACTACACAGGTACACAAACTCACCGGTGCCAAACTCCTCTCATGTAAGTGCCTCCACCCTGTGTCTGTGGCAATCCTTCCCTGCAACAGCTACTTTAAATGAGGTACTTTCGGGGATGCATTACCTGGCTTGTCTTGACTGCCATTTCTTGCTTCAGTTGCTCCAAGATCTGTGATGTGACTTCTGTATGTTCTCCAAGGCGCATGGCTCCTTCGTCCAGCTGCTCCTTACCTGCCTTTGCTGCCTGCAGAGCCACCTCCAAGACAATCTTCTCATTCTGCAAATACTGGATCGTGTCGTCTTTAGAAGTAGCATCGCTTTGGAAGTCTTCCAGTCTGGCCTTCAGCTCCTCATACTGTGTTTGCAGCTCATCCAGGGACTGCTCTTTGGTGTGCAGTGTCTCTTGGGTGACAGTCAGTTGCTTCATTAGTTCCAGGTGTTCTTGCTGTAAAGATTCAAGCTGCAGATCTCGCTGATGCAAAGTCAACTTGACCTGAGAAGAAGTATTTTAAGATTAAATTAACACAAAGCAAAGGTTATCTTTGCAAATGCACTCCAATCAAAGTCAAGTATTTTAATTAATTGTTTTAGTTTCTAGGAGAAAATAGCAGGAGGTGAAAATACTTTTTAACTTTCCCAGGCCACTTCTATTTTCTCCACTAATTGCGCTGATTGCCTTCTGCAGCATCTGTTATCTTACAGGCTAAGCAATGACCAGAATGACAAACCAAATACATTCATAATATTCACTGTATTCTAAAGTTTTAGTTGAAAGACGTGTCCACAGTAGATATGCAGGTAAATTCACGTAAATACCGAGCTGGCACCTACTTCATCTCATTCCAGCCCCTGACATGCTGCCTAGTTTACAAGGTTGAAGCAGGACTCTGTAGGGAAGTGCAGATTTATGATGCTCTAACTGTAAATGTATATAATGATATCCTGACTGCTTAACAACTTTGAACATGGGTCTGTGGTTCTGGTCTATAGTACAATAATCACATACTGAATTAAGTATAAAAGCCCAGCACCTGGCAAGACAGTAGCTCTGAAATTTTAAAAAAGGTACTGTTCCTGAGATGGTTGAAAAGAAAAAGGCCTTTCACCTGAAATAGAGTGACTTTGATATGGACTTCATTTTTGCAGTGATCCTGCAGGTTTTAAAAAGAAGTTTAGAGCTCAGTGTCTATTTATTATTGCTTTTTCAGCCAAACAAGTATTTCCCTTGAAACACTTGGGAAGTTGATTAACAACAGCCTACCTGTCCCAGTTCTTGTTCCAGTGTTGCTGCAGAATCAGCCATTTTCTGAAGCTGTTCTTTCTCATCCTCAAACTCCTCTAGTTTTCTCTGCAAGTCTTCTTCCACCATGGTTTTAGCCTCCTGGATCTGCATGAAGGCAGCTTCTTGATCCAACATGTCAGCCTGCAGAGAAAAAGCAAGGAATCAACTTCTACAGTTTCAGTGGAGGGGGAAGAATGGGAAAAGGAAAAAAAATATAGGAAAAGGAAAAAGTAAATTATCAGGAAAAGTTGTAGAGGAAAGACAGAAGCACAGATAATTCTGATGTCTGCCTTACACACCTGCATGCTCCTAGTGAAGTCACCCATTCATATTCTTAAGACACCTCACACTAACAGTGAATGTCTTGCATATTTGTGACAACCTGAATTCCTATTAAATTAACACCATGTCCTTTTCTCAACTGATGAAACAAGACTTAAAGAAAAAAGAATCTTTATTAAAATTAAGCTGCTTGGAAAAATTCTAAACCAAAAGGGATTCCTTGGATGCTGCAGCTACTCAGAGGAAACAAATTGCTGTTATTTACACAATGCATTAGTAACGCTGGCCATGGGCTGCTTCCATAACCTGCTGCTCTACTGCCCTTTGAAGACTCAGAAGAAGGAACATCACTGAAAATCACTGGAATTTAAGGCTCTAAGAGCTTTGAAAGTGATTTTACCCATCTCTTCTTACTGGAGGGCAGGAAGGACAAACCTGATTACTGAGCAATGTCACACGCTTAAAAAGCACATTACTGATTTAGATTAACTTCCAACGAAGTTTGCTCTTGAAAAAGTTCATGAATGGGCAAATGACAATGTTTACATCTGAAAATGCAAGTATCACTATTGAATGGGAAATATATGGCCTTGCTCCCTCTCATTATTCACAATGTCATGCAAATTTATTTGTTCTGAAATATCTACTGGTGTTATAATGCAGCATCTGAACCAGTTCATGAGAATTCTATGTTACTTTGTCACAATAGCCTTGAGTCTGCAAAACATAAAATACACAACCTAGACAGAACATAATTCAGGAAAACCATCTACAGCCATACCTCAATATTTTGTAGCTGTGCTGCAATACGTTCCTTTTCTTTAATGGATCTGTGCTGGGTTTCAGTCAGCTGCTGAGACAGAGCCACATTCTCCAGTTTGAGATGTTCCAACATACCTGCTTGAGTCATTTGCCCAGCCTAAAGGAAGGAAAAAAAGTCACAGATGAACACCAACAGTCAAAATTTGGCCAATGAATTTAAAAGTTTCAGGGAAAAAAAAAATCCACATTGTGGATGGAAAGTGCCTGAAATAAGGCACACACAGATTCAAAGGTAAGGGCTTTGGTTTAAATTTATGCCTCACCATTAATGTGAACTAACAACTCAGGATGAAAAACAAAACACAACCTGGCCCCTTCTCTTGCCACCTGAAGAACATACACATTAATCCCCAGCCTGTTCTGACCCCAGGGTTGCCCCGAGCCAGCTGCAGCACCTTGAACCTCATGAGGTTCCCACGGGCCCACTTCTCGAGCTTGTCCAGGTCCCCCTGGATGGCATCCCGTCCCTCAGCAGTGTCAACAGCACCACTCAGCTTGGTGTCACCTATGAACTCGCTGAGGGTGGGCTTGATCCCCCCCTGGTCCCACTGCAGACCCCTGAGGGGCACCATGTCCATCGGGACACTGAGCTGTTGATCACTACCCTCTGGATGTGACTGTGCAGCCAATTCCTTCTCCACCAACACTGAATCCACGTCTCTCCAAAGCAGAGAGAAGGATGCTGCGGGGGACCACGTCAAAGGCTTTCCAGTGGTCTAGTCAGACGACACCCATAGCCCTTCCCTTGCCCTGGTGCAGTCAGTCCACTGCAGAAGGTCACCAGGTTGTCCTCTGGATAAAAAGCCAGACAAGAACAGATCCTCAGCTCTGCAGGTAAATCACACTACCTGTATGTTGGCCATCTCACTCTGCAGCCTGACCCGGGCCTCCTGTGCCAGCACCAGCTGCTGCTGGTACCACTGGCGCACGTTCTGGAGGGAGGTGATCTCCGTTTCAGATGCCTTCAGCTTGTTGGTCAGCGTGGTCCTTTCCAGCTGCACCTTCTGGAGCTGGTTCTGTAGGGAAGCCAACTGCTGCCGCAGATCATGAACTGGAGGAACAAAAGTGAAGAACTTGGACTACAGCATCCGCTGCTCCCTTTTCCTGCACTAATTTCCAAGGATTATTGCTATGTTCACAGCTGGGTTTTTTTTCTCCCTTGTTAAACAAAAGCATACATGCCTAATTACATGAAGATTGGCTTTCCCTGCAAAAGTGCTGGAATCTAAAGTATCAGGTCGTAAGAAGAATGAAATTAAACTAAATGAATCAATTCTGGAAGCATTCATTGTTCCTTAGAGGCAAAAACTACGAACTAATTAAGCATCAGGAAATACGTGTCCTGTAGAGTCATCCTTACAAATCACTATTTGTACAATTTTGTAAGAAAACAATTAGGGCACTGTCAGACAGTTACTGGACTAAATATTTATGTCTCCAAGCTGGCAGTGGCAGTTTGCAAACTGTGGCACATCTGTGACACAAAATAAAAAACAATCATCTTAAAATTCATACCATTTTATTAGTAAGACATCAATTAAACACGATTTAAAATTTCTTCTTCTTCCTGGACTTCAGAATTATGTTGAAAGAAAATGATTTATGGAATAACAAATTTTAAAGATCACATTTACATCATCCCACCTGTGCTGTCTCTGGTGAGAACATTTTTTTGCATATCTTCAACCTTCTGCAGGAGTCTTTGGTACTGCTCCTCTGCTAACTGCAAATCATTATTTGAAGAAGCCAAACTAGCATTCTTTGCTTCCAAGGCATTCTGCAGGTCAGCCATTGCTCGTTCCAGATCCCAGCAAGACTGCTTTAATGTGGCCACTTCTGAGCTCAGAGATTCCTGCTTCTGCTGGCTGGTTTGGCTGTGCTCCATCTGCGCCTGGAGCTTCATGTTCAAAGCTGCGAGTTGGGCTTGTAGCTCAGTCTTCTCTTTGAGAGCCTGAATGAGTCCAGAAAATCAAAACAGAGAAGGCTTAAGAGAAAATACACTAATGGCTGACTAAAAAATACGCTAAGGCAAAGACCACTTGCTTGTAAGAAATTCTTTTTTAAAGTGACGTCTCCCCTATCAGAGATTTCAAATGCCTGCAAAGTCAAAATACAGAGGAAAGAACAGACAAGACATTCAGCATTGTATGACAGTAATGACATCAGGATTTTTAATAATACACATATGTCTACACTTCAAGGAAGAATGCCTTCTAATGTAAGTGTTATACCATCAATTAAAACAAAGAGAAAATAGTTACACAGACATTGCCAGCATTGCTCCGGATTTATTGTCTCTTTCAATTTGACTTTTTTAAAAACCATACAAAACCACCACTTCTTTTTTTTTTTTTTTTAAGTAACCTTTGAAGGTTTTACAACTTTATATTTACCCTCTTCAGCATCTGCATTGGGTTTGCATGGGAAGGGTTTGGCAGTTGGGTTTTCCAGGGGTGGTCCCTGTGAGAAGCTGCCAGAAGCTTCCCCTATGGCCAGCAAAGCCAATGCCAGCTGGCTCCAAAATGGACCTGCCCCTGGCCAAGGCTGAGCCCACCAGTGACAGTGGTAGCGCCTCTGGTATACAGGATTTAAGAAAGTGAGGGGAAAAAAAATAGCAGAAGAGCAACAGCAAAGATAAGAGTGAAAATATGTGAGAGAAACAGCCCTGCAGACACCAAGGTCAGCGCAGAGGAAGGGGAGGAGAAGCTCCAGGCGTTCATGGAAGACTGACTCCCATGGGAGGAACCTCACACTGGAGCAGGGGAAGAGTTTAAGGAGTCCTTTCCATGAGAAGAAAGGAGCAGCAGAGACAACTTGTGATGAACTGACAGCATCTCCCATTCCCTCTTTCCCTACGCTGCTGAGGGGGAAGGAGGGAGAGAATTCAGGAGCAAAGTTGAGGCTGGGGAAGAGGGAGGGGTGAGGGGAAAGGTGTTTTTAATATTAGTTTTTCTTTCTGATTACCCTACTCACTTTGATTAGTAATAAATTAAACCCATTTTCCCAGGTCGAGTCTCTCTTGCCTGTGATGGCAACTGGTGAGTGATCTCTGTCCTCATCCCTAAGCCTTTCCCTGCATGTTTTCTCTCCCCTGTCCAGCTGAGGAGGGACTGACAGAGCAGCTCTGGTGGACACCGGGCATCCAGCCAGGGTCAGCCCACCACAGCATCCTCGTGAAGTACCTTACTGAACAGTGTTCTTACAAAACACAATTCCACAAGCAATGAGGAGGCGGCTCTTGAAAATTAATTTGAAATATTAATGTGATTTGCTCAACACAGAATTTCAAATTCATTTTCTACCTGATTAGCCTCTAGTGAGAGTGCCTCTAGTTGCCCTTCAAGTCTCATCTTCTCCTTCAGAACCTGCAGCATTTCATCATGAGTTCCTGCAACAGAGCTCTCCATAGAAACACTGGAGACAGAGACAGCACATACACAGTGACAGGGTTAGAATACAACACTCATCTGGTTGAAGAGAAGTTAAACTGAAATTAAGAGGGACTAAGACTGTGTGTGACCTAGACTGTAGGACAGTTTTTCTGGCTTTGTGATAGATCCAGACCACAGTGTAACAAGCTTAGTTACAAAGAGATAAAAAAAATTATATTCATGCTACTTTTATCTCCTGTATTTGCAGCAACTAGAATCTAGTGCATTTGGTTTTTAGAAGTGCAATGGTTGACTTCATTATATTCTGTATCTGCATATCCCATTTTAAGCAGACAAGTGGATGCACTGGGAGCACAAAACCTCCACAATTATTGTCCACAACTGTCTGCTTCAATGTGCCCCAAAAATACCAACAGCTACCGCAGAAGAAGGAAGAACAGGTATTTGGTGTAAGGGATTCCTTATGCTCATTCCCTACTGTACAGCCAAGGCATCCGGAGAAAAAGATCTTCTTTCATTACCCCAAGGAATAAGTCTAAGCCAGAATAATCACTGACAACTGGTTGTACACCTTAACATCTCTGGGCATTACATTTTATTCTAACAAAGGGGGGGGGAAGTAACTTCAAAATCAGGATGTATAAAACCTGCATCTGCAGACACTGATAAAAACCACAACTGCATTGTTAAGGGCTTCACCAGTCACACACTTGCTTTCTGAATCACAGTTTAATACCCATCCAAGCTTGGGAGACAAAATGTCATTCTAAAAAGGCTGAAAGGATAAGAGAATCTAGGGCAAGACTCTTGGCATCTCTTAATTGTGTGAGGTCTGACAGGCACACACGTAGATCAGGAAAGGGATAATAATAAATATCACTGAGGCTCTCAAGTCCACACCGTCAGACTTTATGAACCAAGGCTCATCCATGATTCAGGGAACAAAGCTTCACAAGTCAGTACAGATAGCAGCAACTGCTTGCAGTACATTGAACCCAGTCAGTGGCAAAAATATCTTTCTCTGAAGATATATTTGGTAAATAGGTACTCAACGGAAGTGACCTTTCAGATTCTTTCAGAATCTGTAAGTTAACAGATTTGATCACAGTGGAAGTTAAAACTTTAGCAGAAGGTAAGAGTAATGGGCTGCCTATTCCAAGGAAGTGTAAAGCCTAGCAAGGGCCTCACTGTGATCACTCTTACCTGCTAGAAATACTGTCTCTCCTGCTCCGTACTTCCCCATTAACTTCTGGCTCCTGGGCTTGATGCTCCACTGCCGCAGCCTGCAGCACCTCACTGATGGAAGGAAACTGCCCCATGGCTTCAGGGGGTATCTTCTGGCCATTTATTGTGTATGGAGTATCCTGTTTGCTTTCTGAGTTCTGTAAACTGCTGTAGAGCCCTTTCCCTGACACGCTGCTGTAGGTAGAGCTGTCACTCTCGTTTCCATCCAGCCTCATTCCCACTTCACTCCCATCAATCTCTGAAACGCTGTCTCCTGCCAAGGAGGAACTCTCCATTCGATCATCCATGTCAGAGGGCAGACTAATCTCAGAAACAACTGATGCTGGACCACTTCTGCTTTGCTTCAGAGTCCCACCAGATAAATCAGTCAAATTCCCAGCAGCGTTTCTAGTGTCTGAATCTTCAGTTCTGTAGTCAGCCAAGGACCGGATCTTACTGGACTTAGATTTGGAACTTCTTCTCTCTTTTGAGGATGCTGGAAGTCCCAGGCTACCCAGTTTTGGCCCCCTGGGGACGCTGGTCCGCAGAAAGGAGTATTCCTTTGTCATTGCTACAGTGCTAGCTCTCGGCAGGATCTCTGGATTTAGCATCAGCTCAGGGTCCAGGGTGCTGGAGGGCCGGCTTTTGGATGTGGACTGACTCGACTAAAAGAAGCAAAGAGTCAACAATAAATTCCAGAATGTTAGCTCTGAAGTAGCATCAAAGCCTTATTTTGCTCTAGCCTAGGATGTAAAGCTCTTACACTTCTACACTGATATTAGCTACACAGGTCCTTCTGTAAGCAAGGTAAACTACACCGGCAATCAACCCTATCAAGGCTCTGTATATCATGCTGAAAATGTTCAAGGTAGACTCCAAAAGCTGACTGAAAAATACAGGCAAAATTGAACATTAAGTTTTGTGTTTGGTTTTATCCCCCAGATTTTAAGTAGCACAAAATGGTATGTTACTGATGAGGTAAGAGAACCAAATTTTGCCTGTCAAGAAGAAAAAAAACCTGCTTTCTCACATTTGAGAAAACTACTGAATGTTTGCATTCAAAGCACAGAAATGGTAAAGTTTTCAAGCTTCTCCACGAAACACTGAATCTAGAAGATCTGTTGTGTGGTACTCACTCTCTCTTGATGCCTCTTCACCCTGTACTGTTTGAGCTGTTCCTCTAGACGCCTTCTTGCCTGAAGTCTGATTTGTTCTTCTTTCTCCAGTGGCAGTGAAGACTCTGCTGAGCCTGTAAGTGAAAGGTTTCTTTACAGTCAAAGTGTAAGAAAATGCCAACACGGGCAAGTGTGATGCAAAAGGTAAAAGCCCCTTCTACCATCAGCAACATGCTTCATGCTTAAGCAAGGAAAGACAGGAAAGCCCATTGACATGCACTTCAAACTACCCCCTTCAAGTATAGCCCTGTGTAAGCACTGATAAAGCTCATGGACTTCCACAAATTTTGCAAATGCTGTAGTTTCTCCACATATTTGTGACAAGACATCATACAGCCAGAAAAAGGATACTGCTGTCATTTAGTCCCACCTGTCCTGCTTTTCTGACAGTACTAAAATTATAAAACCAAGCAAGACCTATGCAGTCCACTCATTCCCTACAACTCGGGGAAGGATGTCCCCTAGATACATTCGCTTACCTTTGGTTAACTCACATTAAATCTTTCCCACAGTAAGGCTTTTAAAAACACCATTTCAGAAAACACCCACAGCATCAGACACTTTATAATAAAGGCTTCCCCTTCACTGCTCTTCCCTCTTTATTACTTAGCTTAAAATCACCCGGTTCTGCTGTTCTGGCTTGTTTTTTTTTTTAATGCCATCTGTTACTCCTAATAATCACAAATATTAGAAAAGCTTCAGCCCCAGAAAGCATGAGTTCCCCTCAGCGTAAGAGCCATTTTTAAATGGTAAGGCACATGCCTTATGCTTTACTGAAAGAAAAAGAACTGTAGTTCTAAGTAAAAGCTGACTGCAAAAATGAAGTTTAGTTCAAGCTTAAATGATGTTACAGGAGTCTAGAGCCAGGCTCAGAGTAAAAAGCTTTATGCAGCAAGAGAAAGCAGGGGCACCACCATAAACGGATGCTTACACAATTCAGTTTCTTGCATGGGAAGACTTAGTTTGAGAGACTGCAAAGCTTCTTTTCTAAGAACTATGCCCTCAGCACTAGTTCCCTGAGACTTCCTTAGGCTGTCATGGAAACCAGTCACACCTGGGGATGACTCTTCACCCTGCTCACAGTTGGTGGGGTCAAAAGACACAGGAGAGTCAGGGAGGAGCGGCTCTGGCCCATTCTGGCAGGCGTCCACTTTGCTGTTCATCTCCAGACTCCCCTCCTCATTTGGCACTTGGTTCATGTTATTACTGGTAGCTGGAAAAGAAAGTTTTGTTGAGCTACACCTTAAGCCACCCCACTTATCTCCACACCTCCACCCAAATACAATCCTACCGCTACTGCCTTTAAACTGTAAGAACACGGAAATCACTATGGACAGCAACTGGCAGGAGGAATTTTATAAAGGACTTTCAGTTCTTTATTTAGAAAGACCAGAACAAGTACCTTTCACGCTTTACCATGCTGCTTTCAATCAGGACCTCAAAAATGATCACACAAAGTATCTTCAAAACTTCACACAGATTTTTAAATCTTGTTAGGTTTAGAAGCATGAAACACCGAGTGTGAGGAACTCTGAGGGGCAACCTACTACAGATCAGACTCAGCAACTGCAGGCCTGTGCTGAATGATTCAGCTGTTTGATATTCTGCTGGGCACTGGGGAGAAAGCATCCACCATCCCGACTGCCAGCCTGGCCCAAGCAGTTTTTCAATTTCAAACTGAGTTTACATTTTTTCAAATAGGATGTCTGCCTCAAAAACATTGCAGCAAAGCTCACAAGGATCAAAATAATAGATCTACCAATTAAAATTAAAATCTACCAATTAAAATGCAATTCAAAACCACTTTAACACCAATTTTACCCCCACTTACTAATATTAGATTTTTCTTTTCCCTCAGGAAAAAATGCATATTCAAAACCAGTTAAACATTTCAGAGGTTTATACTCTGGATTTCTCACACATTTCCACTTTGCTTGGTTGGTGATTACTTACATTTATGAACCTGCTGTTGCAAAAAAACTGCGTATCTAAATTAATTACTACAGATCTCCAATAAGCAGACTACTGAAATAGCCACTGCCCTTCCGTTCATTCCCACGCTGTGTATCACTGCACTATCTGGAACTCACTGGAATAACATGTAGGATTGCATTATTTTTTCAAAAAGACGTTTGAAAATAGTTTACACTTATGATTACAAAGTATTTGCAAGTGCAAAAATCAAGTTTTCTCTTCCCATTTTTTCCCTCCTCTCCGAGCTACAGACTTGAATAAGCAGCTTGTATTTTTTTTAAACTCTACTCAAGAAAGATATGAGGGGAAAGAAAAAACTGCAAATTGGAACTGACAAACATATCCACCCAAAACAAAGTGTTTCTAAGGTGATGTTCTGTAGCCAGGAAGTTGATTACAGACATTAAATAAAACCTTAATTACTGATTTAGACTAGCCCACTAACATACTTATTTTAATTTTTTAAATTTTTAAAAATTTTTCTCCAAAGCAAAACCACCACTAAAAAATAAAGCTATTATCAATCAATCACGTAGGTGGAGAACATTAAAGTACATCCTGAAGCTCAGTGAGCCATACGGAAAAAAGTACAGGTGGGGGGTAGGACCTTTTCATTGTTTTCCCTTTCCTTACTGAAGAAAGCAAAAGGTTTCTTTTGAAGTGCAGTCAAATTTCACTGCAGAGTAATCTGAAGGGGAAAAGACAAATTGCCACCCCTGAGCATTTGTTGCCACCTCTGCAGTGCCTCCTCCCTTAAGCAGCACAGCTGTTTGAACAGTGACCCAGCACAGAGAGAACTGAATGAGGAAACCCAGCGCGGGTAAAGAGAAAAAGCTTTCAGTCTTAGGCTGCCAAAATCCAGAAACGCTCTAAGATTTGAATCAAAACACTTTTGAGTGTCTTATTTCTCACACAGACATTTTCAGGCCACTGTAGCCTGAATCAGTTCTCTGATTTAGATCATCATGTCACAAAAACGCTTGCAGGCACAATGGAAAGGGAGGGTGCAACGAGTACGTAAAGGAGGACAGAGGACAAGACTGCTTAGTAATGACTAACACTTTAAAACTAAAAGATTGTCCAAACCAAATTTGAAATAGAGGTCAGTGCTGAGAATAGCCACAAGAAGCCAAAAATAAGAAGATAGCTCACACACTCAGAAATATTGTTTCTGCCCATGTCTCAGAAACTGCAGCTAGTGCTGCATCAGGTTTACTCTTTATTTACATTTTTTTCTTCACTACCGTCAGTGGTAAAATTCTGGAGGAATGGTTTCCTGGCAACTTCCTGAGAAACTGAATCTAACTTCACGCAGAATCTAAACACTACTTGAACTAAAGTAATATAATTGCAGTAGAGTCAATACAGCTGTGGTCTTTTTAGAGCAGCAGAGATGCAATTAGAATAAAAACAGCAGGAAGACACACTACCTATTTGTAAGCCACAACTCAGTTGTCCAACCCCGGAGAAAGCAGGAGCACATGATCTCCATAAAAGATGAATGAATCATCACATAACTCCACTCTGCCAGTCTGAAAATGGGCAGTGTAGGAAATGTAAATAAAGTCTCAGGCCTCTGCTCTCTCCCCTGGGACCGGGTGACAAACCTGTGGTACCAGAAGGCTGCAGCTTCCTCACGTCACCTCCCTTCACACAAGGAACCTTTTGTGTATCTCCACAGCCACAGGGCACACACCCCCTGCACCCACCCACCACCACCACCTCGTCAACAACACCTCTCACATTATTTGAGATAATTTGGAGAGTACATGCCAGCATCTCTCTTCCATAAAGGGAAGTTTAGGGAGGCTTTTAAAGTGCATTTTGGTTTTTGCCTAAGCAATTTAATTAATTAGGAAAATTTCTTCTGCCAGAATAAATTTCTCCAGTCATGAGCTGCCTCCATAACGATCATTTCAGAACTGCTGGTTCTAGATAATTTCAGATGTACACTTTTGGAAACACTATCAGAAGAGAGAGTAATATCCTGAACAACAAATACTCAACTGACAGCAAACAGTACTTAAGTTAATAGTTGGGTTTTGCTTTCAAAAGAACAAGTTCTACAACAAAACCCAATTTTCCTCATATACAGAGACTTCACCAAACTCGCTTAAAACTGCTGTACAAGACATTCCTGACCTCAAGGAAAGAAGTCCTTCAACATCACCTGAACAATAAAATGTGACTGTTTAAAAGCCCGGGTTAGTCTAGGAAATTACTTGGTGCACATGAAATAACTTACTGTTAATTTCATCTGTAGTAACTGGCTGTGACTTGGCTTTACAATCCAAAAGTTCTTCAGAGCTGCCAGGAGCCCCATTACTGCTCCTGTTCTCCAGGAGAACATCCTGCTGGACCGATGAGGAGTCCATGGTAAAAGCGATCCAGATCCCTGGAAAGTGTTTCTTCTGAACAATTTGCCACCAAGTGAACTACCAAGTCCTGTTTCTCTCCATCAGCAACAACCGCATCAAGGTGTTCCAGGGGAGCACAGATTGGGGCTGGAGAGCTGTTGGTGTGCAGCAGCAGCAGCTGCTAACCCCAGATCAGGAAAGCAGCTCGCAGCCAAAGTCGCAATCACCAAGGTCCTGCATCCTCTAGAAACAAAATTTACGAACATTTATTAGAGCTTTGAAAATATGGGTTAAAAATAAAGCAGTGTCCACAGACTGCTCTCCAGCTCAGCTTCAACACATGGAACCAGGACATGGGGTAAGAACAGAGCCAATGAAACACACCCAAGAATCCAGCTGTGGGGATAAAAAGCAATCTGTTTAACAATTTTTTTAAGCTCACTTTTTTTTTTAGTAGCATTGATACGCTGCATAACAATGCAAGAAGATAATATTTAGCAGGACAGCTCATTTAAGATCGCTGTCTCTTCTAATGGAAATTCCTCTTTGGCCTCTGCTTTAAGAAGCAAGCCAGTATTCAGAGCAGCTCTGTATATGACAGTCTGGACTTTCATACCATATCTTTCATTTTAGGGACCTACTCCCATTTAAGTTCAGCTAGAATGCAGTACAGAATTCAGAGTTTTTAAAAATTAAATGACATCATTACTGTTTACTTGGCTGCAGAATGGTGAGTATGTATCACTGCACAGAACCTGAACTACTCATTACAGCACACACTGGCAGTCAGAACGTGGGCTGAGTTGCAGTTCAGCACTGCCTTCTGCTATGACCACTCAAGAGAAGGATTTCCAAACAGCCTGTAGAATTTTCTATTTATTTTCCAGGCATTCAGATCTAACCCATGGCTAAAGATCCAGCCAACTAATAAAATCTGACAAAAATTGTTGTATTATACACAGTCCCTTCAAATATTTAAGTTTTGTTGAAATAGCTACTGACAGATGAATTCAGATTACAAAACGTTATGGTTCTTATTTATTAAAAAAAAAGGTAAGAAATCCCCAGTTAAAAAAAAAAAAGAAAAAAAAAGAGGGATTTGTGGGTAGAATGTCAAGTCAGGAATATTTTGATTGCATTTTTACATGAACACAAACATTTGGAGCAACATTCCTTCCATATTTCCAGAGAGTACTTGTGTAACTGCTACTGTGCCACCCTGCCCTGGTCACCCAGCAACACCACCACCATCTCCCAAACCTTACTGAAGCTGCAAACAGCTCAGGGCACACAGGAAAACACGGGGATGCAGGTGAGCTGGGAAGGAGCCAGAAATCGGGAGAGCACTTCTAAAGGAGAAACCTCCACAAACAGAAAAAGATTCATTACCTTCACTGTGATCTGTTATTGATTTCTTAAAGATTTTCAGTATAATAAATCCAACAATAAAACCTCCAGAAGAAGTGCCACTCTACAGCAAATAGATACCACAAGACAGGTCACCAAGAGGAATTACAGACAAAAGGCACGCAAGATTTTGACTGCTCACACCTTGGGAAAACCCCACCAGCTCGAGATGGCTTGTTATCCTTGCCGTAAAACGCGTTTCAATAACCGAGTGATGGAGAACAGCTTTCTCCCGTACATCCCATTCCCGATAGGAAAGACTCGGGTATTTCGGCTCCGCACTCCTTTTGTATCCCCGTGTCACGCACAGACAGACAGACCCACAGAGATGCAGGCACGCCAAGCTCGCGGTGAGGGGGCAGCTGTACGAAAGCCACCTATTTTGTTTAAACCCCCCCCCCCCCCCAAAACCATGAGGACACCGGGGCTCGGTCACGGCGCCCCGGCGGGGGCAGCGGGAGGCCCGGGGCCCGCAGCGCCCGGAGCCGGACCCGCCGCTCCCGCTGCCCCGCCAGCCCCGACCGCCCCCGGGCCTCAGCCG
>JAWMRA010000036.1:7084936-7247025 GCA_035584735.1 Pseudotriccus pelzelni
GAGCTCCGGGGCGGCGGCGGCGGAGCCGGGCCCGGGGCGGCGGCTTTTCCAGACGGACCCTTCCGGCAGCGCGGGGCGGGAGCCGGGGAAGGGGGCGCGGCGCTCCCGCCGCCCTCAGGGCCGGGCCGCCCTCAGCGCGGCCCCGCCGACCGCCCCGCCGGGCCCCGCGCTGGCGCCGCCTACCGGGAATCGAAATTGGGTGGTGCGCGAATCAAAAACTGAATCTGCCCGCCAGAGCGGTGCGCCCCTCGCAGCCTTCTGTTAGTCGTGTTAGTGCCTGCATTTACCGGGGAGTCCGGGTGACATGTCCTGTTAATGTCGTGTTTCCAGCGCTCTCGATGGCCCCTTTCTCATAAACCAATCCGTACAGTTTTCAGCATCTTTCTGGCACTGGGCGTCCAAGAAGTCCTGTGGGCACTGCGAGCCCATCATTTCATGATGAAAACGCCTGCTGACATTCTACTGTCGCACTAAATGTAACTGCCAGGTGAACACGCTCAGTCTGCTTTTCCGGGTATTCCTCTTTTATCGGCCTGTCCAAATTATCCTTATTATGAACACGAATCCCCGGAGCTGTTTCTCTAGGAAGATGTTAGGCTGTTCCACAGGTCAGGAGGGTTGATGAACCCAAACCACCAGTGAGTCCACGTTGTTTAAACTGCAAACCTGCTAACCGAGCTCCCGGCACATGGACAACGCCAGCAACTGGGTGTTTTCCTGCACACACTGTGCAGCCCTCGAGGCATGATTTGGAAGACAGCATTACGAACTAATTCAGGAAGAGGACTATTTTCAAGTGCAAATGCGTGGATGTGAGGGAGGCTCCCAGCCTGATGATCAGAGGCAGGGACTAAATGAGCTCGATCAAGGAGGACTACGTAAGGTGCACCTCAGTTCAGTCTATTCTTAGAGACTCTCCTGAATGAAATCCTTTAGTGTTCACAAATTCACAGACATAATGAAGGATGTGAACGAGTATCCAGAGAAGGTACATCTGGATTCACAGAACAGCAGCCTCCTGCTGTTCTGCTGCCTGAGCCAGATGCCTGGCTAAGTGGGCAATCCCAGGCTGTGGCTCACCAGTGTGAAGTTTGACCTTCTTGGCTGGATGCACATGCTTGGAATTGAGCTTGTAAACCATATGTGGGACTTGGATGGGTCAGAGAGAGACGAGTGAAAGGGATGTTAACAGAGTGAGCCTCTGCTGAGATTTGAGAGGAAACCCTGGGAATGCCACATGTGTGTGTGTTTCAAATTCTTTAATAGTGACCTTCACTGGATTCTCTTCCACAGAAGATGTCAAGAACATGAGGAAGGCTTAAATACATAATCTTCATTTAATCTGGGTTTGATTTTCTTTTAAGAATGTAAAAAGTTGGAGTTATGCCTCTCGCAGAGAACTCAGTAACTGTTGAGTCACTACAGTAGCTGTTCTATTCAGTTGGAGTATTTGTCTGTATTTGCTTCTTGACTTTGATCCCATTTCTCTAGAACAATGCAATGCTTGGGTAAAACTCCAAAGTATCTCTTTTTAGTTTCTTAGTCTGCTACATGGCATCAAAGCCCCAGCTACAGGAATAACCTCTTGTTTGGAGACAGTCGCCCAAGCATGGCACAAAGCTGCAGCAGGCTTTTAAACAGGCTGCCTGAAAGAGAAAGAGAATCCTTCATACTGGAAGAGATCTATTATCAGTACTATAAGTTTTAGCACAGCAGAGGAATGTCCTGGTAGTTGTTTAAAAAGCCATAAAAAAATGTCAAACAGTATTACAAATTAGGCCTTAAAGTGAAGGGATTCCTGTAAGTTTGCAGGAGACTTGTTTGTGTAAAGTACAGTCTCTGTCTCCAGCAGAGAAAGAGCCCGTGGCTTACCCCGAAGTCTGTTTGAGTTCTTCTTCCACAGCTCTCTTTTGTTCTTCAAATAGAAAGATCAGAAGGTACCACGAGTCCTTTACCCACAGCCAGCTGCAGCATTCTTTCACCCTGCAACCAGACTGCACACAGGAGCCGTCGTGCCGCCTGCTCTCCAAGTGAGCTCTCTCAGACCTTAATAGGAATTGTCTTTTTCAGGAACCCACAGGGCCTTGCCCCTAAAAGGGGAAGGGAAATCTATTCATCTTGGCTCTGAGCGAAAAAAAGAGAAGGCACGTAATGCCAAATTAAAGAGCTGGCCTACCAAAATTAGTAGGGAATGACAGGCCATTTGCAGAGCTGCCTATCCGGATGGGTAATTCTGTAACTCACTGCGAGTGTGTGAGAATTGCACTAGTGAAAGAGGAAGAGTCAGGTAGGAGGGAAAGGCTCCATACTCTGCAGGGGCAGAGGGTGGCACTGTCTGCACAGCACAAAGCCTGCGCGTGGTGCTTTCCAGTTACAGCTTTTATAGCTACAGAGGCGTTTTCCTAAATATTTCCTTAGGGATGTTCTTGTTCTCTAACGAGTGACAACACCATGTTCCAATTCCCTGTGCTTATTGCATGTTTTTCTGCTTACATATTTCTATTATTTGGTGTCACTCAGTCTGCAAAAACTTCATTAAAAAAGAAACCCATGCTAACCACATATAAATAGCTCTATTACTGGCAGACTGTAATCAGGCTCAGGCATCCAGCTCGCCTCTCACAGCCACCAAGGAAAGAAATAATTTGTATTAAATACTGACTATGGAACTAAAATTCAGGTCTTCAGAAACGGGCTCTGTTAAAGACTGCCTTAATATTTTATTTACCTATAAATTTTATTTATCTGTGTGAAACATTTTTACAGCTTTCTACCTAAGCAATTTTTAGCATGTCTGTTCTAGCATGGATAAGTATTTAAAGTGTTACTTTCCTGACTCATTTCTATAAACAGGGGAGACAGATGCAACTGTGGTGTATCTGATATAACAGCATAGCTCAGAGTGGATTTAAGCAATCTCTACGTAAGAGAAGGCTGGGAAATCATAAAAAGCCACATTGTGTAACCATAAGGTTTGCAGATGAGAGTTCTTGCATACAGAGAGTAAACTAAGATTTAGAGCCTTGTTACTGAAAGTATTTTGCCAATGCCCTCCTCCTGTTTAAATCTGGATTCAGTTTGGCCACACCAGCTGTTTTGAAAAACAGAAACTGCTAAGAGCTGTATTCATTTCTCTGGGACATTCCACAATAGTCTCCTTGGGCAAGGAGCATTACTTTTGGTATCAGGATGCCTTACATATTCAGGGAGATTAATTCTGAAAGTTCTCTTCCCATGTATCTGTGTGTGTTTGTGTCTTCCCATGTATCTGTGTGTGTATGTGGTAGAGAGAGAGTTCATGGAAATGACTAGGTTTTAGTAGTTTCAAGCTTAGCTTTCCCACAATAAATGATTTTTACTGCCAGTCTGGAAGCAGTAGGCTTCTGAATCTTTTTTTTCTTTTTTTCCTGGAATTACTTTCCCAGCCTGGGGCTACTAGTTAAGAAAGTACTGCCATTACACACACAAGTTCTATCCACTAACTTCATAAATGTCACTTTTTCACTGAAATTTGGTGCTTGTTTCAGCATTTCAAGAGCCCTCAAAATGGCAGAGAACAGTAGGTAACACTGGCCAGTCCTTGGACTGACTTGCTAAAAGAACACGGAAACCTTGAATTTTTCAACAGGGGGCCCAACACAGAGAACAAGATATTTACTGTCTTCAAGATGTCTCAGTGACTGTGGAAGAGTCTTGGCCTTGCCTGTTCAGGGGTGTTCACAGTTGTTGCACCTGTATCTCCCCTTCCTGACACGTGCTGGGAATGGGATACAACTCTCATCTGGGCTGTGTGGCAACTCTGTGAGAGGTGGAGCTGTAGAGCGTGTAGGACAGGGAATAAAGATTAGGCAGCAAGCAAAGTCCCTCTTACCCTTCTGTCCTTTTTCAATCCTTCCAGTAATTCTATTGTTGGTCTACCTCCAGCTGCCTGGCATGGCTGTCCAATGGGCAAGGCGCTGGGGGCAGACAGCTCATAGGCAAGATGTTCCCTGGCAGAGGCATGAGAAGCCCTGTCTGCAGGCACCACTCACAAGCCTGGCTTTATAGCCATTACCTTCAGTCAGACACTTTTTGGACCTGGTCTTCCACGCTGCCTGGTGTGGGAAGTTGTTCTAGCCCACACAGGGTCCTACTGCCTGCTGGCAGAAGGAGATGGTGTGTATAAAACATAATCCTCACTAAAAACATGGTTTGAAAGGGTCATCGACCTGAGCTGAAAATACTTATGAGCAGACTACTGTATGTCTGATCCTTAATTCCAGATGCTAAGTCATTGCTAATCCATAGTGATGAAGTGTGTGGTGTGGACAGGTCCTGCTAGCAAAGGGATGCTGGGATAAGGGATCAAAGACATACTGGCAGAATGTGCTGGGCCAAGAAGAGAGCAAGCACAAACATGAGAAGTCAGCATACATTTGCATCTGTACCTCATGCTCAAGGTCTGCAGCTTGGAATGGCAGCAGAGCCCACGCAGCAGCCTCTTTGCCTCCAAAGCATTACAGGTGCCTGCACTCTGATGACCTCTGGAAAGGAATCCAGATGACGGGGATGTAAGATCCTTAAAAAGAGAGCTGCATTGCTAGAGCTGGACTTGTTCTCTCTCTTTCATTTAGATATTTTTATATTATTATTCCAGTGCTGTCCAAGCAAAGATAAAAAAATCACTTTTTGAATACCCTTTTCTGCCAGCTAGTCCTTGACTTATGTCCTCAACAACTGTGCATCAGCATAAGGAAACAGCAGATGGAATCTCATTGTTTACTTCTGTCACACTGAGCCTCATGTGGAAAAAAGTAGATTTCTTGTTTCAGGGATTTTTCAAAGCTTAACACACATTTATGGTGACATCGCCCTGAGATTTAACTGTGAGTGTTAAGAAAAGCAATGTTCCACGGTGCTGTGCTACAGAGACCAGACTGCCCTTCAGGCAGAAGTGTTCTGCTCAGAAAAACCCTCCTGCCAAAGATGCCAAGTGTCTTGGGTTTTGTGTTTATTCAGAACGGATATAATGTAGTTATATATTCTATGATATATGCTTTTTCTGTTGACAGGTAACTCAAAGAAATATTACCCAGGAGGAGTAAAATGTAAATTTGAACATGAGCAGTCACAGTAAATAACTGACAAGGTCAGAGCCCAGGAACACCACCATGTACACAGAATTTGCCCTGAAAAGAAGAAGGATGAAATAAGAAGTGGCCACACACAGAATTTTTTGCATCTTCTGCTTTCAGTGCAAGAAGTATAAACAACCCAATTAAGCTACTGAGACATTCCTTTTGTGCCCTTCCATCGAAGAGCTATTTCTGCATTAGCAAATGCAGATTTCCCAGGGAGCCAGCATGGTCCCAGTGGGCAGCGAGCAGAGCCCTGGCCCTTCAGTGTCCCTCAGCCTTAGGCTAATCATGCTGTTACCTTTTGTAGGTGTTCAATGAAGGATAACAGGCAGCTTCAGCTCTCGAGCACTGCAAGGATTAGGTGGAGATGGGTTTCACCTCTTTGGGAGTCGACCATGACCTTCTGCGGACAGGACATCAAACCCCTGGAGTAGGTGAATGGCCCTGGATTACACACGAGCCCAGTGCCAGGGTGCCTTCAACACAAAACTGCTGCCTCGGTGCCTGTGCCCAGCCTCTCCCACCTGCTACATTACCAAGTGTAAAATCAAGACACGACTTCTGATTTACACAATAAAACGACAGCATGGAAAGTCAAATACAAAGTACATTCATGCACTTATGAGAAAGAAAATTGTTTTCTTTGATACCAATTCTCCAACTTCATATTTATTATATGCACCCACTTGGACACCATCTGATGGTGTTAACCACTTTTTCCCATTGATTACGTTGTTGCCTGACACTCACTGCAGGATGTGGTGTGAGTGGATGGGGTACAGGAGAGAGTGTCTCACCTGGAAAACCAAAAATCTGCCTTAGAAATGAGGGGTGTTCCTTGGCCTCCCATGTTCTCCAGAGAGGTTAAGTGTCTTCTGTATCCTGACTGATAGTTTTTGTGCAGCTCTTGCTCTTTGGGCTCCCCAGGATGTCCGGGAATATTCCTTTTCTGTCCTTTGCTTCCTGCTCAAATGTAGCTGGGGTGATTTTTCCTCCTTGGGAAGACCCGAGCCGTTTTCCTATTTCCCATTCCTCTGACAGTTCACTGCCCTGACTGTTGCAGGCTCTGGCAGGTGACCGGAGCAGCGGCCGGTGCACTCCCCGTGGCAGCTGCCCCCGCCAGTGCCAGCACACCAGCCCCTCCATCTCCCACCGCATCGCAGGAGACGCTTTCCCCCAGGAGCCCGCTCCCGACGGCTGCTCGGAGAGGCTGGGCTGCCTCCAGCCCGGCCCTTCCCGAGCCCGGAGAGGATGTACCCCTGGGCATCCCCACGGGGGGGGGCTCGGACCGGGCACCCCCCGCTCCCCGCCGAGCTCCGCGCCGCAGGTGACCCCCCGGGGGAGGGCAGGGGCCGGGGGAGGGGGCGAGGGGCGGGGAGGCCGGGCTCGGGGGGTCGTTGTCAGCGGCGCCCGCTCGGGGCACGGCTCGGCGCGGCAGCTCCGCTCGCTCGGAGCGGCGGCAGCGCGGCTCGGAACGGCACTGCTCGGGCACGGCACGGCCCGGCACGGCCCGGCACGGCCCGGCACGGCTCGGCACGGCTCGGCACGGCTCGGCACGGCACGGCACGGCTCGGCACGGCTCGGCACGGCACGGCTCGCCATGCAACGGAGCGGCCCCGGCGCGGGGCTCGTCCTGGCGGCGGCCGCCGCGCTCTGCCTCGGCGGGGCGGGAGCCAAGGTAACCCCGCGGCACCGCCGGCACCGGGCAGGGCAGGGCAGGGCGGCCCCGGCAGCCCCGCCGGGAGGAGGGAAGGGGCCGGGAGTGCCCGGGGGGTGAGGGGTGCGGAGGAGCTGCCGGGAGTCCCGGGTGCGGGGTGCGGTGGTGCTCCCGGGACGAGGGATGCGCCGCGGCCGCCACCGGCAGGGATGCAGCGGGGCGGCCGGGCCGGGGGCGGCTGCGGGTGCCCCTCGGCCCCTGCCCCTCGGCGGCGGGGTTTGCGGGGTAAGGCTGGCCGATGACTCGCCTCGGAGTCCGGGAGGCACCGGGAGACAGGATGCTCCTGGAGCGTGACTCCGGGTCACCCTCTCCGATTCGGTACAGCCGGACCCGAGATCCGGTGCAAGCCCCGTGGAAACCGATAGATCAGCGTCTACAGCCGAAATGAGAGCATCCCCCGAGGCACCCCGACCACGGGACAGCCTGGCATAAGGAGTCCAAACAAACCACCTCGTGCTGTATTAGAGCCCCACGCCCTCCGCTCTAGTGCACCTCGGCTGCAGTTCGGGGAGCAGGCGAACAGTGCCAGTGACAGGTACAGCTCCCGGGGCAGGGATCCTGGCAGAGCGGGGAGCCACTGGCTGAGCGGCGATGGAAAGACAGACGAGGAAGCACAGAGCACCCCAAAAGTAGGGACAGCTGCAGAGCAAACAGTCACTCTGAGCTTTAGGGAGAGGGAGCAGTCCTGGTCCCGCTGAAGTGAAGGGGACTTTTCCTACGGACCCTGACAGGACCAAGGTTTGATACTTCTGCTGGAGACCCTCAGATCTAAAAAACATGAGCCACTGCAGTATAAGAAAATTGTACTCCATACATTTATGTCTTTAGTTACATATATATATATATATGCATTTACATATATAAAGGTGGAGGATTGCTTTCCCTGGTGAGAAACAGCATTATAATTCTGCCTGATGAACCAAATCCCTGCCACAGCACATACACACAGAAATGGCTGTGGTTGAAATGAAGATGTTTTATCTCACTCTGGCATCCTAGTGAAGACAGCTATGTTGAGAACTTAATTAAGCCACGTTTCTGGCACTGAAATGTTAAGTATTAACTTTACTAAGATCTACTGAATTGTATGGTTGTGGGGTTTTGTCTTTGGTTTCTCTTTTAAGTCAGAATTGAAATGCAGAACCTGCAAGCTTACCCTCTCCCAGCTGCATACCTCTCTTATTAAACTACATAACTTCCTTGCTTCCCTGAATTATTGCATCCTTCCTGTGCTGTTTCTGTTCTAACTTTGCTTGTACAGTCATGAAGAGCAAGTATTGGCTGTGTGCTGTGCCTTTGGGCATGAGAGGCAATGATGGGACACTGAATGCATCAGCAAGCTTGATTTTTCTTTTTTTTTTTCCTCTGTTTTCTAGTCACCTTCTGCTTTTCTCTAACTCCGAAATCAAGAGTGTTTGATTTCCCACCAGGCAGTAGCTGAACTAAAGTATTGACCAAAAGCACTACAGAAAAGAGACTGCCTCCTTAATGAAGAAGCAGCAGCCTTCTGCCTTCTTTCCTGACTTGACTTCTTGCTGTGTCAATTATTCTTTTGATCACATGTTGTTTATAGGCTCTTAACATACTGGACAATTTTTTTTGCAGAATGAAACAAGCATTTTCTAGTGCTTTTCTTCCTAAATGTGGCAGGGAACTCTGTCTGTCTAAATAGACATGCATGTACATCTCCTCCTCCCTGTTTTTGTTATTTTTTGGAGTAAGTTGCACTTGCTTTTCACTCATCAAGGACTGCACTATGCTGCGTAGGCTTCACTATTTTTATCTCTTTTGGCTACACTGGTAGTGTTGCTATGCTAGTAAAAAAATTCACATCCCACTCTAAGTCAGTGGCTCAAATGTAGTTCAATTTAGCAGCTGAACGAAGGTATTCAAAGATTTATGAGAAATTACTTGTCTCCTGGCTTAGAGTTAATATAAAAACATAACAGAAACTCCCTTGGCGAGGGCAGAGTCCGCATGAGGTACGGGGAACTGAATTGTTCTTTTCATCCAGGAAGGTGCTCTTTGCCAGTGGGACCTGAGAAACTTTGGGATGCTGTGAGGTAGTGTGGATGTTTGAAACATGTTTTGTGGCAAACTAGAGCTCTGTCTGGAATCCTTCACCTAGCACTACAGCAATTTAAAAATAGGAGTTAGATCAAATGAAAGAAAATTTGAGGATAAGGTGAATGATGTTTCCTCCTGCGTGTCTGTATCAGATGATGGAGCAAGATGTGCAGATAAGTGGCTTGTTTATCCTGAAGGAAGAATGTAAGCCTGATGAAAGAGTAACACAGTCAAAATTATGTCTCTGTAGGTCCATAAAATATTATCTGTTTAATCAAATCCCTGTGGAGGAGGTCGCTATGCCAGTGCCATCCTTCATCTGCTATTCCTCTGTTCACTTGCTGGCTTGAAGAAAAAAACAAGCCTTTCTTGTTCCTTTTAAGAGAAGAAATCTTAGCAATCCAAGATCTTCTAGTGAAAGTCCTAGTCCTGTTCCCAGCGAGAGCTATGGCAAAGTTCCTGCTGGTTTCAGAGGAAGCAGGATCCTTCCCAAGATCAGTGAAAGATTAAAAAAAAAATCAACTACTAAAATATGCACCTCAATTAGCAAAGAATGTGGCCTGATTAGTAAAGTGTATGAAATTTCAGCTATTAAATTCTACGGCCCTGATCAACAAAGCACGCTGCACAGTTGGCAATGTATCCAGAATCTCAACTGCTGCACTAGTCTCCTACCAGACCAACCGAGCATGCAGCTGAATCAGTAAATTATGCAAGTGGAGCAGCAAAATATGCACTTCTGATTGGGGCAGGAGGACAGGGAAGTTCTCAAATGTTTTAAATTGGCGCACAAGAGGTCTGTGAGTGGTCAGCCTCTGCCTTGAGAGAAGCGGAGGCAAAACACGTAACTTTTACCGAGACTTCGCAGAAAATTGCTGGATTGGAAAAGGGTGTTCCTCAAATGCTGTTTGTCAGCAGCAGTCCTGTTCCTCACCAGATGTGCTTGCACATCTGGTTCCAATCCCAGCTGCTCCCAGGTGTGGGGGTTGTTTTAGCCACGCTTCAATGGGATTTTTGGGTCCAGGTAGCTTTTGCTTTTTAGTCACTGTAAAGCACCGTGTGTGCACACCGGGCTGTATTTCTGTCTCAAGAAATGAAGCCAGTCAAGCCAAATAAGACACCTTCAAAGAACCTGACAGTTTGGTTGCAGTGAGCACAATAGCTATTAATCTCTTCACTCCTTGTGAAAGTACTTTGGGCTTGAGGAGCAGAGAAATGATAAGTCCTATTTTCTTTGTACCTTGATTAATTGCCATAGCTGCATCCTGTTGTGTTTACAGTGCATCTAGGGAGATGAGATGTTTACTGTGAGGACAGTTTGGATGTCTGGCCAATTTGGGGAGCAGCTATATTCATATATTCTGAAGCACTAGAGCTGTTTCTCCCTAGCTTTGCTTATGCGCTTTAAAAATCCAGTCACAGTGTCTGGTTCTGATCTTCAGGAGTTGTTTTTGCTTTAAATTATTATTTTTGCTTTTTACAGAAGACCTACAGGTTATCCTTTTTTAATAAAGATGCAGTTTCAGGCTTTATCTATAAACTGTTGGTTGTTTTTTTTTTGTAATGTCTGGAAGTAAACTGAGTTACACTGCCTGTGCTCAAGGAAGGCATAAGAATTGCTTTGTTTTATTGCACTTTTCACTTTAGCACCCAGGAGTCTGAAACATTATTTGAATCTAAGAAGTATCTAGGCTTGGCTGGTTTTTTTTCCCCTGATTTTGTTTTGGGGCTTTTTTTGTTGGTTTTTTTTTTTTAATCCACTGCATTTGGTTCATAAAGCTGGCTAGCACTGAGCTTCTTATTTACCAAATTTCTGCCTCATTTCCAGGTCAGTTCAATGAATGATCCTATTTAGTTCTTTTTCCTGTTTAAAATATTTCCTACTGAGTCCAGAGCAGTGCCCTTAAAACATAATTGATTTGGGTCATTGAACCCTTATTTTTCATGCATGTTGGTTTACATCCCGCCACTGGTCTGACTGGTATTTAAATGAGAAAATTACAGGCGGATTTCTTGCAGAGGCTAAAGTTCACGCGGAGTCTCCAGCGAAATAAGATCCTGGAGTACGTACCCCTGGAACTGGGCAATGATTTGTAACTTTGTTTTAATTCTCTGTCTGGCCAGAGTGCTGTAAATCTGGCGCTCCCTTGTTAGCTTCACGCTAAGCAGCAATAATGTCCACAGTGTCTGAGTCCTGATAATTCTAATTACTGAAGCGCTGAAGAAGCTGAAAGCTGAGAAGATGGGCAAGGCTGGCCTCGGGTCCTGCACACCACATGGGACACTTTCTTTTTAGATAATTCTCTCGTTCGCCAAGGCCAGCAATGGAAGCAGAAGCCAAGGTAAGAGAAACAAGCCCAGGGCAGAGGATTTCTGGGACTATGTGGGTAGTCTTTCTGCACAAGGAGCTAAAAGAGAGCAGTGCCTCTAGAGATGCCAACCGTCTTTGGGGTGGAAATGCTGAAATAATTTAATTATTTTTTTTTTTACTATCTGTCAAATCCTGTTGCACCAGTAAAACATTCAGGTCTCTTTCTTCCTGCCTCCCTTCCCTCTTAAAAAAAGAGCTCATGGCGTGTTTGGTACCAGAGAGTGGCTAATCCAGCAGTAGTGTAGCTAGACCAGGTCTGGCAAAGCAGCTCTAGCCATTACACACTATTATTATTATGCACTGATCTCTCAGGTCTGTAAACAATAAATATTCAACTTGGTGTTTAGATACTTCCTTGAGTATGGGAAGTACTAAATAAAGCAACAATCCTCTTGTATAAATTCATGGCAGGAGGAGGGTGGAGTAGGGATAGAGCACTGCACAGTCTTGCACTAGTGTGCGTTCCTCCTACAAGCTCTCAGCAAAAAATGGCCTTATGGGTCATTTTGAATATTCTTACACCATTCCCAATGAAAAAGGAGGTTCCAATTTTGAGAGAAGCAAAGGCTAATTTGCCTGTATTTCCTTTTTTGAATTGTTGGAGCCTTGCTGGACCTCACAAAAGTCATCTGGGACATCAGGAAGATTTAAATCAGGCCATTAAGTAGTGCTGGCTTGGATTAGTAATGAGGTACATTGAGAACAACCTCTGTATTTTGGTTTGGGTGGAGCCCTTTCGCGGTAGAAGAGTTTGTAATACTTTTACAGCACCTTTCATCAGAGGATTTCAGAGTTTCACAAATATCTAATTACAGAAGCTATTAAACTCTGTTAAATCCTTGGTCCTGGGGGAGTACAGGCAGTGCTATTATGCTTCAATAGAAAGCAGGGGTGGGCGGTGTTCAAAGTGGCAAAACAAAAGCAAAATTTCCACATGCAAGCCATAACCTGCTGCGCTATCTCATTTCCATCCAGCATTTTATTCCTCTCATTTCTTTGCATTAGCAGCCAGCTTGCAACACCAAACCAGCTGAACAAAATAGGCTGGCACAAGCCTCCACTCAGAACTACCTGCAGCCCTGAAGAAGGACTTTCAGGAGTTCATCAGGCTCTTACTGATCTGTTTCTGTAGCGTTTGGGTTTCTTTATTCTGTTAAGGAGTAGCAGGACCGTAGGGAGGGTCAGGTGCCAAGGGTGACAAGAAGGACAGAGCCCTGAATACAGGACATCTGGGCTGAAATGCCTCTGGAAGTCCAGCCTGATCCAAATCCCAGAGAGTTGATTGCTCAGTCTCTGCAAGGAGGGTGTGCCTGCTCTGTACTGTCGTTAATTTGGGGTTAGCAATGGGAGATCTAATCCACTCCTTCTACCTAAATCCAGCTCCCTCCCAGTTTTACTTAGTAAACGTTCCACTGTTCTGAGTGACTGTTTTTCTTAAAGGGATTTTTTTTTTTCTGGACTTGACTGAAAACTTGGAGCCTTTACTCTCAGCATTGAGGCTTGAAGCCCAGGCTGCCCATGCCTTTGTCTTCCTCCAGTGTCCTAGATCTGCATGGGTGGGCAGTTCAGGTGAATCTGAGACCTCACTATTTGAATACAAGGGCCCCAAGCAGTTGCTCATCAAGACTAACTTTAAATGCAAGCTTAGCAGGCCGAACACTTTGATTTGCCTCTAAAATCAACAGTAACTTATTCCAGGTTTCCTGGTTGAAACTTGAATGGGGAAGAAGAAAGGATGTCTGCAAAGCAGATTTATTTGGAAAAACAAACTTCTCACTGGTTGGGACCCTGTAACAACAAACCCAGGGCTTAGCTTTGCCTCTGCCTGCAATATCTGTGATGCCTTTTTTCTGCTTTCTCCCAACACTCCCTGCTGTGTCCTCACGCTCTCTCCTTATGTGGAGGCAATAAAGCACAATTTACAAGCATCCTGCTCTCTGAAATCCAGGCAAAGGGGGAGTCTTGGAAATTTCCCTTTTGAGAGTGCACAAGGAGAGACTAGCGCTGGAAGAACGAGGTGGAGAGAAGTGCTGCTGTTTGTACACCATCCAAAACTAAGGATGAGTGCTCAGGCCATAAGAGACTCCTGAAGGACCAGCCTCAGCCGCAGCGACGGCTCATTTGGAAGCCCAGTGAAAAATACTGCGTGAAGGGGAGAGGGGTTTTCTTTGCTTGCATTTTAAGGATCGCTACCCACGTCTTCTGCATAAGCCTTCTCACCGCTAGTGACATTCAGTGACACAACAACCTGGCTCCCAACGAGCTGGGATAACAGCTCGGCAGCAGGGCAGTGCCAGCACGGAATGTTTGCAGGTTTTGGCTCTCACATACGGAACGTTTCCTTCTCCGTGTGTTTGCCGAATAGACTTCCAGCGTGTGGAACATCTGAAGTGCCTGAATGAAACAATAGGGTCATGTAGCTGGAAACCCAAGCACAAAGAGCTTGCTTCTTTTGCCAGGCCAGTTTACAAGTAGATGTGTGTGTTTTGTTTGCTTTTAAGGATCCAAATTTATTTCCTAGGAAGTGCCCTGCAAAATCTGCATGGGATTGCTTTTCGGGTCTCCTTTCTCCTGTTTCTGGTGCTTTCAAAGCAGAACAAAGCAGTTTTGGGCACCTAAGCTGCATCTGGATTTCATTATGTAAATCTCCCCCACACATCTGGGAGGTGATGTATAGAAAGTTACTTTGGGAACGTTAGTTTTACAGATTCCTATGGACATGCTTAACTTACTCAATGGACTTTTATACTGAACTCTACAAGCATACTTTTACTGCAGGGCTACAGCTTTTGTTTTGTTATACCATCTGGTTACCAAGCAGTAGAAAACAATCTGACCATGTTTTCCACTCTTTAATTCGAGCTGCTTTAGCCTGTTCAATTTATAGAAAATGAAAACCAGATTGATCTTCTGGAAACTGCCTCATCACCCCTGTTAGTTCCCACCAACCCTGTAGTTGACTGTTAATTTTTCTATGGTGAGTTGAGTACACTTTGTTAATGAGAACTTGCTCTAGTGAAGAAAAGACCTATGTGACCTATTAAAGCCCTGAAGCAAATGGCCATGGCATCTTGAACTCTTCATTACACTGCCTTACTTTTATTTACGGTGGTCCCATCATATTCATGATTATTTGCCTGAGGAGACACTCTAAATGATGCCTTTGTTTCTCTCTCTAAAGCTTTACATTTTTTTGTATGTTTGAATGAGGGTATTTTCTGAAAAAGGAACCCAACAAACTAGAACACGGATGGCAGCTTTGTATAGATGTAGGATCTTATTTGGTATGGCATCTTGCATCTTTGTTGGAGAATCTCTATTTGTCTGCTAAGTGTCCAGTCACAAGAGCTAGCTCTCTTTTTTTTTTTTCCTCCCTGCAAGGATTAGTCTGAAAAGTCTACAAGAAAAGGCTGGTTGTTGTTGGGAATTCCAGCACTCCCTGGTGGATGTTATGTTAAAGATGCTTCCTTGGCCATAAAAGCTGACACTGGGATGGAAGGGGAGAGCCAGCGCTCAGACTGTCCTCGTAATGACGTGACTCACATGCATTTGTTGCATGAGCACAGCACAGTAAACCTGTGAGACACTTCTGAGAGGTTTCTGCTCAAAACAGTTCAACTTTGTGGGTCTAACAGTCACAGCCCCCCAGGGAGCTCTGCCTAGTCAAGTGGGTCTTTCCAGACACTAGATTTGCATATTTTATATAGATTTTTAACCTCATTTGGTAGAGAAACAGTCTGGATTTTGTTCCTTTCAGAACCAAGATGAGAAGGAAATGAATATTGTAATGCAGTGAAAGACAGAGAAGAGTTCAGAGTAAGACCTTACTTTCTAGTAAAAGCACCTGGATGTAAATGAATTGAAAGAAAAAAGGTCCTATGCCTTGGCCTAGGTGTCTTCCAGAGCATTTCTATCTGGTTTTTAGACTTATAGCAACATTTTACTCACTTCATAAGCAGATCTGCACCTTGGCATGCAACAGCTGCTGGGTAACCAGTGAATGCCAGGCTGGTAGCTTCAAACTGGGAAACCGATAGGTAACAAATGCACCCATAAACTGCCAAGCCCAGAGAAAAACTATTCATCATTAGCATTTCTAGCCCTGAGGATCTAAATCACAGAAAGAACTGAATAAGGAGAGAGAACTCTGCTTTGCAAGACTTTCATAGCTGCAACTTGTAGGATGTCTTGTAGATAAATCCAACTCCACCTTAATTAAAGAAATGAAGGGGGAGAGCTAAAAGTTCTGCCTATTTATGATACGGGGGGAAGAACCAGCGTGGGTTTATTTTCTTTTCAATGTTCTGAGACTTGACCTGAGGCTTTAGGTACCTGAGTCAGCAATAGGCATCCTGCTGTCCCACCTTTGCTGAAAGGAGGGCACATGTCCTTTCAGAGGGCTGTTAAGACCATCTCTAACTACTCCTCTGAAGTTCCCCCTGCAGGAGACAACTCTGGCTTCTGCCTGCAGAGGAAGGTGAGCCAAATTAGCCAGTAAAACCTGGCACCCAGAGCTGGCTGATCCTTGTCTTACATAGGAATCTTACATCAGGTACTCATAAGCCTGTGGCTACTGTACAAAACTCTGCCCACTGCTCACAACTGCAGGGTAGGTTGGCATCTCTGACCTGCCAGGGCTGGACTGCTTTTCCCTCTCACCTGAGCCTTGCAAAAGCAGACGAGCATTCGGCTGCCTTTCCTCCGGGTGCTCCGAAGGCGACTACGGAATGTCAACGTATGCCTGGAGCGCATGTACGGCTGATCATGCTATGGAAAGCTGGGCTGTTCCAAGGTCGATTGTTTGGAAAGCAGCCCCTGCTTGTGTGGCTGGGAACAAGCATTTTTTTGTTGTTTGGGAACAAGGATCTCTGGAGTTGAATGAGCGGGGCTGTTGTTCGGCACAGAGGCTGCCAGTGCGTCGCTGTGCCTGGCGCTCGTCGGAGCTCCCGCGTTTGTTCCTTTGCGATTTTCCTTTCCTCCACCTCCTGTTCTCAGGGAGGATCAAGGAGGAGGGGTGGTGACCTCATGGCGCAGTTATGCAATCCGCTGGAGCCAGGTATCAAAACACGCTGCAGCTGTGGAGCTGAGACCTCGCTGTGGCTGGGGGCCCTGGCCTCCTGGCTCTAATGAGATCACTGACCTCCTCCTGCCACTTCTTCTGCAGCTGCTTTGATTCCCAGGCAGTTGTTGTGGCCCTGCCTGCCTAACGGTTTGGCAAGCTGCCCCAGGGAATGCTGCAGCCACAGGCGGGCACGGCCCCGGAGACCTAGAGCAGGTGAGGATATCCCGAGCCCCGCCAGCCTCTCCCCATCCTACCAGAGCTTATCCGCCCTCATCCAAGGGTATTGCAAACGTTACTGCCCTCCCTGGTTACTCCTTTTTTTTCCCAGGGAGGGAGGAGAATGTTGCCTGTTCTCCAGTGAAGTAAAGCCGTGCCTTCCCAGCAGTCTTGTTGTGGTGCTCGAGCTCAGGGCTCAGCTGCAACCCAGTCACATGTGGGAAGAGTACAAGAGAAGAGCATGTCTGCAGTCTGAGGCATATTTGGGCCTCCAAGTCCTCAAGTCCCATTCAGACTTTGCATTCTTTGCTCTAACTGCTGAACTGCATTCCCACTTCCCTCCTCTGCTCTTCTAACTGTATTTTTATTTTCCTTGTCTCCTGCAGTAGCAAGCTTTCACAGTCCCCTTCCTACCTGCATGTTTGTTCTCTTCCAATGTCCTGCAAATCAATAAAAAAAGCAATAGAAAACTTGGAGACAAGTGTGAAAACAGGGCCCCTTGAGGCTGTCTAATGCGTGCCAAGAAGGAATAGAAGACAAGTCGGTTTCCTGGAAATGGAATTTACAGACTGGAAATGTCACATCCAGCATCACTTTCATGCGGTGGAATTGCTGCTGCCCACCACTGAAACAACTGAGCATCTGTTAAAAAACGTGGGTTTGGGTTTGCTGAAATCCAGCAGGTTGCACTCACTCCACTAAGTGTTAGATCCTTGTGTAAGAACAGGAGCGCAAATGCTCTGGTACCGTAAATGTATTAAAAGCAAATGTGTGCTTGGCCCAGCCTGGGAGCCCCCACAGAACCCTGTTCAGAGCTCGTTCGTGGGAATGACCCAGGGAGCAAGGAGAGTACAGGAATGTGGGCAGGGAGGTGGGTTTGTGTTGGGATGAGGATACTGGGAGGGCGAGGGAGACTCCTCAGCAAACAGGATGCTCTCAAAAGTGGTGGCAACTCTTTCGAGATAAATCACATTAAAGACTGAGAAAGAGGAGGCAGGGAAAACTCTCTGCTAATAACCAAGCAAAGTGTCAGCAATTTTGGTTACACTCTGTCAATCCCATGTCTGATCTACTGCTAAGTCTGCTACTTTCAGTCATCCAGAGAGACCTGAAGAGTTGCCCTAATACAGCATAAGAGACTCCCTTAGCTGGTTCCTCATGCCTTACAGCAAAGGCAATTTGGCAAAGAGGGAAATGGTGATTCCAAGGCATTTCCAGGAATTCTCGTACTGCCAGGTGGAAAAAAATAGGTTAGATGTGCTGCAGCTGAATTTAGTTCATGCTAGTGAAAGGAAATAAACCTTGCATGCAAAGATGAGCTGAAAATGCAAAATTAAATATAGCAGTAATTTTCTAGAGTCTCTGATTAACCTTGTCCTCTGCTTGCAAAAAGTCCTACCAGCTTTGATCTCTAGATCAGTCAGCCAGTGAAGTAAATGTGGTCCCTTCTTAAACCAACAGACTGGAGTTTTATGTCTTACTCTTGGGATAGTGTTTCCTGAGATCCTGTATTTGAGGAGCATCCAAAAAGCTCAGACTTCCCTAACTTGAAAATCCTGTGAGAGGAGAACTTGGGGCTTTTGCTGGGAACTACAAGAATTGTGTTTCTGGTAGCTTTGCAGCTGGTTCCAGCCATGCCAGCAAGTCAAGACTTTTACCTAGATTATGTTTTTCCCCTGTAAGATGGGACTGTGGAAAGAAAACTTTCCCTTTTTCCTTTGGATTTTCTTTTTAAAACATTAAGTTTAGCTTTTTCTTTCTGCTCTGGCTGAATGTTTGGGCCACTTCATATTTCATCCAGGTGTCTGGCTCTGTTCAAATGTCCTCAGGAGTCCGAGTGACCTTTAACTTGGAATGAACCTCCCGTGTTTGGAGGGGAGAAGAACCGAGATGCCACCTCCCTGTCCATGCTTTGAGCAAAGATGTTGGTGTAGCCAGAGGTTCAAAGAGGTCCCTGGGGCAGAATAAATGTGGAGGAGCTGGTGAGGAACCTCGAAGCGTTGTCAGCTCTTCGAAGGAAACACACGGAAGATGCTTTTCATTTTGGAAGGGCGAGAGGTCCCAAAGCTTGCTGGATTTTCATCCCACTGATGCTGCTGTGAGCTCAGGTCGTTAAATTTAGTCATCCAGGCTGAACAATCTTGGATTCTAAGACTGCATCCGTCTATCTCTGTGCAGAAACTCATTGCATACCCCCTGAATCCACCGTAGGCTGACAAGATGAGGCTGCTCTGGAATGCCCATCCACTGCCTGCAGTCCTGTTTTGGCACCAGGCAGCTGCAGTGAATTTTGATTTTTAAATTAAGCAAAAAAATCTTCCTGCTGAGGGGTTCTTTCTTTTTTTATGTAGTGGGGCTATTTTACCAGAAGGGACAAACCATAAAATAATTACCATCAAAATCACGGGATCGTAACCAAGTATTTTGACTTCAGAGTGATTTTTTTTTTAAGGGGCCTAAAGTCTGCATGAAGAGCTTCTACCCTCACCTCCACTCATTACTCTAGTATTACATTTTTCTGGTGCAGTCTTCAAGCAAAGACCAAAAAGTCCTTTGGCTTGGATAGGGAGTTAATACATGTCTTTCCTGAAAGGACTTCTTAAATATTCAGTCAGTTTGAAATACAGTGGGTTATTCCTTCTCTCATTCCTAAAAAGAAGTGGAAGTGACATTTTTAAATCTGCCCGAAACTTGAAATACGTGTGAGAAATGCACCGAAGTGGAGATGTGCATAAAGCATCAATGAGGGCGGAGTGGGTTATGAACTTTGCACTTCATTTCTTTGCAAGCCTGCAACTGGCTACCTCCACTGGGTGTGTGTGGCTTGGACCCTGAGGGTGCCTTGGAAATTTGGTGGCTGAGCTTCCACTCTGACTCTGGGTACGCACCACCAGAACTTGCTGTTTCTCGGGGATTTTATAAAACAACACAATCTACATTGGACAGGTCCCAAGCCAGAAAGTCTGAGATTATGCTCATAAAGGAATATCAAATATCAAGACAGGATGTCCTCCTTCCCCTTCTTTGAAATAAATACACTTCAAAAACAAACAGCCTTTGGGGATGCAAGAGAGGTGGTGTCCTCTGAGATGTGGAAAACAGCAGCTCCTCATGACCGGCATCAGTGCCAATAAAGAAAATTTACACCTCCCTTCTGAGCTTCAGCAAAAACCAGGAGCGCAAACGGGCTGAGGGTTTCCTCGGCCAAGGCCTCACAGCACTTTGTGTCCACTTCTCTTCAGCAGGGCTTGTGTCTTTACAGGCTGAACCGCAGCGTCACGTCCCCTTCTCTCACCAGCTCCGTGTCAAAGCATCCTCCCCACGTTCCCAGCGGCCCCTCGTGCCAGGAGCATCTCTTGGAGGCGAGACAGAGGAGACTGAGAAACAGCCCTGCCTGTTTCCAGTGGTGCAGGCAGAGGTTGGGACATATTCCTCAAAATGAAACCTCAACCCTCGATCGCTGCTAACTTGAAGAGGCTTGAGCCCACCCGGAACCCTCCGGCATCCAGGAGTGTTCTGCCTCCAAAACGGGGCACGTAGTTTAGCTGGAAAGTTATTTCCTGTTTCTTGCTATGCAAATGCCTCATTTAAAAGTGAGAGCAAAAGGTTGGCGTGGGGCAAAGGGAAGACTGACACGCTGGGATGGAGGGAAGGAATAAAAGGGAAGTCACAAAAAAAAAAAAATCCTTTTTTTCTTCTTCAGAGCGTAGGAACCCACCTTTCCCTGAGGAAAGAGGAGCATATTCACCGGAAAACAGCTAGCTTTCAGTAAAATCCTGGTGGCAACAAATGCATCTGTAATTATGATGTGAATGAGTAAATGGATCTAAATGTTAGGATCTGTAGGCTCTTAAATTGACATAAAGTTTTGCTATTTTCACCTGGACTTTCACCATGAATTAACTAATCCAAAATTTTACCTCCTAGAAAAAAGATCACTAAAATTCTATTAATTTGTTTTTGTATTGTGTGCTGGGGAACTCCTAAGGCATTAAAGAGACAAAAATATGTATGGGGCAGATAAATGTGGTTTCTTTTCCACTCTTGAGGCTTCAAGCCACAGTTCAGCCCAGGTGCCTTGAAGGAGAAGCCTGTAGATTATTCCACTATAATTGACACAAGCTTTGATTTCAATGACGCTTTTACAAATCAAATGTTGGATTTCAAGTTGAATACAGAACACAATTTCCAGCCACGTTGCTGTTTTGGTCCTTTTCTGTGGCCATCCTGCATCCATGCCAAAATCCCTCAGAATATGAGCAGCACCTGCTGGAAAACAAAGGTTGTGCCTCTCAGAACACGTCTGGCTTTTTGTTTCTATTTAGGGGCTTTTAACATTTGGCTCTGCATTTTTTTAATTTCCATTTCAGTCCGAGCCAAGGGGACGGATCAAGAGGAAAGAAATCTGGAGTATTTTGATCTTTGTGGCTTTATATGGACTTCATAAGCTTCGTTTGTTCTACTGCCAAGCTTCCTTTGTGTTTAAATAGATAACAGACCAAGACAACTAATCACTTCCAATAAAAAAACCCACACCAAACCCAAAGCATTCCCTTTCTTCTCCAATTAATTCTTGTAAACCCATGCTCCTAGACAGCATCTTGTGACCTAAGCACTTGGGATTGTTTTCCCCCCCCTTTTCCAAAACAACTGCCCACAGGCATTGCACAGGGCCCTGTGCTCTGCAGATTTATCAAAGGATCTTGGAAAAAGGCTCTGGGAGCATCTCTGGGAGAAGGGAGTTGTAAATACGATGTGCAGAAGCAGCCTCGTGTACCTTTAGAGAAGCAGCAGCATGGGGGTCAGTGCCACCGTTTACGGACTTCCTTCCTCTTTGGAGGCTGAAAGGCTATTTCTGGAGAAGGGAGAAATAGCAAATCTCCCATGGAACTGTCGCTGGGTTATGTAAAATGCACGTTGGCTGCTGGTTTACTAGAGAGCTGTTATCTGCTATCACTATTTTGAGAGGCGTTGAGTTTGAAGGAGAGACAATTTACCGAATCAAAACCACCCAGATTTTTACTGCTTATTGAAGTAAAAAAGGCTGAACGTTCTTGAAACAGAAGATGAGTTGGATGGATGAATCATGGGTAATCATCAATGCAAAGGTTCTTTTTCGCATTAACATGGTTGTCTAATGAAAATAACACAGAGCTTGAGACGCTGTGGCAACACATTCTTTCTTCAGCTTCTTAAGATTTTTGTCACACAACCAACTGTTCAGAGCAGCACATTTGTGTGGTCAAAAAGCTGTGTATTTGCCAACAGCAGAAATGATCAGTAGTAGGAAGTGAGAATTCTGTGAATTACTTTTGCGGGTTGTATTTCGGTGGAGGTTGACCATTCAATATCCACTTCCACAGTCTCTAAGAGTGGCTTTCCATATTAGATGGATCAGATTGATGCTGCTCAAAGGTAGGAGTTAGACTTGCACAAGCTTAATGAATTTCCCTGTCTCAAGGCTATCTTACCCCAGAAGGGAAAGCAAAGAGCAGAACCTTCCAGAGGTCTAGCAGGCTGCGTCCTGTGTATAATCTCTGGCAATCTGTAAGATTATTTGTTTTATTTCCCAGGTTTATTATTCCTGTGGTGCAGTGGTGCAATCGACGGAAAGAGGTCTGATTTTATCACCAGGTTTTCCAAACAACTACTACCCAGGGATCCACTGTGTTTGGCAGTTTTTCATTCCCATGGGAACCCATCTCGTCTTGGAAATTTTTGACTTTGACATTTTTGAGAGCTCTGGTGAAACTCCAGCCCCCTGGGATGGCTTTTCAGCCCCTGCTACGACAGGAAATAGCGACGTGCCTTCCGTTGAGGAGAACCTGGACTTTGCTCTCCATACCCCAAAACCCTCTCTGCAGACCTGGATGTCGAAGGTGGCTCAGAATCTGAGCAGCACCAGAGATCAGTCAAAGGACCTTGCTGGTCACCTGGATGAACTTCCAGGAATCACCTCAAAAAAAGATGAAGCCAAACAAGCATCTGAAGAAAACCAGCCGAAGCAGATGAAGGAACCCAAAGTGATTCCCAGGGCTCAAGCAGAGGAGCTGCCACTCCCAGCGGCTGGTAGTGCCACAGTGCAGAGGGAGAACACCAGTGGCCTGGAAACAGGAGATGATTTGGAAGGGAAAATCTTGCTTGCCCACCTAGCTGCTGCTAGTGAGAGGGATGAAGTTCCAGTAGAGAGCTGGACTCTTCCCTCAACAGCACTGCCCCTGGAAATCTCCTCCAGCCCTCAGCCAGCAGTGGACATCTGTCCCCATGATGTACTCTATGTTTCCGATCTCATCACATTTTCCTCTCGCTTCTGTGGGCCAAATTCCCCTCTAAACAAGACCATGGTGTTTGGTTCCTCTCTGGAAATGGTTGAGGTTATCATGGAGCTGATCACCACCACGGACCGGGGCCGAGGCTTCGCGATGCTCTTCGAGTACAAGAACATCACAGACCCCAACCCTGTGGACGCTGTGAGGCAGGAGAGGAAGGAGAACTTGATGCTGCTGGCAATTGTAACAGGGATCGTTGTCTTTGCGCTTGCTTTGCTCTCTGCCCTCTGCACCATTTGCAGGTAAGGTGATGTGTGTCAGAGCCTTTGAAGCCCGTGATGTATTTCCCAGGAAAAAGACCAGAAAAGAGTTTTGTTCCCTTTGCTCTGCTAATGTTTCCTGCCCTTCAACTGTGGTAAAGGGTGGGTACAGAGGAGGTCAATGCCAGTCACTGCTCCTGCCCCAGGCTCCTCAGTTTTCTTTCCTATTTCTAAAGCTTCTGTACCTCAAATTTATCTTCTTTCTCCAGCAGAAATACCTGAAAGGTCAGGACTTTCCTGGACATTCTTTTGTTTCAATGGCAGTGGTGCCTTTAAACCTCACTTTTGGGACAATAACTGGCCAAAGATCATCCTTGCCTGAGCCTCCCAAGCAGGTTGAGCTGACAGGCACTGCATCTGTTCGGAGGTCCCAGTTTGACTCTAACTAACCATCTGCACTAACTAACACTCTGCAGAAAAATAAATGATAACCAAAGTATTACCACTTAGAATTAAGATTAAAAGTTGGTTTTGGGTCTGTGGCATATTTTAGCCAAGAGCCTGTGCAGACATTCTAACTCCAGTGCATTCAGCGTGCTGAGAAGTCACCTGCACACCCCTTTGATGCTGGGGAGGAGCTGAGAGCCACGCCGTGCCTCTCATTGTTCCCAAATGTAACCCCAAATGATACAGCCAAGTGATCTGATGGCCAGGCTGGGCTGCTGATCTCCATGTCCTGGTGCTCACTAGTTAAATGGCTAAAACCAGACAGTTACAAAAGCACACCTCTCCAGTCAACTGCTTTGATTTCATATGTTTCTTTCCTCTATATTTATCCAAAAAACACTTCTCCGCCCCCCCAGCATATGTTTGCATTTTTCTTTCTAGCTCCCAAGTGAAAACATTTCTGTAGGAACAGTGATTTGGTTTTTTTTCCTTCCAACAAATTCAGAACAGAAACCAAGCTCCCCAGGTTTTTGTCAAAATAAACAGCATCTTTCCAAATGTTTCGCTTTCAATGGAAACATCAGGTAACCTGAAACAAACCCTGTCCCTTGCAGGGTGGTGACTGGGTACTGGCAGTGGCCTTCCTTTCCCAGAGCCAGCAGGTAACTGGCCTGTCTTCTCTCCTCCTGCAGCCCCATTTACTGTGCACCCTCCAACCCAAAAGGTCTCAGGATGGCCCAGACACTCCTGGTCCCTGAGGGTGGTTTGGTAGACCAGCTTGGTTTTCCTTGTCCTTCTGGGGGCTGCATTTGTAGCTCTGGCTGAATAAATACAAACTATGGGCCATCACACTGGGTAGCAGAGAACACGGGCACGGTGGAGGAACTCAAATATAATCTCTCTTGCTGTATGTATAGAAATTCCTGCCTTCAGACTCTGAGCTCCTCATAGCTGTAAGAGTTAAACTTGCATGTGTTACATCTAACTAACCTTTTTCCTTCTCAAAGGGCTTGCAGAACACCAGTTTAGACCACATTTTTTTTTTGCTAGCTCTGAAGGAAAACGTCTGGTGGAAAATGTCTTCCAGATACCAAATACTTTATTTTTATACCCTTGCCAATCTTCAAAAGAGACAGAAACAGTCTCCCTTCGCTATGGCAGCAGTCTGGGCTGATGCACATGTTGAGTAGGCTGTTCTTGCTCCAACACCCCTATTTAATTTCACTGTAACCGTCCATGAAGCCGAGTATTATTCAAACCAAAAAGTACACGGGCAATCTGAGGTTCCACTGGCTGAGGTTTACCCTGCACAGCCTGTTTAGAAAGCCGGGCCATGCTGCTCACATTCACAGCTTGGCTTTCTGCTTGTCAGATGTTTACAAAATAACGTTCTGCTCTTGCTGACCGACAGAGGAAAAAGTGCACATGATTTCAGCCCCACACACGAATGTTTGTGTGTTCTGGGAATATATCCTACCAAGAGCCCTATGGCACAGGATTAGATTCTCTTCTTTTAATACTGGTGTTTATGCCTTTTCATTGCTCTGCAACTCTACTCTTATTTCTTTTTTACATGAAGATATCTATACCTCAGTCAGCTACTGACTGGATAAAAATAGAGGTTATCCCTACTCCTTTAGCCTCTTGAAAGGGCATTTACTATCCCAGCTGCCTGAATTCCCTGCATGCTATTCCAGGAAGGTCCTGATTATACCACTGCATTTCTTGTCAGACTTAAAGCATTCAAGTGAGAGCTGACACAGGTGGAAGCAACGCCGTGACCTGTGCTGAGTTCCCTCACTTGTGTTGCACTGGAAGAGTATTTTTTCCCCTCTTTGCTGTGCTGCTTCGAGGATATTGGTCTCTGGCCCCAGAACCACTGGCAGTGTTTGGAGCTTGCCAACCCCTCCCAGCTGTGGGTTTTTAATGCAGCTCAGAATAAGACTGCAGAGGCCACTTAGCACATCGACACTTCTCTTAGGCTGAGCCCATCAGGCTCTGTTTTAAGCTCCTTGCCCTAAGAAATCAGGTGTCAAATGTGTATTAGCCACAGCCCGTCCTCCCTGAAGATAAACGTCACGGTGCCAGGGGTGGGTTGAGGGGGAAATGTTTTAACAATGACAATGTTTTTAACAGGGAGCACAATCAGAAGTGGGACCAGCTCCCTGAGGCACAGTGACACTCCTCCTGGCCGGGCCATGCCACTGCAGAGGGTGCCAATAGTAACCTTCAAGCTCTTGGCCTTATAAACTTGCCTTCCCCTTTCTTTTCTCTTCATACTTGATTTGTTCCTCTGGTACCAGGTTTAGCTGTTGATTCCCCCCCCCCCCCCATTTCTATCTGCTGCTCTTGCTCAGCTAAAAGTAGCAGGCTCTGCCTTGCCAGGAGTAGAAATGGCCTGGGATGGGCTTGGCATCCAGTGCCATCCAATGCACCAAGTCGTCAGCAGTATCTGCTCGGGCTCATTGCATTCAGCCAGGGCAAAGCTCTCTGGGGAAACTCCAAGTCTCTGCCACACTGCAGCTTTTGTTTGCTACCAGGGGAAGGAATGAAAGCTTCAGTTGTTAGTTGGCCAATAATTCTAATTACTTTTGGCCATGAGGCCTGGCTCGAGTAATGGGGTATTTTTTATTTTCTTTCCCAAGCCCCAAGAACAACAGATATGTCCACCTTATTTAGTTCTAATCCTGTCCCATGCAGTCAAACTTTTGCTCTGTGGTTGCAACCCGTGGATTGCAACTGCGTTTTACATCTTCACAACCCGCTCCCAATCACAACCCCTACCAAGGACCTGTTCCCAAGCACAGCCCTGCGGGCACAGCGATTCCGTCCAAGCCTCGCGTGCTGCCCTCTGTCCCTGCACAGCCTGCCCTGCCAGTCCCTGCCTGCCACCCCTCTGTCACCTGAGGATGACAACGTGCCTTTGTGGTGCAATGCCCTCCCAGAGAATCCTCGGCACTCCTGGGCTAAAAGCAGACCTTTCCTCTGCCACCCTGGTGCCTGCCGGAGCTCTGTCCTCCGTTTCTCTCCTCCACACATCAGACTGGTTTAGTTGGACACCTCTGATAACGAGACCTGCCTGGAGCTGCTTGCTGGGGAGCACAGGGCAATTTTCACAAACCTTCCAACTGACTTAATTTTATTTTTTTTTGTTGTTTACTCAAGAATTTTGAAGCATCTTTTTTTTTTTTTAATTACATTTTCTTTTAAATGACGGAAACTGGTCTGTTTTCACATTGGCTGGTTTATATTCATGAGCTGTGCACTGATCCAAATCTCTGGTCTCCTTGGTGGAGAGGTCCTCAGTGGACCACAGAGATGCAGTCCAGCTGGAGGGTGAGCTAAAGAAACACCTCCAACCCTGCAAACCAGAGCATCTCTGTGTTGGTTTTTATCAGCAAAACAAATTGCTCGGTGAAAAATCAGACTCTCAATACCCCAAGCGTGACGGGGGAAGAAAAATTAAAACAGTGATATTTCAGCCAGGTCCCGTTTTTCCATCCTAATTTAAACTTTGTGAAGAACAGGGCTCTCTCTCTTATTCTACCAAATACTCACACAGGAAACATCTTTGCTGGGGGCACTTTACTCTGCCTTTGGTTCATGTTGCCAAACTGCAGTGTGGATTTCAAGGTAGTTGTGGTCCCTGCTAAGTTTATGAAGAACAGCAAGGGAAGGAGCCAAGAATGTAAGGTATTCCAGTTTCTTAGGGCGGAACTTGCCTGGTCTATCCACAGTTTAAATTTTTCTATGGGTTTGGACAGGGAAGAGCTGGGAGGAGAGGAAGATAAAGAAAATACTGCAATGTGGACAAACAGGGGAATTACACAGTTCTCCCACCATCTGCTTGAACGCCTTGACCACCACACTAATTCATTTTCTTGGGGTATGCTTGGCCAAGTCACTCCTGATGGAATGATTCTGGTGCCCAAAAAGAGCTTCTGGGGGGGGTGTGTGTGTTGAATATGGACATACACATTTTCTAGTCTGAAATATTTCCTGTGTTGTTTGATCTTGCTTGATAAGGCAACGCCACTCCCACTTGGAAGCCTTTCCCTGCTCCCCATTCCTCAATCAGTGCATTAAAGAAGAGCCTTCCCTGCTTTAGCCTTGAGTTTCCCCGAGAAGCCCAAGCAGGGGCTGTGCCTCCTGCAGTAACAGCTATGTGTCTGGATCTCCTCTGGATTAAATTCCCAAGTGCCAACTTGCTCTCCTCTTTTTTTCTGTATTCCTCTCTGTATTCACCAAGAATAGCATGTGGGTTTTTTCCCCCCCCTCAATTCACTTGTCAGTCAATGAGCATTTTTTGAGAGATCCAATGACACGGTGAAGGAATGAAACCCATCATGCCTGAGATGGAGCAGACACTGGCTCACAGCCAACCTCCTTAGGTGGTCCCTGAGCCCCTATTCTTAAAAACAAACAGCAACGAAATGGTGACTGAAAACTTGACTTCTTGGCTTCAGCTCATAACTACCAAAAACACTTGCATGGAGGAGATTAAATGCCTTAAAACAAACCAAACGCCACAACAAGAAGCACAAAAGCAGCAGCACAGACAGTAGGAAAAACAGTAGCACTGGTTGCATCCCATCTGGTCAGTGCCTTAATGCTCCCCTGTGTCTACCGTCCCACAGAGAACCACTGAACACAAAGGCAAAATACACTTGCCTCAGTCATTATAACATTCATTAGAGCCAGTCTTTTCCTGTGGTATCTTTAAGCCTTATCCATCCAGAAGTTAATAACACGAATTGTTTCATAATCTCAGTTTTACAAAGAATGGTTAAGAACACGCCTGTGCCAAGGGGAACCTCCAGCCCACCGCGATCTGCCTCTCAGTGGGACGGTCACGCGAATGAGCAGCATCTGATGCTCTCTGCTTGCTAAATATAGCCCAGAATTAGCCCTGCAGATGAAATGTTCTGTCTGACAGGATCAGAACGGTGTCACTGCCCAGACCCAGGCAGGATCTCAGCCCCGCTGTTTCCTTACTGATGTGGAAGAGCAGCTGGCGGGGGGAG
This sequence comes from Pseudotriccus pelzelni, assembly GCA_035584735.1. Taxonomy (NCBI): domain Eukaryota; kingdom Metazoa; phylum Chordata; class Aves; order Passeriformes; family Tyrannidae; genus Pseudotriccus; species Pseudotriccus pelzelni. The sequence goes on from JAWMRA010000036.1 coordinate 7,113,487, forward strand.
CCTGGTGGGACTTGGCAGAGGTCTGAGCTCTGTCCCTGCTAATGCAGGGATCATGGGAAGAAGATGACAAGTTCTTCTCTTCTTCAGCTGGCTCCCCAGCACGTGAGCATATCATTTTCTCCCCTGGTTTACAGGCCTTGCCTCCTTAGTGTTGGCAAGTATTTTAGCTGCTCCTGTAGGTCGGAGAGCTCACAAGCCGCTGGGTTCCCCTCTGGGGATGAGCACAGCCGAGACCTTCCCGTGAGACCTTTAACTCACTTGTGGGCTTGTTGTTGTTGTCGCTGTCTCTCCTTTTCAGGCAGAGAACGTGCCCCAAAAGGAGCTCGTCCAACGCATGCAGTGACCAGGAGGTTAGTGCTAATGGCTTCAGCAATTTCTGTTTCTCTCTTTCATATTGGCTGTTGCACTGTTTATCTGACGATGTTTACTGGGGCATGTTCTGAGTTGTAGAACAGGATCCAGAACTCCACTGTCGATATCAATGAGCTCCAGCTGGTGGTGCCAAGTCGGGAGAATGAAAACAACAACCACTCTGTCAGCCGGGAGCAGGCGGGTAAGTGCGGGGCAGCGGCCGGGGCAGGTCCGGAGCCCTGGGCCACTTAATCAGATAGTTCCTTCCTCGAACTCCTCCTCGCCCGTGCACAGCTGGAGAGCTGCTCCACAGCAGAAAGCCTTTGTTGTGGGGACTCTCCCTTGCTGCTCTCCCCCCTCCCTGGGAGGGTAATTCCCCTGGCAAGGAGCACACACGAGCACAGCTCCAGCCCGCTGCCAGCACAAGCTGTGACAGCACATGGCACGGCAGAGACACTGGGTTAGCAGAGCAAAGATGTTGCTGCTACAGATCCAGGAACTGTGGGAGAGTTTCACCTGCCCTGTGCCTAACCTTGCTCAGAAAGGATCGGGTTTGCAGCGCTCAAATGGCTCTGGTTGACTTCGGCTCCCGAGCTCCCTGTTTCTGTGGGTCGCTGTGGAACTGCTTTAGGTGACATCTACCCCAGGCTGGGTTTCCAGAGGAGGGCACCCCAGCCGAGCTGCAGCTGTGAGTGACAGCACGTGGCCTGTCCCAGTGCCCCTCGTGGCTGGGGGGAGGCCAACAGGGGTCAACTTCATGCTCCGTTGTGACACACCATCAGCGCTCCCGTGAACTGTCAGCCACTAGACACATGCAGCTCTCACAGGGGTATCTTGAGAAACAGCTAATTCTGTGCTCCCAGCCACAACAGTTTCCCAGCTCCTCCTTTGGAAAAGTCATTGGGGAGGTTGTGACCAGAGTTCTCCTATCCTTGACCAGATGACAGGCCCTGGGGACACACGCACACACCCCGTGGCAGTCCCTGGAGCATCAGGCTGCCCGGAGGAGCAGCATCACTAGGGGTTAACCAAAAAGCACAGGCCCCAATATTAGCAGGTATGAGTAAATACAAATAAATGACGAACTGAGGAGGCTGCAAGTTTCTGATCTGCAGCACAACCTTGTGTATTGGTTTCAGTTCACCCCTGTCTTTATTAGAAAGCAGATCCAAGGGTGTTCCTCCTCTCCTCTTTTTGTTTTTAAAAGCTTGCAGTTTCAGGAGAACAAACTGCTGGCTTGAATTTTGTTCTGGCTGGTGTGACAGGCAGCCAAAGCCTGCTCTAGATTGTCGAGGGAGGGAGGAGGGTTTGTCACAGAGGAGTTGGAAACAGCTGTTTTGGACTCTTGCAAGCAGCCTTTATTGATTTTCTTCCTTTGTCAGTCCCTTCCTGCAGGGGCAGCACAGAACGGTCTCCTCAGGACACTGACCCAGACGTGCCCTCCTCCATATCCGCAGTGACCACCGAGACTGGCAGCGATGAAGTGTTTATCATTTCTGCTGGACCTGGGGCCAGTGGGCTGAGCTTTACCACCTACAGAATACAGGTAGGAACTCCCTCCAGCATCTCTAGCAAGCCACAGCACGTCCCTCTTGGGCAGCACCTGTCTTATCTGTCCATTTGTGACTGCAGCCTGTTTTTTAAGAAGGGCAGTGGCTGAGCCAGGCAGTTCCCCCAACCCTCAAGCTGAGCTGCCACCGAACGATGTGGGCTGGGATCCCCCAGGCCAGTGTCTTCCCAGTTTTGGGAAGAGTAAGTACAGAAGTCTACCTTGAATCTGACAGCCAATAATGCAGATGTCTGCCAACAGGCAGTAGAACCAGCCCTCCGAGATACGTTATTTGACAAAGATGATGTTCCATTAAAAGTCTCACCTGTAGCAGCTTAAAGACGTGGGAGTCAGACCTGCTCCTGCCCACCACTCCCAAGAGGTCAGGGAAGGCATTCAGCTCCTCAGCTTGGCAGAAAGTTAACTGGCTCACCAGGCTGATGTGAAAATTAACAGTGTAGGCTCCAAAAAAATTCAGGTGCTTCAAGTGAAAGCACTGGGGCCCTTTCAAATTCAGACAAAAACCCAAATCAATGCTGCAAGTTCTTATTTTAGCTCTTTCCCCTGCACTCCTGGTCCTTTATTTGTTTGGGAACAGATGCTGGCTCAGAATTCTCAGGTCTGGCTGTCACCTCCTCAGCCTGGAGTGAGTGCAGAGGGGGCACATCCATTACAAGTGTGTGCTAAAGCCTTTCCCAGGTCAATGTTCTCTTCTCCAGCGCCCTCTCTTTTTCCCACAAGAGGATAAACAAGCAGCACAAGGAACTCACATGCCCAGGACAGTCTGTGTAATACTTCTGTCACAGTTTACAAAACAAAAGCATTCTGTATCCCTGCACTTGATTAGGAAGTTAGCCAGGAGGCCAGCCTGGTCAGGATTTTCCTACCCTAGTGTAAGACACGTGCTGAGCTTTTCCTCCAGTTGGGCACACGGGTTAACAAGAAGAGAGAAAGAATGGAAAACAGCTCCGGTGCCTTCCCTTGCCTAAACATTGCCTTCTGTACCCAAACTGGGCACCCCTGAGCACCTGAACTCCCTGGTCCCTCTGTCCAGGGCAGAGCTTCACCTGCTGGCAGTCACACACACACAACTTCCAGGCAGAGGGGAAACCCTCCTGCCTGCCTCTGTTCCCCACTCTAGTCAGAAGGAACCAACACACTTATAATCCCATTTCCATTCTGCCATCACTTCTGCAAGCACCTTCAGAGGACATTTATACATAATGAAAGAATTAGTGCTAAAACAGTGAAGGTAACCCAAGAACAAAAGTGACTTACCTCATTATTAACTCAGGGGGCATCTCCTCCTCGGTGATGTCCATGCTGCACACAAGTGACTCCACACTCCCAACCAAGTCCCTCAACCAGCAGAAAACCAACCCCAAAAACCTGGCAGGGCCTCTTTAAAAGCCCTGGGTCTCTCCCCACAGATGAGGACTGTCATCTCCAGGTGGGTGGAAATCAAGCACAGCTGGCTAATTACAAACCTGCCCTCAAAGGGAGCTTAATCCTCGGGGTTCCTGCATGTTAAACACGTGTACAATTTAATTTTCGAATGTGTGTTTTTAGGGTGTGAAACGCAGCTGGCCAGCCAGCCTGTGAGCCCCGCAGAGGGTACGGTTCAGAGCTTTTGTGGTCCAGCACTAGGGAAGAGGGATGAGTTATCTGCTGGAGCAGAGCCCGTTTCTTGGCAGGGATCCTCCTGCAGTTTATCCTCCTGTGAGAAGAGGTGTGAAATGCCGCGCCTCGACGGGACGGTGAATAACACCAGCAGACTCGCCTCACCCAAAATGCTCCGCTAGGCAAAGCAAGAGGGAAGGGGCTTTCATTAAAAAAAAAAAACCGATCCCCACCTTTTCTCCGAGAGGTGGTGTCCGGCTGCTGGTGCTGTGCCACCCGGCAGGTGTGAGCCCAGCTCTGCTGGGTCCGAGACAAACCGGCTTCTGCCGCTCAGCTCCCCAAACCTGCTGGAAGGGGAGAGCAAACGTGTCTCTGTGTGTGACCGGTGAGAGGAAACAGGGGGCAGGATGGCTTTGGGATGGCTTTGTACGTCCCTGGGATGGCTTCCCAGGCATCCTCCAGGAGATCATGGCTTCGTAAATCCCGTTTGTTTTCAGGCATCGTCCAGCCTTTGGCTAACCTACGGCCACGATCTCTGACTTCTGATCAGACGTTGCAAGTTTCAGACGCAGAGGTTTGAGTAAAGAGACGGATCGTGGAGGTTTAAGAATAAATTTTTTTTTTTGCCAAAACGTTGTCAAAGACGTAGAAAATACATTATTCATCTTCGCAGATACTTCCAGTATATCCATCTCAAAACCAGTGGCTAATTTTTACATCAATTCAGAGGTATTTATAGCAATATCAGAATAATAAATCCTAAGAAAGCCTGAAGGAACTTTTGAGGAGAAGACAGCTAGCTTATAAATTTATAAATATTGTTGCTTTAACCAAATCTGAGTCTAGGAGCTTAATATTGAAACAAACTTATCCAGGGCCTGATGCCTTTCCTGGCTTCCTACTGAGGTTTTTTTTCTACTGCAGTAACTAATTTCTTGCCTCTCTGCCCATCCATTTCCAATATGACATTTTCACTAAATAGTTTCTTTGATTTGCAGAAACATGAAAGATTCAGTTTCTTAGAAATAACAAATGACAAGTTTCTGGTTTCTCAGAACTTTTAAATCCAGGACAGTGTGGGATTTATTTCAGACCCTTTTTAATGACTACGTAAACTCTGGGAATGTGGATTTGACATTCTTCTCGTGACAACCCTATCTGCACAGCTGAAAATTAAAAATATCTGTAGAGTTGTGTAACAGGAGGCTTATATAAATAACAGGTGAAGTATTAGCAAGAATGAAAGGAAATTCATAGGACTGTCAGGGATTCTTTAACTTTAAACCCATATCAATATTAAGGACAAAAATTGTGATTTTAAATGCAACATCAGAACTTACAAAGTATGGGAGACATTTTAGTCTACAGTTCATTCCCATGGCTGATCAGCTCTGCTGACGCACAGGGCTGGTGAGAAGGTTTAACGTGGTCTCACCTTCTGATGGTGACAATTTTACACCTGTCTGGATGTCTCGTCCTACTGCTAAAGCACGTTTTCCACCTGAAGAGCATTTTCTATGCAAAACGAAAATCTCCTTGGCTCCAATCCACTCCCTGTGCTTGATGTTCCATTCGCCACGGACACTGAGAACAGATTATTCCCTTGCTCTTTATTTTTAATTATTTGTCTTAATTCTTCCCTCACATAGAATAAAGAGCACTACTTCAGTCTTTTCTCCTGAACTGTGCATTTTTCAGACTTCTGACTCTCTTGTTTCTTGCTTCTGGATTTCCTTCAGCAGGCCCCTTCCCCCCCTGAAGCCTCATTTCCCCAGACAGGCACACCTGGAGCCTCCCAAGAGCCAAGCTCGGTGGAAGAATTACATTTTACTCAGAGAAGTTTACTGCTCTGACCTGACATCTCTCCCCAGTAAAACTAAGCTGCAGGTATTCCATGTGTTTGGTTAGCGAGAGCGGTACGATTGCTTACCCAACTGAAATTTCCCAGTGTTAAACCCAAAACCGGGGAAGCAAGGTGCAGCTTTCCTCCAGGGAAGGCAGCCAACTTCAGGCAGCTGGAAGAGTAACCAGGAGAAGTTGCTTTCTGAGAACGACCCAACAAATCAGCCTTCTCCTAAGTGTCTTAAAAAAGCCTCAACGAAAGATGCGGTAAACGACCTTCACTTACCCCTTTGCAGGACAAAAACCTGAAGAGGAGCGTGACGAGCCCGGCCTCGGTGTCGGAGTGGCTGAGCTCCAGCCCCGCGGCCGCAGCACCCGGCGCCGGAGGGAAGGGACACGTCCAGCAGGAAAACCCCTGTCCCAGGCAGCGCACGTGGAGCGCCCGCACCTTCCGCGACCTCCTGGCTCCAATTCCGCAGCTGCAGAAGAAATGGTGCAGCTGGACCACCAACAGCCCCTTCACGAAGCTGGTCGACAGCAGCGTGAGTGCTGTAGGGAGGGGAGGGCGTGCTGCTCGGGGTCTGCGCCCCGGGAACTGCTGCGGGGACACCTTTTCCCCTTGGCCGCTGCATCCTGCAATTCCACCCACCTTTAAGTCCATTTTCCTGGATGCCTGGGGAATTCCTTTGCCTAACCGCGCTGTGATTCAGCCAGGCCTTCCTAAAACGTTAAGAAGCTGTATTTTCCAGCTGTTACCACGTGGTTAAAAAAACCCTTTTCCCCTGGTTAGGCCTTAAATTTAGTGTAATTGATGTCTTATTATTGCACTGCAAGAGCCCAGAGGTGTGGCAGGGATATTCAGGTCTCACTGACTGTAACCGTCAAAGCAACCGCTTGTTACAAAACTAACAGAGGATGTTTCCTCCTTTTTAAGGTAATAACAGAGGTTTTTGCTAAAGAGTGCATCTTACCTCTAACATAACATCTTACCTCTAACATAACCAGGAATTTTAACTTCTCGTTCCCTTGGGATCAGAGTTTCTAATTTTGTGTTATTTTGTGCAGGGTTTTTCTACAGCTGCAAGATCCCAAGGTGTCCCAACCAGAAAGGTAATCTCGGCCACCGAGATAGAGGGAGCATCAGAGACCATTTACTCTGATTCATCTGCCAGTAACGCCTCTTACCCCCTGACTCAGTCTGCACAAAGGCAGAGGAAGCTAACCTCCTGCAACCTGAAGAAATCCAGATTTGGGAACCCTTATTTTGGATTTTTAGCCAGTTCTCCTGACAGCAAACCTGCGAGGTCCTTGGATCCCTCAAGACACCTAGGGGCAACATCTCCAGTCAACAGCCAAAGCCCCAAAAATCTTCTAGAGAGCTCCAACCCCCTGAAAATCAACTTGGTCAACGGTTCGAAAACAAAGGAGCTTCTGGTAGAAACAGATAAAAACAAACCTGTTTTTGTTATTTCTGAGGAAGGGGATGATCAGCAGCCTCTGGTCCTCGCAGAACATCTCAGTCCATGTGGAGACCTCTCAGAGCAAAGTGCTGGGTATGCTGTGCCAGGCAAACAGCCCGTGGCTCTGAGTGCTGAGGGGAACAGTTCTACCAGTTTCACATCAAACCTTCCCCTTTGGGCAAAATCTCCTGCTTTATACAGAGGCCACACGAAGGCCCCCGGCCCTTCCAGGGACCAGCAGAGCTCAGCAGGTGGAGATGCCGATGCTACTGAGCCCTCACAGAACTGTGACACCCCAGCTGCTCCCACGCTATGCCAAGCTTCGGTCCAGTGATGCCCTTGGAAAGACTGGAACATCCGTTCACCAAAACAGAGGGAACAGGGACTTGAGCAGAGCAGAAGCTGGGCCAAGCAGCTGAGTGTGGCGGTCACAGGTGGATGCAGCTTTGTTAAGAGCAGCCTTTGCTTTCCCCACACGGCGGGACTGAGGTTATGAGGATACAAACCATAGCACAGCACAAATGCCATCGTCCCTTAGGCTCACTAACCTCCTCTCTGTTCTTTTGCATGACATTTTGATGTGGTTTGCACCAGAAAGCACCCTCTGGAAAGGCACTTCAGGCTGCAGAAACCCTTCTCTGGAGTAGGAATGAAAGTCATCTGGGATGGTCACACCGTGGTTTGTATCTGAAATGTAAATCAGTCCCCTGTCCCTGTGGTGTCACTTGAGTCTTTCTGGTGGGAGCTCTGAGCTGACTTCTGTTTATAGCTATGCCTGTACAATCCAAGCCTTGTCAAGCCAAGGGGAAGAATTCAATCATGCATGTTTGCAAACAGTTCTGTAAATTTGTTTTTAAGCCTTTCATAACTTCTGCACTCTAGCACAGCGCTTAGCAAGCATTAGCATCTCTGTTTTTAAAGACCACGATTAGCTCATAACCTCATAACGCTTTAGAGAAGTGTACAGACAAGCTGAGCAACCCAACACCAGATGCTCGTCCTATAAAAGTCTGATGTAGCTTTATCTTTGTTAGACCTACATAGGCTTAGAACACCTCAGTCCACTACATTAAGTGACTGCTCATGGCAACAGGAGCATGTGTACAAAAACACTGAAATCCTAGGAATAGTCTTCAGCATCCAAGCCTCGGATATTTGCAGCTGCTCTGATCCTATATCCACCAGCTATTTATTGCTGGTAACGCACACTGGCTGCAGAACCATTTCCCTTCCTTTAGCAGGCCAGACTTAAAAGACAAAATTAAGTGGGGCGAACTTGGAGTGCTTTCTTTGGAAATTAACTACTAAGTGGCTGTGCCTCCCTGAGTACAAAGCCAGGGCATTCAATGGAACACTGAACCAAAGGGAAGCCTGCTGGTCTCATTGCCTTTAATAACCCCATCAGTATTTTAATTGCCTCCTGGTGATATTTTCCTATCTCTGCAAGAATCCTGCATGTTTGGCCCACAGTATAGAATTATTTTGCTTTCTTAAACGAAAAACATTCCCCCTGAAGCTGTATGGCTGACACAGCACATTGTTTTAAAGCAATAGTATGTCCCAAAACAGGTGTCAGAAAGAAATCTTCCACACGAGTCTCCCCCTGCACTGGCCACAGGGTGCGCCCAGTTATCTTAATCCTTCTTACGTGGAGGCATTAAGAGCGATTCCTGAAATATTTAACTGAATTATTTATGATTTCACCTGCTATTACAGCTTCCATTTGCCACCTATTGATGTCTGAGATAGGTTTTGCCTTATATTTTGTGTGTGTGTGTTTACATGTCTACACAGACAGAGAAGCCTCGCAGCAGTGGAAGCAAAAACACACATGCCCTTCAGCAGTTGACTCAAACACGAACAGCAAACAAATCTCTGCATCTATTACTGCCAGACTGTGTTGAGTAGTTTTGAAGTGCAAAAATCTGGCTCCACGTCGGTCGCTTCTTATTTTGTGGGGTATTTTTTGTTGTTTAAATTAATGCTACTTGATTCAAAGGGAAGAGTTAATATATTTACGATTTTAAAAATATTTAGAAGCCTTCGGCACTCTAACAGTAACTTCCACTGCGTTAAATTCATACACTTGTAATTCAGAGTCCATGTCCTGTTACTTATTACGTTTCTAAAGACTGAAGTACTAAAATCTACTTTTGAAAAGTACCTTGTGTTCAGTTATTGACAACAGTTACATTTGAAGGGCTGGGAAGGGCTGGCTTTTTCAATAAAAGCATGTTTAATTCTTCATTTGCACGGTGTAACAACACTCACTTTGTTTATTTTGCTGAGAGACTGAACTGCCTGGGCAGTGGCTCAGCGTGGGGTACCCCAGGACAGCAGCCTCTGGAACCGGCAGAGAAGCAAACACTCGAGGATTAGACCTTCCTCAGTTTCTCCTCAGCAACCGGGCCAGATTTCAGATGAGCTGCTTGTTTACACCGACCTCCCCCACTACCTGTTGTGCAACCCAAGAGCAGATTTTGCTAAGCAGGAGGCGATCGCTGCCGGAGGGTTGGTTGGGGGTTCTGTGGAGTTGGTATTTCCTCTCCTATCCTGCTTGTCTGAACCCTGCGTGCCCCTTCCAGCACCGAGCCACTGCAGAGCCCCCAGCCAGCCTGTGCCCAGACCCCCGTGCAGACAGGCCCTCCTCTGCTGAACGTGCAATATTGAACGATGCTGCCCGACCCCAGAGCAGACGTGGCCGATTTACCAGCTTTTCCAAGGTGATGATGCCCTGTGGCACCAGAAGATGCTGAAGCTTAATGCCTGCGGGCACGCAGAGACATCCCCCTGCCAGGTCAGCCCTGGAGAGCCCCCAGTCCCCAATTTGCCTTTTGAAGTTTGGTTTTGTTGTTTTCCTTTGACAGACCACAACTGCTAAAGAGGGAGTTGTGTTTTACTTTGTACCCCCGAAGGATGTATAAAGTATTTTCTGCCTCTTACAGCTAAAGCAACTGTTTTGAAGTTCTCATGTTTCTCTCCCCCACCCAGGAACACAAGCAGCTTCCACCCAAACTCTTCAAGGAAGTCACAGTGCAAAGTTAAGACATTCTGAAAGCTCCAGGTGGAATGAAGTGCTCTAATACTCCCAGCTGTAAATATTGCCTGGGATTAGTTTTTAAATAGTATTACTTTTGGCATTTATTTTGTTCCTAACAGCTATTATTACTTGGGAGGGCTCTGGTGCCACTTGTGATGACAGAAATCCTCATCCCTCTGCACGGGCTCAGATTCAGAGTTAGGTTTGTGCAGGGCAGTCAGTTTGCTGTGCTGCTCTGCATACTGAAACCAAGCAGCAAAGGGGAGAAACGTGCTAAACACTCACTGAAGAGCAGGAAAATCATTTCAGTCACAGCTGCATGGGGACAAAATGTCACCAAAATGCTATGGAGCTAACAAAGAGAAGTATTCTTTTCAACAAAACTGTGCTGGAATAGTGTTCACCTTTTTTTTTAAATTTTTTTTAATTAATTATTTTGGAATATGCTAGGCAGTCCCTCTAGGTAATGTGTTAGGTAGATTAAATAGGACAAAAGTAAGTGGGCATTCCCCATGTTTTCATTTTTCAGAGTTTCAAAATAAAAGCTTAAAGCTCTACAGGCTGACAAGAATCCTGTGTGCCAGGCTCCTTACTGTCAGGGACTTAAAACTGGGAAAACAATCCAATGGATTGAGCAACCAGGCAATACATCCTAACTTGGAGGATTCAGAGCAGCATTCAGCAAGAAAAATCCACTTATAACTTATTAGCAAAACATGAACTGAGGTTTCCTTTCAGAAAATTAACTTTTCTCTAAGAGCAGTTGCTTACAAAGCTTTCTACTCAAAACTCCTTTGGTTTTTTTTTTTTTCCTCATGAGGGCAGCACATGGGCACTAACAAAACACATTTGGCTCAAATAGTCCAGTCAGTAGATTTTATTCTGAACAATTAGAGATTAATTTGGATTGCAAGGGGGGAAAAAAGGTAATTCCTAAGCCAACACTTACCTAACGAAAGCAAGTGAAACTCAGCAGCACTGAAAAGAATAACCCAACAGAGACCAAATATAGCTTCAACATATATTCATGGTCTGTCTAGAAATGTCTTTGATGTTAAACCTCATATGGCACACTTAGCATTTCTTATAATTCATTTCCTATGGAAACTAATGAGCTTAAGGGTGAAATTACCTCATTGAAAGTCAAAATGGAAGTGTGAAGAAAAGAGGGATGACCTGGAAAGCAGATTTAGAAGCAATCTTTGCATATTAAGCATTGCTGTGGGAAATAGTATAATTAGTTTTCTTCAGAAGTTATTCCTTGGAATTGTGTAAGTGGTATTTCAGCTCCCAAACACCATCCAGAAAGAATGTTAGATAAAATAAGTGGAAAAAATGCAAAATCCCCACACGATCAAGAGATCCTTTTCCTAACTTCCAGTGACTGTTGAGTCACTTTTAACAGGGCAGACTGTACAAAATAAGGCCCCTTTCCAGCAGGAAGTTCTAAGGAGCCACAGCAAACCTGATTTTCAGAGCATAATTTGGAATTAAGCGTTCTCTTCCCAAAAGCCCAGCTCCTTTTGCTGGAATCAACTCACGGCCCTAAGCTCTTGCTGCAGGCTCAGCCACCTGCCCTACACGGCTCACTGATACAGAATGGATGTGTTCTGTTTGCTGAGAGAAGAGCTAATGATTAACCTCGGAGTGCCAAATGTTTTCCTATTGAATTCAAGGAAAACAGTAGCAGAGTTTAAGCCGAAATTACCCTCTGCAATTGCTGCTTCGAAGTACTTGAGCCACGCCGAGGGCTCTGGGACTGACAGGGACTGTTGGATCAGCCTGTTGGCAGCTGCCAAGGGCCACACCTTGAACTCCTCTCACCATCACACCACCTTCCTCCTTCATTCTTCACAGAGCAAGGGCTGGGAGAGCTCGTGCTGTGCCACAACAGATCACTCCACAGTGCATAAACCCAAAACCAGCAGCGTCCTCAAACTAAATTAGTTACGGGTCATTTGTTGAAATAACGGTGTATAAACCTTTAAACCCACCAGTGGAAGCGCAGGACAAGCCAAAACTACCAGTTTTAAGGTCTATCAGTTTGACTTTACGGTGCACAGAACAACAGAGTGTTCTCACTTCCACGTTACCTGAGTTCCACTTAAGTTCAGTGTGAAGAACAAATGACTGCTGGTTTCAGAGCAGTAACACAGATTAGCCACAAATATCAAATGGTATCCAGCTTCAATTATGGGAATGGCAGCAGCACAAAATCCTGGGATGCTAAACTGCAATTTAAAGCTTAACCCTGGCAGCAACCTTCCACCTCAGATACAACAGGGTGCAGACAAGCCCTCCTATTTTCCTCAGCAAGGGAAAAGTTCTATTCAGAAAGAGTTTTATGAACAGTAGCCATTTGAAACCTTATAATTTACACAAATCAGATTGTTGCAAAGACGAACGCAATATCACAAACATTTCCTCTAGCCTGCTGTTAAGTCACAGTGGTATAATGCTTGTCACTTCAGAGTTTATAGTGTTGCAAGAAATTAAAAAGTACCTTTTACGAAGGAGCAAACCTTTTTATTTGTTAGCATCCTGAAGCCATCCTAATTTTGCTTATTCATTAGAAATCCTGTCGAGACAACTGATGACCCTTTGCAATATCACGTGACACAAACTCCCCTCATTTTCAGTCACTGCAAGCTCAGGGCTGATATTCACTTCTAAAACCTCAGCATTCAAATAACTAACATGGTGATGACCAGGCTTTAGCATACACCCATTTCTGGGGAGGGGGACACAAAACAGGAGAAACAGAAACAGACAACTGCCTTTTTTTTTTTTTTTTTTTTTTTTTTTAATTAACAAGTTCTTAGTTCAGGAAAAAATAAATCACAAAAGGGAACTGGAAGAACTACTCTCCACCTTCTTTATAAAAGAACTTCCTATGTACCTTGTTCACCACTATGTCAAATCCTATCATAATCACCTCGGTTTCCACGTCTATTCTACCACATCTCATGCTCAGCTTCCAAACGTCTCTTATAAAGGAGGTGGGGTGTGCTTTAGACAGGTTAAAAATATGCTGCACCTTTACAGTATTTAAACAATTACACCAAGCATAGTTCGTACATTTATCACATTAACTATCACCTGGTAAACATACATTTGAAAAGGTCTAACGTAGAGTATGTAATACCCATGACAGATACTCTTACTTACTTAAGAGCATATAAAAGATCAGGATTTATTCACCCTCCCTATCTGCAAGTTAATTTCTGATCTCTTCCTGGTACAATATAAATGAAAAACAAAACAAAACAAAAGAATCCCTTCATTCCATTGCACTACCACAACCCTAAATGCATAGAAAGGCAGATTAACGACCTGTGACAGGGAAAAGGAAGAGGGGTTTATAAAAGGAATCGGAAGAGCATCTACTGCACAGGCAGTTCAGATGTTAAGCACGAGTTCTGCTGATTGGTTTTCCCTCTCCCAGTTTTTTTTTTCTCACGGTCACACAAAACACCCCTGAACAAACATAACTGGAGTAAGTGCAAGCCAGGTGTACATTGTCCTGGAGACACATTACTCTTGACCAACAAGGAAACTTCAGCACAAGAGGCCTGAACACAAGAACAGGGACAAGCCTGCGCTGAAAGCCCATCTGGGGTGTGGGAGTGGTGAACGAGAATGCAAAGCACATTTCTGCACACAATGTGCAAAGGCTTGATCTCCACAACTGCACTCAATTTGCTACATGCACAGCCAGAGATGAAAATGAGATCAAAACCAGCTGGGAATGGTTGTCCTGAGAAGATACAATAACCATTAAAAAATCTAAACATAAAATACAAATACAGAAGCAACAGAACATTGTTAATAATACTAAAAGACAGAAACACACTGTTGTTGTTAAAAGAAGTTTCAAGTAATATTCCAGATCCAACTTCAATCCTACTCACAGGAGAAAATGCCCAGAGATTAGGAAAAGAAGTCCACACCAAAGTGTATTTTAATAGCATACAGGCACGGTCAACAGACCCATCCTTGCAACAGCTATTTTAAAAAATAAAAATCTAAACAGAAAGACATCATTCTAATTAGCATTCATATTAACATGTGCATTGCTGGAAAGAGTTGTTTAATTCACGGCAACCAGCAGACACGACGTGCTGCATCACTTGTGCTCCGTTCTATCACGAGATATTGTTGTGTGCACTTTTTAAACAGCCAAGTACAAATCCTGCTCATAAAATAAGGCATACTCAAAAAACAGTATGGTAATCTACAGAGGTAACTTTGTATGCTTTCTTCTCATTCTGCTTCACTCTTCTAGGTGTGATGTACAAGGAAAAATTGGTCCCCGTTGAGGTTTGGCAACACTGGCAATCAGGTTATGATGAAACGGATTAGATCACATCAATTCAGGGGGAGGGGAGGGGAGGGAATTTTCTTACTTTGAATGACACTTGGGACATCTCCTGAATGAGCTCTGCAGAAGGCATGAAAAAAATCTACTTATTATGCCAGTGACACCAGTGTTCCCCTTCATCATCCCTATCTCTATCCCTACCCAGAAATGCCTCCATATTGCTACAATTTGTCCAGACTGACTTATTTTGTCTAAGCTTGTTCCTTCCAGTAAAGCTGCTCTATTCTGTTTTAAATTATAGCTTTTTCTACATTTTCACCAGTGTATGCACGCTAGAGAACAGCTGCATTGCAGAGGTACATATTCAGCACACGGTATCAAACCAGAAAAGAAATACAAAAAAAAAAAAGGAACCAGTGTGTCCTACTGGCTGCTCTATGTCAAAAGCACTGTTTGGTCTTCTGATATAAAACAAAACAGAAGTAATATTAGCAGACGTCTGTCCTGCTTCAAGTATTACCCCAACTTTAAATGTGATTTTCAAACTTTTGTGCAATTCTTTTTGCAATTTCGTGTGAATAAAAACATCAACATGTCTAAACTACGAAAAGAAACTGTCCTACCTCCACGGTAACACTGCACATATGGTAGAAGGTTTAAGCTGATGGAGTGTTCAATGGATGGATGTTTTTGAATGAGTGTTCACGTGGTCTGTAGCCCAAAAGCCACGGGTGGCAACAAAAGGTCAGACTACCGCAAAATGCATTACAAATACACACTGACAGCTTCCTTCTTCAATATTAATGGCTCCTGAAATACCCATCAGATACTTGTACAAAACTTCTCTATTTTAAGCCTAAGGATTTTTCTTAGTTCCTCCACAAGTAGTGCAAATACACTCCTTATTCTTAGGTCATCCCAAGATATGGCTGGTTTTTGTGTGGGTGATCTCCGTGTTCTCCACTGAAGTGATACAGGGACACTGTAGTCATGAGGATGGAATGCAATGCCTGCTGGACTAGTTTGGGAAAAAAAGAAAATCTACCTCATTCGTGTACAGCTGTAAAATTCTAGGAGTTACAAATTTCTCATCAGACTACCTGATGCAAAAATCATTGATTCCCTGCTATGGGGGAACTGAGAAGATCCCCTGAAACCTTAAACTGTACAAGCAGTGTAACAGGTTTTTGTCCCCCCTCTACAGACTACAGGTGTTCAGTTCTTGAACCGTGTTTGCTCGCAAATGTGATTGAATTTCCTGAAATAAAATAAAAACAACAAGTATTAAAACGTAACAAAGCTCTCAGAAGTCAGGCGGCAAAAGCAAGTCAGCGTCTTTCACAGGATATTTTAAATGTCAAACAGTTTAAGGCAGAACATTCACACACTAAAATACCTGTTTTTCAGAACCTGTTTCTGTTGTGCTCTGCTACCACGGTACGTGGAACAGGATTTTCAACATCTCTCGTGCCCAAGCCTTGTTAGTTTTATTGTGCACACAAAACCCCTGTTATTAAACATTCCCCTGTACTTCTGCATACTTAAACCCAGACGGCAACTAAAGCAGGACTTGGTGAATTAATTTTCCCCTGCAAGTTATTAGTCATTTTTAGCAGACAGCATTAGCCAAGTCACCGAGAACCAGAATTAACCAGGCTAATGATACGTTCCAACACAAATTCTCTCAATGGCTTAGAATCTTCCGGAAGGAAAAAGTTTTTCTCAGCCTGTATTATGCAAGTTTTATGGGAATGGCAAGCCTGGCTTCAGGGATCAAACAGATAACACAGTTTTGCACAAGGCATTTCTCCCCAATTCTCAAAAACCTCTCCCTGTTCGTTCTTTGTTTTTCTCTGACTTGGGTTCTGTGTCCCCGACACACAACTGAAACAGAGCTGGGATGCTGAGTGTGAGGATACCTGGGCAGGAGATGATGACAAGAGACCATCAATTCTCCTCCTCTTGCAGAATTAGATCAAGGATTACAAAAACCTTGCTTACATAACCATACTGCTCAGCAAAACAGTTTAGCTCAATTAAAAAAAAAAACTTATCTGGGTATTTAGGAGTAGTATGACAAGATTGTTTGCTTTTGTGGATTTTAGGAACTAAGAGCAGCAGCCAATAAAGTTCTAGGAACAGCTGATGCTTGAAAGAAAAGATAAATAAATAAAAAAAAAGATATGAAAAAAAGGAAAGAAAAACCCTGAGTCATTTCTATTCTGGATTAAATTATCCCCCACAATATGAACAAAGACAAATGGTGAGTACTTTGATATTGAATTAACTCTAACATTTCAAAACCAAGTCTCCTCTGGGAACACAGACAGTCCTGTAATGTGAAGTTACAGACAGCAGTGGTACTTCAAATTACATCTGCAACTTAAATCCACAATTATTTTTGAAAGCTATTTGGTAAAACCCTCTGAATTTCTAAGAGACTGCAGATGAATATTTTACAAGTCTGTCTTATGATCTGCTTGCCTGAGATGTACAGACTGGTTATTTTCAACCCACAGTACCTGAAATATTAAAGGAATTATGCTAAGTGTGTATGTACATTGCAACATTGGAAAGATACTGCAGAATCTACTATTCATTAGGGCAATTTCTCAATAAGGGATAACAGCTCCTCTATCTTAAATTGCACTGAGAATTTAGAGAATTATTCATAAGGCAAGGAGGGTTTTTCAACCCTGCCTGGAACCAGTTGGCTCCTAGGTAGAACATTTTTCTTTTGTTTTAGGAGTCTTTAATATTTGTCGTACCACATGTGCATCTTTTCATAAGAATAAAACTGCATTGGTCAGCAGTGGCCTTGATTTGTTTTAATCAAGATTTATTGATTTATTTTGGAAGAACATTTCTCATAAGTGGTCAGATACCAGGAGTCCAAGTGCCCTTGAGAAGCAGAGGGTTAATCTCTTTTCAGGCTCAGTGTTTCATTTTCAACACATGCCAGATTCCTTGGGTCAGGGTTGTAAGACCTAGAAACTCCTCCAGAACCAGGAACTGCTTAGGAACCTGCTGTGGCTTATGTTACACGTTCCAAGCTTCTCTTGCTTCTCTTGTTGCTAATTATTCCCACCAATTTATCCCTTCAATGTGAGCTGCACTTCACTAAAAGAGTCACTCCTTCCACTCCAGCGGGTGGAAAAACAGACTCAAGAAGTGTCAGCAATGGGTTACATCAACTTACAAGTGCTGGCAGTGCCCTTCTGACATGCACAAAGGGCTCATTTCAAAGCCGTGCTAAAACCAAAAATGACAACAAAATCCCCAAAGCTCACCCAGTTCTGCTTGATGCTGCAACTGTGTTACTCGCACAATTCCTGGCACCTCAAAGGTTGCTTTTTGGGCTGTTGTCAGTGGGGTTTTTTTTTAAAGAAACACAAAGCAAACTCACTTTCTGGAGTGTGTGACTTACATGGCATGATGTGCTTTGACCTGAGTTCGACAGTTGCGCCCCCAGTAGCAATCAGGACGTGACGTGACGGTCACTGCAGGAAGAGCAAGTGAAATGCTGCATTTATTGCAAAGGGCATTAATGAGGTGACGTAGATTATTAAGCCACTGCTAATGGAAGTTACTCATCAGAGCAGGCTTTGTAGAGAAATCAGGCACGACTGGCAAGAAACACTTGTACAGCTATATTGTTTCACCTTACTGGAAACGAAGCAAACACTGATACAAAGCTAAAACTGAGGTTACCTAACGTTAAATGACTTTTCCCCCCCTTACTGTGCAAAACAATCCCCACCTGGCAGATCAGCCACAGGAATATTCTGCCTGTACTGGTAGGCGAGTTCTCGAAAGCTGCGAAGGCCACAACAGTAGCAAAGCACTGTGTTCCCAGTAATTCTGTAATCTGGGGACAAAACCGGTTGGTACAGAACGTCAGGGTAAGGCTGCAGAAACCACGTTCAGCTGAAGAGGCTGCACAGCACTCGCTGCGTGCGCAGGAGCGCAAAGCCCCTGGTAACGTTCCACTGGAGTTACGTACGGACGAGGAGTCACGCACGTGCGAGCTGAACACAGCACGTACCTGACAGCATAAAAACTCCTTTCTGAAGGGCTAACAGGCTTTCATTCAACATGTTTTTCCACGTCAGACCCCTGGATGCCAGGTAATCCTGAAAAGAGAAACTTCAGTGTTTAATCTAGAAAAACTTTCAAGCTTAAAGAGTAACCAAGCCATTTATTCTCAAGTATTTCCACATCTAGATCTAACTGGGTTTTCAAAATGGGTTGATGCTGATCACAAGTAAATATTAAATATATGTAACTTAATTATCAAGATACTTTTAGGTCACAAATAAAACCTTCTACTACATTTTTTTTTTCCAGAAGATCCCCACTTTTGCCAGAAGTTTGCAAACCGATTCACGTCAGTCACACTTTTCTTTACCCCAAATCAAGATTTCACACAGCTTACATAATTTAGGTAACCCTGCTATGGTATAAGCAAAATCTTTTTCCATGAAACTCAGTGTGAAATTTTGTCTGGGACAAAATGTTTAACAAGCCTTGCTTTCCTGGCGTATTTTTAGTGAATTATTTTTCTCTTAATCAATATTTTGGATGTTACACTTTAGACTTTCGAAACTGGCTTCCCCAACAATAACAACCAAACACATCTCGACTCCACAGTGTGTCCACCAGTCATTTCGACTCAAATTCGCTTGGGGTTCATTTAATCTGCCTTTTAGAACCACGTTCTGCAAGAGGCACAATGCTGCCACTGTAACTGTTAGGCAGCACACCACTTTCACTTCATCAGTGAGTGCAAACTCAAACCTTGTACGTTTTTTATTATCCCACACAACGATTTTCGATCTTACCTTTAGGATATCTGACTCGTAGTGGTTGTTATTTAGGACTCCATCTAAACACTTATCACCAAGATTTATTTCTAATTAGAACAAGAAGAAGAAGAAAAGTTACTATTTCTTCCCCCAACCCCGTGGCCCTCACATATTTTCTGAAGGTTCTTGTGTTGCCTGAAATAATGTGCACAGGCTCATGTGAGCACCAAGCACACACAACTGCACTTAACATTTCCTAAGGCACGTGATTTATAACTTCCAGTGGCAAAGACAAGGCACTGACACTTTACAATTTCACCTTTAGTCCACAAACACCACAACTAACTAAGCTGCATAAATTAACAGTACTGCATAAATTAACAATACTAAAGCATATTCCATTAGCTTCAAACTGCAGCCAAGCCATTCCAACTGTTGCAATTAATTTCTGCACTGATTTGTATGATTCTCTTACTAGGCTGAAATGCACCTTATTTTCTATATGGGAAAGCATTGTGCTTAACAAGTGTAGTTTCCAAGCCCAGTCTGTTACGAAGGCATAAAGTTAAACCCTCTGAGTCAAGACACATACCACTTGAATTTTTTGTGCCTGTGATGTGAGGACATCACAGCTCTTGTTTCTTTTTGCACGACTGTGCTACAAATTAATGTGTATTTCTTAAATTACCTAAAATTCAAGACAGACAGACACTATTGCAAAGTGAGCAGGCTCATAAGAAACAGATTATTGCACGATACCACAGAATGGTGCCAAACAGCCAAAACACGCCATCCGAGTGCAGCCCCAGTACAAGTGACAGAAGGGTTGCAGACAAACTGTACCTGTAAAATAACAACGAAAACCCCTGTAAGGACCTCCATACAACAAAACTCAGTTACTGTTCTTACAAATCAATAACAGCAGAGCCCTGATAAATGCAGAACGTGGCTCAAAAAAGGTACAGCTTTCTTGTTTAAAATATATTCTACAGAGGAATAAAATTCTACAAAAGAAGATTCTTTTACGCTGTCTCTACAAGAGTTCAGATATACAATACGCAGATAAAAAAACAGTCCTCAAAGTAAATTTAAGCTTAGTAAAAAGTAAGGAGAGAGTTATTTCTGTAGCCAAGATTTAAAAAAATAAGATAAAAAAATGTACACACATTGCTGAGGAGCAACATGAGGATTCTGCTCACGCTCTGCTCTGCGGTCAGGCATTGGCTGAAAGCAGCAGGTGCATATTACGTGACTTCCTTGAGCAGGACACACATACTCCTGGACAGCTAGATGAGTTCAGAAGGGAAAAAAAAAAGATAGACTGAGCAAGGTACACAACCGCAATCTAACTCAGTGAATGTTAACAACATAAAAATCTCAAAACTGTAGTCACATGTCGTGATAGCTGCAAAGACACCAGCGTGACGTTACTCTCAGTACCATGAGAGTGACCTTGATTAGTCCATAACTCAGTACAGTGTTATAACACAGCTCATTGCTCAGTTCAGGGCAGTTGGAGACAATCTTTCAGGGTCCCTTCCAACCCAAACCATGCTCTGATTGTGTAACAGGTGAATGAGCTGTAGTGTTTCAGTCCCACACTCCGGGACGGTGTTGTGACACTGACCTGCAGGGAAGTTGGCAGATGTTGATGGTGCATCTCCCAGTGCCTGCATTCCTCCTGCCTCTGTCTCCTGGCCCGTGCCAGGCACAGTTGGAACAGAGTGTCTTCTGTACCCTGGGCACTGCCTGCACACTATATAAGGCTGACTGAAAAGATAAAATACAGTCACAGGAAATCACCCTGAACAAGTGCAAATGTAACTTACATCTGTATGCTAGACAAGGTTGGTCAGACTCTCAAAGTTTAAATTTGGAACTTCCTCATTCCGTAACAGATGGAAGTTTACATAACTCAGTACCTCACAGCTGCGAAGACTGCTCTAGTTGGACAGATAAAAATTTGGGGGTTTACAGTAACAGTTTTAAAAAAGAGAGGGGAAACAAAAGCGAGATGAACAAAAGAGAGAGGTACAAAGCTGGAATAATTATCTACATGAAGAATTCTTCTGTTCCCCTCCAGGCATCGAGCAAAAAGTGTTTGCTACCAGAAATAAAGAAGAAATATTCTGGTACTTGGGAATCTCCATCAGCTGCCTCAGTACCTTACACCCAGTGAAAGCAGCATTCCAGACATGTAAGAAAGTACAACCATGGCAGCTGCGCTCACAGGGCACAGACTGCATTACCTCCTGACAAAATCTTAGCCAGGAACCTGTCTTCACTAAAGCAACAGGCAATTTGTAAGTGGAAAAGGTAATTTCACATATCTCACACGAGGCTGTTGCACAGTTCAGGTCAGAACTGTTGGTCACAAACTGAATCTTGCTGAACTTCTAGGAAGTTCTAATTTTAATGATTTTTTTGTTGACTGCTCAAGGTTCAGCAGATGGCCAGTAGAACTGCCAAGATAATTACTGCTAAGACTGAACTTCTCTGAAAAACAAAACTAAGATTCATTCTGACAGCGATCACGGGAACACCACCAGCAATAACGGCGTGTGTGAAACTAGCTCAGTCTGTGGGCTTATCCAAACATAAGCCCATCTAAGTCAGAGCACAACCTAAAAGCAGACATACCTGATATCTGAAGATTCACTATCCACATCTGACAAATCCAGTAAATCTTCAGAGCTTCCTTCCTCGTCTGAGAAGGATCTGCGCACCTTAGGCTGCAACATGTCTTGGGTGATTTTGTTTCTGGCGTCCATGCTGCGCACGTCGTCCTCATTGCGACATTTATCTGGCACCAGAACCAAAGATTTCAAGGGAAAAGAACACCTCACTCCCTTACCTGCACCCTGCTCTGTTAACACAGTTCTGGTGTTTTCCATTTCCACAGAACCTGGGTTTGGATAACAGAGTTCTGGAAGATCTTAGTTAAATTCCCCTCTCTGTTAATGAAATGTAGTATCGGGCAACTTAAGTTTTGTTTTCACGAGGCCGTGCTCAAAGTTAATTAAATCCACGTTCAAGTACATTTTTCAGAAGTATCTGATATCCCTCTTACGATTAAGTAACAAATTAAAATGCAGAATTCTTAGATACTCAGCTACAGTATCACACCACCTTCCACAAGTCATTCTGTCATGTTAACTACGCTTGTTTTCCTACAGCCACGTCAGAGAAACTGCAGAGTGATAAAGCACACAGATATTGCACGGACAAGTGTGAGCATGTGTCAGTCGTGCAGCTCATGTGCGAAATACCGGGGGTTCTGCTCCACACACACTGTTCAACTTGCCTGGATGCTGAATCAGATAAGCTTCAACCAAGCTGTTCAAGATGTGATTTTTACAAATGCGTCCCACCGGACAACGACAAGTTGGACACAGGGAAGATCTTTCCATCCATCCTGAGTAGCAGGCAGCACAAAAAGTGTGCATACAGGGCTGCAAGCTGGGAAACAAACAACTGGAGTCAAAACAGAAATATGGACATTTTTTCAGATACATTCGTAACACTCAAAAAAACCTATCTGGCATTGATTTGACTACATAGATGAGGTGGGGGAAAGGGGACTCCAAAGGGCTTGTGAAAATGCTCATTATCCAGACCTCCTCAAACAGTGGTCACTGAATTTCGGGCATTATTGCTACGTGATTACAGCTTTTGTCACTCTTACGTACCTTACACAATCATGCAGCAGTTCTTGGCAGATAATGCAAGTTAATGTTTCTTCCATCTTATCTGGTTTCACTTTTGACGTTTTTGCATATTCAGAGCCAATTTTAATTATACATTCACTTGGAGGTGCTGGTGAAAGATTTGGACAAGTGCCTTCATCTACAAAGACAGAAGATTCCACAGGATATAGATTTTGAAGCTTTTATACCTTATTTTTATTTAGCAATTTAAAAAAAAGACCTGAAAGATACACACTGATTCACTGGCAATGGTCCCACTAGAGGTTCTTGCTTTATACCCAACAGCTTCTGCTACTGAAGACATTATTTTCACTGGACCAGAAACCAAGTCAGGAAGAAGCAAGAAACAAACTGAAGGACTGATGGCAGCTGTTCTAATTCAGCTTGGAGGGGGCTGGGGGTTAGGTTGCACAATACTGTAGTGTACTTGCCTCCTTTTAGCTTCTTCTTCGCAGGTTCCAAACCTTCCTCCTCCTCTGTTCCTTGAGAATCCCATTCTGCTTCTTCGTCAGTGCTTTCTGAAGTGACTGTAGACGTTTCAACATCCACATCCAGCTTTTCGTGCTTGTTGTGCAGTGCTCTTACACACAGAGATTCTGAGGCAGGGAAAGCAGGCACAGGAGTGTCAGCTGGGGACTGTGAGCCTGTAAAACAACAACAGAAACATGGAGGTGGCTTAATACCGATCCAGGACACGTGAAACCAAAAGGTACTCAAACCCTGAGAAGGCACGTGCATCAACCCAAACATCTGACCAGGAAAAAGTGCAGCAGAAAAGCAATGTCTGCATAACTTCCTAAATGCATTCTGGACCAATCTGACTAATTGCAAGACCCGGGGAGAAACAACCTATTAGTTGTGTAACTCAGCTAAAAATCCCCATTCCTCTTTAAGAGTATTTATTCATAAGAGCCACAACTGCTTTACTCATCCACCAGGATTTACCCCTGCCTGCTCACAGAAGGAAAGTTAAAATGCACACACACATCTGGTATTTTCACTAGAACTTTACAAAGCAAATGCTGAAGATGCAGACAGGGGTAAGAGATGAACCCGTTAAAATTCAGAACTGGAGTAACAGTTGATGGGCTATCAAAACTTTAAAGTACTTGACACAATTCTTACCAGATGTAGACGGATTATCCTGCTGAACAGATGCAGACTCAGTAAGAGAGGTAGAAGAAGCATTAAAGAGGTTAGATGTAGAAGTAGATGGCTGTGGTTCCTCATAGCGACACTGAGTAGCTGACGGTGATGAGGTAATTTGGGTCTCATCGTTACTTCTTCCTGTACTTGAGGTATCTTTGGTCACATGGCATTGGTTTTCTACATTAACTTCTACAGTTGGAAGGGGGGAAAGGAAAGAGAAATATCTGTGTGACAGTCACCATATCACGGCTTCAAAATTCCAAGGCATCAAACTCTCTCAAGAGGGTTACATTAGTCATTGGAGCTTAGCTCCTCTTCACGGATCTTGAATTACTTCCTTACCTACTGGTTCTTGAGTTGCATCATGTTTTGTGTTTAAGGATTCATAAAGATAAGCAACATCTGAAAGAGATAAAATAATATTTATCGTAATCTCTAAACCAAACCTTTGCTAACCCCCACATAAACAACTTCTAGTCACAAGTGGCTGCTTCCCCAAAGTGTCTGACAATGGAAGAGGCAAATGAGGGGTCACCTCAATAGCACCACGTTAATACTCCTACTTAGGAGGCAATTAGGAGCAGCACAGCAAGACCTTTTCTTCGCAGGAAACCAGGCAGAGCAGCTTTTGTGTGATGTTTAACTTGTGCCAGCCATGGAACCAGAGGCTTAATCATTCCTTAAACCTCAAATCTGCTCTGTGTCTGAACAAACTGTATTTTTACTCATATTGAATCAAAGTTCTTCGAAGCAGCTTATTATTTCTGAGCTCACTTCTCAACTTCTTCAATCAGTGTTATTTCATTTCTTTGTGAGATACATGAACTCAAAAATACAGATTAGGATATGCCGTAAGTCTCACCCAGAAACTAATTTAGAATCTGTCAATAAAATTAACTCCGTAATATCCTTTTCTTCTCCATCTTACTGCAACTTAATATTGTTCCAAAGATTCCCCTAACTTGCTACTTTTCGCACCTCCAGCCACCTCCAAGCAAGAAAGACTCTCTTGGTTTGCAGCAACCCGTTTCCTGATCACAAGTCAGAATACTGTGCCCTTCAGAACTACCCAGAACGGCCAAAGAGGCACATCAAATAGGAATTCTCCTCCGTCTTCGAAGATGAAAAAGCAAAACCAGAGGCTTGGTAATTCAATTACTTGTTAACCCACGCAGAAATCAGTGATTTAGTTCATTACAAAGTGCCTGGAAAATCGCCTAAGTGATTTCATCTAAGTAGCATCAAGTGCAGTAGTGCCAACTTGGGAAGGATTTGTGAGATAAACAACCCATGTAGACAGAAAAATACAGCTCAGCACTGCTACACGTAACATTTACATCAGGCAGCATAAACCTGTCTGATCTGTCTACATGTAAATTAACAGCACCTTCATAAGGGAAGTATTCCAGTGGTATGTATGTATCTAGAATATTTTTCCAGGGTTACTAATTCTCCTTACAATGTAGGGCTTTCCCCACCTCCCGCCGGCCATTTTGCCTCTTCTCTCTTTAAAACAGAAAAACCCGACACACACACAACCCCCCTCCAAAAAAAAAGCCCAAAAAACACACACAAAAAACCCTGAAAAGCTTTTGCAGCCTTTCCTTCTGGTGCCAAACATTGCTTCACTGGGATATATAAAGTATCACTAACTACCCCAGCAATGTGACTTCTAAAAGCAGCACTGGACATGGGATCAGAACCTCATTAGTTACCATTCCATGCATTATTTCCACCAAAATTACTTCTAGGCACATTTCAATTTCAGTCAGTTTCTCAGACTTGTCTCTGTAAAAATTGGCACATCTATGACCCTTTCTCTAGAGAATTGTTTTTAAACATTAGCAAATTATTTCTCTTATAATGGAGTAATTCTATTTTAATTACACTGATATTTCTTTTCTCTCATGACTCAAAGGAAAACGACTAAGCATGCCATTTAAAAAATATTATTCACTTACTGTTCTCTGGCTCATTTTTTCTGTAAACAACATAGATCACATCCCCAGTCTCTAATGGGCATGTCTGCTTCTTAACCACTTTCAGTTTATTAATTATTGTTCCATTAGTACTGTAAAGATAAAGAAAAGATAACACCACAAATGTTTTCATAATCACACGGGAGAAGGAAAGGAAAACACTAGATACTTTTAAAGAAGAAAAACTATTGGCTACCCCCCAAAAAGCAAGTGGATTTTAAAAAAAAAAAAAAAGTTCAGAAACAAAAAGAATTCTCCCAAAGACAGAAAGGCAGAGCTACTAGAACTTCAAAGCTCATTTGCAGCTACTGGTAAAGAGGTGACGGTTGACAGACAGAAGACCCCATATTTGGCCAACATCTCAAAATAATTAGAGAATTGTTTCTGTACAATAGTCTCCACCCTTTAAGTATAAAACCCTAAGGGGCAATAGGAGTTCTATTCAAAACGTTCTGCAACTCAGAATTGAGAAGTTAGTAAGGTGGAGAAAAGCTATGAAAGATGAGCTGGAATTAATTATTGTGATACTGATAAAAAAAATCGAAAACTTGTAGAAAAAAATTGAACTGGGGAAGAAGAAAATGCAGAGCATTGATGATTATTTTCTTTATCTCCTTTACTGTGGGTGGTGTTGTACACACAAGCTACTGGTGTTTTATAACCAAGTTGCTCAAGTACTGAATTAATTCCAGCTCCCTTGCCATAAGCCTCCTTCAGGGAGGAGTTTCAGACTTCTGCCATTCAAAATCTCAGCAAGCAGTACCAAATACAAACGAGCACAAATATCTGCTTTTCCCCCCCCATCCTCAGCAGAGCTGCTGCACGAAATAACAGCAAACCTGTGCTGCCACCTCCTGGAAGCACCACCTGTGCCCAGGACACAGCAGCTCCTCTCCAGACACGGCTGGGTATTTATTTAGCAGTAAGTGCCTTCCCCTCCTCATTGTTTCTTCTTTTAAAAAAAGCAAACCGGAAAAATCTCTTCTCAAATAACAAGATGACCAAAAAAAGAAAAAAAAAAAAGCTACTTTAAACATTGATAAAAAAACCAAAAATCTTTGGGTCACATTGGTATTTGCTCTATTAAAGAAACTTCAAGCTTCTCCTACAAGCAAGAAAACTACTTTAAGCTTGTTTTTTTTACCTCAGCCATACAGATGTTGACCTGCCTGAAAGACATGAGGAGCAAAGAACCACCAGAGCAGGGAAATCACTAAATGAATATCAAAGCTTAGCAATTAAGAGGAAAAGAGAATTTTAGCCAGCCTGTTAGAAAGTGCACTCATTTTTAATTCCATACTGATGGTAGTGATAATATATTTAAAAGATTATGCTGAAGTAAAGACTGTACCTCCTTCAATTGTCAAAGAAGCAGTAAAGCTTACACCAACCCCTGAAACCTGTCAGAGGTCCTTTAACAAAAACAGGAAACATCAAATTTGATCCCCTTTCCAGAAGGCACAACAAAGTATGAATCTCCCATCTGCCCTAAGAGTTCTAGACCTTCTTTTGTAATAAAACAGCTAAACTCAAGTAACAAGACTTGTCTCTTACTGAGGTTTAGCTTCTACAGGCAATTCCTAGCCCACATATTTCACTAAACCCAGGGGAAATGTGTCACAGTGATGTATTCTCTGAAATCTCTCTGTCATGACTGCGAAGTTCCAAGACGGTTATGGGGGACAATAACTCAAGTAAGGTATTCTTGGAAAAAAGAAAAGAAAAAAATCCCAAAACATCACACACGTAGTAACCACTCAGGCTTGGTTTGACAAAGCAAGCTGCAGAAATAAGACCCCAACCATCCAACTGACTACAAAGAGCCAAGTGTTTTCAGTTCTGCGTTACAGAGACTTCAGTGGGAGCTGACTAATGAATTCCTTGGCACACACGGACCCAAATGGAGCAGGAACAAACTGATATCACCTAACACAGAAAACCATAAGCTTTTCCTCATTACATCAGCAAACTGAATCAGCTGTATTTATAGCTCAGCCAATAATCAAAGGGAAAAAAATGATCCAACTACACCAGATAATTATACTGGCTTTTCATTTCCAGTTTCAGGCTTTAGCATGGGGCTTTTAACATGGTG
This sequence comes from Pseudotriccus pelzelni, assembly GCA_035584735.1. Classification (NCBI taxonomy): domain Eukaryota; kingdom Metazoa; phylum Chordata; class Aves; order Passeriformes; family Tyrannidae; genus Pseudotriccus; species Pseudotriccus pelzelni. The sequence continues at coordinate 7,141,405 of JAWMRA010000036.1, forward strand.
ACATTTCAGATTAACGTTGTGGGTATTTTTCAACCAGACACACATGATAAATTGTGACATTTGCACATTCCACTGATGTTTCAAATTAAGGTTCCCATAAAATAAGTAGAAACTACAATGAGAATCCCAAATATGAAGGCCATTCATTAGGACTTAACGCTGAATTGATGCCAACTGGCTGTACCATTTTTCAAGAGGAGATGAAACACAGTACTATCAGATATAAATTGTCTGCACTGTGAAACAATGTCACAAAAGGTCCCCATGTCACTTTTCTACAGAGTGGAGGAAAAAAAAAAGCCTGGCCTTGACTCAATTCCAATGTGGTTGATGACTCCACAGTTTCATTAATGAACCATAAATTCCCTTTACTTCCCAATCCCAACTGCTGTGCAGAATTGATGTGAGCACTCAGAACAGGCTTACTTTTGGTGAATTACCTATGTGTTGCAAGACACCTTGGTATCCTTCCAAGAAAAATGCCAGTCTGTCACTTTTTAATAATTACTACCATCCAGGAAATGAACGTGATTTATGTCAAAGCTTCTGGGTTAATACTTTCAATAGTTACCAGTTATTTAAATGTATATTATTCTGAACACACTGTTAACTTAAAGGAGTTTTGAAGTCTTTTAAGGTACAGAATCCAATCTGTACTGTAATTCTCCATTCCTTTAACATTCATGGAAATAGTTTTGACTGGTAGGGTGAAGAGAGTTTAGTAGCAGAAAAGACACCAATTGTAGATCAACCTCTGATTTACCCAGAGAAAGGGAATGTCAGCCTTGGGTAAATGGTTTCCTGCCCTGAAACATCACTTACTACTTAGAATCTTTAAAAAATATTCCTGGAAGATAAAAAGAAGAGGTCTTTAAAAATAAATTATATTAGTTGCCTTCAAAATGTCTTTTTCAAAATGGAGACTCTTGCAATTGCTTTTACTTGGGGCAAGCCAACTGCTGCCTCCACTGTGTTAGGTCAGCTTGTATAATTTGTTTTCTTTCAAAAAGAATGAAGTGCATGGTTTGGAAAATAAAGCAGAAACATATCCCAAAAAAGGGCGAGTCTGGCAGCATTTTATTGTGCTATTTGCTAACTCTTGGCTTTTGTTACTTCCAAACTTCTATTTGCTCAACAATTCAGGGTTCTCTATACACTTTCTTTCACCTGCAAGTTTATGGTAATTCTTTCCAAGGGAGATTCAAGAACTCACTATGCTAACAGGGAGAGAGAAATCAGTGTTGCCTGTCCACACATATTATGATTATACTCTTTGGGTTGGCTACAGTACAGAAACAAAGTCCACTCAGTCCCACTGTCCCCCACTCGCTGACTCCTTCAGTGCATTCCTCCTCACCAGAAAAATCTGCGCTTGACCACAGCAACGCCTCCAAACTATTTTCCACTTCAGAGGGGAAAAAGCTGACACTGCAGTATTTCTCTGGGACTCTGGGCATCTGGGTTGCCAACTCAAACACTCAAAAATCGTCTTCTTTCAGCCCGCTTGATTTTTCGGAACTCCTCTGGTATTTGGCACAAACGTTGGAAGACCCAGAAGAGTCTTGTGCAAGTTCGGTTCGGCAAATGGCAGCCACACTTGCCACCAACTCACAGGAGGCAGAACACAGGATCTCACTCCTCTCTGTCAGATGCACAGAAGTGCAACAGGCAGCAGCAGCTCCTGGCAGTGCTCCCTGGGTGCAGCCTTTCTGCTACACTACCTGGGAACAAGCCTCACCTTTTCATGAATGTATCACAGAAAATTACCTTTAATTTGGCTTTGTCGGTTTCCTACTGGCTGCACTTTCTGCCTCAGGGGGTGGGTAGGGAAAAAAAAAAAAAAAAAAAAAAAGGAGGCAGGAATGTTTCTGTATTATGCAGAGTTTATTTAGCTTGTTTTATCATAGTGTTGGTCTAAACCAATTCTAGCAGAGTTTCCCAAGCTTAGATTTACAGCTACACCCTTAGACTGTTGCCATAGGCAAACATGGCTCAATTTGTCGCTTGAAACACCTTGAAATTTAGGACTGTATTGGAGAATGACAATTATAAGCTATTTCCTAGATATCCCAGCTAGGTCTGGTATTTTTCTCAAAAATTTAGCATTCTGTCCCACAGCTTCTTGGGAGTATAATCCCTCCAGGAATCTATCCAGGGACCTATCCTGGATATCCTGGACGTACCCGTAGCTCCAACCCTGAGGAGGAGAGGAAATACACCCTCATCAGGTTTGTGGATGGCAACAAAGCAGGGGCAGGGCTGGGCTGCCCTCAGGGGCACTCTGGCCAGAGGAAGGGGCTGACGGGAATGTCAGGACATTCCACACGGACAAACTCAAGGTCCAGCACCTGGGACCGAATAACCACCTGCAACAGAGCAGGTCAGAGGCTGCCCAGAGAGGGCTCCTGCTGGATCCTCTGACTGAACACAAGACCACAGCCCCTGGACTCCTGCCTAGGCTTAAGTCACCACCCTGGCAGGGGTGAAGGCCTCCAGCTCACTTGGCTGGATTAACAGGAGCGCAGTCTGAAACCCAAGCAAAGTGGTTATTATTCCCCTTTACTTGGAATTCATTAGCTGACATCTAAATATCACATCTAGTTTGGGGTCACCTGGTACAAGGAAGGTCTTGATAAACCTGAGCAAGTCCAGCTATTGATGCCTCGAGCAACAAATCAGATTATTATTCACAGACTAAAAGGAAGATAAGATTAGAAGTTCACAGAAGAACCAACCTTGTATCTTCCAATGACACTCGACCAGATTCTTCATCCACTATGATTTTACAGTGATCTCCAGACACCAACTTGTTGCCAGGGAAAGATAAGTCACAACCTTAAAAAGAAAGGAGATTTTCCAAGGGGCTTAAAAATACACATTACACAGCCAGATCAGCATTCTACACGGCTATAAATGCAACCCAAACTGACTCATGCACATCTGCAATAGTTCAAAACTTCTGCTGTCACACAGACAGCAACACAGTCCACTGCGTGATACAGAAATACAAACGGTGAGATAGACCCATGTGCTCCTATAAACTTATATCAAACTTTTGAAGATGTTTCAGTTCCCTTCTCCCCCAGTTGTAGCCCTCACAGACAGAAGTCAAATTACAGTAACTCCGTTCTAGACTCGTACAGAAGTAAATTCACACATATTGAAGTGTTCAATCCAAATCCTAGAGGCACACATCACAGAGCAGCCAGCTCTTTTCCCACATCACTGTGATACCGTTTCCTTGGATTTAACTTCTTCTGTTTCATTCTGGTACACTGGGGGGAGGAGCAGGAGCCCAGAGCTGTTCCTACTTCAAGGATTGTTTCATATACAGTAAGCAAGAAATCCTTTAAAATAAAGGCACATAATAAAAACCTTAGACTCTGGGAATAAAGCTTTCAAATTCACGCTCACAGAAACTTTCAGTACTTCTTGGCAGTCCTTATATGGCCAGAAGAATTAAAGGCTTTTATGTGGGTGTTTTCTTTTCTGTGAAGCAGAAGCATTTTGCATTGCAGTTCCAACTTATTTTAACCACAGAAACGAAATGAGAACGTAAACAGGGCTGATGCACACAAACCCTCCTGAATCGACAACCTTTTTTCCTTATTTGTACAAAATGCCACAGCCAACCAACCCAAAAGGCGTATTTGCTTTCAAACGTGCCTGTGTCCCAAGTTAGTGAAAAAGGAAAGGTCAGCATAAAACTACTTCTTCACATAACCAAGAAAAACTCCTTCACATAACCAAGAAGCCAATTAGGAATATGGGATGGCCTGGCAAGCACCTCCAAGAGTTGAAAGCACCAAACGCATCTAGTTTCAGTGCACCTTCCCGTGGTTTAAAGGCCAGGAGGGGGGTTTCGCTGCTATCCCCCCCCTCTTCCCTGTCCCACCTTTCTTCCTCCCGATGGTCCATTCCCTTTTCAGCAGCAGGACGTGCGGCTCTTCGTCCCCGGCGCCCAGCCGGGTCAGTTTCCCCCAGGGCTGCGGCTGCTGGCTCTGCTCGCCTCCTTCCGACCGCTCCATTTGGATTCACATCTGACAAAAAAACCCACAAACAAAGCCCAAACCATCACGCCCCACCATCACGGAGGGGCCGGGCCCCCCGCGCCGCTGCCCCGCACCCCGGGGGGGGCTGCCCCGGGCCCTGCCCCTGCCCGGCCGCTCCTTTTTGTGCGGGGCTGGGAATTCTTCCCTCCCCCTCGGCCCCCCGCAGCCAGCCCGCCGCCTTCCCCGCGCCCCCACCCCGCAGGGCGGCTCCCCGCCCGGGCACGGGGGTGTGGAGCGAGCGAGCTGGGGCGGCTCCGCCTGTCTGTCCGTCCGTCCGTCCGGGCGCTTCCTCCCTCGGGCGGGCAGGGGTGACGCCCGGGGGCGCGGCGCCCCCCGCTCCGTCTCTGTCTCTGTCTGTGTCTCCGCTCCCGTCCCCGTCCCCGTCCCCGTCCCCGTCCCCGTCCCCGTCCCCGTCCCCGTCCCCGTCCCCGCTCTGTCCCCGCTCTGTCCCCGCTCTCACTCCTCCAGCGCCGGGCCCGGGCGGCTCCTGTCAACAGACGGCGCCCCATCAGCTGATCCGCGCGGGGCGGGGCCAGCGCTCCCATTGGCCAGCGCGGCCGGGCGGGGCGGGCCTTCCGCCGCCCACCACCGAGGCGAGCCGGCGGGAGCGGCCCCGACGTCCGGTGAGGCCGCGGCGCGCCCCGCCCATAGGGCAGAGCGGGCCGGCGGAGGGGCTGGGGCGGCGGGGACGCCCCGGCGGACATGTTGGGTGAGGGCAAGGCCGGCTGTGTGTGTGGGGGGGGAGACAAGGCGCCGGCCGCCATCTTTGCTGCGGGCACGTGGGGGCCTTGGCAGCGGGCTGCATGTGGCGGCGGCCGGCGGGTCCCTCATCGCCGCGTACGGCAAATTTAGTTCGGCTCCTCGGTGTTGAGGAGTTATTGGTTTAGCCGGCAGCGGCTACGGTGAAGGAGCGTACTTGCTGTTCCAGGGACGGGCTTTAGAAAGCGAGCTCCCTCCCTGAGGCGGGATCGGTGCCCGCCGATGGGGTTCGCGCACGGACAGCCCCGGTTTCCCTCAGGGGGCTCTTCCAAACCCAAACCTGCCGTTACCGGGGGAAACAGCAGGTGACAGAGCTTTCTGCACCTTATCACTTCGCTCTTTGTTGCCCCATCAACCACCTCATTTCAGTGTCCCCCCCGTCCTCACCTACAGGAAAGCAGCTTTAAAAAGACCCAAAACAGCAAGAAAACCACCCAAACCAACAAACACACACAAACAAAAGAGGTCCTTTCGCCCTTTGTGTAAAACATTATCGCCCATTACTACTCACTCACTGATCTGCTTGTTTCTCTGTAGTGGTTTGGGGGGGGGTTTCCTGGGACATTTGCATCGCTTGTACCATCGTTTTTTAGCCGTTTTTTTAGCACCTCACGTTAAGTTCCTCCTTAACCAAACAAACTGTGGTCCTTTTGCACGCTATCACTAGCAACTTTCCAGCTGTGAATTGCCTGTACCGTGTTCATCTGAAGGACTCCAGCAGTGTTAGCGTTCATCAGAACAGAGGAGGGAGAGGCCAAGCTCCCTGGACGTCCCTCCTGGTTGCTGATTCTCTTCTTAACGAGTTACTTAATGTACAAAGGCAGTGAACCCTTTTTTTCTCCCCTCACTCAAATGATTTTGAAGTCTGGATTAAACGTGAAGACAGAAGACATGAAAAACAGAAGCAGAATACCGAGAGCAAACCCATTTGCAATTCTTGGCATTGCTACACCTGCTTGGTTCACAGGCTCTCAGATTTTGTTTTTACCCTTAACCTTTCCTGGAAGCCCTGTAGATCCCCTCAGCCACACAAATCCCACAGTAACTCCAGCCTGTACCAGAGAGCTGCACGGCACCACTGATCCAGCAAAGTTATTCCAATACAGCAATTTGGGTCTGCAGTTTTAACTGATACCTGACACACGGTATTTCTCAGTTCTCAACTGCGTGGGCCACAGGTCAGGAAAAAAAAAAGTAGGCAGACATGTAAGTCAAAATGGATACACGTTCTTAAGAGCTTCGTGTTGTTGACCTTCGCCTCTAACTCTTCCCTTAGTAACAATGCTGTGAAAAAATGGTTCTTTGAGACCTAACTGTCGCCATTCCTCCAAAAGAATTTGTCTGTAGAATACCCTGCTTGCTTTCAACTTTGTCCTCACTGAGGAATTGTGCCTTTTATACGTTCGAGGAGAGGCACATCAGTGGAAATTACAATCACTCAAAAGCATTGTCATGGTGCTTCATTTTTATTACTGCTCACAGTGCCTGGTAATTGTTATCTCTGAGTGGCAGAGGAAAATACCAGCACATGGGAGATGCAACTAACAGCCCAACAACCAAACCTTTTGTGTAAACTGAAGCATTAGCTGAGGGAGGAAGTTGTTTTGTTATATTGTGGCATTGAGGAAACGCATTTTCCAAATATTCCTGCCAAGAGATCCCTCTGCAATCGTACGGAGGAATTACTGCACCTCGGTGATAGCACAGAGCAAGCAAACGATTGGTTCAGCTCCTGCAGCTCTCCCACAGTATCCATGTAAAAAGACAGCAAGTGAAACATACAGCTAGCTTAACGAGTCCTGTGTGGATAGGAGACTCAATTAAAATTAAATTATACAACAAATTAGGTTTTAAATGCTGCGCTGCTTAGCCAGCCAGACAAATAATAATTAGAGATGTACTGATCTGCTGCTGTGTGCAGTTGACTGCTGTAACTGCTCTCCGTGTGCACTCACGACACTTCCCTCCCAGAGCAGGGCAGTTTTGTACCACATTCCAAGAAATCCGTCCCTCACCAGGCCCAGTTTGTACTTGTCACCCTCCTGAGCCGGGCAGAACGACGTACAGGGTCCCTTTCTGGAGAACATCTTTCCCATCTGTTCCCTCAGTTAATGTTTCTTTAGCAATATACCTCCCCCTCTTCTTTGTTTCTAGAATCCAGGTCACTCTAGATGGAATTAGTTTTCAGGTTCTGCATTGTGTAGGTATACATATATTAGATTCAGGAGAAATAAAAGCTACAAATATTATTTCTCTTTCCAGTAAAACACATACCACCAGTGTGAAAAAACTCCATGGTGGATAGATGGACACGAGCCAGAAACTGTCACCCCTGATACTGGTTCTAGCAAAAGAAATTTAGGATTCCTTATAAAGAAAAACATTAAAATCAATTCAGTTTAAAAGGACCTGAAGGCAGCTACCCAAATCCTACTGTACATTTTCAAATGTATTTGTATTGCATAAAGATCTGTTATAGAGAACGCTGAGAGAAAGACTGACACTATTTAATTTTCTCCTCAATTCTTTTTTCACCTCTGGAGAAAGTAATATTAAATTCTTAATATCAGATCTGGCAAAAGCAACTTGGAAAACGTGTTTTATGATTAAACCAATAATTATGTGTCCTGCATGGAAAAGAAAGGATTTAAAATCACCCTAAGCCAGCAAGAAGAGTGTTGTCATACAGAGCCATCTTCAGCTGTGATTTCTGACTGCTGCCTGCTTGTCTGTGGGTAAGGACAAACAACTTTGTAGTGCAAAAGAAAACATACCAAGGACAGCCTTTTACTCAAGCGTTTTTCCAAACAGTGATAGCCCACTCCAGCAGATAATCTACGTTCCTGCCATGCTGTAAATGAGAACACACTATTAACGTGAAGGGTTTTCCAAGTCAGGCAGCCAGCCCTAGATTTCTTCCTTATTATGTGGTAGAGAAAGGAAAACAGCCAGAGATGTCACACGAGCAGGAAACAAGAGAAGGATCATTTATGTCCTTTTTTTTTATGCTGTCAATCCAGACATCCATTACTGGCCACTGCCAGCGTTTGGGAAATTTTTAGCCTGGGGGAAACCAGCATGTTCCTGTGTCAGGACTCTCCATAGCAGTCCACTGCAAACCCTCGAATTGCCCTCGAGTTACAAGGTTAAGCAGCAACCAGTTTAAGTACCTCAAAAGGAAGAACTCCCTGGGAATTCAGAGGACCTTGGAGGAAAACAAACAGAAGTGACACACCAAAATCATGCACATGGGAGCTGGTGGAACAATGCAGTTCCTGGGAAGAAGCTCCTTTCAGCAGGATCACGGCTGAGCTCTGCTGCTGGGGGAGGAAAAATGAAGAGAGACTGCTCAGCGCCCAGCTGGCAAACACAGATCAAAAGTAATGCCATTATTGTTCACATTTCCCAGGTTAGCTTCACTGGATGCAGCACATTCCCAGTTGTCTTTGAAACCACTTTGCATCCAGGTATTTCCCAAAGAGAGCTAATGATAATAGTTTAAACGAAACCCTGTTGACATTTCTTTTTACGAATCGCTAACATCCAACTATTGCGTTACCTTAAAATGGAATTTCAAAGCGGCATAAATACACCTTTTGGCATTATTTACATCCTTCTATTCTTGCAGCCTGGAGGGAGAAAGCAGTTTAAATTTTTGCCTTTGACGCATTTTACTTTCCAAAGATCAAACTCTGCAGGTAGCTTGTGAGCCCAGCAGATGGTCTTTTCTGTCCAATAAAGAAAGAAATTCCACTTGATTAACAAAATGGAAGTATTTCTAATAGCCTGAGGTTTTCCAAGACGTGGATTTGCTTTGTTTTGTAGATCCAGGTACAGCCCTACAGGAAGGTCTTTGCCCATCTTAGCTGGCATGAGCCCACCCCAGTCACGAGCATAAGGATGTTCTTGGACCAGATTCAAACAGACCTCTTTAATGGTTCTTCTTGTCATTCGTAGGTGACATTCCAAGTTTTCTTTTTGATCATTGAATTCATGATGTTAGAGAAATCCTCCAGCACTTCCCCACTCAGCCTTAGATTGACATGTTTAGTCTGAGGAAGAAAAAAAAATTGCATATATTATTTCAGGATGGAAAACTGCCTACAGAAAAATGACATTAATATTTCTGCAAAGATTCTATAGAAAATTGGGAAGGTTTACAGCCTAGTTAAAGAATTGATTGCATCAAAGGGAATTTTTAGAATATTTCCTTCCTCTCAGTGTTTTGAAGCATACTTCCTCCAGGGGGTGCCAAGTTAACACCACTGCAAAGCAAAAATGCTTAAATTATCCACACCAAGGACAGAGCTGCCCATCCTGTCCGTTCCACTGCACCTCGTGAGGGATGCACCCCCCCAGTCTGAGCCAGAGGCACCAGTCTAGGGGGAAATTTCTCAGCTCTTCGCCTGTGAAACTCTCTTGAAGTCAGAAACAGCGCTGACTGGTCCTGCAATTAATGTCACACACACGCTCTGCTGAGTCAGATAGGACACGGCCCTCGGAAAAGAGCTGTAAGAGTGGCCTTGTGGAGAAATACATCCATCTCAGCCCCTGAAAGAAAGAGACACTGGGGAGGGAGGGAGTAAAAATGCAGTGACAGCTGTGTGGAACTGACTTCAACCAGCTTATGAGTAAGGGCAGAAACCTGGACACAAGAACTAAAATGACATAGAAGCTGAAGCAAACATGGTCAGGAGTGTCAGCAGGTTTTCTGTAGGTCTGCAGGGAATGTCAGCCCCGAGTAAGGATGTCTGTAAATGTCATCAGAGCAGAGGAGAGTTTTCACTGGCTCAGAAAATAGAGACCTATCCCTTAAAACAGAAATCTGCTTTGAACCAGCGACACTTTGCTCTTAGGGAAATTGATTTAGTCACTGTTTCCAGCCAAAGGAGCAAGAGAAAAAGAAAATTGTTGAGAAGTAGTGTAATAGTATCTATACCTTTCCCACTTTTCAGTGCTCATGTTTTACTTTTATCTACACAGCAGCTGAAATAATCAGAGTCAAGCTATTCTGGATCCTTCAGAAATACTACTGAATGAGTGCCTGGTTATCTTCCACTCCGCAGTAGAATCTCCACTGGATAATTATTTAAATGGAAAACTTCTGTAAGACACCAATAGGAAAAGACAAAATCTTTACCATGTACGTAATTTGTCGTCTCATTCCAAAAGGCAAGTTTACTTTTCCGACTTGGAGATTGGCAACGACAGCCAGCGCTCGCAGTGAGAGCCAACATAATAAATCTGTACCATCATATTAGCGTGGACAGTGACAGAATGGAAGAAGGGCCTGACTATTAATCCATTATTAGGGTGATCTCAGCCCCAGGGCTCTCAGTTAACACCGTACTGAGATGCGGAAGAGATGCTCATTATCCCGAAAAAATCACCTCTTGGAATTCTCAGCTGTGCCTAACAGTGGAGCCCCCCTGCAGTCCCTGATCAGCAACTTCACCTCAGCTAAAAATGTGAACACTTGTCTAGACTCCAAATTGCTGTGGAAGCACAACGAGTTCGTGAGCCGAAACCTGGAACACTGGGAGTGATTTCTGTGGCCACGTAGGGAGCAACGGGCTCCAGAGGGAAGGCTTTCCTACCTGTGCCCCTGGAGAGCAGGTGCCGAACATTTTCAGCGTTTCTGAAATGAGAAAGGGAGAGGAGAGCGCACTTTGGTGGGGTTGAGGTGCAGCTCACCCATCTGGGTGCTCTGCCAGACAGATCCACTCTCAGCTGAACATCTTCGCCATGCGTTGTGTGTTTGCTGTGCAACAACCCCAGAAACTCTGTCCCTGCTACAGGGGAGACAAATCCCTTTCAAGCTGAGAGAGTAGAAAGGCAATTTAGAGGCAGAAAAGGGAACTAAAGGAAGTGAGAATGAAAGGTAACCAAAGGAAAAGGGCTGAGTGCAGTTCCTCCTCCCAGGCTGTCGAAGTAGGTATTTAAATCCCAGCCCAGTAGCAGGCTGAGCAACACACAGTCAAGATGTTTAATGAGATTAATTTTTATTTTACATATTGCAGAGTGTAATGATGTGTAAATTGACTGGTATAGGTACTGCACCAGAGACAAGCAGATAAGAATTAGATATCACCTGCAGTACATACCTGGAAGTCTAGTCATTGATTTTGTAAATGATAGCGTGCCCTAAATTGCATCATCTTCAGACTAGACACTGGGATTAATGGAACATTTTACCTTATTTCCTGCTTTCTCTCCATGCCATATTCTAGAGGCACATCTATATTTTTGGTTTGCATTACCTCTGTAGATGCAGGCTTGCACACTAACCTGGTTGACGCTGAACTGTCTCCTGAGAAAGGGAGGAGTCTGTCTTCAACACCTGATGCAAAAACAAAAGGTCCCATAACACCCTGTCTGGATCATTATTGGTAGGGAGTCGGATCCATCAACCCTGAGGGATGTGGCAACATTTTTTATTTTTTTATTTGATTTGTTAAAAATCCCTGCTGTGGATATTAAGAGGAAATCGGCCATAATGCAGGAGCAGTAGTTCTGACGGACAGTGAAATGGAAGGTTTCATATTAAAGCCTTAGGAGGCCAAAAAGAAAATTGAAAATCTGGAGGTATTGGCTGATGGGCACTATACTTTCATTATAGAGAACACCAAGCCCCATAAACCTCTTGGCGGGAGGGATAACGGCAGAATCAAAGCCGTGACCTTGAGATCAGTGTCAGCCCAGAGAGTGGCAGGTTTACAGCAGGGGCCACGGAAAGGAGAGGAAGGGGAAGTGCAAGCCAAGACGCCATCTTCAACTTGGACCTGGTTCTGGGCACTCCTGGTCAAAAAATGTTCTCGTTTATAGTTTCTTTCTGTAAACCAAAACAGATACATGATGTTTTCTTTCCATCCATGCAACCGGAACTCTTGACTTGGTTCTCTTTGCTTTGCATCTTCGCTGCTGCATTACTCTCTCCTCAGCTTTTGTCCTTTGATGCCTTGCCCCATTCCTCTTCCCAGCCAGTGCCCTGCTTTGACCAGATCACTTTGCATTTACATCCCTCCTTTGATTCACCATTCTCCAGTGCAGCAAGGAAAAAGCTGTTTGATTAATTCCCAAGACCTGTTTTGACCTGTGTCTATTCCAGCCTATCATTTTAATTAACTTCTAGGAGTTAAAGCTCACCTCTTCCTAATCACATTGCCAGTCTGTATCACCTCTTTGTTACATTTTCTCACATCTCCTTCTAAGCCTGATCTCAGTCTAAAGAAATCATACTGTAGACCCTTATTTGGGTTAGGTTTTGAGAAGCCAAAAGCCGTATATCATTTGCTCGTTAACCCTGGAGGCAACTGGAGGCCACGATTTATGGGGGTGTTGGAACACCCACAGCTTAGCATCCAAAGCCACTGGGAGCACAGGACAACGTGGGTGTTGGCTCACCATCACCATGTGCTTTTTCACATGTGAACACTGGTTGGTTAAACAGCCTGCATTCAGGTTTGACAGACTGTAAAGTACTGAAAGTCACAATATCGCCAAAACACTGCCCTTGATGTCTCTCATTTTATGGCTTTCCCATCTTTTATAGCAGTGTACGCATGGAGAAGTAATGGTTCAAGAGCTCACCTAAATCATTGGTTTCCAGTTTATGGTCTGCCGAGCCTGGCAAGCCCATGAAAAACTTCTGAAGAGTCTGCAAAAAAGTGATTGAGAAAAAGAAAATTCATATGTGCCTGACAGCAACCTACATATGTGAAATTCCTAAAGGAGTCTGCACTACTGCTGGAAATTTTTTAGGGGTCCACAAATCAAAAAAGGTTGAAAAACCACTGACCTAAATCTTCTCCTGCAACAGCAAATGGCCTAGAACTGCAGCAATATGAGAACTTGGCACTAAGAAAAAGCGTGACAGCTAAGCAGCACAAAACCTCTGCAACTTCTCACAGATGTAAGTGGAAGCAAATAGGACAGACACATATCTGTTCTGCTTTTGTAAGTGTTTGTCCAGGGATTGGTGTTAAAACAGACACAGAGAATAAAAAGGGCAGCCCATCTCAATGCTAAGTAGTCTTGACCACAGATTACTGTATGCGACAAATCTGGAGATGGATGTATTCCTTACGCAGATTGGTCATTTCAAAGGCTGAACTTTCACTAATTAAAAAAAAAAAAAAAAGTCAGACAAGGACAATCCCTATTAAGGCATCATGTAGTTATTTCAGGAGGCTCTCTGGAAATAAGCTTGTTTCTGTGCTAATTTTTCTTCTGGCAGAACCAATTCAATCTTGGCCTTTACAGGCTGGTCTTTTACATTTGACTCAAAATTGGATTTGGGCCTCTGGAGATATCTGATGTCAGCCTGCCTAACGTAGTGTCAACATGAAGACACAAAGAGATAAAAAGTCAGTGTCACTTAGAGATCCCTTTTCCAGGGCCCAATCTGGATTTCCCCCTCTCTTTCCCTTTTGCACTCTGGATCACTGCAGCTTCTTGTGGTGAGTCCCATTAAGCGAGAGGGCAAGCGTGTGCTTAGCCAACCTCCTTGGTTTACAGGCAGGGTCACTAACACAGCTGGAACACATACTTATGCTTCATGATATCACCTCATAAAACCATCACACAGCAGACAGATTTTAAGTGCATATTTGAAAAGCAGAAACTCTGGGGTCAGGGTGGCGCAGACTGGAGGAAGGGTAAATGGAGGCTGCAGTGAGAAATAATGAGACTCCCTTTGCTGGAGGAAATGGTCAAACATTAGCATTTCAATAGAAGAGGTCAAACCATTTCATCCAATACAGGATGTCATTCCCTGCAGACCAAGTTAATACAACCCATAACATCTGTACTCTGTACCACGCTTTTCAAATATGACATCCAAACTGGAGGTTACTCCCCACAAAGACTTACATTATCCCTCCTGCCTCCCTCCCTGGCCCAGCGTGCAGTCTGTGCTCATCTGGATCCTATGAACTAACCTACGAAAAATGGGACACAAAGGAAAAAGAGCAAGAACACAGAATATCTCCAAGATATTAAGAACTGGGTAGGCACACAGCTCAGGACTTTCATAACACTCACAGAGAAAGGCTGAATTACGATTCCTCGGACAACCAGAGTTCTGGACTTCCCTCGCACGTATATATGACTTTGCAACAACAGTGGTCGTGTCATTCCTTAGGGCAATAATATACATTATTTATAGACTACAAGTTGGTCATTTTCTCAACTAAAACAAGCACCAACAGAGTATTTCCTGCCGTTGCCTGTGAGAGGCTTTAAGGTTCTATTCACTTGCAGGTGACTTGAAAGCAAAGTGCTTATTCTTCTTCTAAAGTGACACGGCCTTTGTGTAGAGCTAACTTAGACAGGTCATAGCACTTATGCAAATAAAGGCGTGGTACACCGAGTAGGATCAATTCGTAATTAAAATCACATGTGACTCATAAAATGAAGATATCCAATCCAGGCAGATCCCTGTACTCTTTTCCTGGAAGTGGGAAAATGGTGTGACCAAAAAAAAAAACAACAAAAAAACCAGAAAAAACCAAACAAACCCCCACAAAACACAAAAAAAAACCAACCAAAAAACCCCCAACAAAACCAACCCAGAAACCAAATAACCCTTCTTTCCCTCTGCGTTTCCCAGCCTGCAGCAGTTTCATGGTCCAAACACCTACAGAGTCAAAGTTTTGCTACCCCTGCCACCGCTGCAGAGCAGAAAGTGAAGCTGCTTTGTGCAGTGTCTTGCTTAGCATGATGTATCTCACAAAGGCACTGGAGAAGGTATGTTGTTCCAGGCCTCGTACATGGCAATTGAGACAGGATTTTAGGCCACAGGTTGTGCCATATCGCTTACCTTCTTAAAAAGGTCAGGAAAATCCTCCTGTCCGGATGAGCTGCACGGCTGTTCAGCTTTGCAGATGCGTGAATTTGCCTCGATGCCATTTTCTCCTTTGCTCACACGGGTGTGTAATGTAACACCCTCTTATTTCACCGTTTCCTCGCAGTCACGGCCCAGCAGCACATCCTCCCATCAGCTCCGCAGTGAACACCAGCCAGGAGCACGTTAAACATTTGATTGGGTTCAGCTGGATCTTTCTGCACTGTGGGAAGAGCAGACAAGCATTTGAATAGAGTTTCTGGGTGTTGGTCTGGTTATCCAGATCAATCCCTTGCCAGAGAGAGAAAAAGCAGCATCGCATTTTTCATGGTGCTTTTCTTTAACGACATTTCCTTCCTTCCATTAGGCCAATGTCCAGGGGAGACAAATGAATTGCTTTGTGTATCTAGAGGATCTTTGAAATCCTTGATCTAGGCTAAATGTGCAAGAATGAAAGAAATAACAGGAATGGAGGAAGGAGATATAAATGCACAAACTTTCAGAGTGAAAAAAAAAAAGAGCTAGAAAATGGAGGCATGGCACAAGGAAATAACTGAGACACAGGGATTCTCCAAGTAACACAGCTGCTAGAGCAGAATAAAACCAGCACAAAAGAACCTCACGCAGTAAAGGGAGAGTTGATGTTCGGCAGTGCTCAGAAATTTTAATACTGATGTGTAAAATTAAACCATGACAGCAGAACAGGCTTATCTGCAAGCGTCACGTTACTTCCCCTGGGATCACTACCTTCCCACTGGTGCTTCTGTCATCTTCTCCTCCCCCCGTCCAAATCTCACTTGACCTGAATTCTCATGGTTTGACTCCATAATCCTCTGGTTTCCACTGTATGCACACAAAAGATTATTGTACAAAAGCGAATTCCCAGGGCCTTGGGCTTTGCTTTCCATTTAGTTAAAGCATTATCCTGCAGTAGTTTAGGTGCTGGGAAACTTGTCCTGTAGATTATTGCCTACAGGGCAAACGCTGAGGAGGCTGCTAACGAGAGAACAGATGTTCAGTGGCTTATGAGCCTTGCTGAATGTAAATATCTTCAGCACACTGCCTGTCAATAAGCCTCTGCCTAAGAATCACTAACCTTATGGACAAAATTCCCCCCCCCGTGTAAATGCATGGGCTTAGGCAGAATTACACTCAGGAAGACACTGTTCCTTCATCTGCACCACAGAGCCAGAGTTTAAAAGCTTGTATAGAAATTGAGACTGAATGTCATGAAAAGTTAATATTTTTAAACAAACCTTGTCTCTTTCCAAAAGAAAATGCAGCGCTTGGAGCTGTTATGACACAGCAGGCCTAAAATAAACAAATTTCGCGGAGACATTGATATTAGGGGTGAAAGATCTTACAGTGACTGGATCTCTAAAGTTTTGCTCGTGTCTATAAAAGGATGTTCTGTTTTCAGTGATGTCAGTGGTGATGTCTTTTCTGGCAGAAGCAATTTAAGGGGCGTGGGTAGCCCTAGACACCCCTGAGCATCACTGCCCATCCTTGCACACCTCTCTGCCTCCCTCCCGGTAGCACTACGAGACCTTAGGTGGTCTTCTAGGCAAAACATGGAAAGAATTTAAGCCCCCTCTTCCAGTCCTCTGAACACATGCAAACTTTCAGCTACCAAAGCGGTCCGTTTGCTCCCCACTGCCCGAGGAGTGACCTTCAGAGCACACACACGGAGCGAGGGCCGATCGCAGCCGGCTGATGCTTCTGACTGGCTTTTTCTTTTTGAGTTTTCTTGAACAGAAGACCAAGATGTGCAAGGAGGGCACTTGCCCTCAAGCTTTACCCCTTCCAGCCACCTTCCTGGGCAAGGGGAGGCTGTCCTTGCTCTGCACCTTCACCTTTGCCATGGCAAAGCTCAGTTGTACCTACACTGCTGGAAAGCCACGAGCTCTGGCTGGTCACAGGTTGCCACTTCACTGCTGAAGTTCAGTTACTGCACTCTGTCATCAAGTTGCTTGGTACAATTTTCAGGATTCATTAATGAATTCTTCCAGCCAAGTGTGCCAGATCTCTGTGTCTTTGCCAAGTGGTGCTCAAAGTTCCCAGTTATGGCATGCCAAGGGCAGGCAAGTGGGCAGGGTCTCTCTTCACTGAGTCCACGAAACCATGAAGGGGCTGGTTTTTTTCTGGGAGCCCTCTGTTACAAGGGCATAACCATGGTCTGAAAAATAAAACTCCACCATGTACAGCATTTAAGTGAAAAGACTGGCTGGCAAGCTGAAACTCGGCAGACCTGGGTCAGCTACTGAACTGTTTTATGATGTGGAACAAATCACTGTGCTTGTGTCATTCCTCTGTCCCATCCCAATCAGATTGCCAGCTTTGCACAGACAAGACTTGAGTTTTATTAAACATGTATGCTCTGTTGAGCACAGTGCAACCCTTGTCTCACCTGAGGCTTCCAGGCGTTCTTGCAGCACACATAACAATAACAACATTTAACAGTTCAATCCCTTATGGTGGGAAGTCCCAAGAAAAATATTTAGTGCGTGCCTTTGCGTACATAAAAGTGATTGGCATGAAAAGACGCCGCAGAAAATACTGTAATTTACAATCTATTCTTTTGGAGGTAGAGCTTTACTGCTGCAGTGTGATTACCTGTTTCAGAGCGAGCGGCCGGGCTGGGGCAGGGGCAGGAACAGGGGCAGGAGCAGGGGCAGGGGCAGGGGCAGGAGCAGGGGCAGGGGCTGGGGCAGGGGCAGGGGCAGGAGCAGGAGCAGGGTGGCCGAGGCAGGGAGGCGATGCCTCCCGGCTGTCCTTGTGCTCCAGAGGCACTAGATGGCAATGTGGGTCTTCAGCAGCCGCGGGAAGGCAGCCTTGGGGAGCCCGGGGGTGGGTACCCGTGGGCACCCCTGAGCATCCCCACACGCCCCTCTGCATCCCTCCCGCAAGACCTCAGGCGGTCTCCTCGGCAAAAGGTGGGAAAAAAATTCTCCTCGGTGGCTGTCATGGCCCTCTGTCTCCAACAACTGCCTCTCTTCCCACACTGGAATTTATCCGTGTCTGGAAATAAAAGCTGCGCCTCACAGCAGGGCTGGTTCGTGCCACGTGTTCTGGGGATGGGGAGCATCATATCACTGCCCTGCTTGTCTGCTGGGACCCACAGCATCCACGGGACACCCAGTGGGGCAGGAAACCTCATCTGCAGGCAGCACACGTGCCAGCAATGCGTTTGTGCCCAAGCTGTTGTGGGGACCACACAGCCTGCAACCCTGCAGGCAGAGCTGGTAGGGGCACACCAGCCTGGGCACGGCCATCACTAGCTGCCTTCTGCAGCCTTGCTGCCCAGAAAAGGTTAGAATTTCCTTTTCTCAGTACAGAATAATGTTTCTGAGGGTCTGTTTCTGGACATTTTATTAATTGCCTCCAATCCAGTGATGTTTTCTTAAGAAGGGAGCATTTTTCTTAATAAAAGCTCACAGACAGAGCCTTTCCTGTGGTTGTCTTTGGATAGAGTTTAATCCATAAGTCATGGGCAGGTTCTTAAGAGGAAATTTTAAAAGGAATAACACCCTTAACTTTGCAACACAGATGATCTGCCACTGGCTTTCTGGTTTCTGTTTAGTTTTTTCATCTGCCACGTGATGGTATATTTAAGTATTTCCGTTTCAGAACTAATGGGCTTGTCCCCCGTCTTACACCTTACCTCAGTGGTGGAGTGTGTTACATGAGTGGCCTCCTCCAAGCTTGTCATAATTCTGTTGTGCTTCTTGGTGTTGCCTCCACTTGGAGTTGCCTGTGCCCGTCACACAGGTCGAACCAGTGTTTCCCAGCAGGAGCTGCTCTCCCCAGGACTGAGCGCTGAACACTGGACTGGCAGTCCCTGCAGACACATTCCCCAGCCTGATTTGTGCTGCCTGTTGCACTGGGGACTTACCATTAACTCTGTTGTCATTCCTTGTCTGCTTTAACATGATTGCTTTCAAGATCTCTCTCTCCAGGAAAACATCTGTGTTTTGGATTAGTTTTCCCTAGACAGATTTACTTACTGTTTTTTCCACATTAAATCTCCCTATTTTGTTGCTTTCTAGTCTATCTAGGTCCTTTTTCTGTTATTATTCCTCCAGATGCATTCAAAAATCTCCCCATTTAATGGAGTCAGCAGAGTGCTCTGGTATCCCAATTTACTCTTTGTATTCAGCTGTGAATGAATCACAGATTCCTGGATGTCCTTCTGTAACACAGTGCATCCACTTCCTGCAGTCCTTTGTTTACAGTTCATGCTTTTGTCATCTGCACGATTGTGCCAATACCCAAAAGGATTTAAATTACTGTTTCCACCAGACACATGTGAAAAAGCTATAAAGACCAGAATAACTCCCCTGATTGTTCTGCTTATCAGCCATAGTTACAGTATCTTCTGAACATTACAAGGCTTTCCTCTTAATATGTTTTATTTTATGAAATATAAGCTTACAGTAACTTCCAGATGACTATTGATTTCTATTTGAAAATTGTTTGGATATTTACTTTTCACCCTGTTTTCTCACAGTTGTCTGTCGCTTAGTTGCAACTAGCAGAAAATATTTCATCTTTTAATTCATGGATATAACACTATAAATAGGCCCATAAAAGAAATAAAAATTTTTGAATGGCAGCAGCCTTGTCTCAAAACAGAATAAAATGAGCTGGTGAGTGAATTTAAAGAGTGCACTTTTCTGCCCTTTGTTTTATCCATGCATTGAATTCAGGGTGAAAGCATATGTAGACTGTGTCCCCCGAACACACGTCCCCTTGTCAGCCTTCCTGTATTTCATCCAGATACGCTTTTCTTTTTTGCCCTGGTGCTCGGAGGTCAAATCCTACACAAGCTGTGCTGAAAACGCCGCAGAGCTGGAGGCTGTAGCTGTGGCAACAAGCGGGGCCGTGGCAGCCCTGGAGCTCTCCTTTAGACGGTGAGGGAGCTCGGGCTGGAGGAGATGCAGGTGGCAGACCTGCCCAGAGAGCCTGGGCAGGGCAGTGCCATCACAGCCCAGTGAAACAGGCCCTGATTCTGGTCTGTACAGCTCCCCTTGGCCATCAGGTGAGGAGAGGAGGGCGGCTCAGTGCTAACTTGCTGTGCTCCCTGCTGGTGAAGCAACGAGCAAAACACAGCTCGGTCACACTGTTTTCTACTTTGTGTCCCAGCATTGCCTTCAGTGAGAGCTGCTTCCACTTCCCTCTGCTCTTTTCTTAATGCAGAGCCAGATACTACATGCTATGCTCCCTCTTATTCCAGGTGGGTTTGCAGTTTGATTTGCTCCAAGGTCTTGTTCTCTCAAGGCATTTCATTGCTCTTTTCTCTGGAAGGCACTTGAGAACCAGGGCACAGGGACTGTATCCTTCTGGAGAGTCACAGTAAGAGGACTTTTACCCCACTGACCTGTCAGGTCCTCACAGCAACCACAGCCAAGGCCATGCAGTTTGCAATACTTCTCCCAAACTCCAGCACTCCATCGCTTCGCTGCCACTGTAATATGATTCACTCCCCCACCGCTCCAGCAGGGCTTTTTAAATGTTCCTAAGATTCATTTGCTCATTGTTGTTTTAAAGCTGAGCATGGGACCAAGCAGCTCAGTTCTCAGTGTGCTTTTTACGTGACGTGGCTCAGCCACTGGTCACACACCGCCTTGTCCTGCCTGCCACAGACTGTGAGCACATCCCTCGTGTGGGGGAGGATGGCAACGTGTACCTGAAGACATTTCTTATGAGGCTGATACTTACCTTCCAGGGTCCTGTGCTTTGCTTTGTGTCCACTCTCAGACCCTCCCACCCTTGCCCGCTTTATCTTCCCAGGGGATGACAGCCAAGTGTGGGCACAGTGGGAGCTGAAGATTCACTGTGATCATTTGCAATAGCAATTAGCAAACGCCTGTGCTCACCTGAAGCCTCCACGCCGTGACAGAGCGTAGCACATGTCCTTCCAATCCCACCCCTGCTCCAGGCTGTGCAAAGTCCCGTAGGATCAGAACTCCCAGCTTGGCGCTGCTGAGAGGCAGACAAAGGCAGAGACAGGCAGCCCTCCTCCCTCACCCTTATTCAGTTGTCCCTCCTCCTCCTCCTCCTCCTCCTCCCACCTGTGAGCCTTTTGCTGTTCGAGCTTAGTGCATTCAGCTGTCTTCCACCTCCATCACTGCTTTGATAACTGATAGCAGGGAAGGTATTACTTAAAGAATCTGGGTGACTGTTAGCAAAATAAACAGGAGATGAAAGATAAGGCGGTCTCCTTGGTGCGTAATTACCTTAAATGACGGTCTGTTTGCTAATACCGTTGTTTTGATGTGCTAAATAGCTTGGGCTTAACGCCCCAGCAGATACTAAAACTAACTAACTAATTCCCGATGATATCATTGCAAGATCACAGAGACTGGGGAGGCAGGAGTTAGGGGAAGAGTATGCACAGGGCAGAGTGGTGTGTAAGGAGCGCTCCCAAATCACCCCAAGTGGCAGGTGGGAGGCTCGTCTTCACAGAGAGCTCTGCTGTCAGCACAAGTGATGCCCCCAGGCAGGCCAGTGGCTCTCTGCGAGTCCCCTCCTGCCTTCCCACCGGCCTGCCCTTGAGGAGCCGCGTGTGGCAAGGACAGCCCTGCGTGGCTCTGCGAGGGGCAGCAGTCGCTCCCCGGTTCTTCCCGTGGTGAGGGGGATGCTCTCCCTCCGCTCAGAGCTGGGCTGGAAAAGCTGCAGCTGGTCTGGAGGCAGCCGGGTTACCTGCGTGTACACGCAGCGTGAGCTCCTCTCTTTTACTCGACCGTCTGCCTGGGAGCATCCTCTGACCCAGCTGTGCCTGCAGTTGTGTCACTGGGCTCGTCCCTCGTGGCATCGCCCGAGCGGGGTGCCCTGTGCACATGCTTGCACACAGCGCAGCTGATGCGGGCTGACAGTGGGTACCGGCTTTTTTAAGCCTGAGAAGTTTCCCGGGGTGTTAACTAATCCCCTAGAGGTGCCATTAGGCTTATGATAACCACACCTTTGAAATTGTTTTATTGCTTTAATAATGCGGTGATGATGGAAAACGGGGAACACGCCACATTTATTATTTATGCCGGTAAAAGATGAAAGTCAGCAATTAGAAGCTTTAAACCTCAGGTTCAGCAGGACTACATGACTTACATTTATCCATTTTTGGCCTGTGCACCCCAGCACTGGGGTGCCCTTACTGTCCAGGTTGGTTATGGTGAGCAGCCTACAGAAACCACGGCAAAGTGGCAGGGCCAGCACAATTAATGTTGTAAGATGGATACACATCTTACTGCAGGGATGGGTGGAGATTTCCTGGTGGGGAGCTGTTGGAAGTGGAACAGTGCTTTATGATATCTGAACTAATCTTGTGCTATGATAATTCTGTCTTGCTGAAGTGCTTGCAGCCTCTCTGTGCTGCGTAGTCATGCTGTGGCAGCTGCTGTGTGCATCTGATCCAAACTCGCTGCTTCCCCACACACTTAATTGGCAAAATTGCCACCTATTGTTTATAAAAAAGCGTGGAAAGAGTGAGCAGAATCTTGGTCCCCAAGACTGTAGAGCAGTGGTTCTGCTGCCACTCGGCTGGGAATCACACTGTGTCATCTCAAGGCAACACAGAGACGATGTGTGTTGTACCATATGTGTCGTGACATCTACATCTGGATGGAGCAGCTCTAGTGAAATGAAAGAAGCTGGTGCAGCTCAAGGGAGAGCACAATGTCAGGCCCTTCAAGGCTTCCCTGCTTCCAGAGAGCGAGGTTTTAACCTGAGCACCCACAGAAAGAGACACCAACACCGCAGCAGGACTGAAGGGAAAGGAGGGAAAGCCAGGCTTGTTGTACATGAAACGTGCCCAGACAGCATATGTCCATCCTGGGAGCTGTAATGGAAGCGATTGCACTAATCTGCCTTGCAGCCCACTTTCTTATTCTGTGTGATCCTTCAGTCAGCCTGCGAGCTCGTTTGATCGCTTCACCTTAGGATCAAATAGGCAGAGGGCTGACTGGCTGTTTTATCTGCAGTTGGCAGAAAATGGAGGTGAGAGAGAGCAAGCAAGAGAGTTTCTATTAAGAATAGAGAGATTAATGCACCCAAATTTAATTGGAATTGCATGAGCAGGCAAGAGGTGTCAAGCTCTGAGTTCATGCATAGATCGTGTGGGTGTCCTACGTACTGCATTTTGAACATCTGCAGCGTGACGATCTCTGCCTCGTGCTTTGGTACTTGCCATGAGCTTTCCTGTTGGTTAGTGGTGTTGTCCATCCACTGCACCTCCTTCTGCCCTTTGCCTCGCTGCACGACACCACTCCCTCTGCCAGGCTGTGTGCGGGCAGAGCCGGCCCAGGACCTCGTCCGTGGCTTGGTTTCTCCTCGGCTCCAACATCCTCAGCCTTATCCACGCCCTCACCACAGCCCTTCCCTGGTGCAAACCCTGGTGCAAAGCCAGGCCAGCTGCCGGCCACGGCCAAAGCCTGGTGCTGAGAGTGAGCAACACGGGAGTGCAGGGCCAAGCACGCAGAGAACGAAGTGGGTTTGGGCCCGTCCGCTGCCTTCTCGCACGAACAAAGGCCGTGCTCTTGGTGCGGGTAATTCCTGCCAGGCTGGGGCTCAGCAGGGGCAGCGGGCAAAGCCTGGCCTGGCCACGGGCTTTGTTTCTTCTCCTCAAGGCTGCTGCCAGCCCTGGCCACGCTCGGGGACCCTCGCTCGGAGGATTGTGCCGCGTTAGGAAAAGTATTTCTGGCTCTTCTCGTGTGTTTTTGGGGGCAGAAAGAAGGTGTAGTTTAGATTAGAGCACTGCGGCTTTATCAGTGTTTATCAGTGTAGGAGTTCTGCTCGGTGTAGCATAACAGCCTCAAGTCCTTTTAAACCCTGACATCAATATGTGGTGATAAGATAACACTGGTTATCCTGTACTGGTTGCTCTAGATAAGATAAACCCTTTTATGCCTTAAAACAGGACTCAAAGTTTCTGCTGTGTTTTCTTTTCCTTTTCATGTAGCAAACTCCAGAAACATTTTATTTCTGAGGGAGTTGTATTTGTTAAGGGCAGATAAAAACAGTACATATCATAAATAAGACTTTCCAAACTCGCCTAAGAAGCATGAAACATTTTCTTTCAAAGACTAAACAGAAACGAGCTAGTAGGAGGTAGATTTCAATGTCTCAGAAATTTGTTGGATTAATTAGAGGCTAAAATTATTCCAAGTAAATGGTCATGCCTACATTTATTTCATCAGAAGTGTGTCCACACAGTGATATTGCAGCAACACTGGATGTTAATTTTAAGGTGGTTGCTTTTAATTAACATGAAATAACTTTTGTAGAAGCATTGCTTGAGACAGCAGTATTTTGCATTTAGAGCTGGGACAGAAAATCTCTGCACAAGCCAGTATATCCATAAATCTACAGCACTGACTCTTCAAGTAGAGACCATATCTTCTGAGAATTAGACACATCCATTCATTAGTGAGTTAAAATTAATAACTAGGTCCTTTATGAAATTTAGCACTTTAGTCTTGTTTGTCCCAAATGATTTTAACAATGGAGTAACAGACTCTTCACATTTTCTGCATAATTAAAATTAATTGAAACGATGTGCATTAGTTGTAATTAAGCTATGCAGCTAAGAGTGGTTGTATCTAATTGCTATGATTATATAGGCTACAAACAAGCTCAAGGAATGGAAGTGGAGTTACTGTGACAGGAGAACTCAGCCTCTCACCACCTTCCTGTGACTGATGGTCTGCACAAGGGGAAGGACGTCTCTGGGATGGGGCAGTGCTCCAGCAGCAGGATATGCTTTGGAGGCTGAGCTGGCTCAGCTGCCCATTTTGAGTTCATTCCAGTGCCCCAAACCTGAGCATTAAAGTTGCCACTGCGCCCTTTTTTCAGCTTTCCTGTAGCACTAGTGTAGGGGTGGGGAACTGAAATGGGAATGCAGCCCCTGGAAAACACAGGAGCCTTTGGTGCAGTGTCTGGCACAGCCCGTAAAATCCCTGAATTAGCTGCAAATTCAGCTCCATGTTCACCAGTTCAACCCAGTTACATCAGGCACCCCCTTACCCCGGCACCAGCTGCCCCTCAGGAGCTGCAGAGCTCACAGGAGGTGACCCTGCCACGACGGTAGAAAACTCCTGGTTTTAGCTCTGGTGATTTCCACGTCCCTGTGGAAATGTTTTGTGGCTGCAAAGCGCCTCTGGGGCACTTTGTCCAGCTGCTTCACACCAAAACTGCCCACAGCATGCCACGAAGGGGCAAAAGGAAACCAAACAGCACACCCCCTCCCTGCTCCGTTAGCTCAGGAAAGCTCAGTTTGGTGTAATCAGGCCTAAACCACAAATCTGTGGTCATTCTGTAGGTCACTGCAAGGTCAGGCTGAGGTTGCTGGGGATGTCAGAGCCGTGCAATTACATTTTGTGTGCGTGTGCTCTGCTTCAGCTTCCTGAGCAGTGTCTTGAAAGTGCAGCTCAAATTGTGGGTTTCTACATTCATAATGCACGGTCTGGGGAATAACGAGTGCCTTATATTATAATTTATGTTAGAGTTGGGGTTTTTTTGTTTGTTTCGGGTTTTTTTTTTGCTTTTCACTGCCTTGGGAATATTGAACTTTATTTCATGGAAAACCCAGGGAAAAATTGGGCTTATTCCCATACCGGCAAGCCCACAAACAAAGATTTGAAGCGATGCTGTTGTAACCCGCCCTCTCGCCACCTGCAGCTGGTTTGAGCACGACAGGCCCCACAATGCAGGGCTGTGCCATGTCGTGCAGGGCGTTGGAAAAATGAACATTTCAGCAAGGTTCCAGCCTCCACAGCACAGGGGAGTGGGGAGGGATCTGGCTCAGCTCTGCCAGCTGTTCACGTGCCACCCCCATCACAAAGCAGAACAGCCCCCAAAGCGCTCGCCGGGCGCACCAGCAGCAGGGCAAAAAGATGCAAAAGATGCAAAAGCCTGTGCTCAGTGCACAGCAGGCAACAAAGAATTATAAACAGCCCAAAACTTCCCTCCTTAGAGTGCGCTGGGAATGACCGACAGGGCTGCCAAGCAAAGCCTCTCGGAATGCACAGCACATGGAAACCTTCCTGTTAATTAATGGGAGATGGTGCTCTGGGCAAGTGACTCCCCAGGTCTTTCTCCCACCCCGTGTCTGTCCCTGACTCAAGGCTGGCCTCTGCCAAGGAAGCTCTGTTTATTCCCGTACTCCAAACACTCCAGAGGAGGATGTAACATTCAGGCATCCACTTTGGCCAGAACCTCTTGGCATGCTTCAGTCTGCTTCTCCATAAAATCCCAAGAATCCACTTTTTGCAGCGCTGTTTCATAGCCCACCACTGCAATACCAGTTTCATCCTGCAAAGGCTCAGCTGCCCACCTTCAGGCTCAGCGATGTGATTGCAAGAAACTATGTATTTACACGGAGGTGTAAATGAGTGACCCTCCCTGACCCAGATGTGGCAATCTGGCTGACTTCCCTCTTGTCATTTCTTTGACAATCTGCATCCTGTGACATTTAGGGTAGAGATTTAGGCAGCCCAGGGTAACCACACGGCCCATTTGTGCCAGCACTAAAGGAGCCGCACTAGAATTACAGTGGGGAAGCAGAGCCTTTAAAAAAAAGCAACCCAAAAAACCCCTCTCAGGGTGGACAGACCACAGGATTGGTTGGGGACGGGGGTGGGTGGAAGAGCGCAGGGAAGTGAGAAGATCCATTAACATTTTGCACCATTAGTCAGGAGCCTGGGGATCTGCTATAGCAAATAAAAGCCTCACATAATTTAGTCAAGGACATTCAGCTAAAAAAAAATTAGAAGTTTCGGGTTTTTTCTATGTAATAACTTTTTACTCCATTTAATCTCCAGTTCAACCAGCTGAACAGATAATAGAGAAGTACTATGAGCTAGGGAATAATCAGAACTGAGGGAGAGGAGAGGAAAAAAAAATCCTCAGAAGCATCCAGGCATGTTCATAAACAAGAATCATCCAAGGTACCTGAGAAACCAGGAAGCAAGTAAATTAGGACAAAACTAGATCTTCCTACCCCATCCCAGGAGGCAAAAGGAACCTGCTGTGCGTTTCCATCTGGCAGCAGCGCAGACCAGCACAGGATCTGTGCACACAGGATTCCATCAGCAACCCCCTGCCTTGCAGGCTCAGAAACATCCCGTCTCCAGCTATTGCTGCGGGAGAGATCAAGTCACAAACTCAGTAATGGCTTTTATTTTATCTTCTTAATTTCTTTTTTCTGTTTGAAAGTCAAAATACTAGGTTTTGTACAACTTGTGGCTGCACTTCTCTGCCACCTTTGCTAATAAGTAGCTTGAAATGGACAATGACTAAAAAGAAAGCCCCAACAGCTGCCTCCCAGTTGCTCCTCTGGTGTACTCGTTTAGTATTGGATAGCAATTTTTTTTTCAAGACGTTAGCTTCGTGTAATGCTCTTTAAAGGCTGGATGGTGGTTTTGCTCCTGAAAGAATTTCACCTGAACGATGTTGTTTTTCAACATACCCTGGTTAAGATGTTTGGGCCTTTGGTATCTAGGCTTTCTACAAACAAATGGTTCCTATCTTCCTCATGATACTTCCTTATCCTCCTCAAAACACTGAACACATCTTCAGAGCAATCAAGAAGCCACAGCAACTGCTCCTGGCAGGAAGCTGCCAAGCTGTTATCCAGAAGCCTAACCGGCATTATCTGGAACAGATGCTCTTTCAGCTTTTTTGTAATTTTCAGCCACAAACAATGGCAGTAAGTGAAAGTAAAGCTGTGGGTCAAAGGAAGGCTAAATTGCATGAGAATCACGTGAAAATATTTTTGATTTCACACAGCACACGCTTCTGAACTGCTCAGTGAACGCTGAGGCGCAGCTGTGGGTTTGACCTTCGTGCCCACGACCTGGGACTGCCATGAGGAAGGAGCAGTCAGGGCTGCAGACAGAGAGAGGTGTCAGCTGCTCACCTGCAAGCCCCCAGAGCTGGTGTGTGGGGCAGGCAGGTCCCGTCCTCGGGGGCTGCCCAGCACAGAGAGGCTTCCAGTTGTCGGGGCCAGGCAGGCAAACTGCGGTCGCCCCAGCTGGGTGAAGGGTCCGCTGGGCTCGTGCTGTTCCTTCCTTTGCTAGGCAGTTTAACGGAGCTCGAGAAACAAGCAGGTCTCAGGAAATAAATGTTTTCGGTCTCTCTTTTTTATTGCCTGTAAAATAGCAGGAGGCTTTCAAAGCAACAGCAAATCCTGTTAAAAAAAAGTAGAGAAAATTAAAGAAATGTTTCTTGTCTCAGATCCAGCCCTTTTCACCTTAACTTTCCATCATGGTACATAAAATTTTGTATATTTTGGCAGAGCAGAGAAATAACTTTTCCCCCTTCTCTTCCTTGCACAGCCCAGGAGCTCTGAGTGAGCTTTAAACCAGTTTTGCACAAACACAGAACGGCCAAATAATAGAGCAAGAAAACAGCATTAAACTTTGTAGACAATCAACTTTATTCTGTGCACAGCAGCTAGTTTCTCCTGCTCTCAGCAGAAATAAAAAATTTACAAGCGTTCTGGGAAAACATTAAAAACCAAACACATCCAGACAAAGTCTAGTGCGAACTACTTGGAAACAGATCTGTGCATCACCTTCTGAAAGGCTCATTCCAGCTGTGCTGGTGTAGCCAAGCTGGTGGCGTCCAACACAAATACACCCTGTGAGTTCAGGGCAGGATTTGAGGGTTGAGATGTGGGTGCCAGTCATCCGTGTCTCCCAGAGAGGCAGTCGCAGGTCTCTGCTTGTGAGAATCTCCTCGTCAAAGAGGTTTCCTGCTTCTTTCCTCGCTCACTGCCACAGAGGAAGGATGCCTACGTATTTGGGAGAAATGGAACCTTCCGGCACCAGGAGGGAAAAATCCAGCTAGTGCAGAGAGGGGATCAAAGATAAGAGGGTAGGATGCGTTCACAGGCACACACCCCAGCCCTTTCCACTGGGACCACATTAGGTTTGCTGTACACTCTTATTGCACTGAATGTCATCTTCCAAGCATAGCAAATAACGTTTTCATAAAGCACTGCTTTTAATCAAGCACAACCCTCACATCCCCAAAGGAGCTATCTGGAGTCTGTCCCTTTTCTCTACTGTTCTTTTTTGCCCCCTTTTAAATTCCTCCCTTAGAGGCTTGTGCCTCCAGCAAGGAGGGCTCCATGTGGTTCCCTTCGGAGCTCATTAACACGAGTCCATCCATCAGGCCCCGAGTCTGAGCGCGTGGTGCCAGGATCCCTGGGGGCCCCACACACGGCCTGAGACAGGGCTGGGCTGGCACACAGCAGTGCATTAATAACCCCGCTGCTTACGTGGGAACACAGTGTGGTACCTGATTATACAGCCCCCTGCATGCTGGGACACTTAAGCAGGATGCCAGTCTTGATGGAGCAGTGGGATCCAGCAAGCCTTGTACTTATGCAGTATATTAAAAACACTAATTATACTTCAGTGTCATCCAAACAGAGTGGCTTATTTGCATACCCAGTCACTGTTGCAGCTGGGATCTGGTTTGAAACTGCCTAAAATGCATTTCAGAACATCAAAACAATACTTTCATTACAGCAGTAATGGAGATCGGTCTCTTCCCAAGCCCCAGCTCCATGATCTCCTGTGTGATCACCAGTTGACTGGCGAGCAGCTTGCGTGGGTGAGAGCGAGACCATCTTCCCAGAGTCAGGTGGTTATTTCCTGCGTGGCAGGCGCTTTCCACCCAGCACAAAGAGAAAAGCCTTCCAAATATGTTTGTTTCTGTAGCAGGTACTAATGCTTGGGGCGAGGGGCTGGATCCCTCTTCAAGCACAATTCACAGTCAGTTTGCAGAGCCACAGGTACAGAGCATGGGACTGGTGGCTGATGAGAGCGGCCAAGGAGCACTGATATAAGCACATTTTTACCTAAACATGCAGCGTTGCTGGTCAGATTTACCTGCCCTGCTGGTTGGCTCCAGGCAGAACCCAAACTATCCGAATGATGGAGCAGGAGGACTGATCAGAAGCGTAGCAGACTGAAGTCTTTTGCTCTCAGGTACAAATGGCTCATTATGGCCTTTTTCAGGCGGTGCTGATGAGAGGAATCATTCTTCATTGATGAGAAATCCTGCATTTTCTTCTCCAGGAGAACACAGCTTTGTTCCCTTCCCCGTTTAATAAGGCACAATTTATCAGGCTAAATTGGTGAGCCTGGTAGCAAGTGATTCAAATCAGCTTCAGCGGCTACGAGCAATCACACGTACTTGAAGAAACCCACTTATACCACTTTCTGCAAAACCTGAGGAAAGCTGGCTATGAATGCACTACTGCAGCCCATTAATGCTCAAGGAAAACCCATTTAAATGAACCTCTAATGGCTGATTGAGACTTCTATAATGAAACTCCATAAAGAGTCAGCTCCTTCCTTCAAGCTGGGCCGGCCAAGTGCCTCGCAGCTCTCCTGGTCTCTCTTGCGAGGTGTGGGTAGGAAAAGCAAACGGGTGGAAGGACAACTGTATTGTGGGCACAGAAAGGAAGGAAGGCTCCTGGCTTTTCAAGGGTTGACACTCTCAGCCTCACCAAGAAGGTCACAGAGTGCTAAGTCTCCTGATACTGCAGGAAAGAGTTTATCAGCGGTGCTCACCGTGCTCCAAAGCGCTGCTCACACCTTTCCCCTACACAGAGCGCGAACGAGAAAGAGCTCCTGTTCCTCCCCATCCCTATAAGTGCTTTAGGCTCCTGATGCCTCCCAGGTGCCTCTGTTCTGGGCAGATTGGCCTTGCCAGCAGCTGGGGGCTTTGGTTTGCCAGGCACTGTGCCTGTGGGCAGCTGGCAGTGGGATCTGGAAAGCCTGGGCTGCAGCGTGAGCCTCCTCCCGAGCCTGGTCTTCCTGAGCCCTCCCTGGGCAGCAGCCAGCCCCGGTGGTCCCCGAGGACTCACATCACCCTGCTGGAGATGTGGGTGGTCGGCAGGACAGAGATGGGGCACTGTGATCAGCGTGCCGGGCCCTAGAGCCTGCAAAGGCCGGGACTGTCCTTCCATCCCTGCTTTTGTAGTAGCAACTGCTGCACCGGGATAAAAGCTTTTGTTTGCCTTTTTTTCTCCTACATTCCTAATCTCCCTCTGTGCTGCTCTCCCCTATAGTCCATCAAGCACTTTTAATCTCTAATTGCATATGACTGATGAGCCTGAACTCCATACACAGCGTTGCCAAGAACCACTTTTTTCGGAGCCTGCTTTAGCTCTTTAGGCCAGTCATAACACACTGCAGGACCATTAAGAGTTTATAGTTTGTATACATAACACCCTGGGAGTACCAGAAGGTGGTTTATCCAAACAGAAAAGAATTGAGATGAATGAATGCAGAAATGACTTTTGGCCAGGAAATACTTTAATTTTAATTAGGGGAGAAGGGGGTGAGAGAGGAATGAAGAGGCTTTCTTCTCTCACAAAAGACAAGACTAATGAGTTTACAGCTGCAGGCGCTGACCTTGGAGCATCCCGAATAATGCTAGTGCTGAAATGTTTGGATGTGATGTTAGACCCGATAACCTCGCTTCTAAAAGGAAGAAATAAAGGGAAATGGCTGAATGGGGAGGGGTTCATTTCATGGGGATGTATGGACGTGTTTATTTATTTTCCCCCCCTCACTTTCCCGCTCAGCTCCTTTGGCGGTGCAGCCGCTCATTCAGCTGCTGAGCCTTCCGTGGGCCTCATCTCCTCTGCAGGAAAATACGGTTACAGCAGTTTTCCCATGTTTAAGACCTTCCCTCACCCCAGAGCCCCTCTTGCAAGTAAGTCCCCCTCTGTCTGGAGCCTGTGGCTGGAGGGAAGGGGATGCCAGAGCCGAGAGGAGCCCCGTGCGGGAGGCGAGATGCAGCCGGGGCTTCTGAGGCAGTGGCTTGAAGTAGGCTGAAAAATATGGCAAGGGCGTCGTCTTGGTCACTGGCCTGTGGCATCTGAGCCCATGCCAGCACCCACTGCAGCGCTGGGCTCGCAGTTGTGCCCAGCCCAGGAGGCTCCTGCTCCTGCCCTGGCAGAGTCACGGCAGGTCTCCGGTCCAGGCGAGGAGCGGGAGCGGAGCCGCCGTCCCGCCAGGCTGGGAGCTGACACTGGGGTCTTCCTGGGGCACGTACTGGGGCAGCAGTATCATGTCCCTGAACGGCCCTGGGCCTGCTGGGCTCCCCCTCCTGCCTGGGGACACGGCCACTGGGGAGATCCGGGCCGATCTTGCACCTCCATCCCTTGGCAAAGGGTGTGGGTTGCGCGTCTTCCAAAAACTGCGGAGCTGCTGCTTCTCCCACCTCCCTGCCCACCCTGTTCCTTCTGGGCTGGGGACGTTGGCCGCAGTCTCCCAGCAGCCTCCTGGCATCTCCTGTCTCCCCTGGAGCTCTTGCTATGGCCCTGTAAAGCGTCGTCAGTGGATCCTCCCATGGGTGCTGCCACTGTGATTGTCGAACTCTGGAGCCGCAGCGAGAGGCTGCTGTGAGCTGCTGTGAGCTGCCCTGGCTGTGAAGGCAGCTTTGCCTCCAGGGGATCAGCACCCCCTGCCCTGAGAGCTGGCAGCCAGACGGGCTGGGACAATAGTGCAAGTTAACGGAGCAAAACAACCATCGGTGTTTCCTAGTAAAAGCATTTTTATGATGATGATGATTATTAATATTATATAGGGGCTGTAATTTTCTTCCGACTCACTCCAACATCTCACAAAATAAACAGTTGCTGTATTATCCCCTTGTAAATGAGACCACAGGATTGTAAACTTTAATTTGTTACTTTTGGCTGCGCTCAGGTTTGGCAGACAATTAAACCAATTCATTAGTTCACAGAGGCACATTTTTGGCCATGTCTGGCTGCGTGAAGTCATCCAGTGAACACACTGGAGACAGGGTGCGGAAAAACCATACAGTGCCTTTGCCACAGGATCTGTCGCTAACGGTCCAAAGAGGCTGGGGTGGATTTTGCAGCCCCAGGTGGGAGGGGGATCTCCTTCCTCCTGTCACTCTGCTGTGCCCTGGGCACGGGACATTGGCAGCCCAGTGCCCCCATGTGCTGGCCAGAGAAGTGGTATTGATTCTCTATCTGACCAGAAAGTAGTTATGTCGTGCCTGAGGCTTAACCTTTAAATTCTGCAGAGCTGGACTAGTGAAACTCCACAGGACGCGGCGGAAAACGCTGAGCTCTTGGAAAGGCTGATCTGGCCGAGCGTGACCTCCAGAGCCAGCCCCAGCAGCTGAATTAATTCCTTCAATAGCTGGGCTGCTTTCAATCCCTGCTTTCCCAGCTGCAGATGCACGGTTAGCCTGCAGAGCCCCACGACAGCAGTGCACAGCTTTTGGGCTTTTCGCGGCCATCAGTGGTATGTGCTGAGAGGTAAGGTGGGTTTCTTGGAAATGGAAGCTGTAACAGTATGTTTTATGGCACTACCACCTCCCCTGACCAAAGGGCCTTTGTGCAAATCACCCCTCAGATGAGGTTGCCTTGTCAGACATTTTTCACTCTCTGTAGTTTCTTAGATGTCCATTAACAAACCAAAAATCCTGAACCACCTCAGTTTTGGAAAAAGCCCCATAAAATTAATCCCTTTTCCTTTGTTCCCTCCACAGGAGGAGACTTTTTTTATAGCACTCGAAAAGAAAGAGTTTTGAATAATGAAACCTGAAAGCTTCCCCAAACTAGTCCCCCAGCGCTGTGCTTCTCACTGGCCAGCACTTTGAATTTGGATTTGCAGAGTTCTTCTGCTTTGCAATTTCCTCTGAGTGATCCCTCCACCTCCAGCGTGCCTGGGGAGCGTCGCTGGGCTCCGGTTCTCCATCGGCTGGAAACGCCGGAGAGAAGGGGAGGCTGCGGTAGGGAGCGGAGCATTTTTGAAAAGCTGGTCACTCCCTTCAGCGTCTTGACTGGTTTTTCCTTTTCCTGAAATAATAATAATATTTATTAACAAGAGTGTTTGGATAAAACTGTGAGCAAACTGCTGCAGAAGAGCTAATTACAACTTCCCGTGTTACAACAACTCCTCTGGGGAGCGGCTGCAGGACCTGCCTGCCCCTGCTGAGCAGTGGGTTTCTTCCAGGGTTCCTCCTGCCACTGGCGTTGGGTTTGAGCTGGGCCCTGACTCCTTTGGGTGTCAAACACACCCTCTGCTCCTCACCCTGCTGTGGGGGGAGATGGAGGGCTCCACCCTGCTGCCGGCAGCTGCGGTGAATTCCTCCCAGGAGCTGGAGGAGGATGGAGCTGGCTGGGCTTCGAGTCAAAAAAGCAGCCCTGTATTTTTTTCCTTTCAGCTGCGTATCAAGGCTCGGGCAAAGGGCCCGACACGGCCGGCGCAGCCGCGACGTGTGTGACACGCGGGGCCGGTAACGAGGCACCTTCTGCTGGACGGCCGGTTGAGCGGCCGCGACCCGCGCGGAGCTTCTCTGTTCTGACACGTCCTCCTCGCCGAGCGAGGGGGAGAACAAGCGGAAAATGGCTGATGATAAAATGCAGCAATTAGGGAGGCTTAATGGAGCAGAAGGTTTTTTTTTGTGAGAAGACAAAGAAATTGCCGCCGACACCTGCAAGGAGGTCCCAGCCGCTGCGCAGGGAGCCTCCAGCTGTGCCGCAGCAGCAGGGGCTGGGATGAGGGGAAGACGACCTTTATACTTCACAACACGCATCCCTCAAAGGCCTTGGATAAAATATTTTCCAAGTTAAACTTCAAAACGTCATTTGATTTTTCTTTCCCCCCCTGTTACGTTCAGAAACGGGGGGCTGTAATTTAGGCCCGCTTGCCGCCTTCCCCCGCTCCCCGCTTTTCATTCTGCTTCACGTTAACACCGTGCGCTGCTGGGAAGGGCGTTTTCCTGACGAGGTATTGATCTCGGTGGTATAAAAGAGCTGGGGCCTCAGCAGGGGGATGCCCTCTTGCTGGGCACGGAGGGACGTGAAGCAGATCCCTGGACACGCTGCCGTGCCCACAGTGACGCCCTGGTTAAGGCTGAGCCCGGACCTGCCGCGTTATTTCCAAAGCGGCGCGTTTGTGAGCTAAGCCCTGGGCTACCACCTCCCCAGGGTTTGGAGAGAAGCGCTGAATTTGTTTGCCAAAGCCCCATTTTTCTTATTTCCTTAGGCTCTCCCCAAAGCAGATGCAGTGCAGAGGGGCACCAAGAGGCTCTGGGGAGAGCTCTGTAAGGGGTGCTGGCGTGGGGACACCCCGGCTTTGGTGACGGGCGAGGCCACTTTGGTCTCTCACAAGACCATTACCAAAATCCCCCAACGCTGCAACGCAACCGCTTTCCTAAGATGCTGGCAAAAAGGAGCTTCCTGAAGGACGTAAGGGAAAGCTTTCCCTTCTTTTGCTTGGCACAAGCCAAAGAGAACACAAACCCTGCTTTCCCCACCACTGACGGCTTCTCGGCTCCAGCCTGAGCTGCACACCCCTGCTCTACCTCTGCTCCCACTCTGGCACTTGCTGGCCTGCCCGAAGCACAGCTGCTGCGTCTCGCTCTTCCCTAAGATCTCAGGATATTGCATTCCTGACTACTTGGCTTCTCGTCTTTCCCTCCTCCGGACTCGGGCGACGTTGGCGCCGCAGACCTGGCGGTGGAAGCTCAGCCCTTGGGCTCCCTGCGCCAACCCTCTGTCTAACTCGAGGTCACCAAGAGCTAACCCGAAATATTTATGGTATCTATATAGGCTGCAATGGACAATTCCCACATGCTTATTTTAGGCAATAAAGCTGGCTTTTTAGGGAAGCACTAGAACCTTTTGTCAAGGAACAGTTAATATTTTCGACAAGCCATCTGAGGATTCATTACAGCTTTACAGACCGGCTTTTTCCCCTCACTCCGTGATATCTTGGCCATTTGTTTATTTTATTGACTGGTTTATTTTATTGACTGGCCCCCATTAACTGAGGTGGCTGCACACATCTCCTTCCACCGAGCTGCAGTGGCCCATGGCATTTTGGACAAAAAGTAATGCAAATGCATGCACTGGTCTCCCTCCTTATGCTTTCCTGAGTATCTTTTTAAAAACAGGTTGCCTGAGGCAAGCAATGAGCCTTCCAGATGCCATCCTCTTCCTCCCACCATCATTTGTTTGCTAAATTCCACTCTTTCTCTGTGACTGAGGCAAGTCTCAAGGGAGACAGCCAAAAGCAGAATAAAAATGGTAAAAGCGGCACAAAATGAAAGCTGAACAGTGGTAGAAATGCATAAAACCCAGGAAGTCCTTCTGTACCAGTTCTTTTAGCAGAAGGCAGCTCAGCTGGGGTGGCTTAAAGGAATAAGGCTGAATTAATTAGTTTCTCTGTTTAGGTAATAATACCATTAATCACGATGAACCATTTTGTGAGAAGGCTGATACTCGACACTGTGTAATTCCACAGGAATCCCAGTGTAGAGCAGCATTATTGATGGGTCATCCTCGGCAGGCGTGAGAGCAATGCCTCCTAATACAGCAAATGGCAAACCGCTGATTTTCCTTTAATATTCAGACCACCACCACATCAGTCATGATGAATTCTTCTGGCACCGGGGTGGCTGCAATAAGCAATCCTTCAGGAATGCCAGGGGAGCATGGCATTGATTTAATGCTCACTTTTTAAATGGTACACAGACCACAACGCTTCCAAAAGGTATGGTTCATTTCTGGGTATTTTGTTTTGTTTTGTTTTGAAGTGTGGAGTAACAACCTTCTTGCTAACACTTACCCGCATCAGAAAGATGCAGCTATGGGCTCTAACAGAGGTTAGGGAGGCTCATTTATGCAGGTCCATCTTAGAGGTGGTGTCAGGAAAGATCCCATGTTGGACACTGGCACCGGGAGAATTACAGTCCCCCTGAGCCAGCATTATGAATATCTTTCTGCTGAGTCCAACACGCTTTTCACATCCACCATGTGTTCTACGTTCCTCCAATTTCAGCTGGGAGAGCAGGTGCTGATTTTTAATGCCTATTTTGTTTTAAGCCTCCTTTCAGGAGATTAAGGACCCTGCTATTTTATTTCATTTTATTTTTTTACGCTCAGTAATTTAGTCACACGCAAACTTACAACCAGAAGCCGTAACATGCTGTTAAAGCACAGTCGCCCACCGTTAAATCAGTCCCTGAGCACGAGGGGGGCTCGGGGCACCGTTCCATCCCCCTGCAGATGGCTGCTCTCAGCCGACGGGAAAAGCCGGGGAAGCAAACGGGGAGGGCAAGTGGAGAACAGCGCTCGAGGCGACAACCTCCCCGAAGCGATGCCGGCAGCGCGATCCCTTCAAACGAGCTGCTGCACGGGGGGGGCTCTGCTTCCTTTTCCGTCCTTCTTGCTCCCTGGCAGCAGATGTAGGGGGTGAGAGCCAGGGGAGCGCCCGCGCCGCTCCCCACGTCCCGATGGCCACGGCTGCCGCCTCCAACGCGTCCGACGGGCCGCGGTCCTTCTGCCGGGAGAGAGGCACCAGCAGAACCAAAACCCCTCTCCCGGCACCAGGGGAAGATTCACCAGCAGAACCAAAACCCCTCTCCCGGCAGCAGAGAAAGATTCACCAGCAGAACCAAAACCCCTCTCCCGGCAGCGGCCCCTCCTGCCAGCTGCCTCCTCCCAGCCGTCAATAAACCATTAGCCTCGAGTCAACAGCGCTGGCTACGACACACAAACACTCAACTGCCTTTTTCATCCAAAATCAATGTTGTATTTTATCTTCATTGATCTACAAGGAAACTGAATGTTTAAAATTACAGGGGGGTGCAGGGGGGAGGATGGGGAGGGGGGGGAAACAAGAGTTACAGAGCCAAGAAAATAGTAGCGGATGGCTGAATTAACTAGAGAGAAAAAGCCCAGGATATATAAAACATGGACACTGAAAAATAAAATAAGGGAAGGGGGGATGGTACAGCAAGTAAAACATGGCAAAATTTACATATGGATGAAAAGTAAAATTGGAAATAAAAAATAAATCATGCCAAAAAGCAGTTCAAGGCAGAACCACACTGAAACAAACATTTGCTTATGGTCTTCATGTACTATAGATAATATATCAGAATTTCTTTTTTTTTTTAATCAACCATTAGACTTTTTTTTTTTTTTTTTGCACTCCTAAAATTCTACTTTGTCTTGTATACAGATTCCAATAAGAACACTGCACAATTAGCACAAGGGGTCCACGGAAAATTGTCCTTGCTTGCCAGCGATCCTGCCCACAACACAAAAAAAGAGAAAAAAAAAAAGGAAAAAAAAATAAGGAAAGGGTCTGCCGCATGGTACTGTGCCAGTTCCATCTGCTTCTGCCAGCTTGAAAAGTAGGAAACCAAAATTCCCTTCCAGGAGCGTGTGTCTCTCTCTCTTTCCTTGACGAACTGTCCCTTGTGTTTGTACAAAAAAATTCAGTCTCTCTTTTCTAAATTTTTTTTTTTTTTTTTTTTTTTTGTTAAACACAAGCATCCTTCTTCCTGTTCACATGCCATTGCCATTCTGTCTCCGGAGTTGCGTGTTGGTTGTTTTTTTTGGGTTGGTTTTTTTTTTTTGTGTGTATTTTTTAATTTTTTTTTTTAAAACCTTCCTCCCCCCAACATCCACTAAGACCTGCCTCCGAGTTCTTGCATAGTTGAAGTATATATGCCGTACTTAGCTTTCTGAGTGTGAATTTCTGACTGTGACGAGAGTATGAGTTGTAACCATGTTAAGAAATAACCAGAGTGGTTCTAGAAACCATTTTTATAAAGTCTACCTATGTTAAGAATTTAATATTGGTGTACATTTATATTAACAGGATATTTACAGTTTGTTTTCTTTTTTTTGTTTGTTTGTTTAAAACAAGAAGTCAAAAAAAATTCATCTTAAATTTCTGCATAATATAATAAGGCAAAAAACAAACAGTTTTGTACATTATTATTATTATTAATATTTTAATATATATCTGTAACTTCGGTTCCAAAGTACCAAGGTAAGTGATCAATTGGCCTCAGAAGGGAACCTCACAGTGGACTGTAAAACTACAGTATTTCCATAAATAATACTTTTAAGAAACCCTGGGTATTTTTTTCTTAAGGATCTGAGGCCTTTAAAATGCAAATTTAACTAAAAACAAAAGCAGAATTTCATCTTTTTTTTAAGTGAATAAAGAGCACAAAATTAAAAAAAATACAAATTCATTAAAAATGTTTCTCACATTTGGGAAAAAATGTACAAACTTGATATTCTCAATTCATTTTTTTTTTCTAGCACAGAAACAAAAAACAAAACCAAAAATCAATACCTATATATTAAATTCCCATTCTCAGCAACCTTCTTGTTGGAAAGTCCCCAACCCCGTTATTTATGGAAATGTGCTTAACTTCTACAAATTTTACATTTAAAAAAAAAAAAAAAAAGTTTACAGCAGTGCATTTTGTAAAAGGTTTGTTGTTTGTTTTTTTTTTTTTTTGTTGGTTTTTTTTTTGTTGGTTTTTTTTTCTCCTGTTTGTAGGTTTTTTTTTTTGTTTGCTTGCTTGCTTGCTTGTTTTATGTACAGGTGAGTTTAAAATTCGATGTCGGGGACTATCGTGCCTCTACTTCTTTGGGGTTCCTAGAGGGGGAGTAGTCCCTGGACTCTGAGTTTGTGAGTGGAGTAGTCCTGCGTGGGGAGGCAGGTCTGGTGCTGCTGGCTGGTACGAGAGGCGGTGGCGCGCTCAGCGCCGCGGTCGGCGGGTTCCTGTTCAAAATCCCGTTGTGCATGGCAGTGGATGG
The DNA here is from genome assembly GCA_035584735.1 of Pseudotriccus pelzelni. NCBI lineage: Eukaryota > Metazoa > Chordata > Aves > Passeriformes > Tyrannidae > Pseudotriccus > Pseudotriccus pelzelni. The sequence continues at coordinate 7,180,685 of JAWMRA010000036.1, forward strand.
ACTCAGTCTGGGGTAATGCATCCCGCTTAAATGAGGCATGAAGGATGGCACGTGTGCCAGGTGACTTTCGATGGGGGACGAGTGCAAGTGGTGCATTCTGGCACGCTCGAGTTCTTCCCGTAAGTGCAAGCGCTCCCGCTCCTCCACTTGCCGCAACCGCTCCTGCTCTCGGCGGGCTTCCAGAAGGTTTTCGTGGTTGTAGTCATGCGGTTCCCTGTCTCTATAGGATCGCTCGTGGTCATAAAAGCCAGAGGTGGTAGGAAACCTATGGATAGGATCCGTCCGGAGCTGGAAGTCCATTCGACGGTGCAGGTCTAAGCTCCGGTAGGCATCTCGCAACGGGTCCCTCATCGGGTCCCAAGAAAATCCGGGATGTGGCAGCCTCTCTCTTCCCGACAAAGGGTTCATGCCTATAAGCGGGGTCATCATCCGGCTGCGGTCCAGCACATTCATGTTGTTCATCTGGTGCACGCTGCCCATGGAGATGGGCATGGAGGCCGCCATTGAGTGAGGCAGTGATAATCCATGGAGAGTAGGCGGCGGGGGATGCTCCACTGACCGGGAGTGCTGGGAAGGCTCAGACCCCACCACCAGCACGTCACTGTCTTCCTTCCTCTCCTCTTTGACTTTGATGTCGTTCTTAATCTTCTGGAGGTCGCTGGGAAGCTCTGTCTTTCTCTCCATGTCCTTGCTCATCAGGTTGGTAAGCTTCAGGCTCTCACTTAGTGCAGGTTTGCTGTACGGGGATACAGACTGGATCACTGGCTTTGTGTTGTCCTCAGAGGGTCTCTTTTCATGGCTTGGAGTTTCCTTCACTGGGGAACGGCTCTCTTTGATCTTGTGTTCTGCTATGGGCGGCTCTCGCAGCCGCTCCGGGTGCTCCCGCTCGGGCTCTTTGGACCTTTCCCTCTCCCCGAGGCTGACCTGCCTGATGGGATCACCGGAGGTCTGGCTGTTGCTGCGGATGAGATTGCTTATCTGATGTGTCACTGGAGCTGATGCCGGCGAGGATCTGTTTGAATGTCTGTTTTTATCCATGAGGTCTCTGCAAAAAGAGAGAAGGTACAGCCTTGGTTTCGTACGAACAAACATACCCGCGATGTGGGACGTGCACAGAGTTCTGTCCAGCTGTAAACTTCAAGACTGCTTAGAAAATGATCTGGAAAGCTCTGCCAGCATCAGCTATAGATGTGATGCTGCACCAAAGGACATGCACTACCTGCCTTTACATACTACATAGGAAAAAAAGTCAAATGTCCACAAATTTGGGACTAAATAGGGGATGTGATCGAAAGAATATTATATTCACCCTAAGAGAAGGACCACTTCACTGGGAAATGGAGGGGGGAAAAAAAAATCTAGACAGCTTACTGTAATTTTAAAAATGCTTCATGTGTGTTCATGTATACATCATGTACACATCTCGCTGCCAGACAATGATCTCCCCAGCTGTGGAACTCTTTCAACTCAGGCTTCTTTCCTAAACCACGGATCCAGGCACACAAACCAGAAGCCTACAGAAACGTACACAGGTCCTTCCCAAGACAGCCATGTCGACTGGAAGCAGCCATAGGATGAGGCTTGTTTTCCTTGGGAGCTGCAGGAGTTTTTGCTGTTGGCAGGTGAACCAGGTGATTCGGGACAGATGTCCATGAGACTGAGTAATCGACCTCTGTTTCAAGAGGAGCTGCCACAATGAACAAGGGGTTTGATGACAACGTCCCCAGTTCAGAGAGAGGCACGAGGGTTTACATTTGTCTCTGAGCAAGCCAATTAGTCACAGTTAATCCCCCCTCTTTAAGAGGGGAATAAATAATGATCACCTTCTAAAAGCACTTCGCCCTGAATGAGAGACACTTTAAATGCAAAATATGATGGTGTGATTGAGAGAATTGCATTATGCAGCCGAGAGGCTCACTGACACCTCAGTTTTTAAGCTGGGTTTGTTTTCCAGAGCTCTAAGACCTGAGCACTGAAAGGTGTAGGTGTTTTGGGGAGCTGTGTAAGTATTTATCTCTCATAATTACATTTGCTAACCCAGATTTCTTCCTCTGTGGTGGCCCTGATTGCTGGGCAAGGATGTGGTTTCTGAAAACCATGACCAAACGGGGATGCTGGGGACAGCTTAAACTGAATTAAGAGAAATGTAATAGAGCTGTTAACCCCTAGGTGAGCACTCCTGAGAGTAAAGTAACCTTGGTTTGCAAATGAATTCCACTAGAGCCAAGAAGGGAGCTTCCTATCCGTGCAAGAAGTGTCAGAGAATTTAACATTTGAAGCAAGATGATTTTCAGCCTATTGCTTCCATATAATCTTGTTCGCAAGTACTGCCTGAAGATCTCATTAAAAGCACTCCAGGCAAGCTATGAACCCCCTAACACCAGTCAAGCACACACATCTAAGACTTGCAGGCTGTTGTCGCCTACAAAGAAGTAGCCTGTTGGAGACAACTGGGCTCTGAAATATAAAGGGCTTCACATCTTTAAAATCATATAACTGGGAGCTAATGAAGTAACTATAGCCCAGGTGATACAGTCCTGTCGTCGTTAATAAGGGTTTGCCTACAATGCAATTTTTAAGATCAGTTTTGCTAATGGATTCATGCACACTGCTCCAGATACAGGCATTTGCATTTTTATCTCGTTAATGTCCAGCTAACATTTGAATTCATCAGCATATCTGTACATTAATGAGAACTATGACTGTCTCCAAAGGACCCATCACAATGCTACCCTTCACGATTTCAGAATACACAGTGATCCTAAAGCAGCTGCACTGCAAACAGGCAAGTATCCCCTGAAAACACACACTCAATTCCACAGCCTGGTGCTTTTTATTAACCTACTAGCAGGGGCTGGCTTATTTTCACAGAAGAAAAAATCCTAAAAGGCAAAGAGTTTTTTTTTTTCTTTTGTGTGTTGCTTGTGCTTATCCGAGGAAAAGGCCTATCAGCTGCTTTTGGGGACAAGAGCAACACTTCGGAAACGTTAGAAAAAATACAGAGGAAAAACAGCCCCAGAAGGAAGCGCTCAGAAGGCCAGGCTGCTCACCTGTCCTTGTCTCTGTCGTCTTTGCTCAGAGAAAGATCCCTCTTCTCAGGCTCCCGCTCCCGCTCCCTGTCCCTGTCGTGGTTCGTCACCGAGGAGCTTCGCTCCGAGTCCGTGGGCTTGGGCCACTGTGGAGGCGTCGGGAAGGACGGCGGGGTCCGATGGAGTCTGTTCCATGGCTCGTGGGGGTTATTGAAGTTCTGCAGGTTTGGGCCATCTTTGTGGGTAAAAATGTTGTTGTGAGCTGGAACAGCGGCAGGGGGGAGGAGGAGTTAAAAATAATTCCGACCGAGTAACGGCAAAGACATTGTTCACAACAACTAATCGCAAGCAGAACTGCCCTTTCAAGACTTTTTAACGGTGAGGGGGAGCTTCTGGCGAGTGGACACAGATAATGCCAACACTGGGTGTAAGATCCACCAGCTCTTTTAAGGCTGTTGGTGGAGGAAGCTTTAACCATCCATCTCAGAGACGACTGAAAATGCCCAGCTTCTCTTTCTCCCCCCACCCCAGGCAAGGGTTCCAGCACAAAAGCAGTATTTTTCCTCAGCTCCTCTCACTGGCAGAAACTTTAATTTCTGGGTAGTTACAAGCAATCAGCTGCCTGCAGCTGAGGATTCAGGGACTTTTTTTGTTTGTTAATGAAACCAGACTATTTGGTGGTATGTATGCATGTGTACAAACATAGAGCTTGGCTGCAAGGCTTTTCAGAACAGTCACTTGATTTTCCTCCATCCATCTTCAGCTGATTCCTGTTGCACCATGAGATGCATAAGCATACTCTGTTATGTGTGGCTCTCAAGCATGTTTTGCCTACAGGTAACGCGTTTTTGAAGTAAAATTATTTTATACAGGCAACTTAAACGTCGGACAGTGGTTACAGAGGAGGTCTGTGTGCTGAATAAGTATCAGTAGCTGTTCCACTGTGCGTCTTCGCTGCTGAGGGGTGTTACTTTAGGTGCCCACAGGGTCCCAGAGCTCAGTGGGGTCTTGCAGCTCCAGCACCTCTACAAGCACGCAAGGTACCAGCCCTCAGCAGTGAGGAGACAGAGCACACCTACTGATCTCTGTGACCTGCAGAACAGCTCCCACCGCAGAGACCTGGAAATCTTAGGTGCAGTGTTTTCAGATAGGAGAATGGAGGTTAGGAATTAAACTTCTTTAAAAACTACCACCAGCTGCTGTAAATATTAGCATGTGGCTTTTCTGGAAGGGATGTTTGTCTGCAGTAACCCAGCCAGTACTTACTCAGAGCATGACTGCCTAATCCTCCAAAGGCATTGCTGCCTAAGTTCCCAAGGCCGCTGAAGGTGCTTGACCTGCTAAATGGATCTGGAAAGGCAAACAGGGATTTAGCAGGCATTTAGCCAAGAATGTTGGAGAATGAAACGCACCCCTCCCCTTCTTAACGGTCTGAATCCAAGTAGGATTAGGCCAGACTTTAAGCTGATCCTTCTCATTGCAAGGTTCTTTGCACAGAAAATTCCCATCATGTTAAAATGGAGAAGGGATTCAGTGCTCACTCTGCAAACAGGTGCTGTAGTAAATGTTTGTATGCCAGTCAGAAGCGAGCTAGAAATTAAGGTCTAATAGCTGAAATTAGGGTGGCTGCTGCTGAGCTATAACTCTCCTTTCTTATCAGTACTAACAGCAGAAGCACTGCAATTGCCTTGGAAGGAGAATCTCAGCAGGCTCCTCGGTCAGCACATGGAGGGGATGCATCGTCTTGTTTCTGCAAACAATTTTCTACTCTTTTTGTATTATTGCACAGAGACAGTTCTAAGCTAATTGCTAATGACATCCATCCTTATGCCAACTAACTTTGTCCTGTTTGTGCCAAAATCCTCTCCCATGACAGCTTCCTTCATCCCAGTGGTGGTGGAAATAATAGCACAGTCTTAGAATACGATGACAAAGGAACGGGAGGTTTGTATCCTTCGAGGCAGAAGATTTATCTTGCCTTTCCTAGCCAACTATCTGACTGTTTGGCTATTGGCACAATATAACAGTCCTGCCTTACTTTTTCATCCCAGTAAATGTGCCCATCACCAGAGGAGGTTCCTCTCTGAGAGTATATAACCTGACTCAGGATTCTCCAGAGACAGCTACGGGTTAAATCTTACCAGTGTACTTGTTTTCTTTCCTACTGGTCTCTAAACAACTCCTCCTTCTGCCCACTGGCTTTTTGACTGTCCCTTTAAAGTCTTTAACTTGCCATGTTAGAGGAGATACCTTGCTCTCCACTTCCTCACAGGTATCATGATATTTAAAATATCAAGGCAAATGGCACAAATAGCTTGGATCTTTGAGCAAACAGCTTTTTGCTTATTGACTTATTTTAAAATAGATGTTCTTGCCCTTCCTCTTTGATATTAAGTAGTTGAGTGACTCGGTAGAGATAGTTAATTTTGACAGAATGTTCAGGAATTGATGTAAATCTGGGTATTTGCAACAGAAAAAAAGTCTACTAGGTCATGTGGCATGCCACATTTACTGATTGGATGAGTGTTACTAAAACATTAATCAACAGAGCTTGAACTTTAATTGGCAATGAGCTGCTTGTGAGCTTCTAAAACGAGGAAATTTGAGAAAATCAGGCTCTACTTACTGCCAATTAGGAAACTGAAAGGCTGGCAAAATGTGCAGAACAGCTATTTGCCAGGAACCGTTCCCTGAACCCTTTCAAAAAGCACAGCCAAGAACTTCCATCGGTGGGAAACGGTACGGGAGGAGCCCGTTTTAGGCTGAGGCTTGTCTGAGGGTACCTTTGCATGAACTTCCCCCATTTCCCCGGGCACATTGGGCAGCACAGAAGGGCTCTACGGCTCCCGTTTCGGGTGCCCGCCGGTGCCCCGGCAGCGACAGACGGGACTGCCCTGCAATGCCCTCCGTCTTGCAGGAGAAGGGTCTGCCAATCTCGCCCCTCTCCTCTGGGAGGGCGCGGGGGGACGTGCTGGGAGCTGGCAGGGGGGTGAGCAGGTGCCCAGCTTCTGCATCCTGGGGCAGTCTAAGCCTTTCCCTCCCGCAGCGCTACAGCGCAGGACCGCGCTGGAGAGCCAGGAACGGCTCAGAGCTACGACAGAGGTCAAGGCGGGGTTTACTTACACTTACCTGCCAAGTGGTTCGTCGGCAGGAAACTGCTGTGGTGAGGGGAAGGGCCGAAAGGGGTGGTGGCTGGATGTGTCGCACCTGTGAGAACAAGGGCCTTTTTTTAGTTCAGGGGCAAGACTCCGTGCGCACACAGAGGTCCTGAGCATCACGCTCGGGAACTGGATGCGAAGGCCAGATTTAAACACAGCAAAGGCAGGGGGAGACCCCAAACACCGGCCGAGGAGCGACAGGCAGGATTTCTCCCCGAGCCCTCTGAAGCAGCCCCTGGGCACTAGGAGGCAGGAGGAGACCTTGCACTGAGCGCTGCCGCTCACCTGGGGTAACGAGGAAGCCGATCTCTCTGTCTGACACTTTCAGTCCTTACTCTGTGTTTACATTAAAAAGGGTCAGCTCAGGTTATGGGCCCAGACAGAAGGTGCTTGGAAGTGACTGATTAGAGTCTATATGAAACACCAGTTAATGACAGGCACGCAGGGAACATCAATCATGCCTCTCCCATGGGAGCTCCATCTACGCTCTCACATCTGTCTCTGCATCCACAGGCTCCCCCTGTGGTATTTTTCCCCTTTCCTAGACACTGCTCATTGCCATGGTGCTGTGCTTCCTCGTGGGAAAGGAACACCACTGCTGGGCAAGCCTTCAGATGCTGCCTGGATGCAAACACGACTTCTGCCTCCTTCACAGAAATCAAGACCTGCCATACCTGTGCATTAACTGTCTCATTTTGTTAGAAACTCGTAATTCCACATAATGACAGAAGCAACATTTTCCAGAGGACGTGTTAAGCCATGTGCAAAATAGGCCAATGTCTACATAAAGCTTTACAGTGCTCACCTCATAGACTTTGTTAGTAAAAATTTAACTTCCCTTAATACTGGGAAGAATAACAGGTAAAAATCTAGCAAACGTGAGCAGCCATGTGTCCAGAACATGACCAGACTATGAAACTGGAGAAGGAGACAGAGCTATGTGTCCCTCACCAGCCTGGGCACCTCAAACCTAAGCAGCCAGAAAATGAGTTGAGGAAACTTAAGAGAGACCACAGCAACGAGGCCTATCTTGTACCTATCTATAAACATTCTGACTGCTCCAATGCTTCAAGACGGATGGAGACTGTCATCTTTCTAATCCTTTAAGATTCCAGAAGGTGTATAATGGATGGGAGACTTCTTCAAAGGAGACGGCTTACAAACTCAACTACATGGGCTGATAATAAAAAATCCTCTGGAGGAGGCCGGGAGCAGCATTGCAGGCTGTCAGGCACTTATTAAATATAGCGTCTGCCAGGCAGCCCAGCATCCGTCCTGGAGACAGGTGGCCCTAAGATAACTTATGTCTCCCACAGTAACCAGGCAATGCCGCAGAACCAATGATTCACCCCGAGCGCACACGTGCTCGATAAGGCGAGAGGAATGCCTCGGATATTGCAGAGCAGGAGATTTATTCATCTCTGTGTTACAGCTGCGCTGTTTGCTCACGTTGATAGCGCTCTTTACCCAGATTTACTGTGCCGTGCCTCTTGTGATTAATACACTCACGGACAAGTTGTTGTAAGGTTGTTTATCTCTGGTGAAAGTTTTCTATTAATTTGCTTTCTCTAATGTTTCTCTGTTCCCCTGCTAGCGCCCCTCCTGCTTTTATGAATGAAAAGCTTGCATCTTTCAAGAGAAAAAAACTCCAGATACCAACTGGACCGGTGCTTTTCTGCCTGTCAGGGTAAACTCTGCCCAGAACAGCCTTCAGTAGCAAAACCAGGGATGAGACAAGGTCCTCGTAATGACAACACAGGACAGACTGAGGACAGTGATAAGGATGCACCTGCCATAAGAAAACAGCCAGATGATTGTAAATGAGCTGTGCTTATGCATCCAAGTGGATGCAATAAATATCTTGGCCCTGTATTATCAAAGCGCCTTTATAGGGACTGAAATACAGGGTAGCACCCTACAGTGCAGAGCTGGCACCTGCACTGATTAGATCTCCTAGAAACGTGCATTTGATGCTTCAGAATTTCCATTCACAGGTAGAGCAGAAAGACAGACTGAAGGACTGGTGGAGCTCCTGAAAGCTATCTGACACCTGCATTCGAAACTCAATTCTCACAGAAATTTCAGCTTCATCCTCCTCTCTTTTCTGTCATGTTTGGGACAGAATTCAAAACGGTTCTAACCTCATTTATTTCACCAGCTTGAACCAAGGCTGCATGTGACCATGTCTGCACTCAGGGTGATGGTGCAATACTGCATCATAAAACCAGAGCAACACTAGGGAAGAAAGTTTCATTATTTGCCAATTAACTACCTACATAAAGAGCTAAGTTCCATCTCATCAACTGATACAGCTCGTTCAGAATGCAGACTTCAGCATCTCAGGCACAGGAAAAAAAAAAAAGAGGTCAGGGGGGATAGTTAAGCTTGGGAACAGAACAAAACCAACACTTGGCATTTGGTAGACTGACATCCATGCGAATCTACAGTCACCTCCTAAACCAGAGAGTTTAGTCAGAGTTGCAGTCCCATGGTCAGAGCCAGTGAGCACAGCACAGTGAAGCTTCCTGCCCTTTGGTAATTGCATAATTGTAATTACTTCTCCAACAGATTGGAAAGCAATTGATCAATGTGAACTGCATTTAACTCTGTTGGGTTTTTTTTAATCCAATATATATATATACAGCATTTTAAGCCCTAGAGTTTGCTGGACTTTGTAACACATAGGGGAACTTTCTATGTAAAAACCAAACACTTCACAAATACACCTTCTGTGATATTTTCAATGCTGTTACTGAAGCTTTCCTTTTACAAAAAAACCCTTGTTTTCAGAAAACAAACAGAAACTTGGTGAGTGGAGGAGCTGAGAAGAACATGGCAAATATAAAAGCAAGAAAGAGGCTGGGGCCACTTCCAATCCTCTGCAATGGAAACATTTTCAAGTGTTTTGTCAAAATCGCTTTTAAAAATCACTCCATAGCCTATTAATCAGGCGCATAAGAACCAGCTGCACAGTTCTTGAAGCCAAGTGGTGCAGCTCAGTGACGTGCAGAGGATCCTGCACTGGAGGTGGTGGCAGAGCCCCGGTCACAGCGGTGGCCAGAGCATCCACACCCCTCTGAACCAACCTCGCCTGCTCCTATTTTTGAGGCATAAGTAGCTGTAGGGACACACATGGCATATACTGACTGTTTGTTGGGTATTTTTTTTCAACAAGTAACGATCTTCCCTTACCTGTGGTAGAAAACAGAGGCCTGGCGAGATCTTGTGGGTAATGGAAGCCTGGAAACACTCCAGGGGCGGGAGGTCTGCTGAACAGGTCAAGTTTACCGCCTATCTCTAGCTTGTGGGGATCCAGCTGCATTTGCTGTCAAACAATATAAAAACAACCTCGTTAGAGACTTCATTTTTTTAAGGGAGAGAAAGAGAGGGAGTTCAGGCTCACTCCTCCTCGGCCCTGCCAGGGAGAGTTAGTGAGAGTGACAGCCGAGTCTCCGGTCACACGGCCGCGCTCTGACAGCATCTGTAGGGCCATTTGGCTCCGCCGGCCCCTCGGCTGCCGCCCCATCCACACGGATAAGGTCTGAAGGCAGCCCAGCCCCGCAGCACACGCTGGAGCACAGAGCATGATACACCAAGCGTTCTGCACCCCGGGATCAGTCGGAGCTCTCAGCCTGACAGAAGATACTCTGCGGGCAGAAAGCTGCCGACAGAAGTCTGGAGAGCTGCGTGACGGACTCGTCTGTTTTGCTTCTCCAGTTTGAAGGAGAGAGACGTGCCCACACTGTGCCCTTCCTGCAGCCAGTACAGCTCAGTACGCAGGCAAGGGGCAAAGGATAAAGAAAGCCATGAGGCTCCTCCAGAGGCTATTTTTATCCTTGCCCTGTAGAAGTGAGCATGGCCAGGACCACGTCTTAAGTCACAGAAGTCTCTCAGTAGCCCAAAGGTTACAGACTTGCTTATAAAAATACATGGACACACACCACTTGCAGAGGCACTGCTGACAGTGCACCTACTTAAGCAATGAATAGTCTTCATTAATGGGACAAAAAAACTACAGCTGGGGCTGGCTATGAAAAAATAAAACCTACACAAACTCCCTTATCAGCTACTCCTCCTGCCCCAGGGAGCCTGTAATAGCACACCAGCGTACCTGTGTCCTGTTACCTCTTGAATTTTAACCCCCTCCCTCTGCCCAGCATCACAGTAGTGCAGAAAGCCCCACAGCTTCTAACACTGGAGCCATCAATCTACCTCCCTGCTCTGGGCTTTGTTAATATGTTCTTCACTGTATCGGCCACAGAAAGGAAATGACATTAAATGCGTGTGCTTTGTAAAAAAAATGGGCTTGGGGAGGAAATTATTCTACCCCTCACTTTCTTCGTCTCTTTCTGGCTGTGCACTTAGTATCTACTGCTCGTTCTGCCACCCTTCAACCCAGCTCCTTTGCCCTCAGATAAACTTTATGGTTGCTACAATAAATGTTAAAAGAGTGTAAGTATTAGTTAATCAATACAGGCAAGCTTGAGAATCACCACAGTAACTGTTTCCTGCCCATTACTCACTAAAATACAATCTGTCAGCTAAAAGACTTGGCTTTGTTCCAGAAACTGTCTGAATTACCTTCATCTTTTGCTGGTGATGGTAGATCTGCCAGGCGATCTGTACATGAACCGCACACCACTTCCCAGGTTTCTGCAATGGAAAGCACAAGAATTTAGATTAATTTATACGTTAGCAATCCCCTTCAGACAGAACATTTCATTTCCCTCACTGTCAAGCAGGCAGCTAAGCAATGAGAAAGGCCGATTACTGAAATAGCACAATGGGTGATCAACATTTTCTTCTGTAGTGCAGCAGATGATGTTTAAATTAAGAAGGAAACAGGAAGAATGTGGGATATCTTCCCCATCTCATGGACAGCTGAGATCCCTGCCTTGATCTTTCCTACTTGCGCCCCCCACATCATAAACTGAAATGAATGGCAGCAAAGAACAGTATGCCATGCTTAAGAGAAAGCAACTAATAGTTCCCAGTTCTGCTTCTGAAAAGAGCCCTGTTCATTCATCCCTGCTGCACTGCAGGCTAAGTCATGCGTGGTTATTATGGCTACTTGCTTTTGGGGAGGAAAAGGGTTCGGACAAACAATCACCAGGATGAGCAGTGCCACAGCTGAACAAGTCACTGTTTTCAGCTGAGCTGTGCCACTCACTGCAGGGTGTTTATGTGGAACATCAGAGGCCCATTGACCTAAGCCACCACGAATCTGTTCACTGGTGAACGGCTGCCCATGGCACAGTCATTTATTTCTGTGACCCTCATTTCATACCGAGAACTATTAATGCACATTAGTAGATGCAAAATAAGGCCGGGATTCAACCTAAAATGTTATTAATCAGAAGCAGGGAAGAGCCAACCATGACGTTTTGCTTTAGGTGAAGGATGAGCGTGAAATTTTCTACCAGACATGTTAAATTTCAAAAGCACGTGCACTCAAAGCGTCTGTGTGTAAATATGTATATAAAAGCCCCCACAAACCTTACTTACTCTTACTGGAGGCCTATAAGGGTCTGACACCTATGGAAAAAGCAGAAATAGAACAATCAGTCTTTCTGAAACTAGCCAATGTACAGAAAGGTGGGGAACTTCCTTCCTCTGAACAAGTAAAAGCATTTAGAAAGCAATGTTCCACAGAAGTCCCCTGTGCCACGGGAAACCTAAAAGGCTTAAAGAAGGCTTAAAACTTCTCTTTCATTCCTTGAACCAAACTCAGCAGAATTTTATGATAAACAAAGCAGCTCCACGCCAGCAACTGAACAGTGCCAGTGCTTTTCTGAGCCTTGTAATCGTTCTGAAATGGAGCACATAAAACCACTCTCCAAGCAGTGCTTAGGGGAAAGATACTGAAGGGGTTTCCTGCCCCACTTCCCCGTGACTTTGTTTAAAGAAGCCAATACATCCCTTTGAATTGACGACTGGTGGAGGCCACTGTCTCACTAGAGAAAGAAACTTCTGTCCTGACTGCATGTTCTGAGTCTAGAGGCCAATCTGCTCACCAGCCTGCTCTCCCTTTCCTTACGAGCAATCCCCACGTTTACTGTAAATCCAGGTAAGCTGAAAGGAAGGTTATATATTGTCGCCTACCCCTGGAGTCTTCTGCAGCAGCGTATGGTGGACTGTGCCTGGTCTACCTGCTACATCAATAGGGTTTGAAGTCTGAAAGGCAAGAATAGAGCGTGAATAATATTGTATCACACCAGCAGCACATTTAACATCTCTATCTGATGTTAACAGCATTAATTAGTCCATGTTTGCACTGTGCTCTGAGCACGCATATTGCTACATTAGTGCTAAATGTTATCTCTTACTGACAGCCAACAGCATTTAACCACCATGTCATCTATTATTACTGAGCAGCAGCAGCAGTGTTCCAGTAGCACCCCTAAGCCCCACTGAAATCACACCCCGTTGTGCTACGCAGTGTGCAAGTGCATGGGAAGAGACAGGCCCTGCCCCAGCAGCTTGTTCTTTAGGCAAAACAGGCGGGAGGCAGGAGAGAGGACAAGAGAGGCGGCCTGCCTCCCTCCGTGTTTCAGGCAGCAACCAGAACAGCAGTCAGGAACAGAACCACTCCAGCATCCCGGTGCCGTGACTGTTCCACCCACCGGACCATGGCCCCTCTCTGACTGGGGCCAGGTAACACAATGCCTACACCACCAACAGCCCATCTATTTGTTTCCACAAGGCAAAACGAGAAACCTTAGAAGGTGCTTGTGGGTCTTTTATAGCTTTGCATTGTTTATCCCATCATTTTCCAGCAAGAATTAAACACCTCATCGAACGAATCCCTGTTCCTCCTCCTCCGGATCCCACCTGTTGCCCTGTCCTAGATGATCCCCAAGAACTCGTTTATCCTCTCACTCCGGCATTCTTCCATCTCCCACTCCCAGAGCAACTGCACCTGGTGCCTCTGCACAGCTGAGTGTGGAGGGGTTAAACCTCACTTTCCAGGAGACTATTTCGCTCACATCTTAGGTCAAATTACGGTAGATTTCAAACAGCACAAGGCATGGGTGTAATCACGGGCGTGGGAGGGAAGATAGGGTTTAATTTGTCTAAAGGCTCCGTAACTTCCAGACTCATTAAAAATAGAATTCTCCTGTGTGTGTGTGTGTAGGTAAGTCAGTGCACTCCCCAGGCAGATCTGAGCTCTCAGGGCCTCTCTGACAGCTGAGGTATATGTAAGGTGGCAAATAAGTTACAGCTATCATACAGGCAAGAGCTTTAAGATCACAACATGTTAATACCACGGTGTCATCCTGTCCCTTTGTCCCCTGGAGAAAGACGTGAATGCTTCCTCCAGCAAAGTAAACCGAATACTTCTGACCTTTTCAAGTTCTTAGCTTGTGAGAAATGGCCTTTGGGAAACTCAGTGAGAAGTTCACCGTCAGCCTGGATTTATGTGCAGTGGACTTGCACAGCTGTAGGCAACTGACGTGGGAAGGGGAAAAAACAAAACCGAGACCTCTGCTTCGGAAAGCAAGAAGTGCAGGATTCAGCGTGCCAAAACCAAGTCAGCAGCTCTGTAGTGATTATGGAGGCTTTAGTCAAACAGCTTGGGAGGGAGAGAGCATGGAAAAAGGATGCAGTAACAACGACTGGAATGGCTTTGCCTAGCGGTTGAGCTCTGTCTCCTCTAGGAAACTGTAAAACAATGTGCCAAAGTGGCAGATCCACTTTTTAACCTATCCCTCTCTTTTCCAGATGTTAGGTTGTATGTAAATACAGCACCGTCCAGAGATCAAGTGATGTCAGCGATTAACCACGGCACCAGAGTGTGACCTTGCACTGCTTCAACTCAAGCCAGCAAATGCTGGATGCATCTATCATTAAAATGAATGAAAAGCTAGTTATAACACAGCACCAGGAACTGCTTAAAAACGTAAAGGGCCTGTGCTCACATTTTCTTTCTCACCACGTAACTGCTTCTCCTTGGCCTAGTGGTATTCTACAGGGAGGTGGAATCTGAGCAGCTCTGTAACGAAGATGGAAAGCAGAGCACTGTGCCATCGGTGCACCAGCAGCTCCTCATGAAGAGGAAGCCGCCCTGTGGCAAAACGCAGCCCCAGCTGCACGCTGGCAAAATTTGGCAATTCCACCTTATCTGTGCAACTCTTTTTCCTGGAAGATCAAGTTGACACCCTGACAACTCGGGCTCTGTAGGGACTCCCTGGCATCCCTTGCAACAATAACAACAATTAACACTGGCAGACAAACTCCATCAAGGGACGGCTGTGTTCGGTCCCCCTTCCTCCCTCTGCTTTGATGAACGGATCCTTTTCCAGGCCTGCAGCCACTGCATACAGAACTCCCATTTGGTGGGCACTGAGGAAATGCTCCAGCTTCCATAAAAAACATTAAATTAAGGGGGAAGGTTATCAGAAGCCTTATTTGCAGCACTTGCTAATTGCTGACTTGCACTGACGTCAGGGAACTGCTGAGGGAAGCAGATCCCACAGACCTGCCTGGCATGGTTATGGAAATGCCCTTCCAAATGCAAACGGGAACGGCCTGGCTACAGTGCTGGTCCTTCGAGCCTTCTAACACAGGAGCAGAGCTCTATGGAAATGTGGTGCCAGATAAGAAATCGCTGAAATCACAGCACGTGAGGAAGCTGAACGTGTCGCCTGACAAAGAAAGTAAACGCTCCATTTTCAAACAAATACTGTGTAGATACAACACTTTTTTTTTTTTTTTCCTGGTTTGGAGAGATTTAACAGTTCCGCACATTTAAAAATAGTTAATAAAAAGAACATGTCTGGGAGGGGGAAAAAGCAGTGCACACCACAGAACTCGCCAAAAATGGGGGTTATCATGGCAACATTTCCAAATGCCAATCAGTGCTAGTTGTAATGACATGTTACAGCTGCAGTGCACCTTTCAAACACATTATCTCAAAGAAGCTTGCAGGCATTAATCAACCCTTATAAAACCCACTGCAAGATAACTTTAGAGATGAGGAAGCTGAGGAACAGAAGGTTTAAGCGACTTGCCCAAGGTCAGACAGTGTCGGAGCTGGGAATAAAAATTCAGCTCCTTCAAATTGCTCTACCCATTTCCAGCAGTCTCTCCCTATTGTTCCCACACTTGTGCAGTCAAATTCTCATTGCTTTTTTTCCTGGGAATAAACACGCTTTATCTTTTGCAATCTCAGACCATTAGATTTATAAAATGATTTGGGACTCATCGGTCTATTACGAGCTGTAAATATTTCGATCCAATAATGCACTTGACTGTAGGCTTCTCCTCCAGTCTCAGCTGACCTCCCAAGTGACCCACTATAGCCTTTTCCAAGGAAGGATGTGTAGTGCCAAGAGAAAATTTCTGCTAAAGTGTTGGCTGCTTTGTGCAGAGGATGCTCACAGTCCTGCGGGGTGATCGCTTCCAACCCTGTGCTGCATTTCTGCGGGTTAAATGCCGTGCCACAAAATCACCAGAGACACCACTCGGAACACAGTTTCTGTCCCAGCAAAAGAACAAAGCCTTCAGAAGAAGAAGTTTGTACCTTCGGTTGAAATGCTCCCTGAAGTGACCCAAAGGGACCTGAATGTGGAAGCATGGGTGGCATTCCAGGCATTGCTGGAGGATAGGTTGGAAAGAACTACAAAAGAAAAAGAGATGCTTATGTCACAGGACGACTTGAACAATAATGGAGGTAGGTGCCAAGCCTGGCACATACAAAAATAGTACTGTGCTGAACAAGTGCCACAGTGAAAATACACGCTAAATTTCCTTTCGAAATTTTTAAGAGCCAAGCCAAAACTTGGAAAATGCACTCATCTGATGAATTTTCTAGATAGTGCTGAACGAGTGTGCCTTTAAAAATTGTGGACTACTGCAGGAAGCACAGAGCATAATTTGGGGTTTATGTTCCCTTTTCGTTAACTTTGCATTTTTCTGCAGTTGCAAACGAATCGATCCTGTTTTGAAATGCGATTTGCTTTTTTTTTCAAAGCAAAAAAGAACCACAAGATGCTGCACTGCACTCTAACCACAGGCAACATGCACACCACCTTGTAGTTGTGGAGGCTGGGTTAAATTTTGCTTAGGCCTCTCTCCTGAGCACATACAGCAGTTTTTCAAGTCCCAAAACATGTAGTTTTTGTGCTTTGGAGCAGTGGGGAGCACCAGGAAGAAACCACCAGTCTGACTTACTCCTGTGACCTGAGCAAAACCTTGTGAAAGAGCCATGCACTCCGGGCTGCTGCACTGGGAGAAGCACCAGCTGCAAAGATACTGCAACGACCACGGATTGAGCAATTCCTGCGCATTCCCTGCCATCCCAGGCACAGCGATACAGAGCCACAGCAGCAAAAACGCAGTAGACAAGAGATTTAAAAAAAAAAAAAAAGAAATAAAAAACAAAACAAAAAAAATTCCGTACCTTAAAAACATAAAAATCGAGAAGGGAAAAAGAGCTTTAGGGATGAACGAACCAAAACAAGACTCATCGACTGAAAACAAGCAAAAGAAGGGCAAGCAGGACCATTAACAAAGAAACCAAGTGGAAAGGTGGGCAACTCACGTTGGAATGTCGGAAGTAGGGGTTGTCTAATTTGGGAGCGTACTTGTCGAACTGGAAAGAAAAGAGAAAAAAAAGAGAAGAGGTGAGTTTGGTTTTGGCAGCAGCAGGCACGTCAGCATTTCAACACAAATAATCATGGCCCGTGTGCACAGCATTTAACAGAGCAGAACTGACTGGTTATTCCGTCCTCGCTCATCGGGGAGCTCCCTGATTTCCCAAAGCTAACAGAGAGCAGCCCCGGGGTCACGCTGGGTGCTGCCACGGCTCACTGCAGAACCCTGTCCCAGGCACTGCACGAAGGGCTTCCTTCACTGGGAGCAGAGCAGTCCTGACACCTGCAGCACAGCAAAATGCAGCCAAGTTCAGCTCCAGGTCTGGATCTGGGATCTGCCCCTGGGTCACTGAACTAGATCACAGACTAGCAGGTGAGGAACATTTTCCATTAGACCCCAACATCTACTGTGGGGCAGTCACTACCAATTCCTCTTTTTCTGGGTTCCTGTAAGAACCAAAATTGTTTGGGAAAGGGCTTAATTGCTTTAGATGCACAAATCTCAATATATTCCCTCTCCCCTGCAAAAGGGAGAGTGCCCCAGAGGTGACTGCCAACCTTTCCCATTCCAGCATGGGGTTTTACCACCTCCATGTGTGTCGTCTGTGCCCCATTTCTCTTGTACCCTCTCAGAAGCAAAACCAAAGCACACACACATTGCATTTCTGAACAGTATGTACATTCTGCTGGGGAGGAGGGAGCGGGGAAGAAGGCAGGGGAGGGAGCTGTAGGACCCCATGAAAAGCTGCTTATTTGGCAAGTCAGGCTGCTGTTTCACACTCCTCTACGTGCAGGAGAGTAGATTTGTAATTTCATTAATTACAGTTATTACTGGAGCCATGTCCCCTCCAGTGTAAATACCATAAATTACCAAACACATGCAGCTGTAAATTTCAACACTCTTCTCTGGTGTTGGGATTAGCAGACCTGATCTAGTGGAATATAAGAAGATGTGAGTGAAATATAACAAAAGAGCCTTGCGAGTTGTTTTTGGTCTGAAGGCTGACATCAACGGGCACGGGTGGGAGGGAGGGAGCCGGTCACAGGCTCAGGTATCAGGGTTCTTAAATGACACAGGAGACTTCTGCGAAAAGATTCAGGATTGTTTTACACAGACCGAGAAAAGAAGGGAAGGTGTTTACACACGAGTACGTTGAGCAAACACCTGGGGCTGGATTTTGGGTGGATGATATTGCTTTTAATTGTCTCACTGCTAAGCAGATTACAACCCAAGAATGCCATCGGGCAGTCAGCAGTGGGAAAGGAAAGTGAGAAACGTTTTGCTCCTTGAGTCCTTGGTACTTCTTCCCAAATGCTGCTTTGGCTGTTGCTCCTGGCGGTAGCGAGCCTTAGCAGAGCAGGGTTATTTCTGCATTTTGGACACAGTGTGAAACTGAGAGGGGGAAAAAGCTAAATCTTGTGCTTTCAATCTCACAAAGTAACTGCCAGAAATGGGGAGAGAGTGCATGTTAAAGTACTGACAAAATCCATTTGTAGCAGATCTCTAACAATTTTGTAACAGCTGCAGCAAAGTCTCATTGTGTTACAAGCAAATTCAATGACAAAATGCTTATTACACGGCCAGGAGGATCTCTCCCACTAGAACCAGCCACACACAAATTAGTGGTTGTTGATGTAATCAAGTAATAAAATGCCAAAATTGATACAGATTAGGAGTCAAGAGGAAGAGGGACAAAACTCGTATCAGATGAGACGCTGCACTGCGCTGAGAGCGCTGGGTAAGCCAGCACAGTCTGCCTGCACTGAGCAGTTACGGGGACCGTGTTTGGGACTGGAAGCCACCCATCTTGTGGCATCCTCGTTGGCGTCTTTCGGTGTGTCGTGGCAGCTGGCTCTGGGAAAGGGGGAATGGAGATTCACGCCAGGACACACGAAAAGGAGACTAAAGAGACTCTGGACTTGTCTCGCGGGTGCTGTATCTGCTCATGGGTAGCAGCATGGGGGACCCAGAGGCTTGGTGTGGGGGCTCTGGATGGAAAGGAGGTCCCTTCAGGAGTGCTGAAGGGCAGGGACAGCACGCCTGGCTGAAATGAAGAGGGCTGGGTTCCGTTTGACAAGAGTGGGTTAGGCTTTTTGACCAGAGATGCTCTACTTATCCTCACATTTTGGGCTGGGGTACGCACCATGGGAGGTGCAGAGGGCGGCATGAGCGGCGTCTGGGGCAAGCTGGATGGAAAAGGAGTGAATGTGTGCTGGTGGGTGTGTTGGTGCTGATGCGTGTGTTGGTGCTGGTGAAACTCCGCTCTCAGCAGCGGCACCGGGCCAAGTGAGGCAGCGGCCCGGTCCGAACTCTGAACCAAAAACCGGTTGTTCAGCTCTTGCCTGAGCAGTTCGTGATCTAGAGGAGAGAGAGAGAGAAAAAAAAAAGACACAGAGGCCCGTGGGCCTGTGAGTACCACAAAGACGGAGGAGAAAGAGTCAATATTCACCTGGCATTCCCTGTTTCTGCAGGTCATGCTGTGGTGGTTTTCTACGTGAGGACTCATTGGTGGAGGTAAGAGAGATGCCTGTGACAAAGTACCAATCAGAATCCCCGAATGAGGCTGGCAATACATGATTGGTTGGTTGAATGATATCAACAGGCTGGTATCTAAAGGCAAGAGAGAACACCATGAGTCATCACAGCAGAAAACAAAACACGAGAACACCGTGAGGCAGCACAGCAGAAAACACGAGAACGCCGTGAGGCGGGCACGGCGCGAAACACCGCGGGGCGCGACCGCCGCCCGGCCCCACCCGCACGCCCGCCCCAGGACACTCCTCCTCCTCCTCCTCCTCCTCCCCCCCGGCACCGAGGGGTCTCTGTGCTCACACCTCGGAGCTCGGGTCCCCGCGCCGTGCCAGGGAGCGCCCTGCCCCGCCTGCAGGCCCAGAGCTCGCCGGAACGGGGGCCATACTGACCTGCTTCCGCCGCAGCGCTGACACCCAGAGCGCGGCCCGGCACGTGTGTTAGGTTTGTGTGTTAGGCCCTCTGAATATACGGACCGAAGAGGTAAAATTCTGACAAGATCTACGAGGTACCGTGATGGGTGGCTGGAAACTACCTGCTCGGACAGCAGATCCTCCCCCTCCTCCACCCCAAGGCAGGTACACAGTGACCAGAAACATCCATCGAAATCGAGGACTTCTTTGCAATAAGTGTTTTTTCAGATCTTAGATACCAAGCAGCCCCTTCCTCAGTTTCTAACAGGCTGTAATTCTCATTTTTTGGCATTGCCTCCAGGATTTTCTCCCGTGAGAAAACAGAAAGGAGGAATCAGCGGGAAGAGGAGAAACACTGAACTGGCTCAAGGTGTCGTGAAGGTTGCAATTACTGCTGAAACAAAATGATCCACCATATGACGTGGCCTCTTCTCAGCACCTTCCTCTGAAATAACAACTTCCACTGAATGTGAACGTGGTTTAGGGCAGTGGAAGATACCAGCCCTTTCGAAATGATGTGACTAAAGACAATAAGGACCACTGTCTACTGCCCAAAATGTCTGCTGGTATCAATTAAATCCATCTGTGGCTTTGCTAAGAACTTCAAACAGGGATCTGCACTCAATATTATATATTGTCTAAGCAAAGAGCAACCTGTGCCCAAAGCTGTGGATGACATACACCCAGTCCTGACTGACCTACTTGCTTCTGAATTTACAGGAATCCACTTCTTTCAGTGTAACACCCCTTTCAAACTACAGCTCTGAATACAAAGGGGCAAAGGAACACCTGCACTTTAAAGTTTTATTTCATGTTCTGCAGGGGTTTCTTTTAGTTCAGTCTTCTACAGTAACATTAGAAACGTCTAAATCAATTACTTTCTGAAGTGATGGGGTTAAGATCTTTAAAAACAGGCACGCTGATGGGGAACTTCAAGGTCTCTACTACCACTTAGAAGCCTACATCCTATTGAAAGTCACATTTCAAAGCCAATTTTGGGTGCCTAAGTCATTTGCTTTTCAGTAATAAATGTACTGCTAAGAGTAGGTACTGTGTACTGCTACAATCATTATAATAATTCAAAAGCAGAAAGTATATATACTTGTGATATTGAAGCTTAAGGCGCTGGAGCAAAAGAGTCCATAATGGGTTCTCCTTGGACTGAGCAAATAAGAAAAAAACCCCACAGGCTGAAAGCACTTAGGTCCAAAACCTAACCTCTTTAGAGAATATGAGTATGATTTCATGTGTGCGTGTGTTTACGCATTTAAATCTGGCATGACTTAAAGAAACTGAATCCTTCTGTTAGCATCAAGATAATCCACTTCTCTGGAGGGAGAGATAAAAGCGAGTTGGCAGTTCTAAGTGCTCTGATATCCAATTTCTTTAAGAGACTTGAAGTCAGACTGATAGATTTGCAGCTGGCTCCAGCCCACAGCCCCGTACCACAACTTTGGCCTCTGTCAGCAAAAGGAAAGGCCTGGAGATGTCTGGAGAGGCGGTGTGGCACTGGGAGGAGCGGCTGCTTCACGGGAAGGATGGGATGGCCAAGGAATAACCCGGCTCCGTGCGGGGCTCCGAGCAGTGTCAGGGTCAGAACTAAGCTCTTGTACCTGCCAGTGATGCCTCATCCATCAGACCCGGTCATGTAATAACACAACCAGGAGCAGAGAGTCTGAGCAGCCCTCCGGGTGCCCGCACACCCCTTTCTCTGCGCGCGCACGTGAGGCGGGCATGGCCCCAAAACGTCAGCCCTGCTCACGGTGCCCTCACGCTCAGAAGAGCAGACACACAGACCACTGTCTCCTCCGTGTATCCTACATCACAGCAGCCTTGGGTGGAGGGCAGAAACCCCGCGCAAGGGTTGCTCCTGTGTTACTCCTATTAGCTTTAGGTTTCGAAGGGAAGAAACGCCCCCAGAAGTGCATTCCTGTCTCGCTCTTCAGGGCTGCTCAGAAATATTGGTTGCTTTTAAGAAACTTTTATGGGAATGACAACAGAAGCTCCCGGCTCTGCAGCACTCTGTATTGATTTTACGATGTGCCACTTTGCAGGCATTTCAGGTAGTGCAGACAAGAGGCATTTCACTGTCTGCAGGGTTAGACGCCCAGACCTTTCCCTCCACTAACTTAGGCTTCTCCTACTTAAATTGCAGGAGAAATCCTTTTAGTAGGAGCAAGACTGTTACTGTTTCCTGGCAAGCTGCTGAATGTGAATAGGTCACTTGATCTTGCACCTCCTGAAGTTAATGGTGAAAACATACTTGCTTTCAGCGACTGCAATATCATGCTTTTAGTGAGCGCTTTGCTATTTCCTTTTGCAACGCTTTCAAAGCCTCCATCACAGTAGTCCTTTGCCTTAAACAGGGGAAGCAATGAATAGGTCTCCCACAGCGCTGCCAACATCTTCCCAGCCATGTGGTTGAAACTTTAGATGGTGCCAGGGCCCGTGAAAGCCGCCAGCTTTGGCCTATGTGGTCCTGCCTCTGGCTAGGAACCCACGGCACTTTTGGCTATCGTCGTTCTGAGAGCTCACTTTGGACCAGTTCACGTTTTTTCTTTCGCTTAAAGAAGCAGTTATAAATAATGAGACATTATTTAGCTACTGGAAGAAAAAAAAAGGGGAATGCAAGGCCATCAGGTTTTTCCACAGCAAATCTGCCCTTTCCTTATTCCTTTAACTGACTTCACAGGAAACAGAGAGTGCGTTTTCTGCAAAATGCTTGT
Source organism: Pseudotriccus pelzelni (assembly GCA_035584735.1). Classification (NCBI taxonomy): domain Eukaryota; kingdom Metazoa; phylum Chordata; class Aves; order Passeriformes; family Tyrannidae; genus Pseudotriccus; species Pseudotriccus pelzelni. The sequence goes on from JAWMRA010000036.1 coordinate 7,203,136, forward strand.
CCTGTTTAATCCCTGCTGAGTTAGTTGTGGAGTCAAATGCCAGATCAAAAGGAGGCCCCAGCAAGTGAAAGTTGCTGGGAAGACTCCAGCTGCCAGGGTCTCTTCCAGGGACAGCTGTAGGCTAATGGATAAGCTATAAACAGGGCATTTAGGGCAGGAGTGACAATAGAATGGGGGCCAGGGTGAACAAAGGAAACTTTTTAAAAGGATGCAAAGACAGTGAGGGTTGAACAGCAGAGCCTGTCAGCTGAGCTGCCCCTGACTCAGACAGAAAGGCCATGGAGCCATGGGCACAGAGCACAGAGGAACCTGCTCTGCCGGCAGGATGTGCTGCTGGTTGAAGGATCAGAGCAGGGGATTCAGTCAGATTCAGGTGTTCAGTTACAACAACTGTCTGGGACAATTAGAAACAGTATTTTCACATCAGTTCCAACAGTAGAAGCTTTCACTAAAGTAGGAAGAGAGAAGGGGAGAATGGCAAACTACTCATCAGCTCCTTGTAATCTAAAAAAGTCTGGTGACTGGAATGCCACACTGCACAACTCGCCCTAGAAAGGACTTTTTCTTTTTGAAAATTTTTGTTCTGAAGACTTCTTATGGGAAGCTACAGTGCTGTGCCTACGACCCCTCATCCGGTAAACCACGTGCAGGTCTCCTACCTGTTCCAGCAGCACCGCCCCAGCTGCAGCACTCACTGCCCGCGGAGGGGTGTGTGTCACGAGGTGTTTTACCTGCCCACCAGCCAGCCCATCTCTCCACACCCTCCAGCGCATGCATGGCACACCAGCCCTGGCAGAAGAAGGGAACCTACCCGCAGGGTGCCCTGGTATCACGAGGCTGTTGGTGGGTAACGCTGGTGGAGGTGGCAGCGTGGGTGGGGTGGCGAACATGGCCGGATGGTGCTGGTGTTGGGTCTGCGATCTGAGAGAGAAGTGCGAGGTAGCAAGATTAGAGATGGAGAGGGGCAGAGCCGGGCCGGAGGAATGGTGCGGAGGAATCTGGGGGGACAGGGGCAGGTGTTTCGGGAGGCTGATGCTTGTTGCACTGCTAGCACTGCTGCTCCGGCTGCAGAGAGAAAAAGATGGGAGGGAGAGCGGGGAGAGAGAAAGAGAAAGGGAACGTTACAATAAAGACTGACACAGTGTGAGAATACACCAGCAAAACCACCACAACTGTGAACACCCATCTCCCTAAGCTATGCTTTTGCTTGTCTTAATGGCAATGGAGACAGTTAACAAATCCTAATGAACTTCTCCAGTGGGGCAGAACGGGCCTCGGGCCCTCAGGAGTGACGTTTCCTCTGGTGCCACAGCCCTCGGGGCTCTCTTTGAGATGCTGATGATGGCCACTGAGGCAGCTGGATTTTGCACCTTTCTTTAGCCTCTGATGACCTGGCAGTGGCCAAGGATGCCCCTGAGATCATGTGATGCCATGATTCAGATCCCCTTTTCTGTTGCTCTGGGTGTGCTAATAATTCTCATAAAAATGCATATTTTACATCCTCTCATATTATTATTTCTACAGTGCGAGTGATCTAAGTTTTGTGGGCTGAAACACACTATCACTGCAGTTAATAGCTGTGTAATTCCCACGATACTGATTATTTGTTTCAATCTAAACCTCTGAGAGATCTTGAATAGTTTGAAATATTATTCACCATTTATACTATGGTGGCATTTACAGGGTAAAACCACAACAGAGCTTAAGTATGCAGGATACTGTGAAATACACATTAATGGCAGCTATCTGTATTCATATTCTGACCTTTGTGCAGTCAAATATTATGCTTTAAATCAGTTTTCTCATCTTGTTTAAACAAGCTCAGCTCTTGTTTGGGAGGCAAGGCATGTTTTCTGTACCAGCAAAAAGACTATGCAGGTTCCAGTTGACTGACTAAACTCTCTTCTCTAGAAATGTTTTATCCGTACCTTTTTCACCCATCCCACTTACTGAATGGAGGCAATTTAAAGAGCAGAGCTAAGCCTCCTGTTAGATCTGAACATGTTAGGTGGAAGCAGATTTCTCAGCCCACATGGGAGCCCTGTTCGAAGGAACACAGCCTTCTCCAAAACAGATATCCCTCTTCTGAGGCTGGTCAGCCAAAAAAACCTGATGACTAAGAACACACGTACTTCAATGGGACTACTTCTGAATATGAAACAAAGGTGTCGCTCAGACCGAAATCACCTTAAATTTCTAAGGTGAGAATTAGCCAGCTCACCCAAGACAGTGCACAGTTCCTCTAGAAACTGGACTGAAAGGAATTCTCCCAGAATAGGAGCACTTATCACATGTTTCAAATGCACTGATCCACCACTGCTGGAAAATCCAGCCTGTGGAGCCAGCCCACCAAGTCCAACATCCAAACGTGGACCACCTTACGCAGACGAGCGCTCGTCTCACCTGTTCCTACCCCACTCGAAACAAGCCTGAGCCCAGCAGCAGCGTAAGGACGACCCGAGAGTCCCTTCCCCCTACCTGATGTTGTTGAGTCCGTTGTGGGCCACCTGGTGATGCACTTGGTAGTTGAGAGGCGGAGGGATGTGGCTCGGAGGCTGGCTCCGAAGGTCAGGGATTAACTGGGGCTGCGACTGCGGCCGAGGTTGAGGTTGTGACTGTGGCCGAGGCTGCGGCTGCGGCGTGAGCCTTGGTGGTGCTGGTGCTGAAATCACTGGCTCCTTCTTCAACAGTGGGCTTGCTCTGGCACTTGACGTGGGCGCTGAGGAAGTGGAAGTCACAACGGCAGCTACTGGCTGGGGGCTGGGGATAGGCAGGGCGAAGGGCACGTCGGTGCTCAGCTCCCGGCTCCGCTCTAGCCCAGACACCTTTGGGACATTGGCTGCTTTCGCTTCTGGCTTGTCATTCAAGGTGGGACCTTATGGAGCAACGAGAAAAAAGAACAAAGCGCGCCGTGAAAGGTTTGCATTTCCTTCCCTGCTTGGTGGAACGCGTGCCTGGGAAAAAACAAGTCATGCTGGGGCTCGTGGGAGCGCCGTGGGAGCACTGCTGCCACAAGATGGATGTGTGTCTGCGTCTGTCCTTCCGCTGTCCTTGACTGGCCAGTCTACAGGACTTGCAGCATGTGTGTGAGAGACTTTGCTGTCACTAAATGAATGCATACTACAAGAGAACACACAGCTTTGACTTCTCCCCAGTCCCACGGTTACTACAGGAGTGGGAACGTGTCTCAAGTTACTGCTACAGTATTTCCTGCTCCATGGAAGTTTTAGGGCTGATAATGAACTCCTGAACACCAGCCTGACCATTATGAGATTTCACTTTCTCAACGCTTGAGACAAGGTAACCCACACGCTCAGCTCCAGCTACGACACACCGTGCCCCAAGCACTAATCATTAATGATGACCCTGCCTGTCTGCTGGGCAGGAGACCACCTGGCATGTCTGTGTGGGAAATTCAGAGAGCGCCCAAGCGCAGTCCTGCTCACCCTAAGCAGTGCACACTGTAAGCACGGCATGCCAAAACATCAGCAATGCTGTGACCTTGCAAAATGCGCCTACAGTGGGAATTTCATATGGAATTACTCTGAAGCCAAATACTGCCGTTTTTCATAATTAAGCTAAACAAAGCAGCCCAAAAGGGTTAAGTGGGCGGAAAGGAAAAAGGCAAGAAAGGATAGATATTTCAGATCAAGCAGTATCCAAAAGGTCAAAGACAATTGAAAAGACCAACATGAAAGCACTTCAGCTCCCACTGTAACTCCCTTTTCGACCTAATCTGCGTGTCCAAGAAAAGCCCTTCAAGCGTTACAAGAACTGGTGCTGTGGATGCTGTGGATGTGCACACACCCCACCCTGCACACACAGCACTTCTGACTTTTAGGGTACGTGCTTTTGTGACCCACCAAAAAGTGTTGGGGGCTGTTTGCATCCTGCTGGCTTGCAGACACGCGAGAGATGCTACCTCCTCTCATCAACACGCTCCCAACATCCTCGCAAACAAATTCCACCTTTGAAATTTTCCCGTCTCATCAAAGGACTGAGCCAGTTCCTGACGTAGGAGGTGGAAATAGCACACGACACACGCCCTGAGCTAATTCTGGCCACGCAGACGCTCTGACCAGGTGCTGGTGAAGCAGCCTAGGCGAGGCCAGAGCCCTCACTGCTGCTCCGAGGACCTGAGCGCCCTCGTGCCGGCGGCAGATGAGAGGAGGACGGCGATGAATCAGAGCCTGCAGCACACCAGCTCCTGTTCTGTACCCGAAGTGCCCACGTGCTGACGGCACCTCCTTCCCTGAGATAAAAGGCAGCTTCCCACACTGCTTCTGGCTCTGCTTGCACCCTCACCACAGCACCATTTCCTTCGGCCCTCAGTCGATCAAGTCATCACTAGGTATGTGTAAATTCAGAATGCGAGAAGAGGACGAATGGAAACATATGAACTATATTTATCAGATGAAAATGCCTGAGGTCCTGTGGCCTCAAACCCACAAATAACAGGAACACAAGCCTTTCTAAACACCAGTGTTTTGGCTGGCGAGAAGTACTATCAACCCTATACTTTACAGCACCTTATACATCTTTACAGGTTTGACACAGTGTATGGAGGTCCTACGTTATTCTCTGCAATAAATATAAGGCTAACCCTCATTTCAGTGAATTTATTTTTCATGCATCACAGGTACCCTGGTTGTGAGATGTAACTAGACTTGGTTCCAATGCAATTTAGGATTTATTTCTAAAATCGAATTCTCATTGCTCTTGTGCACCATTATTTCTTATAATGCCCCCTATGTTTGTAAATTTTCCTCAGATTTTATTACTAACAATTGAAAGATTGCCCTTGCCTAGTCAAGCCAGGGCTCCCCACACTGCATTTTGGAGGAGGTGTGTTCCCAGCTGTAGATCCCACTGTTTTTCAGGAGCTACCCATTAAAAGCAGTTGGGTTTCATTCCTCAGCACAGGTTTCCTCAGAGCCCATTAGCTCTTCCTACCCAACAGGCCTCCTCCTACAGAGTTAAACTTCATATTGGGTAATTATGGGCAATGTAGACTAATGGCGTATATTCAAAACACACTGGCACCACAAAAGTTAGTTGAGTAAAAAGTCAATTAGATCCCAACCAAATCAATGAAGTCCCACATTAAAAGCAGCTGTTTGACCAGTTTTATGTACAACTATCGATCCCCTGTGGTTTCAGCATTAGTTCTCATTTGCAATTTTCTCAAAGCAAAAGCTCAGGCTCCCTTGCTGACTGAATTGACCAGCCAGCCTGGTTGTGTTTGTTAGTTCTAGGGGCACATGACTAATTTCTGCTGCCAACTTCCATCTCTCAGGCTGCAGCACTGCAATGTTTTTGTGTTTCGCTCTTGACAACAACGAAAATATCCACATGCCTGTTTTCCCCCTTTCCCGGGAAAGCTGCAGGCACGAGTGTGAGCGTCTTGTCTCCTTCTGTTGCACAAAAGCAGAAGCGCTCAGAAGGGAAGGACGTGGTGTGAATTCATGGGCAAGGGTGGAGGAACGTTTGAGCCAGCGGAATCCCCAAGACTTCTGAGCCACCACACAGGAATGGGCAAAGCCCCGCGTTTTGGTGACTTGCCATTTCTCCTTCTGACGGCTGTGATGCACACGTGGAAGTCTCTGAGCTGAAATCCCTCAGACACTTCATTATTTTAATGAGAGATGTTGCCCATTCTGACCAAGGTCTCAAACTCTGCAGTTTCTCCATAGGATGCCTGAGTATCCCTCCTAAGGGAACTGCATTCCTGAGCCCGAGCTCTGACCAGGCTGACCGCTGCTCACATATGGGGATGTCCCAAGAAAAGCAACCAAATATTGCCTTTTGTGCAAGCTGGATCAGGTCGCATTGAGATCCTTTCAGAAATTGCTGCTCCTGGGCTCCTCATCGAGCCCTTCTGAGCACACAGACCCATTGAGACGAGCACAACTGCCCAAAAACACAGGCCCACCCGACCACACCACAGTGTTCTAGAGGCAAAAATGTGTTTATTTTTACCAAGTCCTAGAGTAATTTTCATGCTTAATGATAACAGGCTGAGCCAATTTGCCTAAGACTTGACAGTCATCTCCAATAATTCAACCTTAATTAGACTTGAACGCATGTCAGTTCAGCTTGTCCCTTCACAGGAAATCTGACATTTGTAATGATTCATGTTTCAGCCATGCCACGGCAAGGCTGGATCACATCTGCCATTCTCCACCATGCACAGCGCTACCCCTTTTCAGCATGCCAACTTTTGTTTATTTTCTAACCACACGCTTTGGACTTCTTCCATTGAGAGGTTTTCTTAAATGAACAGACAGTGAAACATGTCTTGATCTCGGGGATGAATGATGACTGAGTGAGAGAGACAGAGGAGAAAGGGCTGAATCTGCTCTAACAAGAAAAATAACAACAACCTGGGATTAGTAATTCTTGCCTCCTTGATCAACTAATTTGTTCATTTGCAGTGCTGCAAAATGTTAACCTCCCTATGCCTTGGGCTACATCCAATGCCAACTAAGGCTGGTAAAGATGAAAACGATTTTTAAAAGCACAGAGAGCTTTAGCTACTGCTGGTGTAAATCTGCAGAAATCAGAGGTGAAGTTTAAGGGAAACCCCTAAAGTCAACTACAGTTTAAATTGCTGCATTAAGAGGGTTTCCAAAGGAGTTACCTGCACCTGAAAGACCACCAGCCAAGATCCCATGTGAAAGGTCCCAGAATTCAAAATCTGTGACTGGCATACCCGGGCACTGCCCATCCCCAGGGCTGGACAGGGTGACACGCCTGCCAGTGTGTAACTACATGGCATTGCAGGCTAAACACAATCCAGAAGGTCCCAGACACAAATGAAACCTTTCTGTTACAGGAATTTGCTTTCAAGCTGATTAAGAGTAGCTCAAGTGCAAGGGATTAAACATGTAAAGGCTGCTTTGAGAACTCCAATAAGCAGTCGCTGTGTTATACAAACAGTACTTAGGGCAACAGCGGTTCCAGCCCTGCCTCTTGCTCTTTGCAAGCTGCTGGTTGCTGCTGAAAGGAGACTGTCAACACACGTACAATGTGATTGGAAATAATCTAATCTTGCTTGCACGCCTTTCCTTTGTCTCTTGAAAAAAAGAGAAGTGGAGTCATTCAGCCGGCTTTCTGCAGTCTCCCTGCAGTCTCCCTTGTTGCACTCAAGCAGCAAGGGTGACGGGGTGATGTGAGAAAGAAATTCCTCTCCTACATCCATCACTGACATCTTTACCAATGGCAATTTCCCAAGAAACACAACAAGCACCATCTGCAGCCCATCTATCCACCCCGTACACATCCCTGAAAACAGACAGAGGCCAGGCTGGCTGTGGTGAACCCTGCTCCATATTACAATTCCAGCAGGAAACGCCGCAAAAGCGTCACCACAGGAATTATACGTGGCAAGAAGCTGAGTATTTCAGAGTGGGTTGATGAGGCCCCGAGAAGAGTTTGGAAGCATCAGCAAGGGGAACTAGTAAAGAAGAGCATGACTTTACAGCAGCAGGTCCGAACAAAGAAGTAACTAAAGGAGCGTATTCAGTGAACATCAGTAAACATTTCGTGGTTTATTTTATTTAATATTGAACTTTAAGACTGCAGCATAATGCACTGTGGATATGCAACATAGCATAAGCACAAGATTGCACTGGCAGCGATAACACTGACACTGCTAGAGTGCTTACAAGTGAAAATCAATATTTAAGTGCTAATTCTTTATCCCTAGCTGGCTTTTGCTTTTATATAGATGGCTTTTTCATTGCATTTTCGGAGGGTAAGACTACTTAAGACATTAAATGATTAGACTGGTTTGCGAAGGCAAGGCAAGCAGAGCTACAATACAGAAGCACCCAACATATGGGGCACAGAGTTCCTCCACCTATTTTAACACAAATCAGCTCGAGATAAGAAATAAAGACCTGGGATTCGCACATAAAACTACTGTCTGGAAGGGTCCACGGCGTGTCAAGCGAATGCTTGTTAGCACTGAGAAGCAAAGGCTAAGTCGCCATTGTGCCAGCAGTACCACACACAAGGTCAGGCTGCAGCAAAACAAGGTTCCTCTGAGCACCACAGGCTCCTGGTGGGTTCTCCACGAATAATTACCGTGTTTTCTTACAGAGGAAAGTGAGCTGAGTTCGAGCACAAACCCTCACACCTGGCTCTGAGCCTGCACTGCCGAGCTGGCCTTTGTTCCTGGCACTGCTCCCCCAGCCCATCCCCGAGACCCAGCGCTGCCACCGCTTCCAGCGGGAAGCTCCTTCCCAGCCCGGTCTGGATTCGGCCCCTATCACTCAGTTCATTTGTACAGGGCTGTCTGTCAAGTCACATCGCTTTGCTGCAATCTGAAACACCCTCCGAACAGCTGCCACTATCAATTACTCTCCCAGACAGCCCTGACTATCAGGAAGAGAACTGGAGCGAGCACTTGCCAGTTTTAATAAACTGTGTTGCCCAAGTCATTTAACCTGCTAGATTGCTGTATGCTGGGGCCGTAACAAGCCTTCAGCTTTTCAACCCAGAAGAAAGCAACAGTGGCAAAAAGCTGTCAGCTTGGTCCTCAGAATTAACTTCCAAGGGTGTCTCCCCCCACCCTTTCCTCCGAAGCGCCCGAGTTTAAAAGCGAAATATCTTCAAGTCATTCTCATAATGTCAGGACACGGAAAGCAGCAGCTCACATTTTTAACAGAACCAGCGACTCCCGAGAGGGAAGGGCTGACATGCTCCACGACTTTCACGTTAGGAGCACTCCTGAGCAGAGAGAGCTCCTCTCACACCCACATGGGCTCTCCCCAGTGCTGGCTCTGCACGTATCCCTCACCACCACCCCAGCAACGCTGGAGCAGCCAAGGGCTCTGGGATGCCCTGACCACCTCCTCCAGTTACGGTCTCTCTCCCCATCAAAAACTCAAACATGGCAAATTCACATTTACTTCGGTTCTTTCAGGACCAGCAGGAAAGATTCCCTAAAGAAACATTTATTTAAAATCAAAACACTTCCATCCAGATCAGCGTTTTCAGTTTGTGGCTCGCATATACACCAAGATGTCTGTGAATGCTAACCAAACAGAAAAGGTCTACCATCACTGGGATTAAATTGACACACAGGAATCTGCACATCCACCAGAACGCTTACTGGACTCTGCAAATCCAAAAGAAGATTCAGAGCCACTGTGCTAAACGTTTTCCTCGGCCAGCTCCAAAGATAAGAGCCTTCGCTGTGAAAGCTTGTAGCACAGAAAGGCTTCACCCCCTCCCCCAGAAACTGGGGGCAACAGCATTAGGGCCTCTGCACTTGAGGCCCATTTGCTGCTTTATGGTTCTTTAACGGGATGGTTTATCCCTGGCGATTCAGGAGCTTTCCATGCTCTGTTGAGACACCTTAACTGCAAACATGCACGATGACACACCAGAGCTGCGGGAGCTGAATGAAAATGGGTGCCAAACACAAGGATCGGGGCCGCAGCACAGAGGAGGAGGATCACCGTTCAAATCCCCCCCAGAGTAAGTCGCACTGCGTTTTCCCAGCAGTGCTGCTGCTGGCAACGTCTCCGTGCAAAGCTGAAACTGGATTTGCAGCTGAAGCACCGACTGTGGATGCTGGCGTTGTAATGAGATTGGAAGTTTCATACAGGCTTTTTAATCTCGGGCTATAATGGTGCATGAAGTGCGTGGAATCTCTTCAGCGCTGCTCCCAAGCAGGTGCTGAATGCCTGCAAACCAGTGACGTAGGAGCCACTCTACTGCCCTGGCCAGAAAACATTCCTAGAGCTTCTTGTAGTTACTAAAGGGCTGTTTGTCTTGTTTTGTTCTGTGTTTTTTATGCGTGATGGCATATTGTGCCCCTAATCTGAGTGACGGACGTGCAACAAGGTAAATAGATTATTTAGAAAGACACCCCCCCAAACACGAAAGCAAGCAAGCAAGAACACATCCTCAGCTCCAGATGGAAGCTTTTAAACAGACAGAACTGCTACGTACCAAGGAATCTTATGATTTTAATTAGACAAACAAGGGCAAATAATAAACCATCAACTACTACATTACAGGAGAAAATGTACTGCTTTTGCTGTTTGAAATCCTTATTGATTCCCATCTAGCCTGCAAGTGAGTTATTAATCACTCCAATTAAATCACGAACACAGGTCTTTACGCTGAAATTGAACCTCCAACAATAGATCAATAACTCAAACCTCCAAGAGCAATTACTGCTCAGCATAATAGAGCAGCCTGTTACAGAGAGCTCCATGCAGACCACAATTCCCTCTGTCATATCCTCCACAGGCAGTGCAAACAAACTGGGAAAAGAAAGATTTTATAACTATTATTTTCAAAATAAACAGACATCTGCTTAGAGTTACCTAATCTCTCTCACATCACAGAGGCAGATCTGCCAAGGTCACATTGGAGACATGATTACATTTTTTCACAATTTGTTATTCTAGCAAAGCCCTGATAAGATTGAACTATTGAAGTTCACACTCTGGTTTAATTTCAAGAGGTTAAATGCCAAATCCTTTTCTTATTGCTACAAGGAAGGGATCTGCCAGGCTGCATAATACCCTGTGTGGGCTAAGACAACAATTTTGTTTCATCTGCACAGTCTTATGAAGGTTTTGACTTCATTTTTTTTTTTTTAAATGACATCAGAGAACTCCAAACTCCCCAAGAATGATTTAAAGTAAAATCAGAAAGTGAGATTATTCCGGAGGAGCGTGAATGACCTTTCGGATCGTCCAGCCTGGAGAAGTTAAGTCAACGTCTGGCTGACAAAGCACACTTACTAACCAAAACCAGAAAAAGGCAGGAAAGAACATTCTGAAACACCAGATCATCTCTGCTGGGAACAGGAGATGATTGCCCCAACCAGCCAAGAGCATGCAGGGTCACACAAATTCCCATCTCTGCCTTGGAGGACAACTGATGCTTGTCCTGATGCAAGGAAAAGAGGAACCATCCGCACTCCGGGCTCTCGAGTGTCGTTTAACTCCCTGTCCTTTCCAGGTGAGGGCCGTTTTTCTGCACACATCCTCGCTTTGATAGGCTGGCCCCTTCCAGCAGGCCCCTGAGCCCAATCCATCAGCTTTCCTTAGGGGAGCTATTGGCAGCCAATTAAGTGGTGATGGACCCACACCACGGAGCTAATCAAGATGAGTTCATACCTTACCCTTCAGCCTAAGGGCACTGGCTCCTGTCCACCATGGGAGTCACATTACTGCTGCTTCCCCTCGTCACTCACCGCTGGATATGCTGAAACAGCCTTGGACGAGGCTCAGCACACACAGGGAAAAAGGACACCAGATCAGGAAACGCCAGAACAGAAGCAGGTAAAGGGGCAGACAGGTAAAGGCCAACAGACCGCAGCAAATGCCAGCAAGAGCGGAGAGCGTTTCAACCAAAAGCTGCTGCAGGTTCTGCCAGAGGCAGGTCCTCTTTCATGGAAACGTGGTGGCATCAAGCTGGCTGTGCAGCCCAGGAAGCCAGCAAAACCTCTGCAGCACCAGCAGCAGGGGTACGCAGGGAACACGCTGCAGAGCACGGAGGACTGAAGATGCCAGGGAAGAAAACTCTCCAGGAGATCTTTGCTAAAGAGCCACAAAAGCTGCCCGTTCCCCACATGCTTTGTGCCCTCCAGAGCCACTGTTGCGGCACGTTGTTTAGGAGGCTCTGTGCTACATCCTGCCTTTTAAATTTTCAGGGGCAGCACGGACAGCAGCAATAATTCCTGCTGGATTTCAGTCTGCAGGGATCCTCGCTGGATGTCAGACTGCAGAAGACCTACTGCATGCAAGGTGTGCAGGCAGTACGTGGAGCGCCAAAGCTGCTTTTCTGGCCCAGAGAAGTCAAAACTCAAAGGAAAAAGATGTGGCAAACAGATCTGTTTAGAAACGGCCTCAGGAACTTCACCGAGGTCCACACCTGATGCTATGGCTGGAGTTCTGAGGATGGAAAGTTCTGAGAGGAGTGACTGACCATGCGCAAACAACCAAAAGCCCATCTTGTTTATTTGTTACTCCAGCCCTCACAGTTCAGTAACTGCTGTCACATTAGTGCTAATATGCTTATAATTTGTGAAAACAACACTTGAGGCTGAGTGCTTGTCAAGTGGGGCCACTGCCTTCCAACCAGCAGCTCCTCAGACCCTGCAGTCTCCCACTGCCCTCCCTCCGCATTCCCAGGCTCCAGGAGGGACCTTCCACGGAGATCCCTCCCCTGGATTTGGTAGCAGCACATTACTACCCTAAATCAACGCATTTAGCTGCTACCCAATTGCCTCCATTTTGCTGGCAGTTGTGCAGTAGCACCTCTTTCCTTTAACTTGGTTGAGAATCTGGGGTCAAGATGAAAAGAAACCGGAAGAATTTCCCTGCAAGTTCAGGAGCAACAAGGTCTCCACACCTCACACCTCTTTGCATGGTCACAATCCAGCTCCAGACCTGCTCGAATGGCAGCTTAAGTAAAAACGGAGATATTGAAATTAACAGACTGAATACATTACCAGCATTTCCAGTTGCATCACGGATAATTAAAATATTTAAGGGACAAGCTGCAAGTTGTTAATCAAGGAACATTTCCTTGGATGGTGTGTGCCCTTTGGATTTGGTCCCTATGGCAACCAAATATTCACTCCAGAAGGATGCGCTGGAAGAAGGATGTCAGGAGCTGCCTCAACATTTTAATTCACGGAGTGAGCAATGAATAAATACAGCTACTGACAGCACAGCACAGGCAAAAAAGGTTCATAAACAGCATCAGGAAGTCACAGATGGCCTTTTGCTTTTTTTTTAAGACTGAAAAAGTTCGCTCTTCCTTTAAACACACCCCCTGTAAAGATCAAGAAAATTGGACTGTGTTGCACGTGGATCACAAGTATCAGCTACTGATAACAAAAGTGCTACAAGAGAGAAGCTTTTCTTCACTTCAGTTCTCAATCTGTGATTTTTTGTTATTTTGTTTCCCCTGCCCACACTGGCAGACGTTGCGCCTTCAGAAAAATCTTTTCCGTCCCCCCTGGTTCAACAGGAACCACATTTTGAGAACACAACAGCATGTGAGGGATGGCTTTGCAGGACGCTTGGAAAGAAAAACGTGAGGGATGATTGGTTTTTCCTTCTAAACAGGAAGAGTGGCTTGGTATGCAATAAGGAAAAGAACACTTCACTGCACTGCAGAAGGCAAACTCCTTCAGTGTGTGAAGTGCAGCTGCAAAGCTCCTTCCAGCTTTCTCCTCTGATGAAGTGTGAATTCTTCAACGGGCAGTAGAAATTTTGGAAATACTTTAGTGATGGGTCTGCTGGAGGATAATGTATGATCTGGCATCTAATAAGACCTAACAGAGGAACACTGTGTCGTGCAGTGCAGTGGAATCACACCTTATTAATGAAGAGGTACTCCTGAATCTCTTCCTGTGTGAGGGTTTACGGCTGTGGAAAAAAGTCCTTCAAGGCTGGAGAGTGAAGGCTGCGTGGATTGCTGAGATGCCAGCCAGAATGTGCGAAAAGCCTCAAACAGTAACTGAGGACTCGCAAACCCGAATGTTTGCTCTACACTCCTCTTCCCACTGACTCCTCGGAGTCCCTTTACGCCCACTGCAGTGGCCCTGCAATCAGCAGCAGGCATGAGCACGACAATTTCTACAAGGCTGCTGCGTGGAACCTGCTGCAGGTTGCCACGGCAGACCCTTGTGATTCTGACGTGCGTGACACAACTCCCTGCAGCGAGGGACAGTCACTCGGGACGGTACTCACCGCCCTGCTGACTGATGTGTGCGGCTTTCTTGGTGCCAGGGGTTTGCAGGGAGCCCCTGCAGCACATGGCTCTGTCCTGGCCCACTCCCCAGGCAGAGCCACAACTCTCACAGACCCCACGTCACCCTCTGAGCTGGATTTGGGCAGGCACTGCCACAGCAGTAACCTCTGTCTTGGGCAACAAGCAAGTACAGGCTCAGACTCCTGTAAGGATAATCACAGGAATGGTCTCATACGAAACTGCTGCATGGTTTAATTTCAGCATTGGGTGAAAGGAAAGAGAGAAGTATCTGGGCTTAGCCCGCAGGTACTTTTCCAAGACAGTAATTGCTGCATAATTCATATTCTTGTTTTCACATGTTTGCCATGTGTACCAACAATTCCACTGAATTCACTCTAAGTTTTCCCCTCAAGTCCTCTCCATGTCACAGTTTTTCCAAACTGCAGAAATACAAACAAGCCAAAGTCCAGCACTAAGCAGCAACTTGGGTTTGGCAAATTCCTGTAATCCCAGATTCTTGCACGTTAGGAGGGGAAAGTGGGGTCCAAGCTAATTCTTGAGAGTTTCCACTCCCCCCATTAGCACAGCAGACAACATCTTTCACTCATTAGATCTGTATTTTCCTGCAAGCAGTTCTCTGGGATGTCAGAACCGAGCCTTTGTATGTCTACCCAAAGCCACCTGCTCCCCACCAACTCCAGATCCCACAGGCTGGAGGAGTGCTGCCCTCTACACGAGGGAAGGCTCAGAAATAACAAGTATTTGTGACCGATAGGAAATCTCAGCACAGTAAGGAGCAATTTCACAGCTTCCTCGGCAAAGAGGCTCCCAGAGAGGTGGCAGCGACGATGCAGCTCCTCAACTCAGCCCCTCAGCGCCAGTTCGAGGTACCTTTACCCATTACAGATGACATCCTAGGTCCTCGCAGGGAGGGGAAATGCATTGGCTCTAAAGGACCCCCAAATGGTTAATCAACCCAACAATCACAGATGAAACGCCCCATCTCTCAGGGGGCAGAATCCAAGCTCTGGTGCCACTGGGTTTGAGGACACAATATGGTTTTGTTTTTGAGGACACCACTCCGACCTGCCAGCGGTTAGTTTTAGGGAACCACCTCCTCCCACATTCACATATTCATTTGCAAAATCTATCACATATGTTGCGTGCAAACTGGCTGAGAGTTGATTCAGCCCTGACAGCATGAGAGCCTCTAGCCTAAATATCTGAAAGTAATAAAACCCCACCATCCTCCTGATTCCTCACTCTAACAGGGGAATGACCTATATTTGCTTTTCACTGTCAGTAGCGGAAAACCTGCCCAGATATGTGCCCACAACCACAGCCAAAATGAAGGGGCATCAGCTTCTAACATGGCTCCATTTTAGCTTCCTCTTCCCTGGCTTGAACTAAGGATGCTAATCCTTAATCTGGTGTTTTGTCTATGCACTAACTGCCTGCTGTAACAAGGAGGGAAATCGTAAGCCCAGTTCACCCCCAGATGCAACTCTAACAGGACCCCAGAAGGAGCTGGAGGCCCGAGGGTCCTTACACTGGAGTGACACAGGACTGGGACACTTCACAGGGAAGAGACCAAAAGTGTCTGGCTGGCCTGCTGGGTCTGTAACATCCCAGCCTTCTTACTTGCCTGGCCATACCCACTTTGGTTTCCTTGGGTACCTACCCAAATGGAGCAGCATCTCTTCATCCCACAGAGGCATCTGCCTGTTCCCAAAAGACAGGAAACAGTAGCACTGGTCCATCCTGGGGTTGTGGACCTCACAGGGGGATAATTATCACAAGAAAAACACCAGCAACAGTGTTTTTGTTACAGATTAGGCTAATGGCAAGGATTGAGCTATCACACCCTACCTTGTGGTCAGTTCACAGATGGAAATCAGGCCAGGAAGGACAGAGCACCCATTATTTTATATATCGAGGTGGGAAGCAAGGACAATTACGGAATAATCTCTTGCAGACAGTAGGTGTTGCTGTGTTTTTAAAAGAGTTCTCCCATCCCTTTTGTTTGGCAGGCAGGCTGGCTCTGAGCTGAGTGTTCCCACAGAGCTCTCAGCCTGCCCGAGGCTCGGAGTACCTGCTCTGAACGAGTGTTTCTTCCCATCAATTTGTTAAAACCAAAGCCAGATTCCCCTTACATGAGGTGCTGCACGTTTCTGAAAAATCCTGGCCTCTTCTAAGACTGAACACAACCAAGAGTGGCAGGAAGGAAGAAAGAATATTCCCCGTCATGAAAGGAGGAAAAAGGCACCGAGGGAGCAGTCAGCCTCTCCTATGCCACACCGCATCTCTGGGGACTAAAGCTTTGCTGCATCCACAAGATAAATCCACCTTCTCTCCCTGTTCCCACAGAGCAACTCCCCAGTTACCAGTGCTGGATGCTGGTAAAGGTCTCCCTTTTCTTCCTTGTGTAAGGCATTTCCCTCCCCTTCATTTTATAAATTACCAGAACAGACATTTAAATGTTCATGAGTAATCTGAACAGAGTATTCATGCCTTGGGCATTTTCATGCTCTACAAGGAGAGAAACAAAAGGGCCTCATTTAATACCTCCCTACAGCATTCCCTGTTCCTGCTCTTCCCTTGTGAATCTCCAAAGGCAAACTCTCAGTGGTTCAAGGCTTCTGCAATACCCCATCCCTCCCTTCTCCCTTTTTAAGATGAGCTTCTAAAGCAAATCTCGCTGCCTGACTGGAACAGGTGGTAGGAATCCTTCAAAGGAGAGAAAAACCATTTGTAACTAATAAAAAGAGAAGAAAAGCCTGAATCCCGTGGTTGTACTAAGCACCCACGGGAGCCATTCGGATGGCAGGCACATCTGCTGCTTCTCTGTGCTTTTGTGGCCCCCCTGGCATTCCAGCCTGGGAGCTGCAGGACAGGGAGCACCAACAGCCTCCGGGATGCCAGGGAACGGGGTGGCTCCCTCTGCTTTATGGGGGATTTTAGGAATGCTGTATCAGTTGCAGAGCCTGATGGGCCAGGCGAAGGGCTGAGCCCGCGTTCTGCCCTGGATTTTGAGATCTACCTTCACAAAACCAGCAAAAGCCTCTATCCTTTCCAACATGCAGAAACCGTCCAGTGTTTGAACAAAGTTTTGCGCTAGATCAAAAAGCCAGACCTGCAAAACTGTCCTTGGGGCTTTGCTTTTATTCTTTAGCAAAACTCTCCTCTACAGAAACTTTCTGATCCGCTGCCTTGGAGAGAAACATCACAGTATACAGAGACGAACAATATACCTTAATCTCCTGCCTTATACTTGACAGGTAAAGAAGTCTGACTTGGGAAGCACCCCCAGGGCATGGTTGGCAAAGGCTGGGCTTGCTGTGCGGTGCTTGGTTACAGCAGTTCTCCTGGAAAGAACTGCAGCCCCGGGACAGCAGCTCGCTCCCCACCTCCCCTCTCCAGCCGTGCCGTCCGCCTTTCTTCTTCCCTGATTGTCAAAACTGATGAAGGGAGAGGTGACAAGCTGGAAAGGCACGGCCAAGACTCGAGAGCGAGAATTCAGAGCGCCCCTGCTGCGTTTCAAAGTGCTGTTATGGCTGCTCCCTGTGTGCAGGGAATTAGGATACGGTCTCCAATCCAGCTACAAGCCAAGGAGGCAGAGGAATAGATGTGCTTTCTGCAGAGACCTCGGGTACTGCTCCTTTCCTGCATTTGCTGGCAAGCACAAAGTACAGAAACATCCATGAGCAAGAGCAAATGCTGGGATCCAGGTTTATCTGGATGTGATCTTAGGGACGCTTCACTACGATGTGGCCAAAGCAGTTGTTTGTTCAAGAGCTAAAAAGGAAGGGATATTTCTTCCTATGGAGGACAATCAGGAAATTAAACCTAGATTCAACTCAGATCTTCTTCCTTTCTCACATGGGTTTCTCACCACAAAGAAGGGGTGGCAGTGGGCTCAAATATTCTCCAAGCGTGATTTCCCTCCCCTCTACACGAAATTTATAGAGAAAACGGTCTGAAATCCCTGCAGTCCTCTACAGGATACGCCACGTTCTGAAGCTCTGGGCTTCTGCCCATTTCTTTGGTTCTCCGTATCCATTTTGCCTGTTCACAGCCAGCACCGCAGTCACGACTCATGTGCCCACCCCAGCCCACGCACAGCGGCCGGTCCCGTCCGCACGTACGTTTGGTGGCACTGGCCATCACTGACCAGCTTTCCAGCAGCCAGTCCCACAGCAGTGCCAGAAAGCCTATTCAGTTTGTAAGCCTGCAAAGCCTGGCACACACCTCTAGAGAGTCTGGGACAGCGCTGCAGTGTTTACAGCCCTTCCAAAGAACCACAGAAACATTTATCACTGCGTGGTCACGCTCTACTTGCCACATACCAGCACTGCCGTCCTGGAGAGAACTGCATCGCAAACAAGCACCTATCCCAAGGACCTTTGGGGTATTCAGTACGTTGTGGCTGCACTGAACTGGTTTCTGACCAGAAAAGAGAATGCTTTCTTCAATCATCCTGTAGAAATGTTTTTTTTTTACGGCCAAACTTCAGAAATATTCACCACCCGATATTGAGGTTGGTTTTTCTAAGAGCTAAGGATCGTAAAGTAGCCACGTGTTTAAACAAGAGGTCATTATCCACCAGCTTCAGGGTTCACTGCAAGCTTCTAAGCAAAGAGCAATTTGAAAACAGAGCTGTTAAAGCACTAACAGTAATTTAGAGTAGTTTAAGTTTCTGTTTTACTGATTTTTCTGGCTAAGATTCATAGGGCTATCAAATTAGCATCTGGGTATCTTGTTGAGTGGAGTAAAGTCAATAATCTAACAGCCCTTTACTGCTGCAATTGTGTGACTTTGTCGATACCGAGACCCGAAGGCAAAGGACACAAGGCCAGTGCCCCACAGCAGATGGGAAGCCCTGTTGTGTGTGTCACTCAGCACAGTCCACCACATGAGATCTGAGACGCCGCAATCAGAAGAAACTGTTCCTGCTCAAGATGCCATTATACCAAAGGGTTAACACTAACTTACTGGTTCCCAACACAACTACAGGAAAGGAGATTTTTCAAAGGCACAAAGTCAGCAAGAGGCTGAGAATTTGACCCAAACCTTTAAAAGCTTTCTAACCACACCGTTCACCTGCACCATAACCTGGATGCTTTTAAGGACCAACAACAGTAGCAAATAACAGCAAATGTGCTCTGTTAACTCTCTGCAGAGAAATCTGCACTACCCAACATCAACCTCCTCAGTCTCTCCAGCTTCATCTACCCAATGTGGTAAGAAGAGAAGCTCTCCCACACCCTTCCTTCCTCTCCGTCTCCTCCACCTCTGGACAGCACATCATTTTCAGCATTGGTCTGTGCTGCCCTCAGCGCTCCACACTGCCAGACTGGTCAAACCCACAGATGGAAGGAAAGATGCCTTTCCAAGCCCACCTCTGGAAAGACGCAGATGTGGTAGGGAAAGCCCTGCAAGCTCCCCTTGTTCCCTTTGAAACCCGAGAACAGATGAGCAGCACATTTGAAATTAATTACAGCAAAACCTACTGCATTGTTCTCTCCTCCCCTTCCTTTTCACCCTGACCCCCTCATGGCAGAGCACTCACTGGAACCTCTGTGGCGTGTATATTTTCCTAAAGTCGCCAGGGCCAGCCCGGTACAGCTGAGACATTCAGAGAAGTCAAAGAAAGTGCAGGCCCAGGTTAGTGCACAGGGGTACAATAGTTCCTTAAGAGTGAGCGTCTCCCCCGCCCCCCTGCTCCCAAACCTTCCATCTCTAATGAACCTTTGGTGTCTGTCCACGAAAAACAAACATCAATCAGGCAACAGGCTGTTCCTTTTCCCCTGTTGCTAGTCTGAAATAACAGTCATCCCCCGCTGGGCTGGGAACGCCACTTCCCTCTCCAGCACACATGCGGGATAATAAGGGGGAGACGGAGGAGGGAGGAAAACCCGCTCCGAGGTGCCAGAATACACAGTGAGCCGTGCCTTTCAGAGCCAGAGAAAACTTGGGAACACAACAGCTTTTGATTCCTCCTGCCCCACTGGGTACGTTAATTATTTAATAGTTGGCTTGTGAATTGGTGGTGGTGGTGGTAGGAACAGGGTGGAAGGGAAATCAGGTTTTTCCTCCCCGCCCCCAGTCCCCTCCTTGTGCTGGCACAACGGTGTGTGCACACACATGTGTGTGTGAGTGTACAAGGTTTGGGGCACTCCTGGGACCCTGCTCTGGCCGTGTCCTCCCTCCCCACCCACACAAGACCCTCCTTGTTGGCCTGTGAGCACAGTGGCCACGGACAGCACGGGACAGCATCTGGATCGAATGAGTTATGGGGCAGAGAAGCGCATCTCCCTTCGGAGCAGGATATTTTTCACGTCTCATGCTTGGGGGAAGGGCACTTCAGAGTTTATATTGGATTTCGACAGAGCTGGAAATGGAGCTGCAAATCAAACAGAGATCAGCTTATGATTTGCAACCAGTGCTTTCTAGGTGTCTGAAGCAACACTTGGGAAGGAGCGTAGGGAAAAGGAGAATGTAACTACATCTCATTTGGATGGAGAGGACTCACAGATGTTAGGAATATTTTCGATCAACAGCTTTCCTGGCACCGATTGTGGTGGAATCCACAACCTTGACGGCTAGCTGAGTAAGAAAGTGCTGGCAAGCTCCTGACTGCATGCAGGCAATTTGCAATGCTGCCAGTCAATATTTCAGTGAAAACAAAATTGCAGGGATCATATTAAAAGAGAGGAAAGCAGAAAATAAAACAAAACAAAACCCAGCCTGCCCTTTTAAGAGAAACTCTTGATACAACCTGATGGGAAAGACCCTTCCAAAATCAAAAGGCACTCTTTGTTTAAAATGAGCACACTGTGATGGGGGCCCTGCCGTGAGCACGCAAAGGAAAGCCCGCCAGCAGCAACAGAAGCAGACACAGCAAGAAGTGGCTTTACACCGGGACACCTGGGTGGCATGTTTAGTACACGCCTGCAGGAAATGATGCAGAAAGAGGTTTATAGTTGTGTCCATTTGCTGGAGGAAATGCATGCAGCAGGCACGGGCCTGAGCCAAAAACCTGGATCCACTCCTCCTCTTCAGCCTTTGAGAGGAGAGGAAAAGTGATGGGAAGACAGGGGGGAGCTCCTCTGGCAGTATTTTCAAATTCTGGGTCTGCCATGCTGGCCTGTTCTTTGTCTAAAGCAATGGTATTCCTGGGGAGACTGCAAGCAGCGTAGCCCAGGCAGCATTTCCCTCTGGAGCAGCCTTGAGATGACTGACACAGGCTCTTGGGGGCACCTGAGCTGGTACAGCACACGCCACCGTTTGGAGTATCTTCAGAGTATCTCTGAGTTACTCCCACCTGCACAGCTGGCAAAAGGGTGCTCTGCTGCCCTGAGTCAGGCCCTTTTCTGCCCTGGCCTCAGCACTGAGCCTGGCTGACGAGGCTGCCAGGCAGTGAGGTTCCCAGATGTCTGCTGGAGGCTGCTTTTACAGCATGTACTGCTAGAATGACATGGGCAGTCCAGAGACTGGGCTGTAACACAAAAGGATTTCAGGCCAAAAGGTACATTATGCTCAAAGAACTCTTCTGTTGATCCAAAGAAAAGTATAAAATAATCTAGTCCACTTTGAATATTAAATTGATCGGTACAGAATGTGATGGGACATATTCTAGTTGCTGGTTTCAGGTTTCTAGCTCAGTTTTAAAGACTGATCCAGTAATAAAAATAATGACATGCTCATTATTGTATAAACATTCAAATCTCACACCGTAGATTTCTTCCTCAGTGATTAAGCCTGTATTAGATCAGCTTGTCTCTGCAGAGCTTGCACTGTGAGCTCCTCTCCTGTGCCCAGAGAAGGCCAACCATGTAGGAAAGCAGCTGGCTGGGGTAGCTGAGCTGTTTGGGAGCCAAATCACAGAGTACTGAGAAAATGAAAATGTCAGCTGCTTCATCCAACAAGGCTGGCCCTTCCCTGTCACCCTGCCTTCCTCGATTCCCAGGGAGCAGGCTCTGGCTTTGACTTGTGGATGTTAAACTGAAGAGCAATGCAGCTCGAGGTCAGTTGGCAAACTGCTGTGAACTTCAGCGATGCTGCCTGGCCCTACCCGTCCCAAGATATCAGAAGGACAAGGACCCATGGGACTGAAGGGACAAAAACTCTTTTTCCATGGGTTTTGCACTACAAGACAGGGAGCGTCAGGAGACAGATCTCTCCCAAAACGGGATCGTCAATAAATATGGAAATACAGAACAAACTTAGCAGACACCAGCAGCAAATGCAAGTTCATAGATGTCTGCTTATTACCAAACCTCACTCCAGCTGAGACTTAAACAGCCTCCTTTATGCACAACGGGAGAGGGAGCGCAGCGAAGGAAACTGGCAATTACACGTTTTATTTCCCTCCCAGCCCGTTCGCTGTTCATCAGGTGGCTCTGCACCCGTAGGAGAGGCGCTTGTGAGCACTAAGTTAAGCACAAAGCCAGCTTGGTACTTTCCTTTCACTGGGAGGGAGTCTCCATGTGCTTTTCTGGATGTGGTGGAAAAGCACAGCGAACACATAGTTTTATATTATTTTGAAGGCACCGGGAGTGCCTGAGACACAGGGACCTCCAGGCTGCACTGGCTCTTTTTCCCAAGGCTCCAACCCCTCCTGAACACGATGGTGCTCGGAAACAGATGCCAGGGTCTGAGTTTGACACCACGCAAGGATTTATCTACGGAGGTGCATCTGCAATCTCCTTCTTCCTCACCTTTCAAAACAAACTTCTCCTTTCTAAAATCTCCACCCAAACTCCAGGGGGTTGACCAGCAGAACAGCGGCTCACAGTGCTCAGTGACGTGCTTGGGTGTAATCCGGCTTTCCCAGCTTTGCTGCTCGCCTTTTAAGAATCTATCTTCAACAGGGCAAAACGTTCGTGTCCGTTTCATTGGAGAAAGATCTGGAAGTCTGACTACTCCCTTATGGATAAGCCTTTAAGAATTTATTAGTGATGAAACTAGTATGTTTCTTCAGAAACTTAATAGGGCTCCATAAAATTACTTCAATAACTTTTACAATTTAATGGTGAGCAAGAACCTTTCCACAGGCGTTTTGAACTGTCCGACAGAATCCCAGAGTGGGGATATAATTCTGCAATAAATTTTGCAGGACAGTTAAAAGAAATATAAAAAGATTTTAATTTCCTATTACCTCCTGTAAGACTTTGCCATCAATTTAAAGCAAATACGCGAACTAAAAGCACTGTAGTCACTCTCCTCTCCCAGCGATTTACAAGAAAATATTTACTGTTTGGGGAAAAAAAAAAATCCCAACAAACTAGAACAAATACCCTTTTCAGAAACACAGACACGCAAACATAAACACTCTGCCAAGTCCTGCTCTTATACACTGGTGTGAACCCAAATAAACACGGGGAAGTCAATGGAGTCAGTATGGCTTTACCTGGCTGAACAGAGCCCGGGAGCCGGGGCCGAGCACACCGAGCAGCAGAGGTGGAAGGAAAGCCTCGCACTGCGAGTCCCTGGGCAGCTCACAGCAACATTAACAGGCTCCGCAGGGAACGCACTCAGCCCTTGTTAGCAGGAAGGATGGCCAGCGAAGCACGGAGCTGAGGGAAGCGGTGAGCACACGCGTGACTAGCACGGTTATTAAAGAAGAAAACGGCAGGAACCCCACGGCTGAAAGCAAGCCCCGAACCTGCCTCCCTCGGGACAGGGACAGAGAGCTCCACCGCTTACAGCACTGATTTCAAATGAAGCTCATAGAAACATTAAAACCAAACCAGAAACTGCTGACTGGGACAGTGGGGTTGTGTCACCAGCCCCGTCCCTGTCCTGGGAGGAGGGCCTTGGTCTCGGGAGGGGCAGTGAGAGGAGCAGCAGAAGCAGCGACACGCTGACAGCATCCTCTGCTCCTGAAGTCTCTTGCTGGGACTCACAGACCTCCCCAGCACTGCGCACAAAAGAGTAACCAGATCCACTTGCAATTAAACAGCGTGCCCTGGTCTCACTGATCACTCCCACTGATTGCCCAGAAGGAAACACGAGCCGAGCCGGGGTCGGATCCAGCTCCCGCTGCACCGGCACCACCTCCTCAAATCCCCCGGCGATGGTGACCCGCACCACGGGCAGAGTCCCCAGGGGGCTATTCCACGGCACAGGACAGCTGCCCACGGCTAACCTGCCAAACTGCTCACAGACAGAGCTGTACGGGACACCCAGACACCTCCCCTCATCCTGCACTGCAGTGCCCGTCCGTGTGAAGAGGGAATCAGGTTTACGCCCAGCGTTTTACTTTCTAAGAAGCCGAAACTTTACAAAATCTGCCATGAATAAAACGCGTCCCTGAGGTATTTTAAAAGCAGAACTGAGAAGACCCAACAGTTTTGTGGGGGTTGCAACTGCTGCTCTTAACGTCACCGCCCTCCAGCATCCTTCTGGTGCTGAGACACAACCAGCATCCTGCAAAAGCAGGGACCGCAGCTGGAGACAGCGCTGAGACTTACCCGCTGGCTTCTGCTACCCGAGAAAAAAAGAAAAACAAACTATAAACAAGGAGCAAAGAGACGGTATCTTTCAAACGTCCTTTAAAAGCCTAGGCAATGTAAACTACTAAATGCACTTGGAAGGAATTTCTATTTTTTTCCCTTCTGATTTGCAGTTTGATGGTCCTTTTATCTACTCTCACATGAACCGGGGAAAGCCAGTGTGCCTACTCAGTCAATGTGAGTTTGTGCTGGCCCATTCAGGATATATAATATTTTGCTTTTATAGTTTATTTTAAATAAAAAGTATAATTAAAGAAAAATAAACCACCCACTTCATAACATTTATACAATGAAGACTTTATTTATTTTATTTACGTTTCGGTGGGCAAGGCACAGCGTGCTGTTAGCTTTCCGTGATACTTAACAAAGCCGCATTTGAAATTTAAAGTCTTTAAGGAAATGAACAAATTCTGTGGAGGAAGGGCAGTTGAGCAAAGAGACTTCTTATATTACCCTAGGTAACTGTGCATATATATGTTTCTGTGAGTCTCTCTCCGCTCCAAAAACATATCCGTGACTTGGATGCTTTAAATCAAAAAGCAATTTCAGCCTGTAATTCTCAAATAAATAATTAAAACGCATTTTATCTCCTACAGTATTGCTTCTATTCATTTTAATCTCACTGGCAGGAACGCAGCAACATACCCCACATCCTTAAAATAACAAAACAAAACACAAAGATACCAACCGGAAGGCCTGGAAATGCTTATAATTCAACTTTTCAACTCTCTCGGCCGCAGCCTGGAGCTACAAAGAAAGCTCTGTGCTGGCTCAGTCCAAGGACAGAAGCCTGGGGGTCGCTGTGAGCAGCGGTGTGAGCAGACCCTGCCCGCCTGCACGGGGCAGCTCTCGCTCTGGGAGGCGCACGACACTCGGTCTGTGTCAAAGTTAAGGAGTTATCCACTCCTGCAGCCTGAGTTTTCCAGAACTAACCGGACAGAGCGGTTAAGGTGAACGGTCTCTCTTGCTTGTCCGTCGTAATTTCCCAGACAGCTGCCGCGGGTAAGGACGGTTATGGCCTGAACCAATACCTGCACAGAACGCAGCTTACAGGGCACAGAGAGCACATTCCCGTTCCCAAAGAGAAGGCTGAGCTTTCCAGAGCCTAGCCTGCAAAATCAGAAACCTACAAGACTGAAAGACTGCACTTACTGCACTATCTTCCCTGTTTAGTTTTGGTTTGAACGTGGGTAACTGGGTGGATAATCACTTGGGTGATTATCTCGGTTCCCCACAGTGTCTGAAAATCAAAGTCCTCCTCCTTCTCAGGCTGCTATATAATTATATATATGCCTATGCAGGACAGCTCATATACTCATCCAGGCAGTGGCAAAATTAGATAGAACTTGTTGAAAAGTGGATCCTGGGACGGGCTCACACGCTGGATTTAGCATTAGTTCAGGGTATCCTGCACTGCCAACCCCCAAGCATTTACAAATCACAAACTATTTCTAAAATGAGGTTAAAACCAAAGTATTTGGGCTTCTCTGTGACTGCCTGCTGGCTTTGAGGCACAGAAGACTCAAGAGTTCCAGGCTCTTCTCTGCAGACAGGAAGACTAAACTCTTGCTTAAAAAATGAAATTAAAGCTTAGGTTTTGGTACAATCCTCTGAGGGCCTGGGTTTCATGAAAAACACAGAATATCGTAAGCTTGTGATAAAATCACGAGAGATGTGGCACGGAGAGCAGAGCAGCTGCAAAGCATCCTGAGCACTGCATAAATCATAGTAATATGGCTGCTATCTAAAGAAGCGCATTACTTATTTTATCTGTTATTACAGATGCTTCTGTGGAAATTTTTGCATGCCTGTAATCACGGTGAACTCTTGCCCAAAGATTCAGCTCTAAATTATCACCCCCCTCAAGTTCCCCGGCTGTGAAGGTAATCACACACAAGATGGTGACCTCATCAAAATGTAACCAGAACCTGGGGATAAAACCGAGATCAAGAGACAGGATTGCAGCATCTCAGATCCCGCTGTGGACCCCACGCAAGAAAACTGGGGAAATTTATGACACCTCTCCTGACCTGCGTTCACGTAAAACACAGCTAATGGCCCGAGCGGGCGCTGCGAGACTTGTTTGCTCTGCCTGTGCAGACCTTCCTGTGATGGAAAGCTCTCCCTCCCGGCTCGGTGAGCTAAAGCCCTGAAGGAGAGGTGGACTTGATTACAGGAGATGCTGTCCCAGCCCAGGCAGGGAGACTCTGACCCCGACAACTAGAGACAGAGTGCCTGGGGACAGGACCAAGGCACGCAGGCAGCACAGCAAGCCTGGGGGACAGTGGGCTCCTGACTGCCCTGTCGGTGCTGAGACCACTGAGCTGTGCTGCTGCAAACCTGTGCCAGGCACGCTGTTCTGAGCTCAGCTGCGTTCAGGCTGTTTTCTGCTTCACCGGGCACTCACAGGTTCCTCCTGGAGAGCTGACTTGCTGCTCTCCCATCCTGCCCCTGCCCCTCCTTTCCCCTCTCACCCCATCTCACAGTAATAACCATCAGTTTTTAACAGCATGTCCTACACTGGAGGTTTCGTAGTTCCAGCTTTTAAAATGATTTAGTGTGACAGTTTAGTGCTGAATTAAAAAAAAAAAAAAAAAGGAAAAGAAAAAGGAAGAGAAGAAGCAGAGAGAAAAAGGAGAGACAGTCCCCTTAAGGCAACAACATTATGGAGCAGTGATCTCAGAGGAACAAGGGTTCTTCTCTGGTTCAGATGTGCTTGTCAGAGCTCAGTGTCGTCTCTGAACAAGAAATCTCTCTTGCTGGCCCAAGGCACAGTTTTGTGGTCAAGAGGACAGAAAATAAAGGGAGGGAACTTCAAAGAAGCAAAAGCTGCATTAGCCCGCTGGGGCGGGTGGCTGCGGCACATCCCATGGCTGACAATTACGACCTGCATGCCGAGAAAGCTTGCCTCCCTCCTGTCAGAGGGATAAGACACAGGCTGTGAGCTTTAGAGCTTTGAGGATGTGTACAGTTCATGATGAAAGATAGCACTTCAAAGCCCTTTGCCTAGAAACCCAGGGAGAAGTGAGAGCAGAGGGTAAGCAATCTTTTTTCCTGGGGGGTGCATATGCGGGGGAAGGATAAGACTTACTTTCACTGTCATTTATTATTGCCACGAAAATGAAGCCTTGCACTGTTTATGGAATCTCTCATTAAAAGGATCTCTTGATAAATCGCTTGACAAACATTCATTAATTAAGTCTCTGAGCACACTTGGCTGACAAGCATTAGTCTTCATTTTGCAGGAGGGGGGGGGATCAAGGCATGGGGCTCAGCGAGCCCCCCAACAGCCAGGGCAGGGCTGGGTCGCGGCCAGACACCCTGTGCCACCAGACAGATGGATTACCCTGCTCCCTCCGTGCCCAGCTTGATTCTCACCCAAAGGCAGGAGCAACATGCTTGTCTTCAACAAACTTCAAAGCCCTTGTCCTCCCACTGCTGCCCAGGCCCCCAGGGCTGCGGGGCAGACGGTGGCTGTGCAGGTCTGGTTCCTCCACGGGCGTCTCTTGCCCTGGGGGCTCCTGGACACCCCTTTCATCTCACAGGCACCTCCCCGCCCACAGCCAGCCCAGGGTGAGGAATGGAGACACCTTGGCTGCTGCCCAGGCTCCACTTAACTCTGCCACGGAGATTTTCCTCCTCGGGGCCCTTGACCTACCAAGCCATTTGGGAAACAGCTGCTTTCAGAGGCCCATTTCACCCTTACCCTGCCAGTGGTCGTGGGTTCAAACGCTGGGGACTCAGCAGGTCACCTGGGCTGCAGCTGCAAGGTTGTTGTGGTAGAAAAGGCACCACCTCTCCAGCTTTCCCTGGCATACTGCAAGTCTGGAGCAAAGAGTGGTGGGAGAAAGCTCACCCACCTCCAGGCAGACCCATCAGAGAAGCTCAGTGAAAGAGGGAGCCAGCAGAGAGGACCCAGCGCTCAAGTCCTTAAAATACAAACTATCCTACACCACACAATTCACATTACGATCACAGCAGGCAGGAGGAGGTCCTTGCAGTGACTCAGGGGTGACCATCCCTCTCACCTCCTCAGCCCCACAACACATCTGCCCTCCTATCCATCACTGCCATCCCTCTGCCTCATCCTCCCACCTGGAGACAGAGGGACAGATTTGGCTTTCGCCTACGCCTCCCCTGCCCTTCCTGGCACTTGCCCTTCAGAAAAAGCAAGCACCGGCTGGGAGATTCCTGTGAGAAAGGAGCTGCATGAGAGAGCAAACAGACCTTTATTATTTGCTTATTGATTTATTCTCCAGGAGGATGTAACACCCGGCCCTCGGCAGCAAATGCCCTTGTAACTCCGTGCTGCAGCGACAAGTTGGCCAAACAAATGCTTTACTGAGTCAGAAAACAAAGACTGTCAGCAGAGCAGATCAGGGCTTCTCTCCTCTTACTTTTAATTATTATTTCCTTACACAGAGGATTTAATCTCCTCTTCTCCTGGAAGCTCAAAGTGCCCCATTCAGCCCATTTCACAGCTGTGACTGCTGAGGTCACCCCGGGTCAGGACACCTCTCCCTGCAGCATAATAGTGACTGGTCCCCAAGTGGACGTCCACGCCGTGCATCTGTTGTTGCAGATGAACTGGTGTCAGGAGGAGGGGCACGGCCACTGCCGCGGCCCCGGCGGGGAGGGGGCAGAGGCAAACCCTACCCAGAGAGCCCCAGACAAAAGAGGCTGCTCCTCCGGCCCTTTGTGCAGCTCTCAAACACGGTCAAAGGTGACATTTTACAGCTGTTCCAGCCTCAAATAAGCGAAACCCGTCTATCTTAATACTTAATTGCATTGCTAAGCTGCTGATAAACTAGGAGGGCATAAACCAAATACGCAGGGCCAAACGCGTCCCCAGGGGAAGTCTGTGGGAACAGGGGCAGTTGCGCCAGACAAAGAATCCACTTCGTGTGTTTCAAAAGCCTGGTTACCTCCAATAAAGGCTGTAGCACGGACGCTGCACATTTGCTGGCTAATATCTCTCCGAAAAGGCCGCAAGTGTTTACAAAAGAAGGGCACAACGCAAACGCCCACGGGAGAGGGACGAGCACGTGCCATGCCACGCGTGTGGCCCATCGGGAAACCGCGCTGGGCTAATCCCCTCCCCACGCAGCCACCAGGGCTCCAGCCCCGGAGGACGTGGCCTTAAATCAACGCTCTTATCTCACAAAAGGAATTTATTTAAGTGCAGAGCGCTTTGAAAGTCAACTTTCTCGCGGCCATATGGCATCGCCGGGGCCGGTCCTGCTCATTTGCATGTGCGAGAGACAAATCTGGCTCTTGCGTCGCCGTCGCGGGAGCGATAACAGGGCGAGGGGTAAAATTCAGCGCTGTTTGGGTTTCTGCACAAAATCTTGCTCAGGCAAATTTCTCTCACCTCCCGAGGCAAGTGCCAAAAGCTGGGGCAGCCCTCAGGAGAGCTTGCCCACGGTGGCAGCCCATGCTGATGGTGAGGTACACAGGTAGAGGACCAGGGTAAAAGAGGAGCCTGAGACAAAAGCCGTTATCTGAACCCAAAGCTGGCAACGTCTACGCCCACATTACGCCAAACAGGAACAGGCTGAAGCTTCAAGGGATATAAACAGCACTGAACGCAAACTTCAAGACAGCAAATTCACAAGCATTCGCACATTTAACTTCCTGATAGGGAGGTATTTTGAAAACTCATGTTGCTGAGCTGCTCCGTGATATAAAGGGGTGGGGGATCTTGGGCTTCAGCACAAGGAGGAGCCAACAAAGCTGCTAACGCTTCAACATAAGCCTCTCCAGCAGATCCCTGTGCCAGGCATTATGCAGGATGGCAGGATTTTTGTTTTGCCGAGGCAGTGCCGTATGGGCAATCTGGTTTGCCTTATCAGCGAGCCAAGTGAGAGGAGAGAAATGCTCTTCCCCACCATTTGTTTAAACTTCCCTCTTTCCCCCAGATAAAGCTGCATACTTTTGTAGAAATATCTGCAAATGTAACAACATAATAGGCTTGTCATCGGTTTCCACATTTGGCACTGAAAATCTGCAAAGCTTGGAAAGAAAGAGAATTCCTAATAGTTACTGCTGCTGAAGAGCCCAGCTACAAACTGGGCCTGGATCCAGGTGATGGAGCACACAACCACCAAAATGCCTTTCCATGTCCAGCACCTCCTCCTACACAACTGCAAATCCGTTCCTTTCTTGGCCCCACCGAAATAAGGCAAGAATGTTTATTTCATCACTTCTTACTGATGGGCCTCATCTCCCCTCTTTGGGGTATTTCCATGCCCCTAACGTCGATCACTGCTCTGAACCCACTTCACTGCGCAGCTCAACGCTGAGCACGCTGTGAACAGCCACGTGCCCTGACAATCCACCACCTACCACAATTTGCCCTCTCCTAAGGCCGTTTTCTCCAGTATTTTTGCCGAGTATCCGTCTCGGGGAGATTATCCCAGGGAACACGTTGAAACTGGAGCAGCCCTGCTTTACGGCTGTGCTGAGACCTCAAAGGAGGGCTTGGCGCGTTCAGAGATATGTCACCGTGCCTCCCGGGGGGGAGCGTGGAACGGCGCAGTCTCTTAGCAACACCCACTGCCTATCACAGGTAACTCTCGTTAACAGGAATAGTGGGAGCTCTGAGCCGAAACCCTGCAACGTGCTGATCACCTTCCCCCGCCGGGGAACGCGGACGGACGGACAGACGGGAACGCTCCGGGCGCGCGGACGGGAGAGGGACGGGCGAGCCCTCGTGGAATGATGCAGGCAGCACCGGAATATCAACTTGATGAAAAGAAATGAGGATCTGATTGTGTTAGAGAGAAAAGCATATCCCCTGTGCTTTAAGTCAGTAAGGACTGACTTCTCCTTTGTCAATAAACCCTCTCTCCGAGACATTTATTACGAATCTGACTGGAAGGGAAGAAGTTCCGCCCCACGCTGAGACAATGCGGCTCTAAATTTCAACTTCATCATCACAAGCCTGTAAAGCTGATCTTTATGACAATGTGTGTGGCCAAACTAAAGGCTCTGGCAAAACTGATGCCTCGCTATTCGCACGACACAGATTTCACAACCCGAATCTCTTGCCGTAAGATAAGGAAAAGCGTGTCTCCAGATCACTTACCTTTATTTGCTGCAGGAGAGAACAGCTTCTCAGAGCCTACAGAAGCCTGAAAAAGGAAGAGAAAAAAGAGGGTGAATAATACTGGAGGAGAAATTCGGAAGGCTCGCTCACAAAAACACAGCTCATAAAACAAGTCGATTATCTGTAGACCTGCAGTTGCACATTGCACCTGGAGGGTGCAATGTTGTGCCATTAAAGAACAAGCATGCATCCTGAGGAGATGGGAGCAAAGCGGATACACGAGTACTGTCCTGATCTCACCCAGCTACATCCTCCTGCCTCGTTTATTTAGGCAACCATGCAATGCACAGCTAATTTTATCCATGATTCCTCATATAAAAACAAAACGAGTGAAACTGCTATCAAGCTGAAGGAAAAAAAAACCAAACCAAAAAAAAAAAAAACAAAAACAAAAAACCAAAACACATTTCAAAGGCTCTCTCATTGAAAATAAGCTCATTTCTTGCTGAACATGCAAAATGTAATTTGTGTATTGGAAACACAAGTTGCAACTGAACACATCCGTATGAAGGAGGGTGTTGTTTAATATTATGCCAAATGATTGGTACATGCTGCTATGCACTTAGTTGAGTATGAAATAAAACGTCTTCCTCTCGGAAGAAGCCCCGTATCCTTGCAGACTGGGTTGCACTATGCTCTGAACTCCACAGCAGTGGATTTGTGCTCCTCACAGCTCTGGGAAATAGTTAAAGAAATCCAATTAACCTAAACCCTGTAAACAGCTTCATGATAATCAGGGTCACTGGGTTACAGACGAGATGATAACGACAGAGAGGGGAAAAAAAGTCCGTTCATCGTAAATAAAGCTTTTCTGAGGTAATTTGATGGCTTCCTTTCCCCCCCCCCCAATGGATATCAGACAGTCAACCTATTTCAGTGTAAGCTTTTCCTCCTCGCTATCAGATAAAATAGCAAGTAGCCTCTCCAGAGTCAAAGCTGGTCTGGGAGCAGGAGCACGATCAACATCGCTACGTTACTACCATCTACAAGATAGCTGAAGGGATTGTCAACGTGTTGGCACTGACTGCTGCATGAACAAAATGGGGTGAAGAACAAAGCTGACGAGCAAAAGATACTGGAAGTGAAAAAACGCCTTTTCCCCCTGACTCTGCTTTAAAAACAATGAATTAATTCAACACGTGGGTGAACTAAGTTGATTTTATTTTCGATTTTATTGGTTTTATTCTAAGGTGCCTTGGGAGATTTGCACGATAAAGAGCACTATGAATTGTATTACGTTGCTATATATTTTAAATGACGACTCAGAAGGAAAAAACCAAATAGTAAAATGCAAGAAGATCTGCATGAGATATAGTAAGAAGCAAGAGTGATCTTTTAATGTTATTTCCAAGAAAAGTGGCACTGCAAGCACTGAATGTCTTACTTAATGCAAATGTATAAAAAAGAGAGGGAAAACAACATGAAAAATAGGTTGAGGCTGAGACACATAAGAAAGAAATTCTGAATTATGTCCACGACAAAGCTGCACGTGTAGCTGTGGCATGTATGATCATTACACAGCTCAGCAAAAGGATCCTAAAATCTTAGGGAAAATCAGTTACCTGCACGATCCCTTCACTGCATGGATTAAAAAGAGGAAGAACCAGGATTAAACAAGGTTTTGCCTAGGCTGGTTTGCAAAGAAAGTCTAACAGTGTCACACAGCAGCAACAACAGTGGTGCATAAAATGTTTGACAGCCAGCTCTGAGTTTACAACCCATTGTTAGGAGATTTTTCACTTACAATCAACACCCAGTCAGCACGGACGCAGAACGCATCTGCAGGCCCTGGGAACTCACCCCTGCTAACACAGCTCACACCAAGCCAGGGCCTGCTCTCAAAGCACTCCCTAAGCACTGGGACACGTGGCAGGTGGATAAATAAGACTCCCCCATTTTACGGGCAGTGAAACCCTCACCGTGGCTCGCACTAAAGCCCAGGCAGTAAATTGGCTGCTGAGCCACAAGTCCTAAGTGCCGGGTCCTGCTGCTGGGTTTGTGGGGTCTCCAGCAGCCTTGCTGGGAGAGCTGCCCTTCCCTGGGAGCCACCAGGCCACGGCTGCAGGACCTGCCACCCCAGGTGGGAGAAGCTTTGTGCTTCACCTGGTCTGGAGAGCTGGGGGGCAGCCACCACCAGCCCAGTCCCTTCTCTGCAGCTCGGTACCGAGGGCTAAATACAGACTGGCACTGCTGAACTGTGAGCTAAAAGATCTCAGGGCTGCAGGTCCAGACTATATAAAAACAACGTTTAAGGGAGTCAGGCCAGAAAACCCACTTTTAAGAGAAAGTAAAGCACCCGGATTATTGCTCAGTCTTCTGCTATCAGCACGTGCCACCGCCTTCCACAATCAAGAGTCAACGTTTACAGAGCAGCGTTTTCAACATCACAGCTTCAGCTCGTAGACACAAACCTTCACACCTAGAGTTTACAGCAACTTTTGCTCTCGCTTCTGGTGATTTCTAGCTCCAGATCTGAGCAGTTTTTGGCATGGAGCAGCGTTCTGAAACAGTGAGTGCCTGTGCTATAGGATATTCTGCAAGCTGCTGTAAAGGCAGGAGGGAAGCTGGGGGAGGAAGAGCCTGAATACATCATTCAGGCCTATCACTCACCCTTTAAAGGAGGCATACAATAAAACCTATGTGTCTGAGGGAGCCCACTAATGAGTGAAAAAATCCAGCAAACCAACGTATCTGCTAAAACAAGTCCCCTCCCAAATTTTCTGCTGTTCCAAGCAAATAATTTGCATACGTTTAAGAGGAGATTTAAGAAAAAACACCAAAAAAAGTAGAATTTTTCCTTCGTGAACAAAAACAGGCATTTGGAGACTTTTATGTATAAGCTCAAGCCATCCCAGGAAATCACACATTCCTTGACTGCAAAATGAAACTAGAAATGTCCTTTTTTCCCCCCCTTCTCATTGCTTCCTGCCTGTCTCCACCTGAAGAACCAGCTTGAGGACAACCCAAATTACTTGTTGTCGCTGCATAAGGCAGAGAGAACATCCCCAGCCTGAAGCTCACAGACAGAAGACACCTCTACCCTTCCTTGTTCTCTTGCTGCTCATCTCCCTGCCCCTGGAGCGCGGCCACGTGAGCCCACCAAGGCCTGTGCTCACAAAAGCTGCTGCTTGCACAGTCCCACCCTCGCCCCCAGTAACGACCCCGGCATTTTAAGCAAACCTAACAACTGTCCCCAAAGCCAAACACACGCACAAATGATTTCAGGGAGCTGCAGTTTCTGAGGCAGCCTCACACTGACGACACGTTTCAGCCCCAGCCCCAGCGCTCTCCCAGTGACACCAAGCCTTGCAGGTCCCCTTTGGGGCTTATTCAACGAAGTTGCCAATCCCCTGTCTCGTGGTGAGTTTCTTTTCCTACACCAGACCTAAAGGGGAGAACGCCTCCGCCCGCTTTCTGTGGCAGTCTGAAACCAGGCTGAGGAACCTCAGCACACACCGCAGAGGAAAACAACATTTCTGCCCTTTGCTGCTGTGCAGAAAGCAAGCAGGGGAACCCTGCTCCCCTCCCGTCCCTCACCCTTCCTCCCCTTGAACCCAGCACACATAAACACCGATTCAATTTTCAGCGCTAAAAGCTCAGCAAAGGCAGCTTTTCCCTCAAAATGTGAGGTGGTAACCACAAAGGATGTAGCACACCCTCCGCTCTGAAGGTGAGCAGCGAGGCATCGTGAAGTCCATGCCTCATGCCTCCCAGTTCCCACTAACCCAAGGCAGCTGAAAGGTGTAAGAGCTCTTACAGATTAATAATTTAACGATTATATATCACAGAACAGCACCATCTGACACAGACGGCATTATAAACTATGTCAAGGCTCGCAGTAATTACTTTCCCCCCCCTTTCTCCGTAGCCAATAAAAGGGCTAACAGGGAATAAACCCATTCCTTATCACCACCAACAGAGGCTCTGTGGACCCCCACGCCGCC
This sequence comes from Pseudotriccus pelzelni, assembly GCA_035584735.1. NCBI lineage: Eukaryota > Metazoa > Chordata > Aves > Passeriformes > Tyrannidae > Pseudotriccus > Pseudotriccus pelzelni. Next base: position 7,238,436 of record JAWMRA010000036.1, read on the forward strand.
TCCTGGAGCACTGAGGGCCAGATCCAAGCCGGATGCTCCGGGAGCCTGATAGCAAGACACGGGGAAATGGCTAATAAGGCTGCAGTTGTGGTTCACGAGGAGCAAGAGACGCGGTGTTTGAGAGCTGGTATGAATATCGTGTACAGGGCAAAAGCCAAGCGCTGCCTCCAAATGAGTCCAGCGCGGTAGGCAGAGGAGACAGTAAAATACAGTTTAAATTTTATTTCTGGATGGCTGCCTATCTTCTAGACAGCCAAGAGCCAGCCTCAAGAGAGACTGTTTGCACAGTTACTGAACTTAAGCAAGCACTAAAAAGCTCACAAGAAAACCCTTCTCTGGGAGATTTTTCAAGCTAGAAGTGCTGGATATGCTTACAGAAACTTTCAGCAGAAAGCACAGACCAATTCTGGATCAATTTTCATCCTTCCCTTTGATCTGTTTTCCCTGCTTTTACTGACCACTGTGATGCCACTTGATTGCTTGTCCAGCAGAGAATTTCAGCACTTCAGTATTGCTTTACTAGTTTCCACTTGACTCTGCAAGTCATTCATCCAGTAATATGAGAACAGTAACTAAAACAGGAAGGTATTGTTTGGGTTGTGATTCTTCTGCAGGAAATGGAAATTGATACATATGGAAAGGTGCAAGAGGAACACAGAAATCACACACATGAACAAAAAAACCCCAACTAAAACTCCCCCTTAAGACCAAGAAAGTACTCAACACGTTTCAGAATACAGAAGGAACTCATGGGAACTCATGGGAACTCAAGCTTGCATGCTTTCAAGAAAAGAAAAGTCAGACCTGCAAGTCAGTCATTTCATGCATTGTCACAGGAAAGTAAGCCGGAATAAGCAGTACATGAACTACCTTTCTGTGGACCTTCTAGGAAAATCCTGCTTTGTGGTACACAGCTGGCTGGGACACAGCCCAGCCCAGCTGTGGAAGGGATTAAGCAAGAGGGAACAGGACTTCCACAAATCCACACTGCGATTATCTTCACACAGAATTTATAGACGGGGCTTTCAAGAGGGCTCAGCACTCAGCAGCTGCCTTTGGGGCACCAACCTGAATTGAGCTACTGGGTACAAAGGATTCTCAAAAATCCATTTAGATATTTAAATAGTGACCAGGTCATTCTGAAAAATCTGGTTACAGCCGATAGTTGAGGTCACTTCCAAACTTCTGGCTGTTGATCTCCACTGCAAATAAGGACTAATAACAAATAACATTCTGTAATCAAGAACGGATCTCCATCTTTCTAGCAACAACCCTAAAAACCAGTTGTACCTTTAGTTACACCATAACACATCACAGTGAAACACGCAGCAAAAACACCCCGAACAGGCAACGACTTACTGAAATGGCAATGCCTTAAATGCCACAGATACTTCTAGTTCAATTACCATTCAAGGCCCTATCTGGGAAGTACTGACGTGTCTTCCATACCTGTCATGAGAATTTACTCTACAGAAGGTCCACTAGAAAGTTTCTTGGACTGTATTTCTACCCAGCAACACACTTGTTTAGGTTCCCACTCACATTTGTTTAGCACACAATCCAGTATTGCTCTGGTCCTGCAAGGGCCTGTCACCGTGCACTTGTCTCTTGCCACTTTTTCTTCCAAGAACACTTCTTTACCGCAGCAGTTTATAAAACCACGACACATGCCACAGCCCCTTTGAGAAGCCAGCCCAAGACTGGGAACACAGGATTAAATCAGGCCACAGAGAGCCCAGAAGCAGAGGTCACTGGTCCAATTCACCACTGAGTTACTTTACAGGATGGCAAACGGAACGTGAGGCGGAGGGGATGGAGGACTGCAGGGCACCAGAGGAAAAGCTGTGCAGTCTGACTCGGTCAGTGCAGGGCCACGAGGAGCCAAGCTCCCGCCTCTCCGCAAATCCGACGCTTTGGTTCGGACCTTCCCTTTCGGCAAGACAGCGGTAAGGTTAAATTAACACTGTTTTGAACCCTGAGCGTGTTCCTTGTTGTTTTACAAGTGTTGTGGGATTGAACAAACGAGTTTAAATTAAGCAGCAACAGTCACTCTAAGCACACCCTGCCGTGGTCTGTGGCTCCTTGCACAGACGCCTCTTCCATGACGGGGCTCGTCTGCCATCAGAGCCTCGGGGCACAGGCCTGCTAACCCCTTTTCCCTCTCTCCTCAAACCATCCCTCCAGCCCCCAGAGAACAGCTATAGCCCAGAGCTCTCCCCTTCCTACCCTCTCCATTAGCGACGCTTTACGATTCATCTTCCTTGGAGCAGTTGCTGTCTCCCAAAGGAAAAGCTCAAACTCCCTCTCCTTCCCAGCTCAGCTCCAATAAATAAATAAATACATGCGCTGAAAAAAATTTAGTAAAGGAGGAGAGTTTCTGGACCTCACCAAGGCTGGTAGCACAGCTGCAGAAGGTCCCTCAGCTGATCCCAGAGACACTGACCAGAAAAGAACGTTTCCAGCTGTCCCTCATTAAAACCAGCCAAAATACTTGGTTAACCTTAGTGTGCCTGCATGTCCTAATTTCAATTAAGGAGCACCTGGTTCTTATCTAAGTACCTTCCTCCTTCAAACCTCAGCTCCCAACAGCTCCCAAACCTACCTTGATTCTACACTCCTGGCTATTTTTCACTCTAATCAGCACTGATTTCCCTTTACTCCACGTTGGTATGCTCCTGGATGTTCTGGTCTACGAATGGCACCCAGAGGACAGTCCTGTGCCACTGAATCAGGCTGCACCTCTCACTGTAAGCTGGAGGCAGCGATGTTAAGGCCAACAGATACACAGCACGGTCAGGGAAACGCAATTCTCCACGACACACTCGGAGAAAGGCTTTGTGTGGTCTGGTTTTAAACATCTCCAACACCAGAGCCCGCATGCCTTTCCCTGAGAGCGGACCCACCTCCCAGAGGGGCTTCTCAGCCTGCACTTCCACATCCAAAATTTTTCCATACTGCCCAGACACTGGGCTCAGGCGAGCACAGATTTGATTACTGCTTCAGCTTTTGCTACACATGCAAGGGAAAACCTGCCTATGGGTAGGAGAGGTTGGGAACACACCACCACAGCATTCCTGTCATTACAGCCTGAAACTATCTAGCCGGCCTATCTATCTGGCTGGGGCCTGGCTTTTTATTTGCACTAAATCAAACGGAATGGCGAGTGCTCTTTGCAGAACTACCTAAAACTTCTTATAATTCAAAGGCTGCACTGTAGGAAGAGTGATGGGAGAGAGCAGGGACTGTGCTGGGAATGACAGGTGGCAGACTGTTGTTTGGTACCTACCAAATTAGTCTGCTGCTCCCAGGGCTGCCTTGGCATTTCATTATCCCAACTCTCTCCTGGAAGGATGCGGACATAAATTCACACCTCGTGTCCTGGTTTCCGTCAAACTGAGTAAGAGTGCAAATGCTGGCACCAACTGGGAATGCCAAGCAGGGCTTGGCATGCTAGAACAAACTCTCAGCTGTGGTCTTTGCCAGCTACCTGCATTTATCATTGTAATGGCCTGCCAGACAGGACTTGGCAAGCGACAGAGGAGGGCGGGAGGAGGAGGGCCAGGCTCTGCACTGCCAAGCAATTCATTCCTGTAGCTCCTGCCATCACTGTACCAGCAGGGCAACCTTCATTTTATTTTATCTTTTAACCAATTACGTGTCACCCAAATCCCACCTGCAGCTTTCTCCAACACAAATGGCTATAAATCACAGTTCAGAGACCAAGAGGGTTTTGCAAGACATTTGATTTCATAAAAAGGTCACTGTCTGTCTGAGGATCGCTGCAGTTCAAAAATAACTGAATAACAACCTGCATTGGCAGACAGGGAAGGAACCGCTTCCATGGTCTGTTGCATGTTGTCAGATAATATTAGAACAATTAGGGAGGCCAACAATGGCAGAATCATTAGGATTCAGCTAAACCAAAGTGCTGATACAAACTCAGTGAAATATCTCCTCCTTTCAATTTTTGAAGAAAACACAATCAATTCAATAAAAAAGGGAAAACTGCATGAGGACACCAGAAACATTTGACATAACCACCTTGAGCAGACAAACAGAATACATGCCTGTCATCACTGCAGCCTGCTCCAGCCTGCCTGGGTATTCCAGAGCTTAACCCCAAGCTGTGCTATTTCTCAGAGCACTCAGGATGGTCTCCTCTTTAGGGGAAATGCTGTCTTCTTGGTTTTAATCCATACACTGGAGACGTAGCGGACCCTGGGTAGAACTTTATGTGAACCATAGCACAGGGGAAACACCTGAGGACGCTCCAAAATCATTTGACACTGATGCTGTTCCGGACACCCTTAGTGTCCACCCTTCTCTTGCAGGTGACACGTCAGGCCAGACAGTGCCAAATTCTCTGAAAAGCACCAGGTTAACTGCAGTAAATACGTGAGACACAGCGAAGACTGCATCGTACTCCTAGCCCGGACCACGACACGTGGCACACGGACATCCCCCTGACAGAACTCCCCAGTTACAGATGCAATCCTGACATGGCCCTTTCCTGAGCCTGGGGGGTCAGGGAGCTCATCAGGGAGGCAGCTCCTGTCCGCTGCCATCGAAACTCGCTGTGGTACCCGCAGCAACCTCAAAGGAGCGCCTCTGCAGAAGGCTCTTTTGTTGTTGTTGTTTCTAATTCACTGCTCCAAAATATTTCTTGGCTGCATCCCAGGGCTGAAGCCTTATCTGCCCATCCCCCCCGGCAGACACACAGCAGCTGTGGAGGCTTATCACGGTTGCCTGTCCACTGAGTTTACAAATTAACACCCTATCGAGGCTGCACGAGGGCTGATTAATCAGAGAGAGGCAGTCTGAGGGCCTTTATCACCGTAAGCGGCTGCTGGGAGAGAAGTCACAAATCTCTCAGGAGGCCAGAGATGCCTTACAAATGAAAGAGGGGGAGGCCAGAGAGGAGGAGGGCGCAGTGGTACGGGAAGCAGATATTTCAGAGATAGTGGTGGTGGAGGTAATGGAGCAGTGGAGGGGGGAGCTGCAGGGAAATGCCAGTACGTTATGACAGCTTTAAAAAAAAAAAAAAAAAGATAATTAACAGCCTATACCTCATGATTCTAGCTTTCCCTCCCCGGGCTATAATTTAGCCTATTGCTCCTTTGCTCCAGAGGACAATAAACATTTATTATGTTAAACACATAACTGGGCTGCACAAAAGCACCGTTCTTTCCCAGGTCCACTCCTTGCACAGCTGTGCAACCCAGGAGGACGGGGCTGCTGAAGTGGGCTCCCCTTTTTATGCAGAAAATCACTTGGTTTGGGCACAACCCAAATCCCTGGCTTCCCCCAGAGCCGCAGCATGCTGGATGCATTCATACTGAACGGGAAGGCAAATCCCAAGAGGCTGAGAGCTCTTAGATGGGTCCTCCGGCCCACCAGCATCTGACACGCAGCGTTAGGATGTGCCCGGGCGTGGGAGCACTGGCAGGCAGGAGCAGCTCCTGCAGAGCTTCACCAGCTAAGAAGCATCTCCTCTTTGTAATTCAGCAGCCTTGCTAAGAGGGTTACTGGGAATTTTTCAATCCCTCCAGAATTACGTGTAGGAGACGTTCTTATTACAAGATGAATATCACAGTGGTGTGAGCTGCCCCCTCCGAGCACGTCAGCCTCTGTAAGAGCACAGTGATTTAGAGGGTTTGCCATCCTCTGGACTGTGGTTCAGGCACTGCTCTCCTGTATTTCAGTGCTAGTCCCTGCTGCAGCCCTCCAGCTTTGTGTCAGGACAACGCAAAATAATTATAAAGACCACGGGGACCCACACTGAAGAGATTTAAAATCTAATACATCTTTAAAGGAAACCAAATTGGGCATCTGTCTGCATTTGTCAACGTTCACTTCTAATTTTAAGTTTTCGAGTTTAATCCTTGCGACCAAGACACACAGCTGGATTTTTCCTTTGAAGTGTAGCATACGTATAAGCTGAGATCTCCATGCAGCAACGTGGCTCCAGAAGGTACAACTTTAATAAAAATGTTACCGGCATGAAGACATTCCTAAGCAAACACCGCAGCCACCTCCTGTCCTGTGCTTTCTATTAACGCACCAGTAAAGAATTCAACAAATAACCTCTGGATAAAAATGTCATTCACTGCAGCTTTACCACCAACAGTGCCGGGTGTGGGCGGGATCCTGGGGAAGGGCCATTCCCATTTTGCCCACGGGAACTCCAGAAATAGAGCACTTACACAGCCTAACTGAGCATCTCCAGGCCAGCCCCTTTCAGACGGCATCGGGAAACGGAATCGAACAAAAATGAATGATCATCTGCCCTCTCCCCCTCCCCTGATCCAACCAGAAAACTATTTCCCGAACCACCTGGATAATTGGTCCACGAACCCTTGCAGACGCCCAGTTTTAACAGCATCCATTAGGTTAATTAGCACTGGGCAAGGAGATGCCGCGTCTCAGCCCGGGAAAGGAAGGACAGCTTTTTTTTATTGGAGAAGTCCCTGGCAGGCTCTGTGAAGCAAACAGCTGCACAAGGTCTTCTCACAGCCCTTCCCTGCCAAGAGACACCGGATTAATTTGAGCTGGGCCGCACCCCCACGTGTGATGCTCAGCAGACCCACGGGTAAGAGGAGGAAGAAGCTCCGAGGAGATGATACCTCCCGTCACCCCAGTCAGATAACAGCGACTCTATACATGAAGGAAACATCAAATATTCATCAGGTAAACAACACGAACGCGGTAATCCCAAAATATGGGGACATTTTAGAAGCTGTCTCTCTGGTGTTCATCAGATTGACCTCTTTAAACTTCATTATCAAGTCTGCCCATCAACCCTTCTCCCCCTCTCTCTCTCAGGTCTTGTGTTTCTACGTTTTAGGGAAGAGATGTCTCCGTTGGATTAGCTGCTCCCCACAGCTCTGTTCCCACACACGGACACCCTCACTCTCACAGAAAGCTCACTGCAGGGTGCACGAGAATTTAAAGACCCAACAGACGGGATCAGGAACACCTAAAAAAAAGGGAACCGGGACAGCATATAAATTTCCCTACGAACTGAGGCTGCAGAGGAAAAAATATGGAAGGAAGACCGTGGTTCACATCTGCAAAACATCTGGTTTCCTATCCCTTGCTCGTTCGAGGGCAGTGAAGTGCACTCACCTACTTTTTACAGGAAAGGGTCACCAAGCACTTCTCCTGTGCTATACAGTCAGTCAAGAAATGAGCTCTCATCGTTTCACCTTGGTTAAATACGGCATTAACTAACCTCATCTTCTGTATAAAAAGGTGGTGAGGGGGGCAGTCCCCCGTTTTCAGCCAACGTATAATCTGTCTTCTCCAATTAGATATGCTTTGCAACAAGTGTGGTGGATCCATTTATTTCCATACTGCAATAATGCAGATAAATCCAACTTTGGCTCCAGTCCCGCTGCTTTCAAAGCTGGGGCTCTGCATTTCCAATCCTTGCCCTTTTTTTTTTTTTTTTTTTTTCCCTTTCTGCTGCAAAATGTCACCAATTTACTTTAGCCTGGGGGCCCATTTCGAGTTTTACCGCTAATATACGAGAAATGCATTTTTCAAGCTGTTACCACTTAACTGTACTGATATCAGCCACTCAGGGGACACAATATTGTTTACACATCCTGCTCTATGGAATAAGCACGGATGCCAAAACTCTGCCTGGGTTGTGAAGGAGACGTTTACTCTCTGTTTTATGAGATTTCCTCGATTTGTGGCTGCCTCAATGGTCGTAAAAACAGCTGTAAATCAAAAGAGCACCACAAAATTGCAATAACAACTGTCGAACTCGGCTCTAAAAAGCATAACTCCCAGCAACAGAAGGTGGAAGGCTTTTTTCTGATTTAATACCAGGTGTGTGGCGGGGGGGAGCCCTAGTAAGTCTACGTGCAGCACTGTGTCTACCCCCAGTCACCCCCACACGGGCTCAGCCAAACCCCTGCATTTTGGCTGCTCCCCTATCGCTCGCCCCGACTTGTAGTTCCTTCCGGCCTCTTTCCTCCTCTCTTCTGGAAAACAGGAGTCTTTTTCAAACGCCTGGAGAACGCTTGCACAAGCAACCGCTGAACGCACAGCCCTGTTTAAAGCATTAAAAGAGACAGAAAAAGCCAGCCCAATGCTCAGGCACGACCGTGCTCCCACCTGAGGCTGCTCTGCAGAACGGCGATGGCTTTAGCAGACGACCCCAGCCAGAGCCTGTCACCTTGTCCCTGGCCTGCCCGGGAGGGTCCAAATCCCTGCACAGCCTCTCAGCCCACATTTCAGGGAGTGCAGTGAAGGACGAGAAGGCTGGTGAGACGTGAGTTATTAACAACCATCTTCTGGGAGCTGATTCCAGCTAAAATGGTTCCAGAACAGGCAGCTCCATTTGCCCTGACAGTCTCCAGCCAGGACTGGCCAAGCAGCAGATGCACGAATTCAAAAGTTTCTGTTAACTCTGTGCCGCTGGCTACGGTCCAAACCAAAGAGAGAGTTTCACCCGTGGGTAAAACAGCCTTCCTGGATTTTTCCACGCCCCATTCCAGTTGCTTTCACAAACAATCTTCTCATCCTTGTCTCCGAACGCACTAAAAGACTCTCAGTTCCTGCATCTCGCCAATCCCGGGGG
>JAWMRA010000036.1:7247125-7282340 GCA_035584735.1 Pseudotriccus pelzelni
ATCTCGCCAATCCCGGCCCCCCCCCCCCCCCCAAAAAAAAAAAATCTGAGATGAACTCGGCCAACAACAAACTCCCTTCACCACCTCCCAGCTCTGAGGAACCAGCCGTGGCACCGACAGCCACGCTGCAAACCCCGGGCCAGCAGAGCTCCCCAGCCTCTCTGTGCCCCCTGTCCAAGGCACGAAAAGCTTTCCTGCCCTCACCAGCCAGCTCTTCGTCCTCTTTTTCAAATTTCCTCCGAAATCAAACTTCTTTCGTGGCGTTTAAATAGCCCAGCTTTCTCCACCACAGAAAGAGGTCTGTCTGTGCACAGGCCAAAGCAGGCGAAGAAACGGTGAGAGAAAGTTCACGGGAAGTCAGTTCAGACGGTGCTCATCTGAGTTTTTGTGCCTGCAGTAGACTAAAATACACTCGAGTTCCAGTGCGTTACTGTATCTGTGCCTGGCAGTGTGTTTTTCCAGATGCATATCCTAATTATGCTCTTCAAGCAAATGCCCCGTGGAGCAAGGTAGCAGAAGAGAAAACCTCTTTACAGTCACTACCATGCTGTGATCCATTCTGGACAGGAACTCCCCCCTGCATTGAGAGGACAATTTAATTTCCATGGACCACTTGATGTGAAGGGAAAAGGATCTATATTCTTTTGTCTGAACCCCACAAAGTGTCAGCCCTTCTTTTCCCATTCTTCTGGTAGATGTGTACATTCACATTCTTGAGAAAATCCCCAATAGACAGAACGGTCTTTCACTTCCAACGCATTATGCCTCCCTGCTACAATCTTTTCCTTCTCCTACAATGCCTCTTGACTTTCCTTTGGCTCTTTTCTTTGCAATTTTTCCTTTATGAATACAATCAGAGAGACGGAACAAAAAATCCCCCAAACCCAAATGAAAAAAAAAAAAAAAGTCATTCAGAGCCTTTGCCAATGATGTTACTGGCAATTCCAGTTGAGAAACCATCTGTACACACATGAACTGATCTGACGTCGGGAACAGCTAGTTTTATTTCAAAAAGCTCTGTGTTCCCAATGTTCTGGGTACAGGAACTCTACAAGCCAGCTGAAGCTAACAGGGTGAATATGTGATCAGCTACACCCATGCAGCCCTTCCAAATTCATTTCTTTTGTACTACAGCGAGCATCTGGGTGGGGTTGCAAAAACTATTAAAGCAGTCAAACACATACCATGCCAACTGCTGACCGCGAAACCAGGCCATTTCCTCACGCACAAACTAGAAGAAACATCTCCCAGTAACCGGCTTCTATCGGTAACCAGCTATTTCCAACAAAAACGTGGTTCTGCTCCATTTGGAGTCTGGCACGTCTCGAGAAGGATGGAAGGCTGAAGGGTGAACGCATGACTCGCACTGGGAAGGTGCAGCAGGACAGGCCACCGAACAGCAGCTGTGCTGATAAGGCACAATTGCAGGGCAATTACCAGGTTTATTTTCCATGTATTCCAACGCGATTTGGCCCACGAAGTTCTGTTTGCTTGCGGTGGACGGCAGATGCCTGCCAGAGGTTCTGTCCTCTGAAATACAGCGCTGTAAGAAACCTTTGTGACTTTAGCCCTGGTGTGACTGCGCCTGCGCGGTAAGGAGATGAAAAGCTCACCGCGAAGAAAGAGGCAGAATAATCCTGCATGTTAACAGGCAGTGACTAACACCTTCCTGGTGACAATCTCCTTGTACTCTCTGCAGAGGGATGTGTGTAATGATCCTCCAAAGACACTATCTGGAAAACGCACAGGAGGCTCTGATCAGACCTCAGCATCTCCCGATTAGCTTGGCGAGAGCAGTGGAAGGGACATCAATTTTCCAGGAAGCGCATTCAGAAAGGCACCTGATCAAACGCTCAGCACCGTGGATGTGCTTAATCTCACCGTAGCTGAAGCACCTTCCTAAACCAACGCCTCGCTTATTCCTTCTGCGGAAAATAAAATGGTGGGAAGGCCCCCAAGACCAAAACCACAGACCTGAACAGTCAGGTTTAGGAAAATTCTGATGAGGCTCTGAATTTCTGTGGCTTTAAGTGCTGACTCTGGCAACTTGGAGGAGGAAATAAATAGAAAATAAAGAGAAATAGCAGGCAAAGTGGTTGAAGCTCCTGTCTTATCGTAAACACAGCCTAGGTCAGTCCAAAGGAAATGTATACATCTTTTGCTGGGTATAGCCTTCCTGGGATTTTAATTGTTCTTTTCCTTTCCTAAAACAACAGCAGATACAACTTGACAAATCCATCAGCTTCTCCACATCGAGCAGACTGCAGAAAATTGAATGTTTCTTGCCCGTTTGCCTGCTGGTCTCCACTAAGAGACTCACAACCCCTTCCCCTGCCCCCTGGCTGGTGACTGACTGCTGGACTGGGAGCAGATGGTTCATGGAGCTGGGATTGCTGTTTCCTACGCACTCCAGCAGTTCCAGTCAGACCTTGGTGTCTCCTGCCTAGCTCTGCAAGAACACAAAGCAAAAGGTGCAGCAGTTCTATACCCAATGAGCCAAGGCCACTTTTTAAGCTCATTTAAAATATCTATTTGACTAGATATTTCTCAAAATAGGCACCTGTGAGCACAAGCTAAGTAAGAGCAGCAACAAACAACCTAAGGCACTTAAAGACTTTGCATTTTTAATCTTCCCCCCAAGACATGTCTGTTCCAACTTTGTTATTCTGGGCAACCCAATTCTATGCAAGATCATATGCACAACTCTACCAGACTGACTGAGCTCCCTGGCTGATCTCCCAAGGAAATGTCTGGTTTTCCATGTCCAATCCAAGCTTTCGGGTCCCAAAACTTACTGCTGTATCTCACAGGAAGAGAAATGCAACAAAGGTGATCCCTATGCCTTTACCTTAATCTCCAGACAAGTAATTCCAGAGCCTCAAGTCCTCCTCCAGCAACACAGAGCAGCCTGAAGCGCGTTCTGAGCTGGGTACGCACAAAGAACCACTGTGTGTTTTGTTGTCTTTATTACGAACACTTCAGGGCAATGACCACCTTTAATTTGTGCCTTCCATAACATCAAACATGATATTAAAACCTGAGAAATAGCTGTGCTTGTGCATGATGCCCTGAAGGCTTTTTTTCTCTAAACCACTTCCAGCATGTACAGACAAAAGAAACAATGTCATCCTGCCTCCAACACTCCCAGCCATCACAGGCAACCTTAACCATAACTTTGCTTCTGCTCTACATAAATGTTCCTGTGCATTACAAATCAGCACCTCATTCAAAGATCTCTCCCCAATTTATTTCGCTCCAAAAAAGCAGACAGATGGTAGAAGACAGAGGGTTTTACAGTAAGAGGGGTTGGATTTTTTTTCCCCCCTCTTCATTTGTTCCCTACGCTGTTTCTTATCCCTGGGGACCCGGAGTTTCTTTTGATAGCACTGTGCTGCCTAATAAACAGGCATACAAGCACAGTCACAAGTATACATCTATCATCAAAGAGCCCTTCTTGTCTCCACTCCCCACAAAGTTGATTAATGATTACGTGTTTAACACATACATTATACATGGGAGGGGGAGACGAAGAGGGTAAATCCAAGCCCCTGTATACATTTACATATATTTACATACGCACACATAAAAAGCAGAGGGAAGCAAAAGAGGGCCATTCCCATTGGGACAAAAATCCATTTTGGTAAACATACCTCCTGGCTCTCCTTTCTGAGAATACAAAGGCAAAGGGAAGGCTCTACCTGGCCTAAGGAAAAAACTGAAGCATGAGCAAGCAGCCTTGTTTGGTTCCTGCAGTTCTATCCTGACACAAAACTGGTAACTCCGTTATCAGCAGTCACATTACTTATGGTTTGCAAATGTGATCTAACAGCTGCTGCTCAGCTTGGGAGAAAGGAAAGGGGGTTAAGTTTTCAGGGTGCTCCTCATTTGTATTATTAATTCATACAGCTAAAATCCCGGTTCGTTTGGCAATAAATGACATAATTAACACAATTAAACGACCCCTTTATGTAGTGAGAAAAAAAACAATCTATTTTGTCACATCAGTCAACACCCAGAGGTACTGGGAGCATTTCCTGGACTGCAACCTGGGGTGACTACAGATAAGCAGAGAGCCAGGCCCGACCCTCAAAGGCAGATGAAGAAGAGATGGAGTGCGGAAGGGTTCAATATGGCAAACTTCCTTTTCCATCCTCCCAGGCTGAGCCAATCCCTGGACCTGGAGAGCTGCCCATGTAAAATAAAGCTGCCTGAAGGCTGCTTTAATCATGCTGACTGCCAGTGGTCTTGAGCAATTGTTCCAGCAGCTGGGGGAGCAGTGCCATGGTAAAGGACTCCCCTGACAAAGTCCCTTCTGGCAGCGGGGACAAAGCTGGCACTGAAACTGCTATTGTGGCTCTGCTCTCCAAAGTGTCCCCGTGCAGAGTTAATCTTCCAGCCACCCGCTCTGCTGGTTTTCAAACGTCTTTGCGAGGTTCAGATTTAACGCTGCTCCGTTTGCGCGGGGCTCCCGTAACACACCAGTGGTGTTCGGTTTTAACCTCTGCTGAACTGATCCACGCCAGCTTTCTGGGAGATCAACCGATGAAATGTTGGCAAAGAAAACCTCCCACATACAGGGCTGCTTACAGCCCCTTTTTCCCCCTTTTTTTTTCCCCCATAACCTTTTGACTGTGAGTCACGATCACTGACCCTGTGACTTCACTCCTTTTCTTTCAGTAAAGCTCAGGGCCTGCACTGAAGACGTCACTTTCTTCCACCTGCTCATCCCTTATTTCAAATATAAACGTTTTCTTCGGCTTTACAAGAGTGGAAGAGATCTGCCTTGACTATTGCAAATAGAAAAAATTTCCCTGTGTCACTGTGTACCACCACCAGCTGCAGGACCAGGGCTTGCTTCAGCCCAGCACACATTTTCCTGGGCACATTCTACCACCACCTCATGTAAACCCAAGCATCCTTCCTTTGCATTGCTACTGCAGCGTTTTGGGGTGTTTATTTCAGATCTACCTGGGCTACAGCCAGGAGATCTAGTCTTTGTAACAGTAAAGTAATTAATAAATAAATGCAGTCCTACCAAAACACTCTTGGTTCACTTCCACTAGTACAAATGTATATCTGAGCTCAGCCAGTGCTTATTTGTTTAGAAAGCCAAAAAGCATCTCCACACAATGGAAAGACAAGCATATAACAAAGCCAACCTTTCCCAATCTAGAGGTTTTTGAGCTGTATCTGGCTCGTCTGAGTTGGTATCTAGTCAGCCTCCAACCCAGAGAGCCAGATTTCTGAGACAAGAATTTAAACAGTTTTGATTCTGAGAAAGGGAAAATGATCACATCAAAGGTGTCCTGGCTCAAGTGACATGTCAGTGTTGTGTCCCTTCTACCCCTCCTTGGCAGATGTCCCAGTGACAGTCACAGTGCTTTCCCCAAAAGCAGCAGTGGCTCACGCCCGTGTTTATGAGCTCAGTGAAACGGGTTATGGTGTCAAACATCGGCTAGGTGAGCTGGGGCTGGACGTGCTCCCGCTTCATTGTCCTGCCTGTGTCCAGGGGTTTGAAAAGGGCTATAAGCAAATTCACTTTTGTCTTCACTATTTCTAGATTTCAAGTTCTTTTACTTCGAACCGACAAAACGAGCAAGACGCTCGCTCTGGAGACTGTTCAACGCTGCACGACCAAAGCCTCCAGACTATCTGCTGTCTCCCGAGGCAAACCTCTTGCACAACTCTGCCAGCAGAAAAATGACTCAACTTGCAGACTCTGGGGACTTTGGGGTTGAAGCAACTGACAAACCGTGCACGAAAACACCGTGATCGCTCTTTGCACCTTTTAGAGCAGGGAGGTATCACAGAACAACACCCGAAAAGCCAACAAGGGACTCTCGCTAACTGAAGGGTAGCACCAGGAAAGTACCCCCACTGCTAAAAGGGTACCAGCCCTCCTGCACCTGGGCTCACGACAAGGTTATAGCCCCAGCTCAAGCAAGATGACATTTTTAAATCAAAGAGATTTTGAACTATCTTAAGGCACAGATGCCACGAAAATACGAGGCATGACTGGAAGATCTCCAAATACCATCGGAAACAAAGATTTTGCTCTCTACAGTGATTTTAAGGCAACTGGTATCTCTGTTGTGCCATCTTGCCAAAACATGAAAGTCATATAAAACTACAAGTGGGATAAGGGCCACCTCCAACCCGCTGTCGGGTAGGTAGCCAGGAACGATACCCCACAGTGACCACACCTAAGGCATCTTTCAAGAGGCAGCAGTGAAAAGCAGGGCATGAGAAAGCAAATTGGTACATCAAGCTAGTGCACAGAAAAAAATTGGGGCTACTGGATTCAAGGTTTGGGATTATTTCACCTTGTGCAGAGAAAGAAGCTTATGAGTTCACATTAAACACACACACGAGGGGAGAGAGTGATCCATCAGTGGTTTGGGATCTTGCCTTGGAGGGACCAACGTGGGTGTGCACAGGATGACCAAGAAAGAGGCACATTCAACTCCCCCCTGGTGCCAGAGCCAGTGCTTTGGAGGGAATGACAACAAATGCACAGGAATAATGTGCTGTGCTGCCAGTGTGGCTGCATCACTGCTCTCTTCAGCCACGCTAACCAGAGTCCCAAAGATCGCTGCAGGTACCCTCCTCACTACACAGACTGAATACATGAGAGCATGGGAGGGGAAAAACATGAAAATCACATTAGACAGGAGGAGCAGAAGTTTCCCTGCTGTCGGTGCCTTGGGTGGGCAGCAGGTCCATGCTACATACACATCAGAACAAAACAAAGGCAACCTGGTAAGAAATAAGAAACATACAATGGAGCACTGCAACCGAGGTGTTCAAGAGACTGAGCAAGGTTTAAAGCTCACAGATTACAGCAGAGCATAACATGGCACAGTTGGCAAGGTATTCCAGTGCAGAAGTGACTCAAACCTTGACATTTTGACTTTGAAATTTCTGTTCAAATATGACTTTCTCTACAGCTACAAAAGCAATGAAAAAACGCCGTAGCCACATCTCAAAAAACCCCCATCTGCAGCACAGAATCCTTTTTTCCGCCTCCATGTGTGTACAGCACCCAGTGTGGTGAAATCCTGGTCTGTCACTCAGCCTTTCAGGTACTACTGGAATGCAAAGAGTAATAAAAACATCCACCTTTGAAATAGCAATCTTGAAAAAAAACGCTGCCCTTGGTACTCCAGGTACCCCTGTAATAATCTCCACCGTAAATTGAAAACGTTACCATTGCACCAAGAGGTGCTGGAAATATTTAGTGCTCCTGTTATCAACCTGGGTTCAGTTTCATTAGTAGTCCAGACATGTGGTAATGAAGAACCCATTCAATTCCCTATCTCTGCTAGTGGTACACTTCATGGGCTCATGGAAAGCAGGCACAAACCCGTTATCTCTGACAGGGATGGACACATGTGTGCATGTCCCAGATTTGGAAATTGCACTGCAGCAAATGCAGCCTTCCCGTCACTCAACTGCATAGCTCAGAATTTTACATTTTAATTTTTTTGATGTCTGGGGAGATTAAAATGAGAACTGGCAGCATGTGCAAGGGATACTGCACTTTGAATGCCTTATCTATAGTGATTCAGGCTTCCCGGAGCTCCAGATGAAGCAGGTTTTTCACGACGGAAGAAACCACATTACATTGCTCCCTAGGAAGTGAAACAAAACAATAAAGGACGGTTAATCTCTTCTCTAATTCTGCTCTGTGGGACAGCTCCTTCAGCAAGCGGCGCCTGGCTGTATCTACCTGGGAGGGGGTCATTTCACTTCGGCTTCCTCTTCTGCTTCCCTCTGTCCCTGGGAGCGCTCTGTCTCCCCGCTGCATCTTTCAATGGCTTTATCAGAGCTTGCACCAACTCAAGCGTGAGAAGTAGCTCTGGGCCCAGCAGGGCGAGGTGGGGGAGCGTGTCTGTGTGTGCCGCGGGTAGGAGGGGGGAGAGAGGGGAAGACGAGGGAGGAAATGTTATTCTGTCCTTTGTCTTTCCGACAATTTCTTTTTAATGCAACTTGCAGAGCAGCATATAATTAGGGGTCTTGCGGAGCAGGCTTAAACTCAGGAGTAACCCTTCTAACGACCTCAGCAACGGATAATCAGGTACGCGGCTGCGGGCGCAGCACGGCTCCCCACCCGCCGCGCCGCTCGGCCTCGTAATTAGAAGCCTCCACACTCCGCTGCATAAAGGCAGATTGCAAGGACAGCGTGAAGCCCTTGTTTGAAGCTGGGGGCACAAAGATTGCAGTGCCTGTGATGGATGGAGACAAAGACTCCGATACTGGAACGCTTCCAGCAGCCTCCGAATTCTCGCTGCGTTTCTGATGGACGTTCTCGGGATTTCTTAGAGCGGCGAGGTTTATTCTCCCGCTCCCCCCGCCAGCCCCCCTCAGAATTCCTCCACAGCTCCCTAAGCCAGGGATATGGCTGTGGCACTGTATGGGCACACATCTCCAGAGATGCTTCCGTGGCTTTACTATCAGAAAAACGTGTTGCCCTTTTTCCCCCACTATTTTTGTTAGTTCTCACTCCTGATGGGAGAGACACGTTGACACTTGAAAATACCTTGTGCTCAGGACACGGGGCTCAATCCAGCCCCCTCAGAAACTCCCCAGCCAGAACAGTGTTTTAGCTGACTGCGTTCACGCCGATCTGAAACCGTGGCGGCAAGTGCTATGTTAAAGCTGTGGCTGGTGTTAGCGTAATTCCCCTCAACACTTTAGCATGAATTGAAAAAACCAAAAAAATCCCCTTCTTGAAATCACACGTAAACCCCATCTCTCTCTGCTGATCGAACCTTGTTTTTCTCTGTTCACATAACCTGAGGCACAGGACTAAAGGAAAACTGACACTGCAGTGTACCCCAGCTACAGGAGGGAAAGAGGAAGAAATGGATGCAGGACAGGATTTTTGGGTGAGAAAAACCTAAGACAGTGAGGGAAGGGTCAGTCGTGTAGCCTCTTATAAAACAGTTGCTGACTTCTATTTTACCCCAATTTCACCATCTTCTGGGCTGCCACTGGGGCTTGTTTGTGGGTTACTCTGCACCCGACCTTCCCCAGCAGAGCTGCAGCTTCTCGTCCCCACAGCAGCAGCAGCAAAGCAAACAGGAGAACACCAAACAGCTCAGGCAGCTTGAGCACAGCACAGGAACACACTGACAAAAAGCAGCAAAGCCAAAAGTGCTTGGATAATAAAACACAGGAAGAAAAACCACTGCAGCCACCCAGAAGCTGTCAACTGCCAGACAATCTCTCTTGGAAAGAGCACTGAAGGCAGGTTCAGGGAAGAGCAATATCCATAAGGCAACACAGCGCCAGCAGTTTTTTTCCCTCAGTTTATAATGACAAGTTAACAGGGGCTGGAAGAGAACAAAACATGGAAGATTTTCATAGGAGAAATCAGGACACCCTGCCAAGGATGGCTGCCCTGAACTCGAGTTATCCCTGAACTCACATTTGTAGGCACTTAAAACCTTAGCAAGATCATTAACAAGCTAATAAGAACGACCAGCAAAAGGAGCGTAACCTGGACTCGCTAATGTGTTTTGTTCTGAATGATGAAAGGGCAAAAGCATCCAGACACTCAGTTGCTGCAGCTAAAAAAGAAATAAAATAACAAAAGATGGTGTGATTCGCATTGTCTCCTACCCTGCTCTTTCCAATGCTGCCTCATTAAAGTGGTCTCCATCCTACCTTCCAGTCTGTCTGTCTTGTGTTCTCCCCGTTGTTCAAAAAGCACAGTAATTTCTTCAGTGCTACAGCATCCTCCAGAAAAACGGACTGTGACATATTCTGTACAGCTCAGCTTGAGAATTTCCTTTGTCTCTCTGCACGGACCCGTCGGCCCACTGAGCTCCACGACCAGCCCACTGTTCTCTGGAAATCAGCAGGTTCCACAGCGTCACGGGAGCAAAGCAACCTCACCGTGTTGGATCTGCAAGGACTTCATCTCCAGATTCACGACTATTTCCCATTCACCAGGGTTTGAGGAGATAAAGGGTGGTCCTGATCTGGGAGTCCACGCCAACCTTGAACTCTCTAATCTTCGTGTTGCTTTGGTTGGCTGCATTCAGAGGAAACCTGTTTATGCCTTCCCTCTAAAATGATTTTACAAGCTTCAGATCCACTTTTATGCTGGTTGTATCATATATTTCAGCAAAGAGGAGCGTGGTTTCATCACACAGCAGATCTGCTCTACTTTTTCTGCAGCAAGACGTGTAGTCACCTGAACAAAATCTTTTCACCAGATCTTTCTGGGGAACCGATGATGAATACAAATTTGGGGAACTACAAAAGAGGTAAGCTGTAGGGAGCTTTTGAATGTTTAAAAGCTGATCCAAATCTGTGACATTTGGAGAGTACACAAAACCACTTTCGCTTCTTTCAACTTCCCATGCGACACACTCGCCGCAAACAGTTTGCACAAGCTGCTTCTTAGATCTTCAATTTACTTGAGAAAGCACCTCTGCCAGCACCTTTCTTCCAGCCCACTTCACTCCCTGCAGCTCAGCTCCCAGGAGGACACGCACCAAATCCCGTCAAAGCCGTGGGAGAGCACAGCCTGACTGTGGAGCATCCAGCCTGTTTCGGCACGGCCGCAGGAAAGGCTCCTGCCCACGGAAAAGAAGGAGCAATCCCTTTCTCCTAAGCCGTGGTCTCCCAGGCTCCCAGAAGAGCAGGCCTTCCCATCTCGCTGCCTGTGCTGCCAGCAGTGAAGCCCCGCGGACAGAGCTGGCACAGCTCCTGCTGACCTGGGACATGTGGCTCCTCGCTGCAAACCGCAGCAGGAGGAGCTGGATGAGATCAGACAAGGAGGGAGAGAGGGAACAAGAGATTCCAGAGGGCTCTCCTGCCTCCGAGTCGTGTTGCTGTTGACTCCTTTATTGTGATTAACTCCTTGACATCCTCCTTCCGTGACGAGTGGGGGAGGACAGACTGAACTCGGTGATTAATTTATCAGTGAATTACCTCCTTCCCTTTCGAGCCTTGCCCCCACTGATGATCTTTATGGCTAAGCTCTATCTTATGAGAGGGTTTACAGCCAGATACAGGTCCGACAGTTTTCACTGCATCACTGAGAAACTCTGGAGCATTCCATGTTCCTTACACGGACGTGGTAGCAATACCACCTGCAAGCTTCAGCCCACCCCACAAGCCCAGTATGAGGAAAAGAAATCCTCTCCTCCTCAACCTCTTGCTCAAATGACAGTAATTAGGGAATCTCATCACTCTAGACCTGGAGAGGGAGGGGACGTTCACGGTAATTGGAGACATGACATGAAGCCACACTGTGCTTATAAACAAAAAAAAAAAAAGGAAAACCACACAGAGAAGAAACCAGCCCCCTTCCCCCCAACCTGGTTGGCATTTCCTGAATAAACTGCCTTTTGTCAGGCTCATCGTGTGCTTTTTAATACTGGAGACTACTGGAAGGACTCCTGCAGCCCGATTAAGTGCAATGCAGTGTAAGAAAAATAGGAAGGAGGGGGAAAACCCTCGGAAAGGCAATCGAAGTGAAAAATCTATCAACAGCACAGGGGCTCCAGTGGAGCCAGGAGTCCTGTTCTGAACACACTCCGACTTCCCAGTCGTTTGCTCTGCCGGACACTCCGGGGACCCCAGCACAGCAAACTACAATTTCTAGTAAATATATCCCAGGGACACAATTAGTTTTTCAGCTGGGGGCATGATAAATTGGTCATGCATAATTCAAGGCCAGCACAGGCTGGAGTATAAACTGCTCCGTGGCAGCTTCCAGCTCCCTGACAGGAGAATGCAAATGGGCTGCTGGCGCAGGGGCTGCTGGACCCACGATCGCTGCGCCTCCCTGCCTGCTCCCCTGTCCACCTACATGCTTGGCAACCACATCCCAGCCCTTCCTTCTGTGCACCTCTTGGTGATTTTAATTTCACAGCGGTGTATCCATCACTGTCCGATGGCCTTCTGGGACCCAACACGCATTGTTATCCCAACAAATACCACGCTCCGCTCCATCTACTCTGCTTTTTCCATATGCAGACACAAGGGAATGGTTTTGGCACAGAAAGAAGCTGAGGGACTGTGTGGTCTATTGTCAGCATTAGAAGGCCTAGGGCAAGTAATTTCCAGTCTGCCTCAGTGTTCCCATCTACACAATGGAGATAATTCCAACCACGCAACTGCAGAGTTAGCAAGACACGCTCAGTTTGGGGTTTGATCAAGGTCTGAGAGGTGGCTGAGGATGTGCAGCCCAGCCAAACAACAGTCTAAAGTTCCCCAACCTTATTTTAGGTATTTATTTAAATACATCTACCTGCTCAAAGCAGGAGAACGAGAGAACTTGCTGCTTTGCAGTTGAAGTGAAAACTCCAAGGAAACTTCAGGAATCCTTCAAAATGATGTCCCCAGGTTTCTCAGTGCATGCCCTACAGCCTCCCAGCCTGGGAGAAATACAGTGTACACACTGGAAAACTCTGCCAGAAGAATCACTGCAAGTACATTGTCAGACACAGCCATGTCACTGAAGGCTGACAGCTCCTTTCACCAGCTACAGTTCTGCTATCTTCCAAAATCCTGAAACCACTTCTTGGGATGCGCTGGATTTTCTGCTCCTCAGGAACAGAACAAGCATTTTAAGCCTGGTGTGTTGAAATATTCTTAAGAAGCAGGCTGAGGCAGAGCAAGGGCACTAATAAAGGTTCATTCTGGCAGTGTATCTGCAGATACAGCAGCCCTTTCATTTCATGGTCAGTTCCACACCCCCCAATAACTGACTTTGGTTTGCCTAATAGTGGGAACAATCCAGGTTTGTCTGGTTATTTTATCAGGAATACTCTTGTGTTGTTTTTTGTTTTTTTTTTTTCTCCTGAGCAGGACTCTCTTGCATAGGGCTGGGTGTTCCTTGAATGAGATCAAATAAAATTCAAGCAGAGATACACGGGGTACAAATCCAGGGAGCACAGATGCTAACCTGGATAAGCCTGAACATCCTTATCAACTTCAGTTACACAATTTTTGCCAGTACTCAAAGTAACCCTATTATCAAATCCAGGAAAAAAACAAACAGTAGAAGTAAGGATACTTTTTTTTTTTTCTCTTCAATTTAGGCTTAAACAAGTACATCTTAACCAAGGAGTCAGGACCCTTTTGGCAAGACCATCACAGAGGAAATCTCAATGCTCAGTTCACTGCACACCCTGCTTTGAAAGGGCCAATGCCCTCTGTCATCTTCTTGTAACAGATGCTCTCTGAGCTAAACGTCCCTTGTTGTTACCAAACAACGTGCCACCTTCTGACATCCTTTATGGAGAGGGTAAAAGTCTAATGCAGATAAACATCTCTTTTCCTAACTAAGCTCGTGGGTGCGCACACACACACACAAATAATTATCTGCAAAACTGTTACAAGAGCAAGCAGGCCAGCCCAAATTTCCTTTTGGGCTAGATTAACTAAATTAGGGCTTCAAAAATAAGCCACATATTCAACGGAACTTGCACAGTTTTATACAGTTCAGGAAGTCTGTCTCATGGAATCACCTTCAGCCCACAAAGAGATCCGTCCATGCCAAACCAGAGTGCATCTGCAGGGATGAGGGTGATGGTGCTCCTGAGGCCCAGGCGTTTACAGGACTGAATCTGAAGACTGCATTTTGGTCCCAGAAGGTCTTTTGGTCACAAAGAATATGAAGCTCTGACAGCTCTGACGTTTGTCAGCAGGCTGTTGAGGAGCTGGTGGGTGCAACAGCAACAATTTCACCAACAACTTCCAGTGATGCCAAGTTAAATGCTAATGTTAAACCACTGCAGAGCAGGAGCTGAGGGTGAACTAAAGGACCAAATCACTCACTCCTGGCAAGAATTACATTTCCTCCAAGACACCAAGCCCCTTCCTTTCCCAATTAAACAAAAAAATATACAAACCCTTTAAAATTTAAATAGGGTTTCAAAGGTCAGCTCTGTTCACATCAGCCCACAGGGATTACATTAAAAAAACTCCAGCACGAACAAAATTTTTTTACTTAGTGAAAACAGCAGGGACAAAATTGTGCTAATGAGGATTATTCTCTTTATGCACATTGGTAGGCTTTTTATCTTCACACATGAAAGTCATCTCCACTAAAACAAAATTTCCTGACACACATGGTGCACTAATTGTTGTCCCAGCTATAAGGGCTGTCTGCCTCACAGCAACTCACAGAATCGTGGAATGGTTTGGGTTGGAAGGGACTTTAAAGCTTATCTAGTTCCATCCCCTGTGCCATGGGCAGGGACAGCTCCCACTACACCAGGTTGTTCAAAGCCCCATCCAGCCTGGCCTTCAACACTTCATTCCACTGGCGGGAAAAAATCTGGGGAAAACCCCCCACCACAATTTCACTCGTGTAAAAAATATTGCTCCAAGGCTTAAGTGTAAGTACAAGCCAGAACATCCAAGTCAATCCACAACTGCACCACAGCAAGAGATGGTTAGAAAGTCACAAGGGGAATCATACGAAGAAGAGAAAATTACAGATGGTCACGTGAAAATATCTAGGTGCAAAGTGAAAAGATGTTTAAAATCCACTATCAGAAACATGACCATGAATTATGAGTGTCAGGGAACCCACGTAAAGGAGGCTTCACAAATCATCCATTTGAAGAAAAATCGGCCCGCACCTTTCCAGAAAGGGAAAAAGAATGAACAAACCTTGGCCAACAAGCACTGGCTGTGAGGGACCAAGGTGTAAGAGGCAATGGTGACCTGGAGGGCTCTCTTTGGAGAGCTCACTGCTGAGTCTGTGAAGCCTCCTGGCCCGGGTGCTCTCAGCTGGAAAGCTAAAAAGGAGCCAGAAGGAAGCTTCAAGATGCTACAGCAACCCAGAGCTCCTCTGGGATAACCAGCACGGGAGGCTCTCCGTAAATACATCCACACCTCTGCCCTGGCAGGCCTGTGCACACAGCCAGAGCTCAGGGAAGGTGTGCAGAAGTGGTGTCTGTGTAGTCGCCATCCCGCAGACAGAATCCTGCATTCTGTTTACACAGCCCGTCCCTACAGCACACCGTCAGCGGAGCCGCCCAGGCATTTACAAGGCTAGAAAATTAAACCCCCAGTTTGGTCAGAAATACTGAAAAAGCCTTGGTGGTTCCACCAAGCCAACAGCCCCTGATGGAGGCTGAACCAGCAATTCCTTCCTGGGCTCGCATTGGAAAAAGATTAGAAGCACGTTAGATATAATATACCCATATGCTTTGTTTGGTTGCTTTTTGTTTTGCCTTTTAAGAAAAGAAGAGCGAGAGAGAAACTTCCCCTCCAGAATATTAAAAGTAACAAATTTTAAAATTTTTTTAACAAACACTAACCTCAGATCATTAGCCAACCTGGCAAGAGACCAGAGAAAATTTATAGCCGACGTGCAACATCAGCTTTCATCCAGAAATGCTAATTTCAGTAAAATGAATAGTGTGTGGGCTTTTCATACTGCTTTGCATTTGGCTCCTCACAGCCCTGTTTAAAGCCTGGGAACCGGCCATATAGTTAAACTGCACAGATGTTCAACAATCTGTACTTGTGTTAATTACCCTAATGTGAGCAGAAACTCAACAGATCCCTGCTAATGAAGGAGAAAGTTTTCCAGTGTGACTACCGTATGTTTCATTGTCACTGTATTACCAAGCTTCTCCCCCTCCTTCCTCTGCCCCCCCAAGCTCCCATTCTCTCCAGCTCCTTTGCATTCACATCACCCTCCTACCTCAGCATGCATGAATTGGACCAACTAATGACTGTGTATTCGCAACATGGCAGACACCATTAGGCTGATCGGAGGTGCGGCTGCTGAATTTTAACAGGCAATTTTAAACAAGGTAAGAAAAACAGATTCATCATGCTCCCGATTCTCTCATCCCCACCCATCTGCCATACTTCTGCCCTCGCCACAGCTCGAAAACACTCGCGAAGTGCAAATACACTTCCCCCTCCGTAAAAGGCAGCGGCGCACAAAGCAATGCAAATAGATAATAGATGTTGCCGGGCAATTACTGGGGATGGGAGCTGAGAGCGCCCAGGAGGATGGGCTGAGGAGGTGGCTCCCAGCCTGGTCCTGGGGAGGGGGCTCAGGGCTTCGCCTCGGGGGGCAGCACAGCAGCCGGGATGGGTGGGGGTGACCCTGCCTGCTGCTCCCCTGCCCGGAGGCCAGAGCTGCTGAACCCTGCTAGTGGGAGCCACAAGAGCAGCAAGCAGCGCGTTCAGCTGCAAACGGGAGGTAAGACAGGGTTCTAAAGGGCACGGTGGGAAGGGGAAGGCAACGCTCAAGTGATCAGTGCTGCCAGTAGCAATGAACCAATACTGCTGCACAACTTAACCCAGCGTTAAAATGTACGCGACCTCTGAAGAACTTCCTCTCCCACTGAGGATCTCGCTTCCTCTTCCCGGGTCTGTCTGCCCTGCTCCCTGCTGCCAATCATCACTTCCAGCCACTTCTCTCAAAGCAGCCTGCTCAGCAAGCACCAGGCAAAGGGGGACAGGGAAGGGCAACCGGCTCACCCCAGTAAGCCCCAGGTGACCTCTGAATGATACCAGCCCTGGCCTCAGCCAGAGTTCACATCTCCCAGGTGCCACCACTTCACACTCAGGCCAGTCCTCACCAGCAAATTGTATTACAATGACCCTCATGGGAACAAATGTACTTGCCTGTGCTTGACTTGACTGGCAGACTCCCCCCCCAACAGAGGAAGGGGGGTAAGCAGTCAATTTTGCTCATTTATTGCATCCATCCTGCTAGGTCAGCCTCCTTTGTTGTCCACAGAGCCAACAACTTGTGAACGCAGAGATGGGGCAGCAGCTGCCCATCCGGGGAACTCAGCACATTCCATCCACACCATTCCACTCCTCTGCTCAGGACTGGGCACTCTCTGCCAGCCCTCCACCCAAAAAGGCTCAGGTTCCCTTTCAAAAACCTTTTTCTTCGCAAACTGAGGGGAGATGGGGGAGAAACGTCACACAAAGAGGTCGGGAGGGGATCCAGCACAACCCAGAAAGAGTTGAAAATTATTTAGAGAGCACTTGGCTCTTTTCTCCTACCTCTTCATCATTAGCACTGGAAGCAACACAGCTGTCTAATGGCAACTTCAGACACCCATGGGCCAGCAAAGCGACATTTTCCACACTTAAATAACACTGAGCTGATTTAATTACTGCACTTAATAGTAACAAAAGATGTCTCAATTTAATCTTCAAATGGCCCTCCAAGATCAAAACACAGCTGGCTGGATAACAAGATGGCCTAGGCCAGCAAACAAGTAGGTCCAATTTGTTCAAGAGCCGCATCCACTCCTGGGTATGAAAGGCCAAGGAACACTTGTGTGCCGAGCGAATCAAAGGAAGCAGCACTCCTGTCACCCCCTCCCTCCCGCCCGACTTTTGTTATGGGGAAAAAAAACGAAAAGGCAGCTGATTCGGGGATAAAGAAATGCAACACGATAAAAGAACAAATGATGATGTTTGGGAGAGAAAGAAGTAAGAACCAAGACTTCACAGGTTTTGCTTTTACAGTCCTTCAAGGTGATTAGGAATGAATGAATCAGGTTAAAATCACATGGAGACAAAGGAAGGTCTCTAACTCTTTTGTTTTTCTTTCCATACTGGACAGGAGACGGCTCATTAAGGAAAGCCTTCAAGACACAGCTACAGTGAGGAACAACAAAGCTTCTTTTTTGGGCAAGAAAAAGTTGGGGAAAATTAACCATTTACTTCTAATGTTCTCTAATTGTCTACACTGGATTGTGACTGTTACTTTTTGCAAACTATTCTAAGAAATATCCCTCTCATGAGCAGCTTTCAACACATATTCCTGCTGACAGAATGGCTGGGCCTCTCCAGGTGCTTTCAAGAAATTTTGAAGTTTTTGCACATTCCATTGCAGCTAAACACGGAAAAGTCTCAGCCAATCTTTCAGCCACTGCAACATTTCTGCGATCCCCCGAGCAGCAGAGAAGCCTAAATAAACTTTCACGCTGTACCCTGGATGTAGCTTTCCAACTCCCCCTTCCAGCTACTGAGAGTAACATGAATGACACAAGCCCACATTTTAAATCTAAGCTCTACCAGCATTAATTAAAAACAAGTTTGCTAGAAATCAGTTTGTTGAGCTTCATGGATCAACAAGAGTCTGTGGGATATTGTTGCTGAAAGCTTAGAAGGTTTTTTGTAGTAATTTCGTCTTAACTTTTTCTCTTGATGGAGAGCTACGATGCGGTAACCGAAGCGTGCCAATTTTCTTGGAGCCCTGGATCATGTTTTTTTTTGGGATTATGGTTTCTTTGGTTTTTGTTTTTCATTATATGCAGAGCTTACTCCATCAACAGCAGTTCTTAAACAACAGACAATGTCACTGCCCACCACACCATGGATGTGGAAGGCTGAGGACACAGGGGAATTCACTACAACTCGGGTAACTCCCCCCCTGCTCTCCCTGGACTGTGACATGATAGAGGAAGATAATGTCCATGTTCACAATAATCAGAGCCAGACAGACCAGTGGTTTTCTCTAATACCCTGGGCAAGGATGGGACGCCCAACCAGAGCCACTGCAGACAGGGCTCACGTAGCTCAGTCTCCTCCTCAACAGGGCTGTGTTCGACCTGGTTACTTGACTCTGCCTGCAAATTTCAGACTAATGCCCTGTTCATTTAAGTATCTTCCTTTCCCAGTGAATTTGACCCTGAATAAACGAGTACTTTCAACCCCCCGTTATTTTGCAATAGACCGATGACGAAATGCTCATTGCTTCCATTTACAACCTCTCTACTGATCCGTGTTCACGCTCACAGACCAAACCTTCACACTTCAAACCAGCTGGGTCCAGGCATCCGAATGGCAACTAGGAATAAACCTTCCCATCCCTCTGCCCAGTTGGTTTCATTTAAGCACGACTGAACCTCCCCTTAGAGCCACTTCCCCAAGCAGTTTAAGTTCTAGACCAGTAAGGAGAGATCTCGAGGAGGCACTCGCCGCGGAAGCTCGAGCAAGTGCATGTTTCCAGTTTGCATGTTTGTTTAAGTAAGTGACAAAGATGGAGGGACCAAAAGCAATTCCCTTAACTAGAATTCACAAGTGCAACCGAGTAGAAAATCTCCCGCCTGCTCGAGAGGAGGGAGTCAGAGTTCCTGAAAGGCTGAAAGACGGCTCTGCTCAACGCCCTCAGTGGGCACAAAGCGCCAAGTGCGGAGCCCTGACCCCGCTGGAGTCAGCGGCAAAATTCCCAGAGATTTCCTCGGGGCCAGGATGTTCAAACCTGCCCAGACAATTCACAAACCACCATTTCAAGGGCACACCTTTGCACGAGATTCCCAAGGGCCTTTTGAGTTTTGACTTAAATGCCTGGATTACTTTTACAATCCCAGTTATGGGTTCTTTGTTCGCAGGGAGTTAGGCAATACAAAGAACGCAGCGAGAGAACAATGAAGGTATTACCATGCATGATTTGTCTTTAAAAAAAATTCTCTTTCTTTTCATGAAGTTATAGATCCAATTTCAGTCTTTATTATCACTTTGCCATGTGAGAAAGTGGTTCTTAATTTTAATAAAGGAAGGGAGATTCATATTTCAACAAAAGCTAAAATGCTTCCTGCCATCCAGGAGGTGAAAAGCTCTTTGACTAAACAGCTACCACAGGCCAGATTCAGGGAAGGAAAGGAAAATAATCTGCCCACACCAAGTCAATAAATCCTGTCTGGGACATACCTAACAGTGGGCAGTAGCCCAAAGACATCTTGTCCAATGAGATCATTTCTGCCCCCTCCATTTTAAGGGAAATGAAGAGCTCGCTCTGCCAAGCGCACGTTAACATTTCACTTATCACCAAACTTGGGGTCCAAGCTACTGCAGTCTGTGGTGCACAACTGGACTGACAACAATCTTTCCACCGTGTTAACCCATTTGCAGAAAGAACCATATCTGCAGCTTCAGAACCTTTTCCTAGGATTTCAAAGTCTTTTTCTCCCTCAAATCTACTTTCCCCTCAAAAAGGAGTCTGTAGGATATTTAAGGAGGTTCTCATCTAAAACTTGACTGTATTCAGTGTGAAGAACGACAAGTTAAACCCAACCCACAAAACAAAATTAGGTGCCTCCAATTCACACAGGCTTGTGTAGTTTATCTTTGAAAAAATACTACTAGAGACCCATCACTCTCATTTTGTGCTACTGAAGAGAGACATTTTTAAATCAGAAATGCTAGTTGAGTTCGACCAGGCAAACCTTCAGTTTTATTCCAATTTGAAATGTGCCACGGAAATTTCTTTTTCTCCAAAGATGACCAATAGTCCTATTATTTTACAGTCTTTCCCCTTAGATCCTGTTTACAGCTGGAGCCACAGTATCAAAATCCACCTTTAAATATGGTCCTCACTGGCAAAAAAGTAAACACAGTTTTGTAAAATTATATTTAATATTGTTCTGTCTCTGCTCTGGCAAAGGAAATGAAGGCAGCTGTAACCTCAGTCCACGTGGGAAGTGAAACAAAGATTTGATGCAACTTACATTAATTAGCTGATCTGCAACCCAACTTGGGCTGTGACCACAAGACCTGACTTGGGCTGCACCTACATGCTCACCCGAAAAGGGCTGTGTCCACTGCCAGTACTCTCATTTTCTACTCGAGAACTCAAGATGCACAGGCAGACGGGGTGTTTTGCCCACCAAGGGCATGCTGGAGAGGGACACAGAGCATGGATCTCCTCCCCTGGGTGCCCCAGTCACTGGGACATGCCACCTGGGTGCTTGACAGAGCTGCAGGAGGGTAGAGAGGCACAGTGTGTTATTCAGTGTTGGTAATTCCATACTCTGAATCTCAGCGGAGGGGGAAAAAACCCGACCCCAAGAAATTGGGACCCACGTATGGAACACACTCCTACTGAAAGAGGCCTCACAAGAAAGTCAGCAAAACTCCTCCTGACGAATTTCAAGCCAAAGACAACAATGGAGAAAACAAAGCAGCAGCAGCATTTTTATCTTCCAACTCTGTTGCATACAATTCCCAGCGAAGGGATTTAGCTGTGATAAACGGGGCTGCGAGATCCTGAAGCGAGATTCAGCGGTTTTACGATTCCTTTCAGGTAGCTGAGTACCAAATCCCTGCCCTTCCCTCTCCTTGGGCCATTCATCTTTCGCAGGTGATGGAAAGCCACTCTCCCGGCGGGTGGTCCCGCTCTCGCAGCCCTTAACGCTTAATTGCCACAAATCAATCCCAACCTTGATGCTCAGGCTGCTGCTACCCCCGTCCCCCCTTTTTCCACCCCTTTTCTCCTTACACTGATTGCAGCCCACGATCCTCTCGTGTTACCAAATCCGTCTTTGGACACGCCGCCCAGGCAAAACAAAGCGCCAGCGCAGGCACTGCCGGCCGCGGCCGGCGCCGGGAGCTGACCCTCCCTGACAGCACCAGCCTCAAAAACGAGCCCAGCCCGTGTCTGCGTGCACGTGTGCACACACACATGCCTGCCATTCTGCTTTTTTGTTCGACTGGAATTAATCAGGAACCATAAACACCGTTTGTTTCCTGAAAGCAGCAGTGGGGGGATGAAATACGCCTCTTAAGCTTATCAGCTTCAGTGCCACTGAAGAGAAAGCTGGCTTCTAAGCCCAGGGATAATGGGCTGTCCTTTCAGGAAGGTATCAGAGGTCTCAGGAGAGGGAGACAGCACAATGGTGTGACCTTCAGCTAATAAAGCCCACCCTAGAGTCCAAAGAAGCTTGGGGAATATTGACAAAAGTTCATATTTACAACAGCCTGGACCTTTTCCAGATACCATTACCAGTCTAGAGAGCTGCAGCCTCTGCACATACACTCACAGAGGCTTTTATTCTGCCTCCTCCTTTCTTTCTTTGTTCCCATGCTGGCAAAAAAAAAAAAAAAAATTAGTCAGAAAATGGCAATTCTTCCGCTAACAAGGCCCCACCAGTATCTTTTTTAATGAAGAGAGTTATTTGAAATTTCAATTTCAACCTCAGCACGATCCTCTGCTTGAAGGAGACTCAAGGCCTCTTGCAAGGATTCTTGGTGCGTCATCGTGCTCATCGGGAAGAAAGCATATGTGTTTTTGTGGAAAATCTGCTGATTTATTTATAATTCTTTAAACAAAAAGGCAGCCAACATATTGTAAAATGAGAACGTTGTTGGGTTGGGTTTTTTTCTTTTTTTTTTTTCAAACAGGCACTGGCAATCAACACAGCCCATCAGAAACGCAAACCCAAAGCATTTTCAGGCAGAAACTGATCCCCCCCAGTCTGCGTTGTGGTTGGCAAAGTGACGTCTAGCCCATAACTAGAGTGCACAGGCATGACTGAAATACAAATAATAATAATATTTTAAAAATTGTTCATACAGTGAAAAAAGCCAACTTCAAAACATAAAAACTGTTTGAAGCTGAAGTTTCATTTTTCTGCCTCCTAAAATAGTTCCAAAACAAATATATAAAAATAAAGGTTTGGAGGAAATCTGTTTTCAAGGGTAATTTCACTGAAATCAATATTAAATCTCAAAACGTTTAATGGAAATAACATCTTCGGCGACAGAACTGTTCTGACTGCACTTTTCGATCCACCCATGCCAGTCTGCCATTTTTATTTATCTGCCTCATAATTCATCTTTGCCATCCTGAAACTAATCCTGCTGGAGGCTCAAAAGGGATCCAAAAAACTGGAATAGGTTACAACTTCTCCCAACTACATCTCTTTTAAAAAGATGCCTCTGTATCGTGGTGGTCTCGTTCCCCAGGCCAGTATTTAACAGGCAGCAAGAAGGCTGAACAGACCTCTGTGGAGACCACACATTTCTCACTTCTGCAGCTTTTCTTTCCAGTGCAGAACCCGTTTCCACCCACTGCCACAGTTACCTCAGCTACACGGGCTCGCAAGCAGTTTTCCAATTTCCTAGTTTTGGCCCAAGCAGGCGTTTTATTCCTTCTCCTCACCCCATCCAGCCACACTCGCTGTCAGAAGAGCCCAGGCGATTGATTACAGCCTGTCTGCACCCAAAGTAGTCAAATTAGGTATCAACGTTGCGCTTAATGTGCTCACACAAACAAGGTCACTGGTTGCATCGAGACTAACCGAAGATGACACGCCCTGGGACGGCATCGCCCAGGGTGCTCCTCCATCACCTCGGCACAGAAGGGGCCACTGGCTCGGCTTCAAGCCACGTTTCGGTCACGGCCAAGGCCGACCACCCTTCATCCCTGTTCCCAAATGCAAATCTCACTTGTCCTCCCCCTCTTGGGGCGAGCTGACAAAAATCAAGCCGCAAGACTGAAATCAGGAGGTGTCTGTAAAGTATCAGAAGGGAAATAAAAAGAGTCCACGGCGCCATCAGAAAGATAAAACCAAGTTCACCTTGGAAAAATATCAGCTAATCCATCTGTGGGGAATTATCGCTGGACCATGATACTCTGCAAGAAAACTGGAGAAGTGAAAGGTTCCTCCAGCAGGAACCTGGAGCTCTGCTTGGAAAGCTGGAGCCCAGTAGGGTAAAACAGCCATTATCAGCCCACCTGAGGTCATGGAGATGTAGAAAAGGCTGCTGAAGCAAAGTAAACCACAATTTTCTGTGGATAAGAGGAGGCACTACCAATGATAACACGAAATACTTGGAATCAGTTTCCAAGACCATTCCTCTACTCGCTGTTCCAAGGATGAGAGGTTACGACTCCTGGCTGCCAGCTAAGTGCTTTTCATTGCCTAACCCTTTAAACCAGCATTGTTTTATTTATGATAACAGTGAGTTCCTACTGAGAAGCTCCAGAAGCAACTGTGCCTGGCAGTAATTTTATACCTGTTTTCCATGGCACAACCCCCTGGCTCTCAGGCAACCGTGGGGTATTAAGTGCATCCCAGAGGAAGAGGCAGAGCCAGGACACATCTTCTGCTGCGGTGAATGGCCAACTGCTCCCAACTTCTGCCCTCTTTACTTCCAAACCACAAACACTCAGTAAGTCTTGCTCTTAGGGTACGGTTTTAATAACGAATACTGGAGTTAAAAGGCTGAAAAAGCGAGCAAGCTCCATTCTGAGAGGGTGTAATAATCCCACCTGTGGCTGTCGCCAACGCGCTCCCCTGCACCCTTGCCTTGGAGCACAAAAATGGGAAACCTAAGCAGCCTGCTCGTGGTGCTGCATGACATGGTGCAAGGCTTTGTCTTCCTTGAGTGAAGAGGCAAAAAAACATAATAAACAATCAGGTCTTGAAATCGCATAGAATTAAGACTCGGTATCAGCCAAGCCGGTGACTGATCTTGCAGGCCTGTTTCCCTCTGAATGTCTCCCTGCTGCTGTGACGTGCTCACGCTCAAAATTTTCCCTTGAGCAACCGCCTGACTAAAATACAGCACACCCTTACCATAAAGCCCTTTGTTAAAACATCTTCGCCATAAAGCTGCAAAACCTTGGCTCCCAAGTACATTAAATCCTTATAAACCTGCCTTCATTTTAACCGCGCAGTATTTCAAAACACAAAGCGCTTCTTCTGAGAGATAGCACTTTAATGAGGAGAGGGGTAAAATATATAAACCAAACCTCAT
Organism: Pseudotriccus pelzelni; assembly: GCA_035584735.1. Taxonomy (NCBI): domain Eukaryota; kingdom Metazoa; phylum Chordata; class Aves; order Passeriformes; family Tyrannidae; genus Pseudotriccus; species Pseudotriccus pelzelni. The sequence continues at coordinate 7,271,627 of JAWMRA010000036.1, forward strand.
TATAGCATAATTTCCAGGAGACAAGCATGCTGCTATAAAGAGAAGCCATGGAAATAGCATTTCACATAGCTTGAAGATTTAAGACTTTCAAAAAGCCACTGCTGCTTCCAGCCTTTGGTGGCGTTTTGTTTTGAACATAACAGAAACAAGCAGAATGATGGGGCCACTGTCAGCTACGTATTTTATATTCTGTAAATTGTTGCAAATGGTAGATTCAACCCTACCGCCTGCTCACAGAATGTAATATGCCAGTAAGAGTCTGACTAGTTACTGCTGAATACTATTGTATACTGTTACCTTTAAACCTCTGCATTCTTCAAGGTTGTTGCTTTAAACATTATGATGTAGCACAGATATGTTAGATCACCCAAACCAGACTCAATTCATACCGGATTGAAAATGCTTATACTGATACAGCTTGTTCACGTGCTAACAACAAAGCCAAAGAAACCTATCAAAAACCACACGACAAGAAAAATCTGCAGTATGGACACATAAATGAAAGCAAGGGAGATAATGCCATTTAATACCACCCATCAGATAAATCAGGGTAACTGGCACATCAAAGGGACAGCAATTAGTTACCAAAAATGAGAATTTTTTTTTTTTTAATCCGAAACTCGATTGCTTTCATGGATGACAAGTGGATCAACCTCTCTCAGCCAACAAGAAAAATGTTACTGGAAAAAAACCTGTTCTCCCTAAGAGCAAATTATCTAGCAAAGGAACATCCTGAATTACACTGGTCTACAAGACTTTTAAACTTAATCTAATAAAAAAAAGCGCCATTATTGATTACAGTTCTTCCACATTAGTCTTCCAGCTGTAACTTCTGAAATGAAAGCTTAGCAATGATTAGGTATTTACTACAATCAGTAGAGAAAAATAGTGAAAAAAATGAGCATAAAGGCCACCAAAGAAACAACGTACTTTGGAGGAGAGGAACAAAACAAGCAGAAAACCCCGACCCCCCAAATAACCCCACCCCGAGCCCAACAACAGCAAGGGGAGATGCACCTCATGGCAGCTTTGACTGGAAGCACATGTAACACTGATTGATGGATACTGCAAGCAAAGACACCAGTGGAAAATTAACTCCAACCAAGCACCAAAACTGGGACAGGTTTTTTTGTGTTCCTTGGTCCTGCTTTAGAAAACTATGCAAGAAGAGTCAGACTTTCAGGAAACGATCGTTTCAGCTCCTGTCACAGATCTGGGTCAACAGCAGGGTAAAAGGGGACCTGTAACTAATGCCTATAACCTGGGTAGGATAAGCATTTCCTCTTATCTCTTTGCTGTGGTTTATAATGACTGATATTCTGGACTGAAGGGTGCTTATCCTCCCTGATTACCAGAAGGTTCAACACTTACTACACGGCTACGCCGATGGAGTGGCACTTCTGACTGCAGTTCTCAGAGAGGACATCTGAAGAGAACACAATACACCAAACCCTTCTGCCAAACACAGAATAAATGATTTTGCTTTTGGGTCCTGCTTCTGAGATGCTTTTCACAATTTACATTTTTACTGATGTGACTCTTCTCTCCAGGTTTACAGCAAATGGATAACAGGTTTCTCCTTCACCATCATCACTCTCTTATGAGTCACAAGAGACTTTTTGTCAGCTCTTACCAACTTTACCACGGGAGAAGACAGCAGGCTGGACAAATCGGAGGCAGCACGTCAGCACACAAATTAGAACAGGATGTCTGGTGTTGAGGTAACCCAGCCTAGCACGTGCCTCCCCTTAACTCAACTTTAATGTTTTTCTGCTTGGCTGTGCAGCTAAACCTCGAGGAAGAAGACAGGTGCAAGCAAGTGCACATGCTACTTCTGTTTTACAAGCTTCCCACTTCCTCCCTTAATAACCGAGGGTTTGGGGTGCTAGAAACAAGAAGCCTTATGACAAATGTGCAATGAGACCCCGAGCTAACAGGTTAGCTGACATGGAACTGTTAACAGTGAATCGGCTTGGAGACAGTGGCAGGGGGAAGGGAAAAAAAAAGGGGGGGAGACAGAGTGAGAGAGACAGACAGCAACCAATTCAGCTGCAAGAAATCAAGCTAAATCAGTCCCAAGTGCCCATGTTGGAGAGACTTGATCTCATACCTTGCTTGTTATCAAGGCACTCCTGATACGAGTCAGCTCCAGTTCCGTTGCGGTCTACAGACAAAACAAAAAGTTTCATTCATATCAAACATAAATATTAGAAACTTCTCAAATGGCAGCCGTGCTGGAGCAACACGTTACGTGCAAACTGTGCTAGTGCTTCTGGAGGCCAGGCTGGTTCGCTGACAGATCCCGGGACTGGTCACAAACAGGCTACGACAGACTGACACCGACCCACTACGAGAAACTTCTTCTAGTCCCGGGCCAGTGCTTTGCTCCCAGCCCTGCCCGTCTGTCTCCACACTGCTGAGGGCACGGGGAAGGGGAGCAGAGCCACAGCTGCTCTGAGTAAGTTGTTCCCTAAGCACATGAAAGTTAAATCTGCAGTTGCAGCATCTCTGTAGGCCCTACGAAGGCACGGGTTTGAACCAGCAAAATGCAAACTATAGAACAGACTTCTCCCGGTTCTGTGCTCCCTTTTTGGTTGCTACACTGTATTAAAGACAACTGAAAATACAAGAACGTACTTTCCAAATATTCCTTTTTCAAGAAGCAATGTTACTGTAGTTACCACTGGGGTTATCTGATCCAGCAGCAGGAGAGGAGCCGGTCTGTGCCACTGAAATGGGGAGAAGCTGAGACTCCTGTACTCGTGACTGCTCCACACAAGGAACAAACCAGACAGCTCCCAAACACAGGTGTGGTCACACAAGTGGCCTCTCACGTCCAGCATGGGTATCACCTAACCAAACCCTTTATCTGTGCCAGAGGGTCAATTATATCTCCCTGCCTGAGTGTAAAAATGGTTTAACCTGTAGGTTTGCAGAATTGGGTTACAGTGTGGCTTGGACCTCAAAAGCAAACCAAAGAATGTTCCAGCATGGCTTCTGCTCCTGGCTTTACAATTCAGTTCAACCACAAAAACTGCCTGGATGGTCCTTGAGAAAAAATATTAAATACATCTGTAAACCCTGGATAAACGAGTGCTCTTTGAGCAGCTTACATGCACCTTACACACCTGGCCATGAGGAGCTGAGCCATGAGACAGGTGTGTGCCCAACAACCTCAAAAAGCGACATTTTGTACTTCACACGCCTAAGAATGAACACGGTGCTAAAATCAACCCTATTGTTTAACTACCAAACTGTTTGATGAGGTCACCCACGGCATGTGCTCCTACCATACCAACTCCAACAGCACTGGACACTGTTTTATCCACGTGGTGATCACAGCTAATAAAGAAGCCACTCATCTAGGCTGAACCGGGTGGCCAAGGCATCCTGTAACAGTATTTCAGTCTCACCATCAGGAGAACCAGAACAACAGCAACGTGTTAATTTCCTTGCAAAGATGCTGTTCAGAGCCAGAAGTTTATAAATATTGTTCACAACGGGGAAAAAAAGACACCCAGGAGAACCTTCCCACCCGGGCACCTGCAAACAAATGCATTTCTGTACTTCCAACAAGCCACTGGTCCCTGACTCTGACGGCTTTCTGGCATTGCTCGCGTGTGGCAAACACAGTCCCACATCAGCTGCCCTTTCATCCTTGCTCAACCATCAGCTGGAGATGGCTCCTTGAAGATGAAGAGATCCAGATCCAAGTTAAAGGGCTTCACATTCAGCAATAGTATTTAATGAACAAAGAAGCAAAAATTGAAGTTGCCCCACTGTTTGTGTTGTGTAAATCACAGATAATAGATCTCCCTAATCCTAATGAGGCCTTCCTATTAAAATCTTTATTAGCTTTCAGCTCTGCAGATTGCCCAAAGGCTCATCAGTTTCCCTATCTTGCAGTACCAAGATCTGCTTTAACTTTTACAAATAGCTCTAAGATATTTCTCAGCTTATCAGCATTGCCAAGCAGTCTGTCTTATCATTACTATTGCAGATAAAATAAATGAGCTCACGATGATATGAATAATGGCATTTTCTGTAGGCTGGTTTCCCATTACATTTTCAACAGATTGTAGATTTAAACTTGAGCACAAAAGAAAAGAAAATAAAAAGGAAGCCGGGGGGGGGAGGGAGGCAAAGGGTGGCTATTTTTTTCCCCTCCCCATTTACCTTCAGTGTCTCAGAGCCCAGGCTGCATTTTTAAGCTCACCTGATGAGAGCTAGTAATTAATTTTGAAAGGGAGCAGAGACACCTCAGCTCTGCTTTCTCTGAAGACCAAAAGCCCAGTTGCTTCTGGGATGTTTTTTCAGCTGCGTTTGTCAGAAATAAGCGAGGGCTAAACCGCGCTCTGCCTAATGAAGCCATCTTCATTAGTTTGCTCCCTTCCCCAGCAGCCTAGGAACACCGGTCAGATTGGGAATTGAAATCATGAAAAGCAACAGAACTGCATTTGAATTAAAAGGCTAAGCTACAAAGGTCTCCGACGGCTGCTCGGGGCTGATTAGCGCGAGGCGCGTGTGGCACCGTCGTGGCTCAGAGCGACTTTGGCGCAGCACGTTCGCCAAGAGGGGCAGAGCGGGGAAGGATGCAGGACCAACACGGCTCTGCCTTCCCGTGACAGCGAGCAGGGAGGTCATGTTCTGGCAACCATTTTCTGCCCCGGGCCCCCGCAGCAATCACCGCAGGGTTAAACGCTTTTCCTCTCCCCGAATTCCTCGCCCTGTCACTGTATCAAGGTTATCTATTATTGGCAGTGACAGGTGAAAATTAATCTCCTAATTATTTCTTGCTGCGTAATCTGCACTGAAGGAGTAACGTAAAAGGATTACAGTACACCCTCTACGGAAGGCTTTGCTAGAGAGCCAATCATCCAGGGAGATAGAGGGGATGTGGGAAAGAGATATTTATGACAGATTTCCAACCATTTTGAAGGCAGACTATACTATAACTTTATAACCTACAGCTCTGGAGTAAAGATATTCTTGCAGGTATTTTAACAGCCTAAATGCTTTTTACTGTTGATTCTTCCAGGAAAAAAAACCTCTAAGATTTATACCCATTACAACCCCTCTTCGTACAGATGTTTTTTACCCCCTCCCCCAGAAACCTTAAACAATGTGCCCAGCCTGCTTCAACTCAGTATCAGAAATCTTGTAGTTACCTTTCACAACAACTTAACTGCAACATTTTTTCCATGAGACCATAAGCTAGACTGACGACTTCCAAACACAAAAGTATTTTGTGAAAAACCTCATTCTGTAAGCAAGCTAGAAATATCTTTGGTAGCAACACAAACAGGCACCTTGAAACGCCGGCTTTGTGTAAACTCTAACTCTCCTCCTACCACCCACCAGAAAGTAAGGTTTATTTTCACAGCATTGAAGAACACCCGTTTTATTTATCTTTAACCCTTTCCACGCAGCCACATAAGGTACAAACGGACGATCTGGAGAACCTATTTTTCTATACCCGCGTCAGCAGAACCAGCCTAGTTAAAAGTTTACAGGAACAAGCGATCACGGGTTGTGTTTGATACTACATTAGCTACCTTGAGCGATGGTGGCGTGCTAACCCCATGGCTGTGAGACGGTTCATGCAGGGGGTCACTGTGAAACCCTGGCAGGGAACGGGACAGGGCAGCGAGGGAGATCAAACCCTGCCGCCAGTATCGGTCACATTGATTTTCCGTTTCCTTGATGGCAACCTTTCCCACCCGGCGCACAAACGCGACCGGCTCCTCCACGCGAACTCTTCGGCGCTTTAAACCCCACGCCACGGCCGAGCGGGGCCGCGTGCGGAGCAGTGCGCGCTCCCGGCCACGCGGTGGCGCGCACAGGGAGGCGCTGCGAGCGCTCCCGCACCGCGGCTCCCCCGAAACCCGCACGGGCTGGGCTGGGCTGCGCTGCCCCGCCCGCACCATCACCGGTCACCGCGCCCCCTCGGGAGCCGGGACCGCGCCCCGCACACCTTCAGGGGGAGCCGCCGAGCCCAGACGCGTTTGGCAAACTCCGCCGGGGGAAGCCCGACGAGCCGCCTGAAACACCGCACAAATCACCGGCGCTCGGGGGTTTTAAACGAGCAGCCCCAATCGGGCAAATTCCCCAGCGGTGACAGAGGTGTTAAGGGTGTTCGCCTTCCCCGCTGTCGGTTTTAACACGATGTGGCCCGCCCGGCTCCCGCAGCCTCGAGGCTCCCCGGACTCCGAGCATCGACAGGGCTGAAGGGCAGCTGCGTGGAAATGAATGATTTTTCCCCTTTCAGGCAACTGCTGCTGAAAAGCTAAGGCTGTATTTCAGTAATTTTTAACAAGTGCTTGCTTCTCCATCTGAAAGGCAGCTCCTAAGTGATCCTTAGCATATCACAGGGACTCTGAAAACACGTAATCAGCTACTAAGTTTTCCTAAATCCACACATCGCCTATATGAGTTTCTATGTATTTCATTTTCACCAGCACGAAGATAAGACAATTCCTGTTTACATCGTTGAGGCTAGAGATTTTCTTCTCCTCAGGACCTATTTTCAACAGATAAACAGAAATAATTTAACAAAGCCCAGATCAGAACATAAGCTCTTAATGGTTTACCCTTGGTGTTAAGTAAATGAGGAAATTATTCACTGGCATCTCTCATTTTGTGGACGTTTCAATCCTACAGTTACCTAATCTCTTGCATAGTAGTTATGAGAACAAAAGAAACGTGTATAGAGGCAAAGCACCCACCTACTAACATATCAGTGGTACTTCTAACGAGCCTGTTTTCCCGTAATATGTTTTCCTTATGGAAATCTGAAGAATGAATTCCTATCCATAGGCATTTTCCCCAAATGCTCCATCATCAACCTCATTATGCGATACAGAAATTCTCCCAAGGGATATTATGTAATGGCAATCCCTCCTTCCTCCCCCTAAGGAGTATATTTCTCATTACATCTCCTAGTAATTGATCAGTCTAGGAAATAATTTCTGGTAAAACCATATGTTTCTTTACCTAGTTTAGAATTTCCATCTTTATTTAGAAGGATACAAGACTACAAGAGACCCTAGAATTTCCATTTCTGCTGCAGGGTGCCAATCTTTGCTCAAACATGGTATTAAGCAAGGAGCAACATATTCTTATACCTGCCTGACTTTAGACCTTGCAAACTCATAATGTCATTAAAATTAACCATTAACAAATTATTTTACTTGACTGAATCTTCTATGAAGGCTTTAAAAAGACTGGCTCATATTCCAATACATCCAGACACCACAATCCCTAGATATTATGGGTCATTCAACACAGGGATGCTGGAAGTCAAGGAATGCGAGAGAAAAAAAAAAAAAAAGGAAAGAAAATATTTAAGGCAGAAAATGACATACACATCTGTGCTTTCCAAAAGTACCGCACAGAGCAGACTGGGCAGCTGCAGAATGCACCCTTTTCACTGCCCCTTCTGTCAACACATCACCACTAAACCTCACACCAGCTTTTAGCTTAAAAAGCAACAACAGCAAACACTAATATCTGTACCCCTTACTGAAAGTGAACACTTCAAATTGCACATCCTTGCAAAAGCAGGGCAAAATAAATATCAGCTACTGCAAAGTGTCAGTACTTTCTCACTGGAATTCGAATCATACTCCAACCCCTTTTTTAACTGTAAAATACCAGAGCTACGTGTGTCACTGGTATTTGATTTAGCCAGCCCAGGCCACAAGGTCCAACAGATGACTGCATGTCCTGATAGAATAACACCAGGATATATTTTGCTCCTTCGTTTGTTTATGAGAACAGACTGCCCCTCTCTGATAAACAAGGCTTAAGGTTTCTCTCAGAATAGCCCACCTTCAAAAAAAAAAAAAAAATTAAAAAAAAAAATCACTGAGCACTAGTGAAAACTCAGTATCCAGCTAAATAAAATACTGCCTGCCTTGTCTTATACCATTAATCTCCTCTGGAAAAGAAAATCAGGCAGCCCAAGCTAGTGCCTTTTGGCTTTAGCACAGGGCACTTTTAGGGAACTGCTGTGAGCAAAGAAGAAAATTCTTGAAGAGAGAGCATTAGGAGTCTGCCACTTGTGGGAAGTTAATGCTGTGTGTATAATTCAAGCAGCTCGCCCTTGTAAGTCTGTATGTGGGGAAAATCGGATTTATACATAAACATAAACCTCTGAAGTAAATTCTGATCAGGGATGACCAGAGATTTAACTCTCTAGAAAGAAGAATGGGAAGACTCTATTTTCCTGTAATACCTTGGCAGCCTTTTCCAGTCGAGCGAGGCTTGCATTCAAGAATTGATAACGAAGTAAATAATTCCAGCTTCTGCGGCATAGGGGAGACCAGTTAAGGACGCTCTCCAAAACCCAAAGCAATCATTCAGAACAGTAACTTACATAACAAGAAATTATCTTTGTTACAAAATTAGGTTAAAAGGACCTCAGATACTGTAATGTTACAAAAAATCAGGACATGCCTTGAGAAGATTAACTGGCAAGCAGCCTCCTGAGATAAATGCACAACTTCAAGACGATTTTACAAGCCTAAAAACCAGTTTAAATTCCAGAGAGACGCACAAGCCTCTGCCATTTAAAAAGGTCCTTCTTTCCTTCCCTCTGCCCTCGCCTTCTTCCCGAGCTCTTTTTCCAAACCATCTTTAGTTAACCAGTGACCTGGAAATCTTATTTCGCCTCCTCCCTCCCCTTTTCAAATTTGTCGCTTTAAACACACAAGGTTTAATTTCTTAATTGGATTAAATTTTTCTTTCAGGCTGAGCAGAGAGGGGCCCCGCAGCAGCCACGGAAGGGGAGCTGCCCCCGGCAGCCCCGCACCCCGCGATCCCGCCTGGCCCGCACAACCTGCCCGGCTCGGGAGCGGCGGGGGAAGGGAGGGGGGGGGCGGTTCTCAGGCCAAAAGACACACAGAAAAAAAAATAATAATGAAAAAAATCACGATGGTAATTTTTAGACTCGCTATTCCTTGTGGAAGAGAGGGGCTGTGTCCGCACCGAAGGGGTTAAACCGCTGGGCACCGATTTTTGAGTTTTGTTACCGTTTTAAACAGCCAGAAACCCCAGACCAACACCGGCCTCATCCGGCAGCCGGCTACAGCGCCAGCCTGCCAGCAACACCCGACACAGCCAAGTCGCGATATTCCGCTCGAGGGGACCACCGAGACGCCCCCGGAGCCGGGCTGCGAGGCCGCCACGGCCACCCGCGGGTGGGTGGGTAGTGCGAGCAGCCGGGTCCGCCGGGCTCACCCGCGCTGCCTCGGCTCCCCCTGGCCCCGCTCCTGCCCGGGGAAGGCAGCCGTTCAATATTTATTAATCGCCCTCCCCGCTCCCGCGAGGGTGGGAAGGGGGATGCGGTCGCACTGGAGGAATGTGCGAAATAGGGTGAAAACAAAAAAGCAGGCTCGGGAGCGCATCGCATCCCGGCAGCTCCGCGCCGCCGCGCCTCGTTCTTGTCTTTTATTTTATTTAAACACACCCAGTTTCTCCCGCAAAAAAACCCCAAAGCCATGATTCTGCACGGAGAGCTCCTCGGTTCGTCTCTGGGAACGGGCAACGACCGGCTCCTGCCCCTCCGCATCCCGAGCCTCGCATCCCTACCCCTGGCTCGGGAGAACGCGGCGCGAACCGCCCCGAAAAAGCCATCGGGGCTGGCTGGAAAACCGAACCAACCTCGCCGGCCGCGCCGACAACGGCACGAGAGGAGAGAAAGAAAGAAGAAACACACAGAGCCCGCACGCACGGAGCCACCGCACCGGCGGGAAGCGCGGCCACTTCCTCCTCCCGCCTGACCGCGAAGCCGCCGGCGCTGCCCGGCTGCAAAACGCTTCTGCCGCCGACGGAACGGGGGATCTGGGAAGGGGACGAGAAGCCCCCGGGGGTGGGTGCGGGGTCCCACCCGCCCGGCGCTACTCACCGCGCGGCGCGCAGACCATGGCGAGCCCCGCCGGCCCGCGGGGCCCCCGCGGGACGATCCTCCGGGCGCGGCCGGGCGGGAGCGGGGCCGGAGCCGCTCGGGGCCCCCCCCGCAGCGGCACAACGCGGCTCCCGGCCCGGAGCTGCCCCGGGGGTCCCGCCGGCCCCCGCCGCCTCCTCCCGCCGCGCTCCTCCGCTGCTTCCCTCCGCTCCTCCTGGCGCTGCAGACACCGCGGCTCCGCTCTTTTTTTTTTTTTTTTCTTCCTTTTTCTTTCCCCCCTTGGGTTTTTTGTTTTTCCTCCCCCCGGCCGAACCCGGGGCTCAAAGTTTGCGCCCCCGCGCCCGCTCAACCCCGCAGCCGCCGCGCAGACGGCGCTACGGGTCCATCACCCGCGGGGGCCAAAAACCACGCGAGGGGGGCGAAAAGCCCGCAGACGCACCAAAAAAAAAAAAAAAAAAAGAAAAAAAGAAAAAAAGGCAAAAACCCAGTAAAAATGAAAAAAAGCGACCCAGGCGGCGGCTCCGGCCGGCATCCGAGGAGGGGAGCAGGGGAACGCTCAGCCCCGCAGGCAGCGCCGGCACGGCCACATCCACGGGCTTCCCCCGGCGGCGGCGGCGGGTTTCTTTCCCTCTTTCTTTCTCTCTTTCTTTCCGCGGTTCACGCCTCGGTAGCCATTATTCCCAAGCACGGACGGGGAGGCTCCGCGCCGAGCCGAGCCGAGCCCGCTCCGCTCCGCGGCGGCGGTGCCGCTCCCCGGGCGCTCCGCGGCGCGACTGCTCCGCGCGCCCGCGCCCGCGCCCGCCCCGC
>JAWMRA010000036.1:7284074-7418845 GCA_035584735.1 Pseudotriccus pelzelni
CATCCACCGGCCCGAACGGCGGCTCAGCGATCCGCCCCGGCTGCACCCCACCACCCCGCTCTGCACCCCAACACCCCGCTCTGCACCCCAACACCGCGCTCTGCACCCCAACACCCCACTCTGCACCCCAACACCCCGCTCTGCAGGGCCTGGGGTGTCCACACGTGTCCCCAGCACTGCCACTGCCTCTCAGGGAGGGGAATGGAACTACCCCAAGTTTGGTTTTCAGCTGGCCTGGAGAAATGATCTGAAAATCTTCAGGGAGAAAGGCGGTAAACATCTGTATACTATTAGATCCATCAGATGTGTTCATTATTTTATATTGATTGGTATATCACTACACAAAGTTAATATATTATGATTATTAGTATATTGTTAAATCATTAAATACGACAGCAGACGGAATAAATAATTTCCAGGGGATGTCGGCTGACATTTAGAAATTGATGGGTATGTTTTTCCCTTTGCATCCTGGCTGGCTGCAGGACTGCAGCGACGCTCTGGCTGCTCCGGCTGATCTCCTTCCCCTGCTTTCCTCTGCAAGTGAAGGCAGCGGGGAGAGCCTGCTCCGCCATGCCCAAGTTTGCATTTTAAAAGATGAAGCTGAACTAACACAAGCCCCAAAGAAACCTGTTGGACGAGGATATTCAAACCACTTGCATCAAACGGGGAGCCACAGGAAGGATCTGCACCGGAGGGTGTATCTCGGTGTTGCTCAGGGAGAAGAACACCCTCTTGCAACACCACCAGGATTTTCGTGTGAAAACTCAAGAACGGAGCTGCCCCTCCACCAGCGGCGCTGCCACCTGCCTCCCGCAGGTACCATCCAGACCGGGGAAAAAAGGAGCACAAGCACCCCCAGCCCCTCAGCCCAGCCTCCGGGTCACCGGGGTTTGTGGATTTATGGCACAGCTCCCTGTGAAACAGCAGATGTCGGAGAGCGTGCACATCTGTATCCTTACAGCGGGGGAGCTGGATGCCAATCAGGGTTAACTCGGGATAAATTTACAAGAGCGCACAGCACGACCCAAGGTACCTCTTTATTGGCCTACTACAGGCCTGCTAAACGCATTGGCCGACTACTGCACATTAAAGCCACATGAGCTTGTATGTTCAAAATGAATTTTACAGGAAGACACAGGGATAGAAAAAGGAGGAGAGCCTGTGTCACAAACGACATCCAGATGTGAAAACACTGTAAATACAAACATCAAAAGGCTCACCCGTCCACATTCTGCAAAGACAACACTGGAGAAAGGACTTGCTGCATTTAAACAAATATTCTCGGCGAGGAAGCCAAGGAGCCTGCTGTCCCTGGTGCACAGCAAACCCCCACGGGTCCGAGGGGGAATTAGCCATTTGTCAAGGCAAATATGCAGCAAATATGATGCCATCCTCTAGACAGTTCAACCTTGGATCAGGGGCAATGAAACGGGATGGGAGAGAAGGTGTTTTGCTAAGAAAACCAGAATTTTCAATATAATAACTCAAATCTGAAAACCGCACTCCAGAAAGCATGTGATTATTTAGATAAAGTCTCCAGGGCTATGACATACTTCTTACTAGAATCGATATCGTTCAGGGACAGCTCTTAAGCCTTGCCAGTTGTATGAAATAACTAAATAAATAGGTGCCTTTTGAAGCCTCGGTATTTGCCGCAGTGAAGATACGACTGGAGCGATACCCTAGAAAATCTGGGATATCTGGTGAAGCACTCAGCAACTTTGGTTTAAGGAGTGGGAAATGAAAGGCCATTCCATTCCCCTGAAAGGGCTCCAAAGAGCTCCCAATCTCTGCTCGCCTGGACCTACAGAGGAACTGTCAGCGAGTCACTGCCAGTGAAGGACAAGCGTTCCTGGAGCCAAGGACTCATCCCATCAGTCACCTGTCACACCGTCCCTTCCCCTTCTCGCCTACTTCTGTCTGCAGTCGAACACAGTGGGGGACAAAGCTGGTTTGAGGCAGCACAGAATAAACCTAAAGCAGCATCGATGGCAGGGGAAAGCACTTAACACCCTACCAAAAAGGCGGGGATTGGCGGGTCAGCGGTGCACGCAGGGTGCAGTATCAGATGTTTGTTTCCTGTTCTCGGTTCAGCATGTGCAAACCACGATGACAACACTGGGTGTTACTTGCTCGAACCCTCCTCTCGGAGCAGCACGGCCAGGCATCGGGCTGGGGCAACGTGAAAGCGGAGCTTAGACAGGGTGTATTCTTGTTTTCTCATCTTTTCGAGATGCTATCTGACCACCAACACCCGACAGGCAGCGTGAGCACGCCACGGGAGGGACTCCAGACCGAGCAGGTATAATCTCTTGAAGGTGCTGGGATGCCAGGGTGTGGGGCAGCCTGAGTGTTCTCAGAGATGAGATAAGATGAGATGTGGTAGGCTGTGGCTACTGTTTTCACTCAGGTCTGACTCAAGGCTGCAGGATCACAGCCATCCACTCTACCAGTGATATCTGTCTCAAGTGGAGAGCCCTCCCTCGAGACGACTGCGTCACACCAGACTGGTGCTTGAAGAGAGCATGGACTCTCCTCACCCTGAGCCAGACCACGCTTCTTATTTTGGAGCTAAAAGCTTCAAGCAGTTTGAGACTGACAACAGAAGGAGAAAGCACTTAACCATTGTGTTGCATAAAGATATCATGAGAAAATCAGGATTTTACAGTAGAGAGAGTAGAAAAACATTCAGGAAGAGCTTGGATAAACTCAGGGCGAGATTCAATAACAGATGCTGTCGCCTCCTGCATTGTGTGTCCCCACCTGGGCTTCTGCTGGAGAGGAGCTTTATTGAATCTGTTATTGAACCTGTCCCCAGGCTGGAGCTGGGCTAGGGTACCCTCACAGGGCTTAAAACCGAAACGAAGTGACAGAGGAATTTGCAGAGAAACTCTTAAAATACACTCTGATTTGCTTTAAAAGCCTGCATGCAGTGGGTGAGGGAGCAAGAAGGGGCCAGCGTCGTGTCCAGCTGCCCGCCGGGCACCCTGAGCTGCAGACAGCTCTGGAGCAGGACTGCAGTTCCCCATCCATCCATCCATCCATCCATCCATCCATCCATCCATCCATCCATCCATCCCTCCCTCCCTCCCTGTGCCTGCTGGTGATTGAACAGCTCTGCTCCTGGGCCTAACAACACTGCAAAACTACTCAGCCGTCAGAGGATCACATTACATGCAAAATCTAGAGCTCCTCAAGAGCTTGATTTTGACATACAATCTCCACTCCCTGAACAGAAAAGGGAGGGGAAGTCTGAAACTGTCTAAACAAAAGAATGTTTTTTTCCACTGCACTTTCAAACGTTCATAAACCGAACAGAATACAGTTAGAGACGGCCCTTTGCCTCAGGGTATCCAAGGCTATGGCTCCAATTAAAGAGAACAAGGATACAGGAGGTGGTACCTCCAGTCTGATTGCTCTCGCCTGGGGCAGCTAAGCCTCATGAATAAACACTGTTGACTCTAACTCTCAACAAAACAATTACTCGTTTGTTTTTGGAATACATTTTCTTAGCCTTTCCACTTGCAATTTTTGCTACTATAAACTAGCCAGGACAAGAATAAATACCTTTGTGATTCTCTAAACATCCTTGTAATTGCAGTGCTTCACTCATGAATGTGTATTTCAACATTAGAAAAGATCCTGAGAGATATGAAGAAATGTTTCTTTGAAGTAACTTTTCAGAATTAGATGCAAAATATTTACAGCTAATTATTACTGCAAGAACTCCTGCACACACTGCCAGGCACAGGAGTGAAAACCTTATGTGCAAATCCAGTGAACTTTGAAGAATTAAAACACAAGGAGATGGGTGAGGCTTGTATTTTTTTGGACTCCTGCCAGGTGTGGTGCAGCCCCCCCATCTCCCCATGGACCTGTCAGCCCCCCATGGACCTCCCTCCCGGCAAACCCCACTGCAATCCATCCCCGGAGGGATGTTCCTGAGAGATGGGGGTACTTCTAGAACCTCAAAAGTGCTGGCTCAACTATCCCCTGGATGCAAATGCAAGGAGTGGCAGGATTTCTATTGCTGGGGAGAGTTTAAACAGAACAAGTAGTGGATGAGTCCACTATAACTTTGGTTTAACTTCCTCCCAACCAGCTGTTAGACTACCTAGGACAACCTGGAGCTTGCCTGAGGACAGGAGATAGCTCTAGGTCACCCTTACTGGGTCTGGTGTCTCATAAAGGTGGGTGTAGAAATAAAGCTGGTGGAAGGAAAAGAATAATTTACTCGACTTTTTAATGATCTTTCCCAGAAAACCAACCCAGTGCTGCAAAGCTGAACAGCCAACCACCAACCACCACGTCAAAACAGCACGCCTTAAACTGCAGGACTGCAGTCTCTTTGCTTAGCACAAAAGGGTTTGGCCAATAAATACGCTTTTTCTCCCTCTTAGAAACGCTTCCAAACTGGATTATTATCCCCCATCTCGCTGTCAGTGTAAGGATGAGAAAACACGGGAAGGGAAAGTAACGGAGAGCCTGCTGCCCTGAACAGGCTGTGGGTTTGGGAGCGACTAAGCTTATCCTTAACGATACTTGTTCCACATTCGAAATCAGACGGGTGATGTTGCCTGCTCCTCCACGTTATTTATATATTGTGTTCAGCAACAACGTGCAAATGAGCTGGAGTACAACACGTCAGACGCGGCGAAGATGTTTCCGCGCGGTACAACACAGATAAGTGACTCTCCGTATGGGGCCCTGTATCCTCCCAGTGTTTATACTCGACTGTGCAATTGGGACCACGGCCAGCTCATCCTAAAATATACAGCCTGAGCACGGTTAGGCATTGCATCTGTAACATATACAACTTTAGATGTCAAAGCATCTTTGTTTGAAGTCAACAGCAATAAAAACTGCGTTTGTACGAGAGCTTAGCATGTGGGGATACATATTGCTAAACCAGGATGTTAACACATGGCCCTCCTCAGTTGGCTGCTGCCAAAAGTATGCCTTTCAAAATTGGGATGAGCGTGCCAATAATCTGTAGGATATTTTAAAACTTGGAGAAATCTACAGCAATCATCCAGCACTGGAGAAAACTCTTTTTGGGAACACTTACCTTGGGTAGAAACTGGCCTAACACTTCTACTTGGAAAGATTTGGGTCCTTTGCATATATGGACGTGTTATGTGTAAAAAAAAAAAAAATCCACAGAAGGATTTTTCTGTCCTGTTTCATTTTGCAGAAACTTTGCTTAGTCACTTAGTGACAAATTATTCACTCGTGTAAGGGAAACCTTCAAATGTACACAAACTTTCAAATGAATACAAACCTATCTTTTAAGGTTGCTGTCTTGATATTATTACATTAAGGCACACAGAACTTACAGCAGAACCGTGTTAAGCTTATGGGATTTTGGTGAATTTCCTTTCTGGATATTAAACTTTAAACAAATATTATGATTGTATTCCAAAGGCTTGAATGGGCTGATGATTTTGAAAGTGCTACTTTGGCATCATTGTACAGCTCCATTCTTTCATGTATGTTTTGTTAAAACACAAAGAAGCTCTATTTATGAAAAGCCAGTCTTAAATCTATAGTTTGTGAAGCCATAATTTGTGGTTGCAATTGTGGTTAATTTAACAAAGCAAGCCTTTTGGTTCCCAGTGCACCATACTTACTATTTTTCATAAACTATCAGAGCAAAAAAAAACCCCCTTCAACATGTCAGATATATGATGATCCAGCAATGTTGCAATTTTCCAACTCCTATTTTGTGGTATACCATATTATATGCACAGGAATGCTACATCATTTATTCTGGAGCACAGCCCTGTAATTATTGCTGGCAAACTACTAATTACATACCGCCATCAAATCTAACCATTTTCCCAATAAAAACCCCCTCCTTTCGTGCGGAAAACAGCAAATACAGCCACGAGTGAATGCATGTTTTTATTTTAACAGGCATGCCATATGGGATATATTTGTCACCTAAAATATCTGTCCTGACAATGGGATTCTGCGGGCTTTGCACTGCGGTACGAGGCCGTGGGGCAGGAGAGGTCTCAGCTCTGCTTCTGAACCAGCATCCCTCCCCCTTCTCAGGGCCAAATCCCTCAGCTCACACGATTTCTGGCTTGGTCTAATTAAGATTCAGGCCCTGCGACAAAATAGGGGTCCACATCTTGAGTTCCCCAAAGTCCAGGATCGCCGTGTTTGGAATTTTGCCACTGGTTCCCCTTTAGAAGCTACACTATGGCTCTACTCGTGCGTCCTCGCCCCGAGAGCAACGCCTGGCACTGCAGAGAACGCCTGTCAGCTGGCCACAAACCTGCTCCCCGCATCCCAAGGCATTCTAACAGCCACATTTCAATTGCAGAACTGCCCAGCTTTGAGTTGCTTCTGGGAAAAAAAAAACAACAACCAGGGATTGTGGGGAAGAGGGAGCAGGCACCAAAGATTCCCCAAAGATAATGCCCTACTTACACTGACGTTTCCAGAAACTGGCCACAGATTCGACAGCTGGTGGCTGTAGGAGCCACTCCCAGCAGCATTTACAGCCCTGGAGGGCATCCCTAGGGCTCTGGGCTGTCCTGGCAGCCAAGGGCAGGGGGAGAAGCCCAAACCAGCATCAACTCCTACTGCATCATTTTTCTTCCTTCACAGAAGCCCCTCCTGGCTTGGGGGGGCTATTCTGACAGGCAGAAGCAAGGGAACAGAGGTGCCAGTGTCCCCCAACACGACTGCCCCTGGCCTCCATCCTCCCGGGCGCTGTGTTTCTGACTTGGCAATCAAAACATCTGCGAGACTCGTTCCCTTCTAAAAACACGACAAGCAGCGTAGGTATGCGAGACAATTTTCTTAATCTTTCTCAATTTTCTCCTATTTCAAAATTGCAGCTCAAATCGGCCGCGGAGCAAAACCCCTCTCCCGCTTGTCTGAAGGTTTGGAGCGGTGCAAGGAGCTTGTTGCACGCTTTGATGCTAACGTGTGAAACGAAGCAGCCAGGGGCGCTTGTGAAGGATGTCAGAAAAATCCCACTGCAGTATAGTAACCTCAGCACCCCTGTGGCAGCACAGGCCACGGGCTGCCAGCACAAAGCTGCCCAGAGCTGCAAAATCTGGCCCACTTCTGGTAAAACATGGACTATTTGCTTAAGTTTCTGGCATTTGCTCCTCAGTATCCCTAGCAGCTTTAACAGGAATAAAGCATGCTTTGCATGCCAAGCGAGTTGGCTGATCTTAGTCACGGCCTTGGTCAAACACAAGGAGTTGCTTGACAAGAAAGAACTGCCACTAAAAGCATTGAAAAACGTTAACAGAACTCGCAGCTTGCAAGTTTAGTGTTGTATCTGAAGCCTGAAGGTCTTTGGGAATTACCCTCAGCATTCATCTCGGCAGGAGTTTCCAGGCACCAACGCTCCTTTCCCTCTTTATATCCCTGTTCTTATTTATTTCACAACTACAGAAACGGTCTGTTAAAAAAAAATAAAAAAGTGACAGGTATAAGACTCAGCTCACATGGATAACCCTGGTGGAAGAGATTTTCCTCCCTGAGACTACTTTCAGGTTTGCTGCTATCAGTTGAGGATTAGTCTGCTAACATGGCATCTTTGTCGACATACATTTTCTTCCCACAGCTAAGACAGCTTAACTACTTTATATACCAGAATATGCAATGGTTAACCAGACACTTTCAGAAATAAAAGTATCTCCTACTTATTCATTTATAATTCTGCTTTTAGTATTGAACTAGAATCCACAGACAAAGAAATAAGCACCCAAACACCCTTGTGCCTCTAAAATATGCTCATATGACAGGCTTGAATTATGGTTAGATAAATAAATGAACAGAAGTTCCTTGACCATTGTCACAAGAGCAGAGGATCCATTCAAAATCTTGCCTAAGTTTCCTTCTTCAGCACATACAAGGATTAAACAGAAAGGGAAACTTACAGCTTTAGACACACTTTGTATTTCAATACCAACTGCAGCCCCAGCTTCTCTGTAAGGATTATCAAGGCTACAGCCCCATGCAGCTGTCAGTCCCTGGGGCTGTAATTCAGCTATCCTGCTCTCACTCTATCCATCACATTTACACAAATCCCCAAGGTGGACTGCCTTCTAAATGTCTTTACCTTGTGCATTATCCTGGGGCTTAACAATCCAATATTGGTGCAGCCAAGGATAATTACTCTCCATTGATGATAAAACACCCTGAATCCTGTCAGGCATGGCAATTTGCATCTTACAGTGCTGAGGATCAATAGATACAACAAAGGAGTGAAACCTGATTAGATCCTGCTGCCTCTCAATGGAAAGGGAAGAGCTGATTGTTTTGCAGGGTTGAAGTCCTGGTTAAAAGGGAAACGGAGGTCTCCCGTTACAACACGCTCCCCAAACCTGCTGTTTGCCTGGAAACTGCTGCGGGGAGTTTGAGACTCGAGGAGAAAGCAGATGAACAAACATCCAGGTCTGACAGACTCCCAGCAAGGGAGGAGAGGTGTCTCCTTGGGCCAGTGTGGCCCCTGCAGCTTCACTGTAACCCAAGCGAATACAGAGGACGGGAACTGTCTGGAGCTCCAAGAGGTTCTGCTTTTCGCCTGGTTTTACAGATTTACAGTATAAAGAGGACAAGTAATTACTTCACAATCACACAGTCCCTCAGTAATGTGCCTGGAAATTGGCTACTGGCTCTCCAAATGGATCTCCTTCTGGAGCATCCTCTGAGAGCGTGGGCCCAGCCAAGCCCTGTCGAGGCAGCAGAAATGTCATATATATTTAAAGTGAGGGATTGCAGGATTTTCCAACCACAATTAACCAGGTAAGCAGATGCATGAAGGTGGAGGTGGAATAAAGAATTATCCCAACTTATTCGACAGTCTTCTGACATTAATCTAACGCCGAATCTGATGGAAGATAAGAAGCGCAGTGGGTGAACTTCAGTTCCCACATTTAATCCAGAGAGACATCACAAGCTTCCGCCTCTTCAAGTCTTTATTTGGAGGCCAGTAACACATTGAGAGAAACCCATGGTTTGGCTGACAGCGCTGCTGGGCTGCAGGCAGGGAATGCATTCCCGTTTGGACGTGATTCTCCGCCGCTGACACTCCCCGGGCTCAGCTGTGCCCATCTCCCACAGCCCGCCCAGATTACTGATACCAGAACTCAGCCCTGGGCTGCACACCAAGAGCTCCCAGACAGGATGTAGCTAACTGGGTTAAATCTGGATTTTTATTTGGTTTCTGGTGGCGGAGCTACATTAAATAGGGACTGCATGTCTCCATACTCTTGCCTGACCGAAAGAAACGCAGACTACTCTTCCAGAGGAATTATTCACCGAGGGAAATGCTGAATTCGGTGGATTCCCAACCATGTGAAGGACGACATTTAAAAAAAGGCCTCAAAACACGTAGAAAATAAAACAGCATCAAGAAAAGGGCCGGGGCGCATCTTTTCAGAATGCAAGCTCTGAGCCTGATGAAGGGCTCAAAGCAAGAGAGGAGGAAAGCAGAGAAGAAGAGAAAAACTCTTCAGAAACCAGCTGGGAATAGTCTGTTCTTATCAAAACACGTTGCTGACACAGCCCTGTCATGGAGCCAACATCTGCTCCCAACTTGCAGAGTCAGTCCGAGGCTTGCTGAGTGTCTCCTGCACAGGAACACCATGAGTTGACTTGGCACGGTGGACACAAACGAGAGGAGCTTCTGAAAGCACCAGCGAGCAGAACGGGAAGGAAATTCGCTCCTTTGATGAAAAAACGTTTTATTTTGACCTACAGGCAAACTGGCAGATTTTTTTTTTTCTGCAGAAAGGCATCTCTTCCAACACGGGAAATGGAAAAAAAAAGGCTGATTCTGGACATCTGACACATATGGTGGTGTCAACTAAAGGCAATGGGGGGTTGCATATGGCAAGCCTGGAGAACTGAGGCTCCTTAACATTACGGCATAGGATTATCCGTATTTTATGCTCCTAAGGTTCCGTCTCTTTCATTCTGATGGCTGCACAGTGATGGTTGATTCAGGTGCCCCATACCGATGTCTAAGAGTGAATTTAATATTGGTGAGAAGTACGGAGCCCACTCCTAAAATCCTTTGTCTCCTTCACTTGTGCAGTGGAGTAGAAACATGCTTTCCCACCCTGATCTCCTTTTACCCTGAAATCTATCCCAGCCCTTAAAGGCTTTCACTCCCCTTGCCTTCTTCAACCCCCAGCATTTCTGGGGTACTGGAGAAGATTTGCAAACAGTCTGAGACACCACCACTGCAGAACAGATGGCAACTATCCCACCTAGGGCGAGACACCAAGCAACATCCATTGGATTCTCACACGAGCATCCAGCTCCTGGCACCGCCTGAGCCTCTGCAGCGGCTCTTCGGATCTCTCCTGCGTTGTGGGAACCCATCACTCATCGTGAAGAAAGGGATGTTATTACGGTTTTCCATCTGTCACTACAAACTGAAATGTGACTTCGTACTGGGATCTCCACTCTGCACTCAGCCATGGAAGATTTAGGGCTCGCTGCCCTGCGTTTGAAACGGGAAATTGGAGTGGAGCTGCTGAGTCATGAGAACAGGGGCCAGTATCACCAGCCCTTTCTCCCTGGGGAAAGCCACTAATCCTCTCTGATGCACCTGGGTGCGATTGATTCCTCAGGATTCCCGCACGCTCACACCGTCTCTGACTGTCAGAGGCGCATTGATTTGTTCAGCAGTGGAGCACAGAACGGATACAGTGGAGGTGATTTTTAAGGTGATGCTTGCTATGGGTGGGCGAAAATAACGCTGTGTTAAATCAGCAGCTGTTAGAGCTTAAAACTGAGCAGCTCAGCTGCCTCCTGAGAGGAGGACGACAACACTGCCAACGTGCTCTGAACTCAGGTGAGCAGGAGCATAATGAATTCACAGGGTGTAGTAAACCTGGTGGAAACCAGCTCAAAAAAACCCTCGAGCTAATAATGCATCCTCTTGCACCGCAGGGCGCTCAAGGACATTGCTCTCATCCAAATGACGTTACGCACGGCGGAAGAAAACAGAAGGAGAGCATGAACGTAAAGATCTCACAAAGGGCCATGACCAAGTCTCAGGTAAGGGCATCCTGTTGAAGACAATGATGCTGAACCCTTGAAAACAAATGCACATCAGCAAAACTGCGAGTCAGGCTTCGCCGGGAAAGTTTCTGGTCATGGTTAACCGCTCCCCGCAATTGGAAGGGAGAGGAAAAGGGTCAGGATAAAGACCTATTTCCCTATCATTTCATCACATCACTCTTCATATAAGCACCCCGCTGACCAACCTTCTCCCAGAACTTCTCAGCGATTAGCACCATGCTGTTTCTTACTGTGAATTCGAACGAGAGTAGCACAAAGCTATCAGCAGGGACTTCAGTGATCAGAAACTGCTCAGCCAATTTTCGCTATCGTTTTTGCTATGTCAAACAAATGCCTATTGTCACCGGGCCTGCTCCTGTGGCATGTTGAGAGCTTCTGCGAATTGCAGAGCCCCCTGTCTCTGATTTTAAACCCCTAAAATGTCAGCTCTCACCTTACAGACTAACAGATGAGCAAAGGACAGGGAGCCAGGAGCTGCTGGTGGTGACTCCAGCTATTGATGTGCAGCGTAAGTATCCCAGGTACCCTGCCCCTGCCTCAACCTTCCCTGCCTGCACAACAGGGATGGAAAATAACAGCATCTCCCCCGCCAAGGGGAAGTTTTTTTAAGATAACTTGGTGCTAATTACTAGTGTTCAGACTGCAGGCCTTGGCACTGAAATTAGAAGCAGCAGAGCTACGCGAGCTAACGTTACAGCCCCCAAATACAACAGGCCTGCAAGAGAGACTTCACCGAGAGGAAAAGGGGGTGGGATTTTATTCAGCTGTTTCACAGAAAGGTTTCGCTTGAAACAGAAGCTGTGCCACTTCTGACAAGCCTTCTCCTTGAAGGGGAACCACTCTGCCTGCTGCCCTGTGTGAGCCTGCAGTGCAGCTCTGATCCTGCCCTTACGGGATCACCGGGACGGGAATGCTGCACAGGATGTGATGTGATGTCATCATTCAGCCATATGACTCTGGTGGAAGCGGGGAGAGAAGGAGCAGACGGGCTATTAAATGTATAACCCTTATTTGATGTCATCAATGCAGTTAGATAATTAGCAGAGGTGTTGCAGGCCCTCTAGGAAAACAAGGGAAAGAGAAATGCATTTGGGCAAATATAGGATATATTTTAGAGCTTCCTCCAGCCTGCAGATTTCTTTTCAACACCTCATATATTGCATTTTTTTCCTAAAACAGCCACCGTAGAGGCCAGGGCATTGTATAACAAGAAGAATGGTCAATTTTAATGTGTCTAGCAAGGCAGAGTGCAATACTTATATATATCAGAACAAGCAATGTGCCAAAGTGCCTGATGATAAGGGAGAAATGTGTCCTCCATCAAGAAAAACCAGTTTAATGTGCACACTGGGAGCAGAGTATTACGCAGATACCGCTTCCTCCCGGCCATGTGAATTTAAGGAACCCCTGCTGGTAGCTGAGATTCCTTGCAGACAATCAGACCAGAAGCAAAACGTTATAAATTCTTAAGGTACTGTACGACGTGAGATACATCCTCACGCTTTATATAAACCCAGGAAGGGATAGATAGCCTGTAAGCATCCGAACTCCCCTACAACAAATGCCATTTCAAGCATCATTTATTATGCTGCCTTTCACAGACTTTTACAGTCGTCAATATGGTTAGCAATTTCAGCTGACTCGTAAAGCGGTTTTAAAATTCATCACTGAAAAGAATGTTTACCTCCGTGTTTTCTCCAGTTCCAGAGTAAAATTAGACTCTTAAAACCTGGGGATGGTGTGTCTTTAATTTTGTTTAGAACAGAAAATAACTGCGATATGAAAGGTTTAATGAGGTTAGAAATCTAAAAGGAAATGGAGTGGGAATAGATTATCAAGAGAAATAAAGCCAACCGCTGGAGAGTACACTAATATTAAATATTAGGTTTCTAAACCAAATATATATAATCCATTTAGGGACTTAATGGTGGTTCTCAGAAGCACATTTATCTACAGCTTATGGTTCAACAACCAATATTATAACTCCATTTGTCATTGTTAGGCGAGGGGGTGGATGTCGGCGAGGCGAGGGTCAGCAGAGAGGAGGAGCTCGGAGGAGACGCCGGCACCGCGTGTTCCAGCCCGGCCCTTGGAGGGAAGAGCCCACCTGCACATTTCTGGCTCCGCTCCGGAGACCTGCCCCGAGAACACCTCCTTGCAAAAATACTCCTCCTTTCATCTTCCTCCCGAAGAACAAAGGCAACACATTCAAGCGGGGATTTGTCTTAAATTAGGCTTTATACCCATTTTTCATTTAGAAAGAGACTCGCACGTGTGCCTAACTAAATGTGGGATTACGCACTTGATTAAAATTAGCGACACGCTTAAACTGCTTGATGAATTGGGTCATTAGATACCTAAGTCAATATGAGATAAGGAGCTCTGAAAATCAAGACAAATTGAAAACTCAGGAATGGATTTTGGTTCTTAGCTTTTCACACCTACACTAACGAATTTACAGTATAGGCAGAGATTTAACTAAACCTCTTGATATTAACACCCAAAATGAAATCCCTGCTTAGAAAACACCTGCTCCCTGTCTGGCTCTGCTGGACACCAGGACAGTGAGGGGACCAGCTGTGGGACAGCTCTGCCCTTTGCCACTCCACTCATCTTCAAGGAGCTGCAGAATAAAACTTCCACTATTAAGAGACCAGGACACGAAGTATTTAGGGGAAGAATATGGAAAGATGCACACTTCTATTTTAGAAAAGGCCGAAAGAGCCCTGTGTGGAGACACCAGCTACCTGACAACACGAAGGAAGGGCTGCTGGATAACCTGCAATTCCTGATCACTTTAACCCCTCCGTACCACCACAAGCACAGGGTGAGGTTTATAAGCAGGGGTAATTATTTTTATTATAATAAATGGCTGGCTGGAACCCACAGATGCCAAGTGCACCGAACCCTGCTGAAAAAGCCTCTGCAGTGGCCTGTTTGCGAGGGCCCCGTGCCAGAACACTTGTCCTCCTGCCGCAGTTCCATCTGCCGGCCGAACACCAGGCACCCTCCGCCTCCCTCCGCATCCTGCCTTGCTGCATCCCCTCAAGGAAGGAGGAGCCTGATGCTCCGTTTCGCGCTTGGGATCGCTGTGTTCTTTCGGTTATTCCTCGCGTTTTCCCTGTCTTTTTTCTTCCTGAAAGGATGCCTTCTGTCAGGGATGCACCACTTCCAAGCGAGCGCTCTGCCTGCCAGCTCCAGGCTTCTGGACGCAGCCAGCAGCTCGCTGAGGGCTCCCAGACACGCTTCCTTTCTCTTTTCACAGGACAGGAGGGAAGCTGAGCTGGGAGGACGACACACAGTAGGAAACAGAAGTGTGCTCCTTGCTCTTGAAAGGCTCCAAATCTGCTCCCTCTCCAGCCCCGAAGTACTTCTTGGGCCAATTCTTGGTTGGCTGAAATCTTGAAACGTCACCAAGAACCGGCGCGAGCCAAAGCAACACGCTCGTTTGAAGTGGTCAGAATGAAGTAAAACATACTCCGCTACGAATAACGCCTGGCTACTTCCAGCATGAATGCTTTTTGCTATCAATGAAATTCTGAAGCAACTCGGGGACTTCAGGCAGCGCCATATGTTGGCTATCACTCTGCTCAGGCTGGGTATTAGTGGGTTTTTACTACTAACACCATCAATAACAGCAACTGAATTAGCTGTAAGAGTCACAAATCCGTCCTCTGAGTGGTATGACCAAATTCTTTCACATAATTTGCCTGAGTGACAGAAAAATATGTTGCTAGTGTCAAGCAAGTCTGGAAACTTAAAATGCTTTTAATTCTGCAAAACTATAATGCAGAGCTTCTTCTGGACTTCAGAGGGCTTTGAATCCAGACCTCACTTGAGAAAAGTGCTGATTTTGACTTTAATTTGTACTCAAATCGGTTCTGCTGAGTGAAACCTGTAAACTCCTTTTTACGGCAAACACAAGGAAGCAGTTTTTCCATATGACATGCCATTAAATTGTGGAATTCACTACCACAGGATGTTGCAGAGGCCAAAAATATAAATGAGTTCAAAAAAAGATTAGAGAAATTCACGGGGGATAAGTCCACCAGCGGCAATTAAACACAATGGTCTGGATATGACCTCTGGCTCAGGAAGTTCCTAAAGCGCCGATTGCCAGACGCGGCAGGATAAGACCGGGGAGAGGTTCAACCTCTACAATCCTGCTCCTTATATCCCTTCCCAAGCATCTCCTGTTGACCACTGATGGAGCAGGGATTTCTGTGCTAGACAAAACGTCCCCATATGTTAATTCCTCTGATCTCCGCACCATTTGGATCTGAACAGAGCCCTCAAATGTGTCGCAAAGCAGGGAAGTCGGTAACATGCAGGATGCTGGTATTTTTTTTCCCCCCATCTTGAAAGGTTTTCCGTGGTTCTCCATAAAAAAAGCAAGCTTTACTAATCATTTCAGTGACAAAGTACCCTGCTCTTCTTGCCACCCCCATTTAAAACGGAGATCCAAAGAAGATACTGAACATAACAGAATAAATTGTTTATTCCTGCGGGTATCATGCAGCTGTACTATTACTGTGATCAAATTCTGGTGAAACAGCTGAACATATTCAGCGGAGTTTCTTGACTCTTATTCCTTTAGGTAATTTAAACAACGCTGTGTCCAAACATCTTGCAAAAGTAGAATTATTGAGGCATTTTATGCAGGAGGAGTTTGCTTTGATAGGGTGCAGATGAACAGGGACATAACACTGAAGTCTAGAGCTCCTTCTCAGACTCATATTTGCAGTGCAATTCTTAAGTTTTATGATTGTTGGTGCTTTTCTTGAAGCCATCTCTAAGTGTAATTCTGTGGGAATCTTGGTGTTCAATGAAACAGAAAATGATAAATTTCTAGCACTGTGAAGCTTAAAAATGTGAACTAAATGCATTCCCTCATCCCCAAAGGCTGGGGTAAGGCAGAGAAAAAGACCTCGTTTAAAAACTAACACCTCCCCTTCAAAAACAAAGCACTTTATGAGAAACGTGATATTTGATGGAGTGACTCAAATCTATTTATCAGACACAACCAAGTCCCAAATTGCAGGCACCCAAACATAGCTTAAATTTCATATTCTGTGAGCCCCAAAATAGCACAAGTTCTTAATCACATTCTTTAGTCTCATATCTCAATTACAAAGCACGGCACAGATTTGGAATTAACCTGTATGAGTTTCCTGCCAGCCATAACAAAAATGTCATGATCCAAAATCCTTGGCTAACAGTTAGCCAGAGACATCTAATTAATAAAATAGCCTAATTCACAATAACGCCCTGTCTGTGTACAACTTTCCACTGGTTTAAAAAACAATTTTGCTAATGCGTGGCAAAAACCTACATCAGTTGTTTCAAATTCAATTTGATTTAAGCCTAGTCAAATTTAAATTAAGATCAAGACAAATCTATTTAATCCTGGTTTAAAAGTGAAGGAGAACGTCCATGCTGAGTTTTGCACAGTTTAAGCTCAGTGATTTAAATCACGTCCTTAGTCACTGACTAGTACAACTGAATACAAACACTGCCTGGGTCAGGATGTATTTTACTTATCACTCGTAAAAGTAATTCTTAGGAAAGACTTTTCTAAAGAAGTGTTCGTTTGTGCTTTTCTCGTTTCCTTGTGCTGTTACAAATACCTTCCAAAATATCTTTAACGTGTATATACCTCCTGAGATGTTCTTCACTGTACTTCCAACACAAGAACCTTCAGCAGCAGAAAGCCTAAACAGCTTGAGCAAAAATATTTTCCTCTTTCGAGCTTTCCATCTGATGACTATTCATCTGACGATGTAATTTTGTGGATTCTGTAAATCCTTAAGAGTCAGCTGGACAATGCAGGACTAGATGTTTAGCAGAAAATCACTGAGATTTACAGACCAAGCAAACCCCTTAACTTCCCTAGTCAGCCTTCAGCTTTCTTTATAAATCACATGAAAGGACTTAAGCCTCTTTTTTCCTTTTTTAAAGCTACCACCTAGAGACAACACAACCATTGGTTTCTTTCAGCTTCTATTAGTCATAATTTTTGCAAAATTAAGGAAAAGGCATGAGCAGGACCTGAGTATGGAAGCCAGTTTGAGGCAGACATCAAGATGAATGCTAACGCAGCATCGAGATCCACACCATCAGCATATTCTTTAAGTAGGTCTAAATTATTTTTCAGTGCTGTTTTATTCAATTTGTTGAATCAGGTTTAGTTGTTTTCAGGTCAGATACCAGCAGCCATTTGGTAATTGAACACCTCCTTAATTTCAATCATGCTATGCTAATGCAATTCTAGCTGTTTTAATTTCTGTTGTTTTTCCCTAATTTGCTTTCAGTCTTCCAGTCCCACAAAAAGTCTGTAAGGCATTAACATTTCTTCTCATCCCTGTCAGTTGGGAACATACTGGAAGCTGTGAGAGGTTACCCACGCTGAGCTTAAAAGCATCAGCAATCAGTGTGGTGACCCCAGCAAAGCCAAGCCGTGGCAGCGGTCCCCACTTCCAAACCTCTCTCTCTGGTTTTCTCTTTTCTCTTACCCCCTTGTGGGGTACTTTTCTCCCACTTATTTGGAGGCAATGGGAAGGCAGGAAGAGGGTTCTTTGGTGAAAAGTTTTGTTTCCAGCCCATGGCAGCTTCTATTAGGAGAGAAACAAAGAGAATGAGCAGATCCTGTTGTGGTGACGTAAAGCCTAAGAGATATTTCAGGGTCACCAGCTATCTTAGATAGACAACATCTGGCAAAACCATCCAGCAGCAATATGGATACCAGCCCCAGGAAACACTAGTGCACATAGCCAGAAAAAAAAATAATACGGTATTCTGGGGTTTATATTTTAAAAAGTCCTTTTTCTGTCAAGAAAAAAAAAAGCGACATATCCACAAACAGCGGCGGAGCCTTGCCGGCGCAGGCAGTGATAGATGAGGACTTCTGCTCGCTCTCGGACGCAGGGAAGAGAATAGTTTTTTTGTGCTAAGAGATCATTACAGCTTCAGCCCTCCTACTGCACTGCTTCCTCTGAAATCAGGGGCAAGATTAAATCTGTTGTAGCCGAGCGCTCCGTAATGGCTCTGACAGACGTTGTTTTTCCTCGGCCTCACATCTGGGAGTTACCCAGCAGAGTGCTTGAAACCAACCAGGTCAGCTCTTTAGTTGAGTTTCGTGTCTAATCAGCCAGGAAGGCTGAGGCCTCAGGTCACACATGGAAATCACTAGAGCTATTTAAGTCGCCAGAGGTTATTAATAAATCTCCCACTATTTCCTTAAGTAAATAATTGGAGGCCCATCTTTCAAACAAGTTATGTCTGGCCATGTTATGGTACCAATTTTATCCTTCCTTTTTTCCCCTCACCAAGCAGGAAGAACAAATCTCTGGTGACAACAATGGCAAAACTGTGAATTATAAACATCCATGTGTCTCTCATTTGAATGCCTCCTCAAGTTTCCTTGACAGCTGGGGGAGAGAGAGGCTCTTATTCTTTCCACCGGGGGCCTGAGCCACTGAAACCGCTCTCACACCAGCAGAGACTTTGGGGGAAGCCACGAAACTCTGGCTGCCGGGGGAAACCAGAGCCCTGCTCTCTCCATCAGGTGCTGGTTAGTAGCCCAGTTCAGGTCCTTCTGGGCTGCCACGAGGGAAAGGAGGGGAAAAGCCTGACCATGAACCACAGCCAAAGGCAGGGCTCTGGGGGCTCTGGAAAGGAAGAAAGGTGCTGAGGGAGCCTGCGATGCTGCACCGTCCCTTCCAGTCGTGCACAGGCTTCACCGAGGGCAGGGGGTCGCACCCTGACACAGGCAGGTCCTCAGAGACATAAACCACTTGACCCACGGCCAAATTCATCCACATCCCAAATGACAAGCCCTGGATTACCAGAGTCCCAGTCTTTCCCACATATGTTACTCTTCCAGCTTTGGAAATAACAGACTGCTTGCACTGAGGTAGATGCACAAGTGCTCACACGTAGAGAAATTAATCCCAGCCCCGGCCACCGTCCATCATCAAATCCAGCAGGAATCCTCCACCCCGGAGGGAGAGCCAGGGTGAGATCCCAGTGGGTCCTGAGCCCTCCAGCTGCAGGGCCGGAGGACACAGCAGGACATCCCATATCCCTCCTGCTCAGCCCCTCTCCAACAGAGAAATTCAACACGAGATGGCTCCTGCCTGCCCCTCCTGCCCCTCTGCATGCCAAGCTACTGCATCAAGCTCCTTGCAGGTCTCAGAGATATTTATGGCAACTGTGATAACCCCAACACATCTTCCAGCTGCCAGATCCCTTCCACTGCTGTGCTGAGCTACGAGTTGTCTTTTGTTTGGACTTCTTTCAAGATGATGCAGAGTCTCAGACATCAGGAGTACAGGACGGGTGGTTTCAACCACGCCAATGTCCACACACAAACATGTGTCTTGTGCATATACACGTGCACACAAACATATCCCTTCCTTTATGACAAATAATCTAAAATTTGCCTCTAAACAAAGAACACCAGCTGCGTCCTTCAAATCACATCAGCAACCAGCAGGTTCATAACCATCACAACCTTCACACATACGGGAACACTTTTAATTCGCAATAAAGACTTTTTTCTGCTTTTTTTTCAGAAAATGAAGGATCTGCTCCTTCTCATGACAATACACTGTCTTTTACTTGTGATCTAAAAAAATTTTCATACTTGAATCCCGTTTTCTTTCTTTTTCTTTTTCCCCCCTCACTCTCGCAGAGATTAATGCCTTCAATCCAAACCCCGGCCCCTCCTGGCGGAGGATTCTCCTCACGCGGTCGTTGCTTCGCGGCATTTCTAACAGGGGCTATCGACTTAATTAACTCTTAACTTCAGGTCCGGATCTCCCAGCGGAAAGCAAACGCGAGCCGGAGCCGCGCGCTGCTTCAGCCAAGCAGCGCCTTTCAAGCAAGGGGTACTGAAATATAACCCTGCCGTGCCTGCAGGAAGGCGGAGGAGAAGGCAGAGCGGCAGGAGGGGCACGCCAGGGGTGGGCCCCAGGAGACCCCCGGCAGGCCGGCAGATACCTCGGGCAGCAAAGCTCTGCTCCGAAAGCGGCACGTGGAGCCCGTGGGCGTGAGTGGGAACGCGTGGGTAGGGGTGGACGGGGCAGAGGTGGAGGCAGAGCGGCGCTCTGCTGTCGCCCAGGCATCACTGATGCGGGGCACTGGAGGGAGTCGCTTGCCAATCCTTCTGGCAGGGGAAAAACTGCTACAGATGGCAACCGCCAGCAGGGAACCAACAGCAAAAAACAGAGGAATTCATGACTGAAATTACGGAGAGAAAGAGGAAAAAAAAAAAGCATTTCCAATGTACCCGTTTCATCTTTTTAGTTAAAGGAGAACCTGTTATCAAGAGCCCAAATGAGCAGCTCCGCTAAAACCGAGGGTGGAAATCACTGCAGGGCCATCAGAGCTTCAATTAAAAATCTACCATGCGCTTACACAGGCAGCACACACACGTCATCTGCGTGTTTGCTTGTGGAGAGGTGCGTGCACTTCAATGAGCGACATTATTTATGCACATACATGTTTCTGTGTCTGTGGCTCAGGAACCAGGCTGAAGACAAGCAAAACCTGTGGAATTTGCACATCTTTCCTTTCGGTGTGACAGAAGGTGCCAGATGAAGATATTTCCTGTCCTATCCACTTAAGAGAGCAAAACTAAGGAGCAAGGAAAGGGGGGAAAAAAAAAAAGGAAAAAATACAGCAAGCAGAAAGACTTAAAATGAGTTACTATGTCTGGTCACTCAATCCTTTAAGCCCTGCCAACACTTTTCTGTGATTAGTTAGTAAATCTGACAAGGCCTGCGTTTGTTCACAGCTTATTGACAGAACTGTATTGATAAAGCAATATCCAAGCCTGGGGAAAGAAAGCCCACAATCTCATTTTACTTTCTCAAGTCTTTATTGCACAAAGGTGGTTTTTCCTGGATGAATTCATTTTCCTGAAACTGAAGTTTGAATTTTCTGAGAGTGCAGCTCTTATATCATTGCTTAATAATTATTTATCGACTGGGTAGCCATTAAACACGGGAGACGAAAAACACGTCCCACGAATTTATTCGTGCAGATTTCTGACCTGACAACGCAGGGACATTTGTTTGGAGATCATAAGAGACAGAACAATGGTAGCTGTGGGGGTGATAATTTTTCCATCCCCCAGAGATATCCCATGCTTTTCTGTTCCCCATGCCCCCCATTCATCCCAAGCTTTTTCCTAAAACCTGCCTCTGTCTCCCTCGGAGGTTTGTGTCATCCGTCCTGGATGAGACCACTGACGGGGTCCCTTGGGGACCCATTAGTGCTGCTCATAAATTAGCCAGATGGGGTTTGCCCTGACCAAGCTGCAGCAGGTTTGGTCTGGAGGGGAACCCTGGGCTCCCACCCCACTCAGAGGGAACTGTTTCCAAAGATGAGGAGCACTGGGATATGAAAAACGCAGGAATGGACAGGATTAAACCAGATTTCATGTGAAAACCACATATATTACTGAAGCCTAATTGCAGCATTTCACATCCAGCTGAATTTTACGAGCTTGATGAATCCGGAGTGTCACTGAAGAAGTGACAGAGTGGGATTGTTCAATGACTGCAAACCAAAATGAGGGGAAACGGGTCCAGTAACAGCCACTGCATACAGACACCACCAGTGAGCAACAGCTTCGCTCCAAGAGGCTGGAGAAGGCATCAAACACTTACGTTTATGTGCTCCCATTGGAGACTGCTCAGTTTAAAGAGATCTAACAGCCACTGCTTAAGCTGGCAGTTGAAAGAAATTGTTGAAAAAACCCTATTTGTTGGTGTTTCCTTTACTGCTTCTGTCTCTGTTTTCTGTGGGTAGCGGAAATTGGCAGATAGAAGCCAGGGAAGAAGTGGAACATCAGCACCAAAACGCAGAGTGATAGGGAAAATCCCTTTATCGTTTAAGTTAAACCATCACTAGATATCAGTGAATCATATCACAAGAGCCTATTTAGGCTTCCTTGCCATTACAAATCCAGAGTGTCCTCTGGGCTCTTCTGCGATCGCTATTGATTATGACTTTAAAACTAAAAAGTCCTCCTTCCTAACAATAAAAAAATCACTTTGTTCTAAACGCGAAAAAAAGCGTTTTTCAAAAATGGGCTGCAGAAAGGTGCACACGTATCTTCAAAGGCTATTTTCACTATCGCAAGCATGCACGCAGTAAGTCTTCTAAAATTTATGAAGGAAAGAATAAGTAGGAGAAATTATAACCAGTTGAAAAATGGGCTGTGCAAGGAAGAGGCTAATAAAGTATATATACTTCAAGGGGTGACATGTTTATTACTAATAATCTATAACAACATTGTCCCTTTATTCACCAGTGCTGTACTAATAAGGAAAGTAGTTAAGAACCTACAGATGTTACACGTGTTTTGAAAGGATTAGTTCATGTACCAGTGACTTCCTGACACAGTGGAGGTGTTACCACGGCTATAATTTCACTGTAAACACAGAGCCTGGCCCTCTGTGGTAAGGACCTGGGCACGACTTTATTGTTGGAGCTGGATGTTGGAAACTACTGCTGTGGCAATACTTTGTTCTGCACCGAATGCCACTTCATAACCCAATCACCTTACAGGGCCACACCAGGTACGAATGTCCTTTAGTTTAGGTGAGAATCAGGCTTTGCATGCAGAAGAGCTGTCTCTTTGACCCTGAGAGCTACTGAGCTCTGTAACAAACTCCTCCATGGGGCTGAACAAGCTGTCATTCAGTACACGTAAGGCTGAACTGGACAAGAACTAGAAAATACATTTAAATAGAAAATACTGCCTCATCAGCACGAGTCACGAAGTGATCTAACGCATGTTCTCCAACCCTAATTTCTATGAACACCTGCACCTCAGACCTTGCATGTGGTGAGAAAGGTCTACCGAGAAAGCTTTTGCTGAAGACGGAGACTCAGCTTCTGCTGGTGGAGAACACCAGTTTCCTAAAAATCCAAACAACCTCAACCTTTGGCCGGATTTGTTGAGAAAATTGTATCTATGCCGGTGTCTGGTCTTTTTTTATTTGCTGTAAATCCCTGTCTTCCACTACGTTCTTTGCTGACACACCTCTGCCATCCTAAAACCGCAGTAGTTTAGTCTCTAACAGAGTGTATCTGCACACCAGACCAAACAGACACAGGCAATGCACACCTGCTACCGCAGAGAACATCTGATGGAATGTGCCAGGCCACTCTCATTATATGCTCAACTACAGGCTCTGCTTATGACAATAAATATTCACTAATTGGTAACACGATTATTCAAAATGTGAGGAGCAGGAGGGCTGCAGAGGGGAGAAATGTGCCCCTTTTATTTTCCCAGCCTCTCTGAAAACATGACATATCTATGCAGAACGTGTTTTCCTGCCCTATGTGCTGATCTAGAACTAAGGAAGAGATGGATGCTGAAGAGAGCCATTTTCATCATCCCTGGAGAGATTTGTAAAACAAGAGAGAGGGTTTTTTTCTTCCCCTCTCACTGAAAGAGGCATTGGCTCCTTTCCACTTCCAATTTCACCACGGCTGCACACGACTAAACATCCATTTTGACACTAATGCCGAGTGGTGCTCTCTGCTAGGCTGGGTCAGCCTGCTCTCCTGCCTGACTGGCCAAGTGATTGTAAAACCAGTAATGGTATATTTTACACCCCATATTTCTTAAAAAACATAATTACTAGGGAAATTATTCTTCTTTTACTCTAGGGTTTTTTTCTTTTGCCTTTTCCTTTTTTTTTTTTTTAATTTTTTTTCCCAAAGACACATGTGCTCACTCTCTCATAACAGTCAAAATGAGGTCAGAAACTTGAACATATGTGCCTGTGTGTGCTTTCTCCTCCAACCAGAAATGACAAAGCAGAGTTTGGCAAGGCAATAAAGGAATGGCCACAAATCAGCCAGGATTATCTGACTTCCTTTAAGAAAGCCATAAATTGTTTACAGCAGCATTGGTCTTTAATGGCAGAATGGGGGGTGATGGAGGGGAAAGCTTTAATCTAACAATTTCAACACATTGCCAAAGTCCTTTCCTGTAGTTTACAATAAAAGAACCTCCAAAGCATGTAACTTATGTTGGCTGGACTTCTTATTTTCAGGGAAAAGATCCTTCCCATGCCCCCTCCTCCTTCAATACAGAAATAGACTGGAGCGTAATGAGGTTAAGTTTTAAAGCATTAAGCATTTGACAAAAATGCTTGCAAAGATTTTAGCACCAGAAAACCTCCAGAGAAACTGGACAGAGCCTGGGATAATACACAACAGACTCCTCCGAGCTTAATGCACTGGGAATTGGAAGTGCATTAGGATTTTGGCTGCAGCTGGGCTTTTTACGGCCACTGGATTCTCGGCACCACTGCTGCTAATAACACATAGGTGAGGGGACATGGAGACAGACAGCTTGCTGTGACTGCCACTCACCATACACCACAAGCCAGTTCCAAAGAGGAAAAGGCAGCAGTTAAAAAAAAAAAAAATCCTTTGGAAACGGAGCCAATCTGCTCAATTCCTATATACAAATTCCCAACACTTCCGCCTTCCCCCTCCAGTGGAATTCTACATTCAGAGTTGCTTGATTTTATCCTTTTGTTCTTGCTTGCCCTAGAGGGCAATTGCAAAATTCAGAACCATCACTGGAATCTGGACAATGAATATTTGTAAAGTTTGAGGGTGCCCATAGGGAGATTTTTAGAGACAGGGTCTCTGTCTCCTGTATTTCTTTGGATGTTTTGCCCTTCGGGGCCATTTCCCAGATGGCACTGCAGTGCAACACACATCTAGCACGAACAGTGCAAGCATCTCCTCTGCCTGGTATGGAAATTCCCAAAATCCTTCCCTGCTGGGATCATCCCTGCTGTTGTACTGCACTTCTTTGGTCACATACCACTTCGGGAGAAAGCATTTCTACTGAAAAAATGATGTAAATAAATACAGCACAGCTCACATGGTTTGAAGGGTTTGTCAACAGAAAACATTCATTCCAGACTACTGGCTTCTGAGAACTGGAATGTTTCCAAATCTATTTATCTCATCACTTTATAGAAGCTCTTTCCTCCCTCCTCTTGATATCTCAGAAATTTATTTGCCTCCCATTATAAAAATAAATACAAGTGCTCTCCCTCCCCAATGCCCAAACAGTAATTAGTCATAATGATTGTTATTTATGTTGTGGCAGTGCCTTGGAGCCTCAGACACAGGCTGAGACCTGATATGGTTACATGTTTATAATCCCTCCTCGACATGCTACTTGACAGCACGTTGCTCGAAAGCCAGTAAAAGCAAATTCTTCAAGTATCACAATGGAGACTGCCAGCAAAGTTTCCCCAAAGCTTTTGGATAAAAATCCCATGAAGCTGAGTGGTTCCCCAGACTGCGAGCTCCAGCTCTGCTGAGAGTCGGTCATCCCAGCGGAATTTTTTGTTCGGCTGAAAACAAACTCACGAGGCTGAAGAACAAAAAGGCAAACGTACAGCGTTTCCAGGGCAAGAGGGAAACCATTCGCTTGCTGAAGAGCTTTCCTTTAATAATTAGGGCTGAAAAATTACTTGTGTTTTCCCATGCACTGATGAGAAAGTTATAGGAAGGAAGGAAGCACAGGAAGATCCTAACAGCTCAGAAGCATAGGATGAAGTACTTTTATGGATAATTGCCATGAAACTCTCTATTTTGTTCCTGGTGCTTAGATATTATTAAGTAAAACTAATTAGAAAGGCAATAGATAAATGTACTCAGAATTCTTCATATCCTCTAAGTGGTTGCAATACCACCCATCAGGGACTCTGTGTTTGCTGGGTAGGCAAATGATTTTCTCATAAAAAGCTGGACGACTCTTACCATGGCTCATTTTCTCCTTTAACCTGCTCTATTACTGCTCCTCCTCTCCTCCTCCTCCAAAGTGAAATATAATATCCATCAGTGTAGTAATGATTCCTGAACTATGGATGCAAGTAAAAAGCAAACCCCCCTCCCCAAGCCCTCAGCGCAGAAGGCTTGATGAGCACAGCTAGTTAGCCCGGTCTCTAATTAATGCATTTTGCTTTTCCTGCCAGGTGTGGCCCCATTTCTCACTCCCTGGTTTCCCTCCCCAACAATTTATTCTTCAAAAGCAGAAACAAGCGGTGGAAACAGAATCTGTAAAATATAAATAATGGAGCAAATCAGTGTTGTTGTTGTTTTTTTGTTTTTTGTTTTTTGTTTTTTTTTTTTTCTTGCCCCTGAAGAACGTTAAAGAGGTTTGAGGAGGGGGGAAAGAAAACCAACAACAAAAACCTCAACCAAAACAAAAACCTTTCCACTAAGTAATTGAGTCTGCACTCTTGTATCAGACATTCAATGCTAATTTGGAGTCCTGTCTTATCGCATTACAGACAAACACAGGGCCCCTTACATCAAGTGCAACAAAATAGCTACACTCGGCATTATTAATGAAGTAGATGGATTAATTTCCTATTTATGAGAAGCTAACCAACTGGCTAGCTTGCTGACAGCACTATTAATGATCCTTAATGCCCCACAGGCGGTAATGGGTCCCGCTGGGAGATCTAGGAGCGCTGCAATTTGTATTGAGGATTTAGACATAACAAAAAAAAAAAAAAAAAAAAAAAAGAAAAAGGAAAAAAAAGAAAAAAAAAAGCCCTCCTGGGAGCAGGCAGTTGATCAGCGGGCGCCCCGGCGGAACACAGCAGACAAATAATAAATGACAGCCTCGCGATTAAATCAAACCTTCTACTTTAAGTGTTAAAGTGTCTGACTGTCACTAACAATCTAGCGGTTGTTAAAGCCTCCCGGGGCCTCCAGGAACAGACGCAGTGAGCTGGAAGGTAGAAAGGGGGGGGCGAGCGGCCGCGGCAGCCTTTGCTGCCTGGAGGAGGGAGCTTGCTCCAAGGCAGCAGCTCAAACAAGCCCCGCCGCTCCTGGAGGTACCCCGGGCCACAGGACCCCCAGAAGTTTCCGTGAGCCTTAAAGGAAAGATTTTACCCGGGAATGCAACGGCCTGAAGCTCCCCTAACCCCAGCTCTCCAGCCCTGCAATCCCGCTTACGGGATTTCGCAGCCCCGTTTGAGCGGGACTCCCGTATGGAAGATCAGCTTTTGGGTAAAGGAACGTCCAGCCTGCTGCTATCTCGGAATTTCAGTTTCCATTCCTATGTCTGTGCTTGCAGGATTGAAACCAGAGGGCCATGTTTCCACATTCAAAAGGGACAGGTTGAGGTGTGAACAGAAGTCCTGGAGGCAACACGGATTTCATTCACTTAGTCTTCTTGATAAATACAGCCATACACACTCTGTCTTCCTTATATTTAGTTTCCTTGCTGCCCTAGACTGATCACATCCTGAGGTTGGGTGACAGCTTGGAGAAATCCCAATGCTTTCTCCTCTGCAGATCAGTGTTCAGAGATAGAGATGAAACGGGCAAGTAGGTGAGATGAAAATAAGCACTGAAATGGTCCTTTGCCCATCGCCCTCTATCAAAACACCAAAGCAAGAGCCGAGGCTTAACGAGTTAAGGAGGCACAAAGCCAACATTTTGTACTGACTGGGAAAATAAGTCTCCTTTCTCTTTGTCACCCTCTGTCTGTGCCATGACCAAGCGTGTGCTTCTGTCTGCTTAGATCTTCTCCCACCCCCTTTTAAAAGCCCAGTGCTACACATAACTGAAGGTGTGTAATGTGAAGATTTCAAACAAGCTTAATCTATCTTTAAGGAAACGTTTAGAAAATAAAGGGGAGTTGGAAGTTGTGTACCTGCCACCAGCAGTAATAAAAACACATTCTTGTAATCCAACTCAGGTAGTGTCAAATTCACTCAAGTTGTCTCTGAAAACAGATGCCCAGACCGGTGGATGATGAACCCTTGTATCTTGCAGCACAAACCACTACTATTAAATCTGCTGGTAAGATTTCTGTGCATGAGGACTGCATGTATCACTTGCAGATGTTCTTAAAAAAAAGAATCTGGGAACAACGACAGGCAAAAAATAAAGAGGAACTCGCACAAACATTCCCATGCAAGTTGACAGCACGAGAGTCCCAGTTCAGTGCCCTGTTCATGTTCTTTTTCACTGAAACCTTCAGATCTAATACAAATTTCGAAGGAAAACCTACTGAAACCAGCGGAACTCTTTCTGCTGATGTGTCAGGCCTGGACTAGGCTCAGCATATCCTCCCCCTGACTGAAGTAACAGCGGGCAGCTGTTCCCAGCCTGACCCTACAATGCTTGGAGCTGGGATCCAGCAGATCCCTTGTCCTCAGACAGTGTTGGGGGACACGCTGCTGACAGCAGTTTGCTCCAGCCAACCCACCCCCTGACAGGCCAAAACACTCGAGTGTTTGCACAGAAAAGCCACTGCCTACACAGAGCTCTTCACACCCCGTGCTCTCCTCCCTGCTAACGTACTGGCAGAAAACAGAAAGCCAGGTGGAGTTTCTTCCTCTTAATGTGAGCTTCAGTAAGGAACATGCAATGGAAAAAAAGTACAGTGCATGAAGCTCTGGTGAGCACTGGCTGCCGAGAAGGTAGGATCAGCAGAACCACACTTATTTATCTATCTTTCAGCCTCATACAAGCTGCTCTGTTATAGCCTCTGGGTGGGGAAGCATCGATTTTTAAACATCACAAGCTAAAGAACAACTGATCTGACAAAATGTCAGTGTGGAACAGAGCCCTCCTGATGCAGGGAAGGCAACGCACTACCTCTGCCCTCAGGCAGGAGCCTCAGTCCAAAGGGTGAGAGATGTGCCCAGAGGGCAAGGGGAGGGGGGGAGGCTGCTGAGTGCTGCAGTTCCCCATCAGACCACTATCAGGGTTCAAGTATGGGGGCAGCAAGCAGGGGTGGCCATTCCTTTGCTTGCCTGGCTCCAGGCTGGTACCACCTGAACCAATGCCACCGGTGCTCATCCAAAGAGCACAGGTAGGAGCACTGGAGGGTAACGGCCTGTAGCGAGGTCCCAAGGTCTGGATAAGGGTCAACAACTCCACACCAGCCTAATTAGGAGCTCCAGTTTCTCCTGGTAAGACTGCCAAGTTTTGCTTTGGCTCGTGGTCATCGCCTTTGGTCAAGTGGATCACAAAAGGCAGGGCTGCACATATGTCAGATGACAGCAAAGGTGCTACGTGCAGAGAAAATGCTCTTCATAAGGCACCTTTCTGCCACTCGTCACACAAAGACACAGCGCTAATTTCTCCAGCCTGTCCCCTCCTGCCTTCCTCATGCTGGCATAAAATTGGATCCTGAGCCTTGTTTGCTTGATCGCACTTCCCCTCCTCCAACCTGTCCTCACCCCTGGCACCTCCCACCACCCTCTCTCGGATGGGGAAGGCAAAAAATAATAGTGACAGCCCCCCCTCGGGGAAAGCCACGAGGCCCCTGCAAAGTGCCCCGCGAAAAGGAGCGCGCCTGGTCACTCCTCACACCGCGCATTCGTTCTGCCGCTCGCTGTCGAATTAAAACGTGGCCAACAACTCATTTCTCCTGCTCTCACAGTTACAAATTAGTCCATTAAGCTGTCTGCAGCAAGCTTTTTTTTTTCCTCTTCCCAGTAATGGCCTCCGAGAATTCCTTCATAATCGCCAAGTCCTCCTGGGATGCCCACCGAAAGCAGATGGAGAAGCTCCTGGGTAATACAAGGCACTTTCTAATGACACAACACGCTGTGGGTCTCTTTTTTTTTTATTTTCTGAGGGTTTTTTTAATGTCCCCGTTCTCCCTTCATCATCTTTCCCCCTTCCCTGCTTTCTTCCATCAGGCTGATTAGGAATGTAAAAATAAATAAATAAAAGCGGAGCGGGGATGGAGCGGCACGGATGCTCCCGTGCAGAGGCTGACAGCCACGGGAAGGGGTGGGGGGGAAATCAGCTTCAACTCCCTAATTAAAACCCCCTAATTGAATTATCTTTATTGAAAAATTAGATCTTCCACTGGAAGCTGAGAGATCTGGGAAGACAGACGATCGAGTCCTGCTGCAGATGACTAATCTGTTTCATTTATCGTGCCTCCTCCTCCCCAGGCAGAGGCTGCACAGGCGACGACCGTCTCTTCTGCGGGCCAGACCTGTCGCAGAGCGAATCGCTCCTGACAGAACAAGTTGCTTAATGCAGAATCCCCTCTCTTAAGGGATGTTTTGGAGAGCCAAAAGGACTCGAGTGTTATTAGCAAGTAAAGGGCTAGTATCTGCTGGGAGTTGTCTTTATTTATTTAAAAGAGCATCTTATAAAGTGAGGCCGTTGCAGCAGCCTGTTCATGCAGGTGGTGCAGGGAAGGGCTGCCGACCCCAGCACTGGTGAGGGCTCTGGAACCCCCACAAAGCTGCTGTGTATAGAAACACGGCATTTAAAACAAGGCAAACATTTTCTGTACATTAATGATGCACAGGGAAAAAAAAAAAAAAAAATATCCTGACTAAATACAGCCAGCTGGCATCCACGCTGTACTTTAAATAATAGCAGCTCCAGAGAAATCTTTCCGGTCCACCTGTTAACCCAAACCCTGGAGATGCTGCTCGGGAGCAGCACTGCTCACCCACAGCCCATGCAGCAGAAAATGATCTGGTGAGCACCTGGATCAGAACGTGGCTGTGCCAAGCTGGGACCTGTTCGGAGCTGCCATGGGCTCTCCCTCCCAGCACAGGGCTCAGCATGTCCCTGCCCCTGATCACAGCAACAGGCAGAGCTCTGAGGGGGCATCACCTCCCACACCATCCTGCACTGATGGGGCTGGCCAGGAGGGTGTGTGGAAAGAAAGAAAAATCACCATTTAGGGAACTAGTAGTGGACTCGGTCCTTCCTTTCCAGAAGAAACCTTTCAGGTTACCGACGGAAATTGAGTTCAGCCTCTGTTTGATGCTCACTTGGTGGTCACGAGAGGAAGAGGCTGGATCTGCCCCCCGTGTGGTGTTCACCTCACAAAACCACAGCTGGCCTTTGCTGGAAGCCTCTGGAGACAGAGGCAATATTAGTGGGGTCTGGGAAAATTCTCTCCCATTTAATTTTTGGTTTACTTTTTCAAAGCAAGTAGGAAAAACTCTCCCTAATGGAACTACCAGAGCCATACTTGTTGGCAATTCTTGTTTCCAGTGAACAGCCAAAG
The DNA here is from genome assembly GCA_035584735.1 of Pseudotriccus pelzelni. NCBI lineage: Eukaryota > Metazoa > Chordata > Aves > Passeriformes > Tyrannidae > Pseudotriccus > Pseudotriccus pelzelni. The sequence continues at coordinate 7,315,207 of JAWMRA010000036.1, forward strand.
GGTAGGAAACGCAAATCAATCTTTGCCCGTTTGTCTTCCTCCCTCTCTCCCCAACGAATCAGAAAATTGGCTTCAAACCCTTAAGATGCAAACCTAATTACATAAATACAGTGTGCATTCCTTCTCTTTGCCTGCTGACTTTGCAGAGGGGTGGCTCCTATTGCCAAGCCTCCTTAGCGACAGCACGGGTTAATTCATCTTTTGCCTGAAAATTCCCCATCTCACTGCAGGATTCCAGGAGCTGTGCCTTTAAGGAAACGTTCTGCAGCAAAATTGTAGGATTCAGTGACACTACAGTAGTCCCTCTTCAGCCTCCTCCCACACCAAATAAAATTCAGCGACTCGGCTGTCACCCTGCCGCTCTCCCCGCTCTGCCGTGAGTGACAGGCATGCTGTGCTCGCGCTATCCTGGGGAACAGCCAAAGTATTCATGGATCTTATTGCTAGACAGGCTGTGATAAGGCTGTTTTCATGGCTACACATCCTACAGACAGGCAGAAAGAGAAACACGAAGGCGGCAGTGGAGAGTAAAGTCCTCTCAACACCTTTAGGAGACGCCTTGTGCTGGAGGGCGAGAGAAGCTTTTTCATGGGCAGGAGCTGTGTTAGGAATGTATATATTTCGAGGTGGGGAGGGGAAGGAATAAACCAGTTTCCTGGAAGTGAAGAAAAATTGGCTGTCTTTGCAAAGTCTGAGGCCAGCTGGGAAGACAGAAGCGTGATTCAACTTTTTGTTTAAAGAAAACCCACTCCAATTGGCAGGAATACCCACAGAAACCCACAGCCAGCCCCAGCCCCAAACCCCTAAGTCCTGTACTAGGAGAAGGAAAAACACAACTTTCTCTAAGCACAGACAAGGCAATGTGAATAAAAAGTATCCTTCATGTATCATAAATTATTACTTTAGGAAGAAACCAGTCAGTTTTTCTTTGAACAGTAATATACAAATATTCCCACTGGCAGAACAAAAAAAAAGGGAGGAAGACTGCAAGTAGATCACTGCACCCTTGGATTTTGTTACCACTATCTGCTCATTTATCCTCTTTTCACAACATAAAGGCTTCCTGATTGTACCATATTTATAGCAAATATGAGACAACCTCCCTAGGCTTTTTCATACTGCTCTTTTCTGGTTTTTTACAATAAATTCTGTGAAAGGAAAGAACTCACCTTTTATCTTCCCTATTTACATGTGCGCTCTAGACAGAGATAACAGCTAGAAGAAATCAGCTAGGAGCAAGAATTGCCACAGTAGGCTTGGACACAACCAGGAGAACATCCATCCATGTGGGCTTTGGTTTTGGTGCAAATAATTGGCTAAAGAAGGCTTGGCCAGCATTAAAACAAACTGAATGGTGTTTGCAAGGAGGTCTGCTAACCCTTCCCTATTTCCATTGCACTGTTGTCCCAAAACATAGCGAGAAGGGACGTGCTATTGGAAACGCTAGTTCAGATAAAAAGAAACCTCAATCACCAACACCAGGGTTGAACAGATGCTCTTTTTAACGTTCCTGCCATACTCAAAATTGCACAAAAAAATCAAAGTTAATCAGCTGAAGCCCCACGAACCTTCTGCAGGAGTCGAGTTAACACCTTTGCCTCGGCCAAGCAGGAACGGTTTGGGTTTAGCTGTTTGTGACAGCAATCTAACTCGTACCCAGCTCGACAGCAACTGCGCACACCGATCTATTTGCATACACATCTTCTGAACTGGCTCGCTGCTGCGTTTAAAACATTTCCTTGAAATAACCTTGAACTTACAGCACTGCGTGCACAGATAAAAACGCACGTGGAAGTTCAGCGTTATCATCACGAGAATACTGCAGGAGAGCAATGCTTCAGTTCAGCATCACAACTCCGCAGTTTAAAATTTTACTTGGTTACTTGGGGTAATTTCTGAGAAATACTTCAGCATTTTTAACAGTGCATATGCTAGAGACCATCCACACCACTGCTGGCTGCTGGTTTCCATAAATCTTTCAAAACCAATATTTATATTCCCATGAAGGAGCGCTGCCTGCTTATTTTCCGTCTCCGCAGAAGTGGCCAGATCAATAGCTCTGTGTATGTAACTTGGAAATGTGTCACAGCAGCCTCTAAAACCTCTTTTTCCTTTGTCTGAAATCAATTTCTGTAATATGCAAATATTAAGAGAAAAAGGAAGCTTTAAGTTTCCTCTTAGGATCCTTTGTGAATCCTTCGGTATCCAGACACCACTACGACGGAAAATTAAAACCCTGCCAGCAGTTTGCCGTCTCCCCTGAGCGCCAGCCCTGCTGTGATCCTGACACTTCGCTCCAAGCTACGAAATTCCAAAATTTGCATATTCTGCACTTCGGGGTTGTTTCGGCAAAAAAAGGTAAAACACGGCGGAGCTGCCTGCCCGCAGAAACCACCTCTCCTCCGACAACCTTCCTCCTCCTCAAGATGACAAAAGAGGAGCGGGAGGATTTCCACTGCTCCTCTACGCCACTGGAAAGATAACACCACTCGCTCTCTCCCTTTACATGTTGCTGCACACCCCATTTTTTTTAGTTAATATGCAGGATCAGGAAAATTAAACTTGTGTCATGGACTCTTACTTTAAGAAAGAGCAAAGAGATGTGCTATTCACTGGAGCTTTTTGTGAGAGATTTTATCCCCCCCTTTTCTTTCCTGCACAGCTTGAGCCCTGGAGCTTTTATTAAAAAAAAAATAAAAAAGGGAAAAAAACCACCCCAAACCGAGCAGTGTACAAAAGTGGGGGGAGTGGAGAAGGTTTAACAAGCTCCAAGTCATAGATTATAAGCCGCTGCTAAAAATTTATGGCTGTTTGGATCTTTGCCACACTGAACAGATTGGCAAGCTGATCAGAATCGCAGCAGGCTGCCTAATGAGTCCCACACAATTTTTCACCCCATATTTTTCCAATAAAAAAGCAGTTAAATACCAACCGCAGCCACAGCAGAGCCTGCCATCTGGCTGCTTTTTTCTCCAGCCATCATTAAAATGGTTCTTGGCAGTTTACACCTCGCTTTTTTTTCTGTACAGATGTGGAACGAATTTTCTGACAACCCTTGGATGAAACAGGGGGCTTTATTGAGCTTTACAGATTAACTGCCTAACTTCTGGTCCTAATTTTAAGTGTCTTAGCGCACCGGAGGCATCATTTTAAGCCAGCTAATTGCACCTATCTGAGCCCACCAGCAACATTTGGTTAAGTTAAAGTGAAGTTCAAGCTCAAGGTTTGGAGGAGCTGTGTAACCCACGCCACCACGGTCACCACCATCCGGCCCACGCTGGGAGTTCAGAGGGATTAAAAATAATAACTATAAAGCACAGCGCTCGAAAGCGTCTGCAGAGGAAACCAAAGAATTATGGTTTAGGCCCACTTTCCTGCAGCCAAACGAGCACGAGCAGCTTTATTTCTGGTTCTTTGCTTTGCAGCAGTTTGGTCAGCCGGGCAGCGACGGAGCCCCTGTGGTTACTGCACTGACCCAGCACGGCAGAGCGAGGCTGCGGCCCCAAAACCCGGGCAGATGTGGTCGAGCTACTTGAACGCTGCCACAGTCGCCTCTCTGTCACTGGAAGGTGACAGGGAGTGGAAGGAGAAGAGAGCTGACCTGTGGGGCACAGTATTGACACACTGAGCACCTCTTTTTTTTACAGCCGCTCTTTGAAAACGGAAACGCAGAGGTCTTTTAGAAACATCAAAATACAGACAAGAAGCACACCGAAAAACTGCTTATGGGCCGAACAGGAGCAGGACGGGCTGGAGATGGATGCAACCGGCTGAATGTCTACGGACAGCTTTGATTAACTAGTCTGCAAGCCCAGGCGGAGTCTGGGGGATGGGAACAGGAGGGCAGCCAGCTGAAGTGCAGTGAAGATGCTCTGAAAGCCGTGTTTCAGTCTTTCCCTAATGACTTGTCAAGACCACAAAAGAAGCAGTGGAAGTGCAGGGCCTGGAGCCCAGGTCCTCCCAGGGCAAAGCTGGAGGGCTGTCAGGCCCCTCTTTCTCCCGAAAAGATGACAAACAGCAGCAGAACATCAAGGAGGCTTTTTATCATTTCGCTTTCCTTCGCATCCCTAACACAGATTATTACTTATGCCAATCATCTTATAATGACCAGTGGATTTAAAAAATGAATAATTTATAGGAATGTTGATAACATTTATTTGTTTTCAGCAAGGACTTCACAGAATCATAGAAATTCAGTACAGAAAGGGACTCATAAAAGGTCATTCTAGACCTCTTGCTCTGAAAGAGATTATGTGCATAATAATGTAAATGACCCTATAACTGTACTCCAGAACCAACATTTTGATTAAGAAATATATTGCCCTTGTAATCCTACTGGTTGGGTAGATAACCTCTGAACACAAGCTGACTCAGCCACAGCTATCCAGGACTGGAAACAGGCAGGAGCAGTGACCCTGAGACAACACGAGTGGGCATTTATTCAGAAACCCACCAAGCACAGGCTGGAGATGAACACAACTGGCTGACTGGGGAGCGACAGCTTTAATTCATTGATGCTTCTACGAGTGCCCAGAAAGGGTGGCAGTTTTGGGGGACAGAAGCAGCAGAGCAGTCAGGTGCAGCTGCGAGCTGCTGTGTTGGGAGATAAAGGGTTCCACATTCGTGCTCTGCTCTTGAAATCATCCTCGGCCCCCAAACTGTGATGTGCCCTATCCCCATTACTGGAAATGGCTCTGCAAATTGCTGACGAAAAAGAGGGGGAAAAATTACCTCCATCTCTTTAGTGGGTGCTGAAAGCTCCAATTTATCTCCTACCGATCGACCTAAAACACCAGTTCACCCTAAAAGCACTGATGTACTTTCAGCGCACAACCCCGCAGCTCGCTGCAAACCTCATGGCAGTAATAAAGGGAATTGACTTGAGCATCAGTAGTCAGGTCAGACAGTTCTGGGGTTCCAAACTCTATAATTTGGGCCCGGTGTGCAGGGCAGGGTAAAGGACCTTGTTTTATTGCAAAGTAAATTAAAGACCAACCAAATCTGCCAGAGTAACTTTCTGTACTCTTACACTTCTGGTAAATTTTGCTTCTCAGAACTATTACTGCATGAAGAGTTATTCACATACACACACACACACTGCCTTGACATTTGCACTTTTTTATATAAACATTTTTACAATATTCCATTACCACAGAACGTACCAGCTAATAGCCAAATCCCTAAAGCTGCTAACAATCAAGTCTGGCTCAGAGTTGCCTCTGAATAACTTCCATTTCTTCAATGCTTTTGCACAGCAGGATTGCTAATAAACAACCGGGCAGTAAAACTACAAGTCAGCCAGTACTGCCTCTGTCTTCTCCAGTTCAGGGAATTGCTCTAATACAATGTGGAAATATATTCTATGACCAAGCAGCCTCTGGGAATTCTTACATTTCAGGTTGGGTTGTCTTCATTTGGGTTATTTTGGGATATCCACAAAAATGAGTCCCAATTCCCTTTCCCTTGCTCTCTACCCCCCACAGTCATACACTCCATCAAGCAAAACATTCTAGCTACTTAAAATGCGGTCAGGGAATAAACTATTTAAAAAAAAAAAAACACAAACCAACCAGTCTCATCTTAAATGGTTTCCATCCAATCAAACTATTTAGCCCAGAGGCTAAGATGGTTTAGCCCTTACACAAGTCTCACACAATAGTGTTTGCATAAGTTACTCAGGCGCTCTCTGACTGCCCCACGGAGAGTTCCCGGCCCACGGAGAAGACACAAAGGTAACTGGGCTTTTATTTAGGACTAAACAAAATGGAAGGTCCAGTAGGTTACCCGAGCACAGCAAACTGTCCTTTGTCTCTCAGCTCCACCGACAGCCCCGACTGCCCTGGGCTCTGCAGCCCGGGCTGCTTTTGAGCAGTGGGGCCAAGGAAGAGCAGGAGCAACAGCTTCCAAACCAATATGGGGCAAGGTGCTGAGCAGCAGGTGTATCCTCATGCACACACCCTGCGTAGAGCCAAATCACTATGAGACGCTCAAAAATTCACATTCTGGGCTTTCACGCTTGTTGCAGCCTTGCAGTGTGTTTTATTTTTATTGCTTATTATTGCTAAGTCAGTGTAACCAACACGCTGCCTTTACAGATAATGTTCTTATGGGGAGCCTCAAAACTAGTTTTAAGGTTGTTAGTGATCCTTTCCTCCTCACTATTTTTAAGGGTTTGTGGGTTAGATTTGAGATTTCAGCTGTAGGCAGAAACATGGTGCAAACTGATCATAGAATTTTTGCCCTTGATCCTATTAAAAATGAATTCCCTTTACTGCAATGGTAAAATAAAATTCGCAGTGAAAAAGGTAGGAAATGGATTAGGAATATTTTGAAATAATTCATTTCCACTCAAAAAATAATAAGTTTAAACAACATTTTCTTCCTAAGAAAGAAAATGCTCTTGCTATTACAAAACCTCAGCACTTCAAATCCATGGGACACACGAGAAAAAAAAGAAAAAAGGGCAATAAATAAGCAGAGAGGCTCTGGAGTTCCAAACAGAAAAGCTGGACTCAGAATCTTACCAGCCAGCCATTTGGATGTCTTGGGGTTGTACAGTTTGAATTCTGCATTTATAGGCATCAGCAGGAGTTTTGCCAATGACTTTTATGCTATAAAGCCAGAATGATCCATTTTGATTAACTGCTCTGACCTCCTGCATAACACAGGCTTACAGCACAGGGCCAAGATTTCATCCCAAATCTGGACAGAAGAGAGACGCACAACATGTGAGTCAGCAGGACAAGCACAACAATTTTAATTTTAAAATGCCAAATCGTGCTGGCAGGGGAAAACAGGGCGGATGATGGACAGTTCTGGATACTGAGAGATTTCTTGAGTTATTGGGAGACACTTGGCTATGTCAAGCAAGCTGACTGAGCTAGCTTTCATCTCTTGCTTTTAATTATCTTTACTCTTTTATAATTTCCTTGTTGAGCTAAAAGTTGTCCTGGTGCAAGACTCCTCCCCAGATCTAATCTTCTTGCTCGAGGCGAGCGGGGCAGGGTTATTTTGACACGCAAACCAAGAGGACATACGTTGCATGCAAATCAGAGGGCCGCAGCTCGGAGCAGACAGGTTCTTTTTTCTTTTTTTCCCCTCCCCTCCTGCCCCAGGCACTTCTGTTGCTGCTTAACAGGATTTCCTGGGGATCGAGATCGACACTTTCACATCGGGGTCTCCGAAGTCTGGGCAGGCACAGCCCCGCTGTGGTTCCTGCCTTTGGAGGGGCAGGAAGTGGGTGCTGGTGGCTGCAAAAGGCTCAGGAGTCAGTTCACCTTGAGCCAGGCTGACTTCAAGAGACCTGCCTGGGGAAAAGCTGGCCCGAGGCCACCAGCCCAGCCAGTCTCGCTCCCTGTTTGTTGTTCTCAGGTATTAACATTGGAAAATTGGCTACTGTGTACTGGCAGTAACTTCTCAATGTTATTTAATACATGTTATTGTATTCACATTGTAAAGGGCCCACACCCTGTTCTGATTCAAGACCTAGATACAGAGTCATTATGGTGCTATAAACACCACTTTTAAAAGCCTGACTTTGTACTGACACAGTTTTTAGTATGTGCAGAACAGACTCTCAAAACCACTCTCAAGCACTGCGATGACATTTTACACCGGGCTCATGTGTCCCCAGGATGGCATTAATTGAAACGGGACCGTGAAACATATGAAACAGCAAAATCTGTAAAAACTAATCCTGCTTTGGAGATAAGAAGTCAAGGCAATTCGGAGAGGAGGCCAGATTCTGTGCCTGATCTGTCATCTTTGCCTCCAAGATTGTAACAGACATCCAAGACTGAATGTCACCAGGGGAAACGCTTGAGAACTTGCCTTTCGCTACCAAGAGAGGTGCTTAAATTTCAAAATAGCAAAAAAGGTAGGCTACCCATCCCCAGACAAAGGTACTGAATACATGAATATTTAAAAAAAAAAAAAAAAAGGAAAAAAAGATAATAATAAAAAAAAAAGATAGTCACAGAACACTTGGCACAAATCACACCATTCATTGCAAGGAATCACTTCTGGCCAAGCTATCCCCACGGGCTTAGAGGGCTGTCAGCAAAGAGCACAACCAGAACGAACTTGCGGGTCCCTCCCTTTGGCGGGTCTGCTCCAGCCGGGCCGGCACTGCTGACTGTCAGGGATGGGGGCTGGCTCTTCCAGGATTAACTAATTATATCAGAACGCTTGTCCACCGCCCTCAATAAGGCAGATTTGGAACAGAACAGAGGAGGAAAGTCTTACAGATGGTACTGCCACTCGGCAGCTTACAACAAGGCTTGGGTGCCCTCCTGACCTTTGCCGGCTCTCCCCGGAGAGCAGCCCCACAGGCACAGGCAAGAGCAAGTCAGATGGGGTCAACAGATGGCTGAGAATATGGTGCACATTAACACACATTCTTCATGAGCCTGTCTCTGGCCCAGGAATAAGCAGGAGAGGGATTTGGCCCCAGTGCACTCAGCAAAGCCACGGTCAATACCGCACCGAAACCTCCGCCGGCATCCCCAGGGCAGAGAAGCGCTCGCTGCCAGAGTTAAATATTTCATTCTTAATGCACTGTGGTGTTGCTTCTGTGGCTTTGAGAAAGGCACATTAAATTCTCCTAAAATGTGTTAGGAAAACCCCTGATGCATGATTTCTCGACAAATGGATGCTGTGGTGTTGTGCATGTCAAACCGTGCATATGGGTAACTCGATAATCGGATAATTTGCCCTGACGCCTCTCTAAAAAGACATCATTGTCCTTCTAATTTTGATTCCTTGTAAATAATCAATCAATCAATTAGCTAATCTGCTCAAATGCTCCCCCCACCCCTTTATGTTTTCAATTAAAAGTGTGAAAGGCAAGTGCAGACAGATTTACATGAGGTTCCAGAGGCAAGCGGCCGCAATGGGTATTTTTCCACTGATCTTATCAGGTGCCCTTTAAGTACACTTGGGGTTTCTTGTGATCTTGACTGCTAAGCAATTCTGAGCATTCATTTTTTTTCCTGATGGAAGACATGTCTTTATGGGGTTGTCATTTGGGAAATTCCTCATACAGAATATCCGGCAAATTACTTAGGAAATAGTATTTTCCTTTTAAAAGCCTACCTGTGTTTTTCTGAAACCCTTAGAATATGCAAACCTGATCCTTTAAGGAATATTCTGACTTGGCAGGACCTGATGCAACTCTTGTAGAGATAGCAAAAGGCATATGTCTTACACAGGTCTAAATCCAAATTTCACATCCTCGCTTCGAAGTCTGGAACTGCGCAAGTTTCTCAGCAAGCTACTTGCAATTGTTTCGACCAAATCAATTTATTTCCCCACCCCCATCCTATTTTTTGAGGGAGATAAATCTCTTTATTTGAACTTCCAAAGAAAAGGAAATCAGCTGCAGGCAGATGCACGACGTGGAAAATTTCAGCTCCAACAGCTAAAGGGCTGGCAAAGCTACAGGCGATTGTCAACAGCCCCGCAAGGGGAAGTGCCAGGCAATCCCCACGTCGGGCTGGGCTTCCAGCTCCACCTGCAGCCTGGCCAGAAAGGCATGGACGTTGTGGCAGGTCCATGCCCTCTCCCAGGCAGCTATTTCTGAGGAGTCAGGAGAAGTGATTTACGGCGTGTATGGCGAGTGGGTCGCTAATACCACGGAGGCTGAAGAGTAAGGAGGCACAGCCTTACAGGTGGGGAGCTTTATAACAGGGGAAGGTGGATCAGCCACAGCGACTCCGCAACACTTGAAAGACTCACCCATTATTCCTACAGGTCTGGAGTCTGCTTTACACGTCGCAGGTGACACTTGCGGCAGTGCAATTTTTACACGTAATGTTAAATTACATCTTCAACCAAAAGGAAATGGAAATCCCTCGAACTGCAAAATAACAAGTCGGGATCTTGCCAAGATAGAAATCAAACAAAGAAAACGAATTAGAGCAACACGCAACTGAGCAGCGACTAGAAAGGCACAACACTTCCCCCCAGGCCAAACCTTACTCATGGGTATCGTGTAAAACATTCTTTTAGAAACTAGCCAAAGATCTTCTTTTTTTTTTAAAAAATTGAACACAATCAAGCTTATTAATAAATTTTATCCTTCCGTAAGTGGCGGGGACGTATTTGTTAGCATAAAGCATTAGCAATCAGACTTATCCCTGTTTTTCAGATGAGAGGTGGCATTGCCCCGTGGACTGAAAACGGCAAAGCAGGTATGGCACTCACATCCCTGCGGGGTTATTAATTCCTGAGAGCACTGAGGCAATGCCACACTCACTTATTTCTGCTACATAACTACCTTCGTATCCTTTCTGTGACACAACCATTGCACCGGAGCAGGAAGAGTGCCACCACTATTTTCAGAGCAACAACCAGCCATCACAGTTATTTCAAGTGCAAATCTAGTTGCAGGGTGGGGAGGGGGTCTGTAAAAATTTTGCTGTCAATTTTAATGCACCAGGATCTCACCTTTGGTATCATTTTCCCCTAATAAAACGGGGATGATCACACTTGCAGATCTGTTGGAGTGGGACAAGGACAAGTTAATGTGCGTTCCGCATTCTGAATGTGTAGCATAATAAGTGCATGAATTATTTATGTGTATAAATTTAAACCCTTTGATTGAAATGTAAGACTGGTTGATTAGAAATAAACTTCCTTCATCTTTGATACCTAGGTGCTCTGTCACAAGAGCTTAAAACACTGTGGGCTCCCTGGTTGCACGTTCTCATCTCCTCCTCAGTGCCAGCACTGGGATTCAGGGAGTAACACAAAAATCCTGAGCTGTCCTAGCTGAAAGGGAAGTTTGGTACTCCCAACTTTTCAGCTGGAGGAGTTTACTGGACCAGCTCACTGCACAGAGCCCGGGGGCAGTGCCAGGGGGAACACGTGGCTGAGACTGAGGGGCCACCTCAGCACCAGCTTAGATCAGCCTCAGTTGCCACCAAACCTCACATCAGGTTAAACACCAGGCACTGTTACATCTAACTCCCCCGAGAAATGTTTGGTTTTTCTTGAAAATATATCTCTGTATCTCTAGTTATCTCTCCCAGTAGTACAGTAGCTTAACAGAGGCCCATCAGTGATCTCCTGCACTTAATGTTTAAACCACCTCATTTAATCATCTGAAGAAAGGAAGAAGTCTCAGACAATTAAGTGACACAGTGATTTGTTATCAGGGGGTCCCAAAGGTAGGGCTTCAAGAATAATAAATATGTATTGAGAAAATAAAGTCACACATCCAACAGCACTCTGTGTAGATAAGGCTCCTCAATTAAATGTGTTCTCTTGCTGATGTGGATTTAAGTCAGAGCTTTCACTGCTCTTTGCTCCAGACACCACGTAGATACCATCTAAGATGTGGCTTTCTGTAAGAAAATCATAACCCCTAATCTGAAAGACTGACCTCTTGTTAGCCCTTGGTTCCATCATTATCAACTAGGGCTTTCTGTCAGTGGGCAGAAAGTTTTCCAGCAACTTCAGACCCTGTTGATACAATTTATGTCCTCAGTACAGCACCACAAGCAGTACCTGAGTACTCGTCCCGTCCTGCCAGAGCAGCGCACTCAGCGAAGGAAGACAAGCAATTTTCTAATTTTGCCCATTTTAGTTGCAGACGCTGAGTGGGAAGTTTGTATTTAATACAAAAAGGGGTAAGAGAACATCAATTATTAATGCAGCCTCATGAAGAAATTAATTTGTTGGATCATTAACTTCCCATCTACACAGGAATTCTGAAATCCCACAGCAGAAAAACACTGGTCTGAGTGTGGCTGAAGTCGCTTCTGTGTGGGGCAGCATCTCCAAAGCCCAAGCCCAAGAGTCTGCAGTGAGCCTGGTGCTACAACCAGCATGAACTGTACCACATTTATTCCAGGAGATCTGCATGACCACTTCGGTGGGATCACCATCCATCACTCGCCTGCTCTGCTTACAACTTCCCTTGTTAACCTCAATGCATATTCAATTCCAGTTCTCTCAGTCCATGCTTTACACTGACCAGAAATGGCCATCTTTCATTTCCAAATTACATTTGCTCACTGTTTTCAAGCAACAGAGGTGGCCTTTGTGCACAAGCATGCCAGCCTGGACCTCTAACGCATGTCAAGTCTTTCAGACCAGCCCTGCAGCACACAGACACCCCTCAGAGCTGCTGTGGTCCACGTGGCAGCCAAAGTACTCATTTTATAAAACTATTTTTCCAAAAAATCACGGCTTTCACGCTTCCCTGGACGCAAGGTAAGCCATGCTGCTTTCCCTGCACCTAAGGCAGCCTCCCCTCGCAGCCATCACCAATAATCACCGTTCCAGCAGACTGATGCGCGTTGCTGCCCGGCTGTGCCGCATGAAGGGTCTCTCTGCTGGAAGAGGCATTAATTATAAGCAGGCAAGAGGAAACTTCGGCAGCACCGAGGGCTGCTCTGCTGGGTGCTGTTCCTTGCACTAAGCTCGTTTTCATTAACTTCCCAAACACACGATAAAAGGCACAGGCGTGGGCAATGGAAAGACAACCCCGTAATCAATAGAGGAGCTGGCTGGTGTCCTCTGCGTGGACGAGGGAGCCCTGTTTGGATCCGTGCAAGTGCATATACACACAGGCTTTCCTGCAGAGCAGTTTAACTAAGCCAGCCATGAGTGTAAAATATTTGCTCCCTGGCAACTTGAGCACTCGGCTTCCTTCTTGCTATCATGGGTCCAAGCTAAAACCAAGCTCGCTCAGGTTTCCTGTTCTGCCCCCAGACTTGGTAAAAATCAGTCGACAAAGAGGCGAATCGATGCACTCTGCTCTTACTGAGACGCAATGCTGACAACTCTCAGGATTTTAATACGAAATACTGGTGATTGTTATATTGATGATTATGTTGATTAAAATTGTGGTTGTTCATCGTGCTGATCAATTATCGCATTTTATATACATGTAGGTGTTCAGAGCATGGGACAGAAAAGAGACTTCCCTCCAAGTGCTGCCCAGAGAGCAAGAAGAGTATTTGACAAGCGTTCTGCTTTAAAAGTTGCAAGCTTATAACTTTTAAAGCAGTGCTGTGCTTGAGCGGGAGTCACAGCTTTCACTGGCAACTCAAAACTAATCTTCCAGACCTCACAGATAGGTTAAAAAAAGCCTGAAGAGCATTCATCAGCAGAAACATTAAAAGGAAAATTAAAAAACATCTCCCAGTCCAATCCGTTGTTCGGAATAATGATTTTAAAGAAAACTTATATTGTTTTCTGGAGTCTGACTCATGATTTTTAAATGTTTGGGGTTTGCCAAACTGCTGGTACAAATCTGGAACTGCTCCACTGACGCCACTGAAACTGCACCAATGTAAAAATGGCACCAGGGAGAACAGAAACAGGCTGAGAGAATTGGACAGCTGTGACCACTAACATAGGCTGCACATTAGGAAAGATCAAAGACTAATTTTTACAGAATGTTTTGGCTTGTTTTTTGTTTTACTGAATTAGGGTAAAACACGGCCCACATTTGCTCTCAGTAGCTTGACCGGCTAAAAATTCTTCCCTGACTTACGGGCACAACATAATACCAATGGCTATTTAGTCAGCTATTCTTTTGAGGGGTATTTTTATCTCTTGTTAGGAGGCTTCAGTCACTCGAAACACAAGATTATCTTTCCTCCCAACTGCACGACTGCGGTGAGGATGCCATAGCAGATAAACACAACCTTCAGGTCCGAAGTCCCACCGCGCTCCCAGACTTCATTACTCGGAAGCATCGCCATCCTCTTGGCGAGGGGAGCAGAGACCAACAGGAATGCCTCCAAAGGTTAAACACATGAACCTTCTGTCATGCTGAAAAAGGGGAGGAAAAAAGAGCACAGGCAGTGGAGAGCACTACAAATCAGGGCAACCGACTGCTCAGCAGAAACAGAGGGCAAAGGGTGGGCGCACCATTATCCGGCAGGGAATGTGCTCTCCAGAGCCACCCTTCCCACCCGTCTGCGGAGAAAACAATCGTCCTCGGCCAAACCCCCCTCAGAGCTGGCGATTCTCAGGCACAGGCTCGGAATCAGGAAATGCCGGATCTCGGCAGCAGGCGTGTTACTGATGGGAACGATAAGCCGGCAGGGTTATACGAACGTGTCTATCTCCGAGGCCAGAAGAGAAGAAAAGCTAAAATCTCCAAGGCCCTTTTCAAAGAATAATCATAAAAGCTACAGACTGCATTTCCCGGGGTTTTTGTATCGTGATTAAATCTGTTTCTAGCATTACACCTTTAAGAAAGATCAAAGGGAGGCAGCGAGAGAAGGAGGTGCACGCTGACTTCCACTAATTGAAGCAAGCTGAAGCCTCCAGCACCTTCTGGGTTTTCCAAAGTTTCCCTCTCTATCTCAGCGTTTCCTCTGCCCTCCCCTGCGGCCTCCCTGCCCCAGCCTTTGCAGAAGTGAGTGCATCCAGATGACTGACACAACAGAGATGCCTTTTATAGCTGCCTGGGTGCAGAAGCAGGAATCCCAAATCTCAGTACGATCACCGGCGGAAATTCACTGCAGTTTTCCCATTGTTTTGTTTCTGTGCCTCATTTTTTTCTGCCTTTAAGAAAGGACACCAAGGTTTAGGAACTGTTAACAGCATTGATACATCAATGCCGGTAACAGTGAAATGCTGCATACAGCTCATCCCAGTAACAAAACCTATCAAAGCAAAGCTGTACTGGGAAAAAGAACTAGTTTCTCAGCATAACTGTATGTGCAGCAGGGGCTTTTGCCAATCTCCTCCTAGCCCAGACCAAGCTAATTAAGCTGCCAGAACCTGTAGCGTAAAGATAACCGTGGCATCCCACGTGGGGCTGTGCAATAACCTGACTCTGACTCAGGCGCGATAACGCCGAGAGCATCGCGGATTCTGCGCTCAGCTAAGCAAGCACACTTGGAAACCTCTATTTCTACCGTTTTCCTTCTCCAGTGTCTCTGCTTCCTTCCCTCCTGCATCTGTGCCTCCGTTATAAGCTCTTGGGGACCTCCTGGGAGGTGCTGCCTTCACTAGAGGGGCTGCTAGTCAGGGTCTGCACCAGCCCCTACGGAGGCTACAATTTCCATCCAGCCTTCCCACAGCATTTGTGTATGAACAGGGAAGAGAGTTCCCTCTAAATGCCTCCAAGGGTCAAGCACAGCTTTGCCTTTGATGCTTAATAAAGTTTTGAAATCAAAACCACCATGTAAATGTTGTTCTTATTATCAGGTGGGTGTGCTCTGGTTTTCTTCCAAGAGAGCTCAGCTGCTGAAAGTGGCTGGTACTAGAAGCAGGTCTTGGATGTTCGGCATTCAGCTTTGCAGGGAGAAGACTGACATAAGAGCTTGGCACACAGCAATGAAAGAGGATGCAATCTGATTTGGCAAATTAGCCCCTGGGATGATGCAGTTGCCATATGTACCTAGGTGCCAAATTTCAAATGGAGCAGAGTGACCTGACCCTGACCTTTGGCTCTGAGCGCTAAATTCCCTCTCCAGGGAGCCTCTCTAGCCTGAAGCGTGTTTCAAAGCTGTGAAGAGAATAAATGTATTCACCTGGGGGATATTTACAGCAGAACATTTGTTTTCACTTATGCTGAAATCTAAGGAGAGTTTTGGTAGAGTCCTTGCATGTCATTCATTCCAATAACAGGTTTTGCAACTCTGCTTGTGCAGGTGTCCGAGGCCTGGGCAAATCTCTCCGGCTGACCACAAGTATCTGATGAAATCTCTGCTCCAGCCAATAATGTGCCCAATTTGGGATTTTGCAAACAGGAGCAAACATTGTCTTCTTTGTCACTGCTTACCAAAAGCACTGCAGGACAAGACAAGGAGGCTACCAGCCTCCTTATTCTACCAGAACTATTGTAAATAACTTAACCTACACTTTCGAGAAGCCAAATGTTTTGTGTAGTGGTTTTTGTTTTTTTTTTTTTTTTAATTCTTGCATTGCAAACCAGAAGTTAGCTTGCTAATTAAAAACAATTGCTTAATGGGTCATCAGACAGCAAGTTAGACAGGTTAGAAGGAAGAATGAATGTTAACTAGAGGCAACACTGAGCCTTCTGAGTTTCAGACTAGTATCATGATACCCAAAATACAGGCACAGCAAAGGAAGGCCAGCAAAGGTTCACAGATAAGGCAGGTAACTTAAAACAGTTCTACAACCCAAAAATACTTTAAGACCTTTACAGACCAGCTCAGTAACGAAGTATCACGGAAGGCATTCTCCACATGGACATGCTTCCACCTGGCTTTTGCCTTTATCATTTTAGTTGGCTTGCATTCATTTTCCTGAATGTTCTGATACGGACACAGAGCCAGAGATCATCTCAAACACGCCTGCCCTTCTGAAAAGCAGCATCACTCCTAGAAACAACTGCCTTCCTTTTTTCTAACCCAAATATCAGTGGTTTGAAGACCAATCCAAACACTCCTTCAGATTCAAGTTGTCCTTGAAAGAGATTGTGGAAGTATTCGGAGAAAAGCTGAGAGAAGAAGTGAATGCAGCATTACGGGCCATGCCTTGGGAAAGGCAGCAGTATAGATGAACCAGGCCTCCATTTAGTCAGCTAGCAGAAATACATCTTTATTTTAAGGAACTGAGTCACTTCTGAAATGCATCATTTGTTTAAATTACAGGAAATAAAGGTTTACGGCCAGGGACAAGCTTGGCAAAACCTTGTTAAGAAAAAACAATGGTTTGTATGATCTGCAGAACCTGATCCCTGGAAGGCTGATACACCCCTAAAAGCAGCAGCAAAAGACAAGAGAAGGTTTTGCTGAACTGTGTTTCTACCCAAGTTTCACAGAGAGAACATCTGTTTGCACCCTAAAACATACACAGGCATTTGATAAACAGTTTCTTTCTTCTCACTTTAGGATGGCTCTTTGGCTCACACAAAATATAACACTGCTTTTTATACAGTCTCACTCATTTCAAGTGCTATAAAACCAGGCAGGCAAAAAAGAAGAAATGCTTAAAGACGCAAAGTAAAGCATTTAAAAAATAAAAAATAGGGAAAAAGTACTTAGGGCTGCCCACACAACCTTAGTTTGCTCTCCTTTGCACACTCGCTTTAGTTTTGTAGTAAAACCCTTTCTGTTTTCAAAATCTGGCTCCCACGTTTCCTCAGCAAGCCCTTTCGCAGGCTCTGGTTGCCCAGCACCACACTCTGGTTGCCCACACCTCCACCCCGCAGCACCTGCCGTCCTCCTCCACACTGCTGGATGCCAGCAGGAAAAGCCGTAAGTGTAAACGGATGTGCTTTTGCCATCCACCATAGTCTCTGCTCCAGAACTTTGCTGGCTGCAAGGAGGAGCAGCCAGCGGAAGATCACCCTGTGCTGAAGTGTTTTCAGCCGAAATGCGCCGAAATAATTCAGTCTGAATGAGATTCTCAACGAGGAGATTCCCAGTGACGAGGTCTGGCCGGGCTTAAGCACATGAAAGCAGGGCCTTGCGGTGTAAATTGTAAGATAACCTTGACATCTGGCTTTCTTTCCTGTCCTGTTTACAGGAGGGTGGGAAAAACCTCTGTGTTTTGTGACTTCGAGAAGCATGAAGAGAACATGTCTCCCAAGCTACTCCAAAAAAAACAAGGATAATTTGTGTATCCAGGATGACAGCAAAGCTTGCCAGTGAGAAGCTTCTAGCAGAGAATGAAGTCAGCTGCACATGACAGAGACAAATGCCATTTCAAGGAAAAAAAACTGTGCTGAGATTGGACAAGATTTTCCATACTCATCTTGCCTTTAGAAAATAACCCTGAACTTTAAACTTATAAGAACAGACTGAGAGACAAGCATCTTTTACCTTGCCTTGGCAGCTTCAGAAGAATGGCAGGAATAAATCATAGGAACAAACAAAATACTCATAAAAAATCCCTTGCTGCCTGACACAGACTAGAGCAGAGGGTGCACTGAGACACTGATTCATGAGCAATACCCCTGAACCTGCTATTGTGTCATTTCCCAACAGCTCCCCGTTCCTCCCAGCAGGCTAAAGCAGCAATTAAAGCAGTGGGAGTGCTCTGCAAGCCTTCCCAGTCTGTAACAGGGCCCACCACATCCAGCTATTTATGAGGGAATCCAATTACTATGATGTGACCTCCCTCCATGCATAAATGTCTACTCAGACTACAGGACAGCCTGCCTCTGTTCCTCTAACAACAGGTGTTACTACAGAACAGCTACTGCACCAAACATTGCATCTCCCATGCTTCTCCCCTTCTCTCCTCGTTTTCCAGTTCTCTGGAGAGCAACCACACGCCCAACCACAACGGAGAATGGGTTGAGACCAGTCTCCTGCACCCACTTCTTGGACCTTTCTTTCCTCCATCCTCCCCTCGTACCTGGGAGGAGCTCCCCACTAACACCTACAGACCTGCCTCATTATTCTCCTCAAAATGTTCCTTCACGGTGACCCCAGAGAGGCTTCTCGGGTCTGAGGCTTCCCATGTTGGCTTATGGGACCTCTTTAAGCACACACATCCTCTCTCTTGCTTCTGCCCTGGAAGATGAGCTCCCTGGAAGGCAGAGCCCCCTGGGAACTACGTATCCCATGGATACGGTCCTTGGCTGGAGCTCCTGGGGGCTTTGATACAACACATAATACGTGGGTCATTTCCAGCATCGCCAGAAATCAATGATGACACTGCAAGGCTGACCCACGAAAGAAACGCTGAAGAACTTGGATTCCTGGCCAATGCATGAGGCAAAGCCCAATTTATACTCCATGAGAAAAAGGCTTTTTCAAGGGGTGCAGGGCTGTTGCTTGGAAATATGCCAAGGAAGGACCTTGGGCTGTATCCATTGACCTCTGATGACAGAGATTAGATAACAAGTGAATGGAAGTGCTTTCAGCAGTGGTGCTGTGCGCTCAGAGACATAACAAAGGGAATGTATCATGGCAATACTCAGCATATAAAATTCCCTGGAGAGATTACCCAGCAAGAAAAAAAGGCTTTGGTATGTCCTTGTTTGTTACATGGATTTTCCTGACCTTCCTGGGGCAGAGAATCCCTTCCAGCTCGCTTCTGCTCTGAAAAATGCTACAGCCACTGCAAACTCCAGAAGAAACTTGCAGTTCTTGATGCTCAAGGGTCGCTTCTAAACATTCTCTATTTCCTTCTAGTCAGTGTTTTTCACACTATGCTTTGACATGAAACACCTGGCAAAATGGGACCCAAAAGTTAGGGCACAGGAGAGGAAGACATGCAGGTAGGAGTGGGCACACCTATGGCCATGTGAAAATGACAAATAAAACCAAAAGAGGAAGGGAGTTTCTGAATGCAAAGGATCACAGTAGTCTGTCTAGCGGCTTATCAGGCAAGGGTTCCCAGGCAAGATTTCTCATTATAACAACTGGCTTATTTTTTTGGCACTATTATATGACACAGCCCCTAAAATCTGTGCAAGAGCTAAAACTCTGAGGGACAGACACTTTGTCGGCTTGTGCTTCCCAAAACACTTCTGGCTGTTCTGGTGCAACATCAGTAACTCACTAATCCCTGCTGCTTAACCCCTCAGTGAAGCTGACAAACCAGATCCTGTGCTGTATTAGTGAGGAACAGGGATCCCAGGCAGGGGTCACTTCAAACACACACAATTCCCTAAATACTCTGAGCAAGACCTAAGAGACTTGTTTCATCACCTGAAGCTTTTGATCAGCTACAGGCAGAGGAAACACCATTAGTGCTTGTAACAACACAGAGTTCTTGTCATGCCTCTGCCCAGGTCTGCCCAGTTTCGTGCTCCTTTCTTCACAAGTAAAACTACACCTCTGGGTTTGGGATTGCCTCCAGTTGTATGACTTCACACTTTCCCCTTGCTCTGCCTCAATGTCTCTCTTTCGAGGTCCTCGCCCAGGTCAAAGATGCGCATAAATCTCTGCCCACGAGAAAGCCCATCCTGGGTAGCTCCTACAGAAGCAGAAACTACTGTCTGTCTCCTCTGTGTGTGGTGATGCTGCTGGATGCGGGGTCTGCTACAAGCCAGATGCCATCCGAGCCACAGGCACCAGCCGGGCACTGCATCCAGGGCTCTTCTCCCCACTCTGTGTCTCCTTCACCCTGGGCAGGCAGAGGCAGCTGGTACGAGGAAAGAGGAACGCCTCTTCCCTGTGCCAGGCTCTGCTGACCCCGTGAAACATCACAGCTGCCTCGTGGAGCGGCCGATGTGGACAGGGATCCCAGCCACCAAATCGCAGCGGCGGCTTCAGCGCGATCCCCCCGCGCCGTACGAGAGGTCACCGGCCGGGATTACCCAGGGCGGTTTAATCACGTGTGAAAACAGCCGCAGAGCTTCGGGGCCTTTAGGGTTGTTGTTCTCCGGACAGGAGGACGGAAAGGAGAGGGAATCAGCCCTGGAGGGACCTATGATGGCAGGGAAGCACACCTTCCTACGCGCGAGCAGGAGATGAAGGACCCGCGTGTACAAAGTCAGCTCTTCTCAAAGGGTTTGCTTTCCACGACTTGTCACCTGGAAGGGGCTCGGTGTGACCTGCTGTGCCTCCCACACCCTTAGTCCAGGAGAGGTGACTGCTCATTTCCTGCACACACCTTCTCCAACCAACAACAAGCCTGCTTTGCCACTGTTTACCTAAGCATCCATGTTCAAAGACCATGCTGGCCTAAGGGACAGCGAGGTGTATTCTTGCCGACACTTGGTCACATTTAAATTAAACAGAATTTTATTACTGCCCTTGAACAGGCCAGAGTTTCACACATGAGAATATAGTGTCTGCAGAAAGAAGGCAATGAGGTCCAAGGAAAAAAACCTATACGTTATCTTTTAAACCACCTTGTCTGAGATACTCAGCCCACCTTGATTCCATTAAAAGGTCCCCGTGCCTTGTAAAATATCTGTACAGGAAAACAAACCACCACAGAGAATACCTCACTTGGTATTACTTTCCTAAGGCATGATGAGAGCTCATCAGTGCAGTCTGTAAACTGGTTGATTTAAGGACTCAACCAAATACGTCTCACACAAGAATTACAATACATGTGGTATTTGTTTGCTTTTGTTTTTATTTCAATTTTATTTCTGGATTCTACTTTGCTTTGTAAGTTATTTTTCTTGCATGACAAGCAATATCCAGTTATTCATGCACTGCCTTTTTTGTTCTGTTTCAGGCTGACATTTTGCCCAAACTTAAGATCACAAGACGCTTACTAGAGGTTCTCCTGGCTTCAGTGAGGTCTCCCATACTTCTGGCTTTTAAAAGCCAGTACATACTAAACGTAATACACACAAAAACAAGGCACACAAAACATCAGCCACAATTTCCCCTCCACATGCCTGTGTGTATGTTCTCTGTCTATGCACAGTGGTGTTTCCAACCTGAAAACAATGCACTCCAGGAAAAAAAAAAAAAGAGTTTGTGTGATGGGATTTCCAACGGAGCCTGAAGGACTTTGGTATCCCCAGACTATAAAGGAAGTCCAGAGAACAGAATATTTAACATCTCCAGCCTCCTTTGAATTCCCAGCCTTACTGAACGAAGAATAAAGAAAGCAGGAATCCACTAATTAAAAGAGAAATGGGTCTTATTTGTCTTGGTTTCTGAAGTCACAGTTTTCCACTTCTGAAAACACAAGTTTCTCACCAGTTCTTTTCTGCCCTAGGGCTGTGACCTAAGCAGCTTAAATGATACACAGATTTTGGTCGAAATCTGCTCCTTATTTACTGGACTTCAAATGTGCAAGCAATTACTGAATGGGTCTCGTTTATTGAATAAAAGTATTTAGGCATTATGCTTACAAAGGCCTAGAAACATTAAAATCTAGTGAAAAACAATTATTTTTACAGAATACATCTGCAAGCAATATGAAGTCATTTTGCTTTTGTAAATTTCTCCGTAACAGACTTATTGTTGATGTGGAAAATGTTCACATTGCAACACTGAATTATTTTGAAATGCCAAACTTAATAAAGGAGAAATTATTGCAAATAATATCACAGCCCTTAAAAGAAAAAAAAAAAAAAAAGCCAAAATACCAGCGGTTTCCTGACTAGTCAATCCTCTTCGGATTGGCAGACCCCTTCAGACTAATCAGGAAGAGTTAAGACAAATAGTTACTTTATTACGGAGGCTGTCAAATAAATCAGAACCTGGCAAGCAACTGTTTCTGAGCCCTGCAGCCGCCTGGCTGCTTTTCCTGTAAACCCAAGGCAGTTAAAACAGACCCACGGATGTGTGTGTTTGTCTGCAGAGCAATGCGTAGGCTTCAGGCCCCTAAACAAAACTTCTCCCAAATCTGGGCCAGCATTTTTCTTGGCTTCCCCAGGTTTTCTTGCGGAGCACGGCCGAGAGAAGAAATGTTTTCTGACCAATTAATTCAAGTCGCTGCTGTTATTTTTCATGGAGAGCTCTGAAGCTTGGCTCACAAAGGGTAATGAGAAAATAATGCTTTAAACAACATCATCAGAGGAATTAGGCCATGGACTCGCACTACATTATCCAGTTCTCGCCGCAGAGTTATTTTGCCCCCCCAGTGTTTGCTCTTCACAATGGCCCGATGAATGGGAATTCTGCCTAAGGTACAAGCCTGAGACACGGCCACAACCGAAGGCCACAGAACAGCGAGTTTCAGCACTCAGCCACAAGAAACGGGCTCCTGTGCCGCTACAGCCCCGACTCCCAACACGCTCCCAACGCCCCCGGGCTCCACGTGTTCGGGAACGGGTGAAAAGCGGGCTCTGGTTTTAGCGGGGCCCTGGGGCACGTTTAATCTGCTGCCTCACAGCACCTCAGCCAGTATTTAAACCGGTGCAGAGGAGACTCAGGCACGCAACTAGACTCTAAACAACCAGACTTCAGCCCTGCTCGGTCATCCTGCTGAGCGGAGGGCAGACGAGTGCTGCCTTGAGAGGCAACAACATCACCTTTGGTACCTCCACTCCACCCTTTCTGTGCTTTTACCTGCACTGGGCAGATGGATTTGAAAGGCAACCACCGGGCAGAAGGAAGGCAAAGAGGAGACAGGGCAGGGAGGGAGGAGAAAGTTTGAGAGCATAACCCAGAATGAATCCAATGAACGCCGGGGCCTGCAGGCCTGTTTGAAATGTTTTCAAGTGCTGCTACTGTACCGAATATATTCACCAGCTGAACAGCCAAGAGCTATTGCTGGAAACTGTAAGGCTGCCCAGGCAAGAACTGTACTTCTTCCTGCCTCCTTTACATCCACGGCAATGCAAACTGGCAGCACTGACAAATCAATTCAACGCCGACTTGCTAAGAAGACGGGATATAATGACTTTTGAAGCTAATAAGATGGCTTAAAAACATCCCTTTTTCTTTTTTTTTTTGCACTGGACCACCTTAAAATCAAGCGGCACAGATGGACTTGCACCTGCTTCCAGATGAAAGTGGTAGCTAGTGCAGTGCTGTTCTTAATATGAATTAACTTTTAATACAGATCTGCTTTAGTTCTAATTGACTTTACAGTACTGCTAAAGATAACTATCATCTAGCTGGCAGGCACACTTCTCCCCTTCCCCACATCTCCGTACGGGCTCTCTGTCTTACGGATTCCAAAATACAACACTCGCAGTAAATACAAGCAACCACTAAATGCACACCATCCTATATATAATGTCGGGCAGGTTTTGAGGGGAAGAGGCAGAGATTCGTCCTTGAAGGCAGCTTGTCTCATGGAGAAAACCACCAAGGAGAGATTGGCAGCTTCCAGCCCAGGGCCAGCAGCACGGGCAGAGCAGAGGAGGTGCCAGAGATGCCGTCAGACAAAAACTGACAGGTGGCAAAAGGCAGAGCGGTGCAGGACCTTGAAAAGTAAGACAAGAAACTCCCATCTCACAGAAAAGGGGAACTAAAAATACAAGGATGGGAGGAAGACCTTTTTGCAGGGGTATGTGTCTTTTTATGAGGACGAGCTCAATAACCACGATACAAGAAATCCTACTTTCTTCAGCTTCCCCTTCTGCAGGTGGGGTGAGGTTTCTACAGATTAAGGAGGGGAAAAGCGGCTGCAGTCACTCAGTAACCAGGATCTGAGTGTCTATAATATACAGTGACATGTGTAACACACAGTGGCCACTTCAGCTACTTTTGTGGCAACTAATAACAAGAAGAGACACTTTAATATCTTTGTTACTTACCAAAGGTTACTCTGCACTTTTATCCTTGCATGACACCTTAATTCAGTTTATATATGAATGGAATCCCTTTCAATTTTAGGCTAATGTTCTTTTATATTTATAATATTCAGGATAGCTACACATGCTTGATTACCTTTTAAACACTTATCACGATTCCATTTAAAAATAAATGAATCCCATTTAAAAGTGACTTGTCCCCATCTTCTAGTATTTATGGACAAGGACATATGGGGCTGATTTCCCTCATTATTAAGAAGCATGTCTGAGGCTTAAGTTATTTAAATTATTCATTGACAGCAACTGGGCTACTTATACAAACTCCCACTTACATAAGGAGTCCCAGTGATAGACCAGTCAAGTGGGTGAAGATGGCTGAGCAGATTTTGGGATGCTCTGAGCATCCACAGACACTGCTGCCTTTGATTAGGGTGAGGAATAGTTTGGGAAATCGGGCCCCAAGTTCACTAACAAATATAATTTAACTGGGACTTTCAACATGGTTGCTCTGAGTGACTTTTTCTTCACAGGTTACCACGACTGAGGTTCTGAGCGCTCCAAACCACAGAGGCTGCAAGCATTTAAAATTCTGCTTAAAAAGAGAGTCCTGTGCCCTCTGACCACCTCAGTGGTGGAAGACCTTGAGCTACCTATTAGTGTGCTTCCAACCAGTGGAGTGAGAGAACAGGAATCACCCTTCATGGAAAAACAGTTATGGTTACTCTTTTATTTTTAATACAAAAGACGCGTTTCTTGCTCTCCTCAGAAGGAGCCTAAGGAACGTTTGTACTCATTTTCAGGTCATATCATATCGCACATATTGCACCTGATCTCACAGCTACGTAGGCAAATTACTGCTTTTTCCGCACAAGTAAATCGTTATCAGGGTAACAGGCAGTGAGCATCACCAACACCTAGAGGTTACAATCCATTTTAGGGAAACATGGTCGAGCTCTTGGAAAGGACACTTCCATATTTCAGCTGTTTCTCTCTTCCCTGCCCAGCCCCAACTCCAAGCCCCAACACGTCCCAGACTTTGTTCCTGTATGTGATCTCGATGGCAAAGGTTTTGTTTTGTTTCTGTCTCCCCTAAGAAAGGCAGAAAGGTTAGTAAGTCTTTAAACTCTCCGTTCTTAAGGCTGTTAATATTTCACATTGCCAGCAGGGAAAGGAATTAAAACTGCCAGTAGCTATCCAGATAGATTCTAAAATCCCCTTCCCTCCCCCTTCTCTCTGCCTCCCTCAGCTTCAGAGGATATTTTCCCCGCAAATTGGTTTTAAATTAAGGAAGGTGATGAAGGCAATGTGCCGTCTCAGCATTTTCCCAGGTGCACTTAATCTAATTTCATTAAGGAGATCAGGACAGATGATCGCTACAGTCGAAACATTAAGTCTGTCCATTTTTGTATAAAAAAACCATTAAGTCTGTCAAAGTGTCGGCGGGTGGGCTGTTTATTATTGGAGATGAAGGCGCGCTTTGCTTCCCCAATAAACTGTCAGGAGTAGTAAACCACAAATTAAGTCAGCTGCTGCCAAAGATTTAGGTAAAGATCTCCAACTGATTTTGACACAGGTGTAGGAAAGGCCAAGGAAAGGCTTGGAAAGCAAGCCTTTTGTGCGTGTTTGAGATATTTCCATCTGACCACGGAGGAGTGGAAGCCTGGGCATCCAGGCTATGTGTGAGGATGTATGAGGCAGAACTGCTGATGCCTCTGACACTCTGGACACAGTGTTGACAGGAGCTGTGCAGCAGCACGTCCTGCAGAGCCCAACCTGCAGGCTCACCTCTGCTTTAGCCTGCACTCATCCTGCCACGCTCATCATCTTGTCTTATGCTCAAAAGCTCAGAGAAGTCTTATGACAAAGAGCTTAGAGAAGTTTCATTCAACCCCCCTGCTCCGTTTTGAACTTGTGCACAGCTTCGACTGGAATGTAAAACCACGTTCCTCAGACCGTCACGCAGATATCAAACAGGATTACAGGAAACTCATCAAAACACAGAAACTCTGGAAGACCAAGAGCCACGACAGAGATCAAGTGGAGCTTCCAGATACTGCATCTTTGAGCCATCCCTGAGCTGCATCCTTTACAGCTGCACAGCGGACACAGTGCTGCACACTGTGCTCTTCTGTATTAACCTGGCAAACAATCCTGGAACACGTGAGAAACTCTGCAAGCCAAGTGAGGGCCTGCAACTGCAGCTGTCGGAGTATGCATCCTCCAAAATTCTCATCTTCTTGGCATCTCTACGCTTAATTATATCATTCGATTTAATTAATGGAATTGCCCAACTCAACTGTCAATTCCTATCACCTGCCTACCCTGTTATGTTCTTTCTGATCACCTTCCAAGGAGTTACTGCCATTGCCTTTGGATTTCAGGCTGTGTTATAATGGTGTTTCTTGATGTGGGCAGACAGCTGTACAAGATTTCTGCCTTCCCTGATGTCTCAGCTCTTCAAAGTTTCTTCACAAGGTCCCTGGTAAGATAAGAAAATGCTGGATGGGGAACTGGGACAGGGAGATGTTAAACAATGGAGAAAGCAGAGAGCTAGGGACATGCTGACTGCCAGAGACAGAACTGGAATTATCCTGCCATGCCCAAGAGCTCTCCATAAGATCTCTTCAGTTCTTTTATGTGAATTAATGATGGATTTTTGTCAGCAAGCTAGAAGGCTCTTCTCACTGTTTGCTCTGGAAATTTTTTTTCTACGTTTTCAAGAATGAATATGGGCAGCACAGACTGTGATGACTCGGCTTTTTATATATAGAATAATGTATTTAATATGTGAGGTTTTGCCTGGATAAGAAGAAAACGCAAAACCTCAGCAGGAGGGGAGAACACCGGTGCTGAAGTTTTGACTCATTTTCTCAGCTGCACTTTTGCTTTATTTAAATACAAAGGTCAAGAGGGGCCATTATTGCTAATATTATTTACTGGAGCTGCAGCTGAGAAGCACAACTTGGAAGGCTCCTTTCCCTCTGGAAGGGCTTACAGGGCTTAACTCAACTGCCCCAAGTCTCAGTGGGAACCTCTGTGTCTGCTCCATGCACACGGTGGGTGGAACGATGGAAGCTGAGGGAATGCCAAGTCTCTCCCCCATCTGGAATTTCCCAAAGAGCAACTGAGTGAACTGGGAATGCAGCGGGCTTAGGGGAGGATATTTTGCTGGTAAATCTGTTCATGGAGAATGATGAAATAATATAAATTCACCGCATGGTGAACTTTTGTCTTCCTGTACTGACAACGACATTTACATTTGCCTGTTTATAGCACCCAAACCTTTCAAGGGCCACGAGGTTATTTTAAATTCAATATTTTGATATTGCTGAAAAGGCAGATCTGTTCTTAATAACAACATGCAGCTTGTCTGTAAAACAGAGGCTTTCTTCCATTAGGAGAATTAACCACCTTTGCCCAGTTACTACCACATGGGAGTCAGCTTTCTCACTAGTTTTCACTCTGTGTCACTGGGCTTTCAGGCTGTGAGAATTACAGCTTCGAAGCAGCACCGATTCTGGGCGTGGATGTGCATGCACATGTGTATATGCAACACTGCTGAGTGATGCTAAGCCTGCAACACAGCCCAGGCCCACGGTTCCACGGCAGCACTCAGCACTGCTGGATGGACATCCTACACCGATGTGTGCACCTCATACACAGACACATACACACAGAGTGGCCATTCCTACTAGAGCAATTCCTAGACCTCTCTTCATTATCACATCCCTTTCTCCTGCTGCCTAAACGGTGATTTTTCCTGTGGGCTTGTGGATACTCTTTCAAGGTCAACACAGCCGAAACAGCAGTGATAATTTCATCTCCCAGATCTTACACACAGTTTATTCTTCTCATTGCTTCCCCTCTTATCACCTCCATCTCTCACTCAAGCCCACAGTTCTCATCACTCTCTTTGACTCACAACGCTCCCAACGTCGTGATATTCAACCTGTGTTTGAGTCCTGTATATCCTTTTTCTCTATAACACAATGAGCATCCTCAGCTCATCCACACAGCTAAGTCCTTATCAAGCTCTCACTACCTCACCTTTCATTCACCATTTCAGCCTTTCTCCTGGTGACAGCAGATGTAACTGTCTCCTTGTGCCAAGGAAAAGCTGCTGCAAGATCATTTTCCTAGTATGTGGCTTCGCTTGCTACACACCTTCCCCCTTCCCAGATGCCAAACCATCACTCTTCATGTTTTGACTCTTTCACAGCTTACCTCTTCTTCCCAGCACTGACATTCAGTGTTGCTGTAAACTTTCATCTCTCACTGGTCTGACTCGATCACCCCCTTGTTAAACTTTCAAAAAAGCACCTCCTTACTACTTACCCGCTGTGCCTTTTGCTACAGAGAACAACTTCCCATTCACAGCCATAAAGCTCCCCGACTTGCCCTCTCAAATGCCTCCTAAAACCATAACACCTCCAAATCCCCCCTTCACCTTATTACCTGCAAAATCAAAGCTGGACAACAACGAGGCTGCTGCCGTGCTGGGGCACAGCTGCCGTTGACAGTGTCCCCCCATTTACCTGAGCCCCTTCGCTGTGGTGTCTCCCCTGGGCCGTGAGCTGTTCTGCATCAGCACCGCACGTAGCGGGATGGAACCCAGTCTGGGGTGGAGCGACCACAGCACCTCCTCCCTGCCCTCCATCCAGGGCTGAACTGCTCCTGCTCTTGTGCTGCTGACGCTTGCAGGCACCTACCGGGACTCAGAAATTAGCCCAGCAAACTCCAGCATGGCAAGGCTGATTCACAGCGCCGCAGGCAGGGCCTGATAAACTCACTGGGCTGCTGCAGAAAGTCACGTGAAAGCACTGTTTTAGAAACGTGACTTCAAAACTTTTTGTTTCTGTCTTGGATATAACATTCTCTGTCTCAGAGGTTGCTTACTACAGCTAAAACACAAAGCACAAAACCAAGACACGGTAAATGCTGATTCAGAAACACGGTTCCACTTTTTGTGCATCTTACTTAGCACCACATTAAATGAAGAATGCTTGATACCTAGCCCCTGATTTGGAGAGCTCGCTTACGCTGCAGGGCCACGTAACTAAGCTGACAAGCCACAGTTCTGCACGCGGCAGACACAGATCCAGGACTGAAAGAAGATGAACATGAAATTACTTTTAAAAGAAGAAACAGTTTTTTTTGTTTTTTTTTTAAATGCAATCTTGAACACTGTTATTAAAAAAAATGATAGCAACATTTTGGAGTAACGAGCAGAGATTACTCATTCCCTTGTTTTACACAAGTTGACTTTTGGCTTTCTGCAGAACACCATTTAACAGAGCACATTACCAAGCTGCTAGCCACTTTTCACAGTGATGCTAAAGCAGGTAAGAGACAATAAGTGGAACTGTTGATGGTTTATATTACTCTATTATGTTAATGTTCACTAAAGTATGCCATAAGCTCTCTCATTACATGTGTATAAACCAATTCTCTGTGGTGTTATTCCTGTGCTAAATGCTATAACTACATAAATCTTGAATTAATGGAGACTTTATAGTTCCTGAAAATGAAGGGTAATTGCTATCTGTTAATGCTGTTGTTGCTATTAAAGGAAGTATATATTTTCAGTAACAATGTTTATGGACCGTGAGCTCCACATCGCTGCTATTGCACAGAGCAGACACAGTGTAATACAACCATCAGACTGACTCCCTTCCTCTTCCCCCGCAAAAAGCACAGTATCATTTTCACAGCTTCGACAAACCACCCTACAACCCTCCTAACAGCTGCAGAGTCCAGCCCAGTGTCCTTCACTGAACACACAGAACCAGGATTTGCATCTCCATCTCTGAGAACGCCTGACTTGCTGAGTTTCTCGCCTGGTTAAGTGGTTGGACAGCTCACTTTATTAGCCTGGGTGTCTCAAACAGTGCTTTGAGAAGTGCGTGGTGACAGAATGATAGGTGTGAGAAAGTATCATCCCACTTACTTCCTCTGAGATTTCAGCAGTGATGCAGAAGTGAAAGGCTATACTTGGCCAGAGACAGTTCTCAGAAAGTAGATGGGATAGACAAGTCCCCAGCCTTGAGCTCCTCTTCTCTGATTATTAAAAACAGCAGTGCACTGGTTGGAAAGGCTCTCACAATCTGCTGTGGAACTGTTCCTTGCACTCAAGCAATGGCTCCTCGGTTCTGAGACGCTGTAGGTGTGACTGACTATGCTCAATTACTTCTCTCCCCTGGAGTCCTGCACAACACTGCACAGGGCAAAACCCCAAACCATCAGCAGTGTGTTTATATCTCACAATGCAGCCAGGGCAAAACCTTAATTTTACTCTAATGTCTATGTTTGAAAACATTAAGAGCTCAATAGCCCATATACCTGCGAACTAAATAAATAGTGGATAATTACTAGCACGGTACAGAGAGAGAAGTAGGAGGTGGAAAATTTCAGTTTTGCTTCTAGCTCTGTGCTGACTCAGTTTGTGCTTGTAGCTGAACTTCTTTCTTTGCCTTCCTCGTGAGTTACACGCAGACGACACCGATCCGCTGTTTATGACTAACAAAAAATGTTATGCAAATCAGGAGCACATTAGTAATTCCTGCCCTGCCTTTCATTAGTGCCAGTGTGTGTGTGGGTGTACCCAGGAAAAGCTGCTCCTTGCTGACCAAGCAGGATTGTTGTGCAGCACTGGGGATATGAAGCCGACCCATCACGGAATTCGGGAAGCCTGATGCTGGGCTGGGCAGGATGGTGAATCCTCCACCCGGCTGCAATAGCCAGGGAATGTTATTGGGAGACACATTTTGCCAACACATGGAAGGTGGGAAATGAGTGTGACCCCTCAGGATATCCACACCAATATTTTTATAGCTCCTTGTTGCATCAGCCAGGTTAAGCTTTAGATGAACACTGGATGAGTTTCCAGAGGAGTGTAGTATGCCAGGCACCAACACAGCAAGTCAGCCTGCCCTTCTGTTCCCCAACTGGAAGGCAATGTTGCACTCACATTATCCCTATGAAAGGTTTGAAGCATCTTCACTTCAACCCTGGTGAGTTTACACGCATGTGCCCACCTCTTTGCTGACAAGAAAAGAACCCCCCACTTAATTCCAGAGACCTATTTAATAGAACTCTGTCATGTCTCTTGTCTCTGCGGAGCAGGCAAGAGATAGAAAGATGATGATCTTGTGCTGCTCTCCTAATGAAGAAAAGAAATGTTGTTATTAAGGCGGAGTCACCTTAAGGAGAAGGTAGCTGGGAAATATGGGAGCCCAGAAGGTCAAATTACAGTTACAGATATGTAAAGAAATGGCACGTTAATGGTGAGGAACACTGTAACAGCCTTTCATTTGCTGTAAAGGACAGCAAGTTACCAGCCAAACACAATGCAGCTTCCTCTGAAGGTAACCTCAGATCCCACATTCTGAAAGCTAATCAATGTTGTTCAGATTTCAATTTCTTCTCTACAAGGTGAAGTCAAACCTAATCTAACAAACGTCAGTCTCAGATGTAATGCCGCTAGCTGGGTCTACCAGTGTAATTTAGATAATCATTAATAGCATAGCTGTATAATAAAACTACATGTCACTTACAACTTCATCTGAGGTTTGACTGGCAGATCTTTAAACAGTTTTCTAAGTGATTGCTTTTACTTTCTTTGATTGGGCAGTCTAAGAAATGTTTTAACCCCACGGTATCTAAGCTTTTAGGGAATAATTTTTTGCCCTCACCACCCCTGCTGTCAGCTCTGCTGCTGTGTAACCTTGTAAGGAACAGGACTTGGGGGGGGGATGGTTTCAGGCAGTGACTTTTTTACATATATATACATATATATACACAAAATTTAAACAGAATAATATAAAAAACGTACAGTATCTTTCATTCAACACATATATTTAAATGTTTCTCTTCGGTCAAGCCTTCATCTCAAAACACAGCTTTTGCCACGTTCCAGGGATATTTAGTATGCAACGGGATTTTTAAAAGAAGAAGTTGAAGAAACCTTAATGCTCCTAAAGCTCTAACAATGCTAACAGGAAGACTTAAGCTGAGGAAGCTTTTAGTGTAGCCTCCTGAACTCATGGTAACCTCTGCTGCACGGCTGCAGCCAGGGGAGCTGCTGAGGAGACGGGGCTGGCTGAAGTCAGCCTTCCCTTCTGTCGTGCTGATCCAGGAGAAGCCCCCACGCCACAGCCTCTCACAAATGAATTCAAGAGGTTGGACAGCCAAAATATAATAAAGGTGTGATGAAGACCTAACCTCAGATTGCCAAGTTTGACCTGCCAGAAGAGAAGCCAGCAAGGAATACCCAAGTTCTTTGTACGTTTGATGCTTAAAACCGCGGTGCAATTGGTGCCACGCAGTGGGACCTCTGTGTTTTCCTCGCAGAGGTGAAACAAGAAATCCCCATACACGAACACACGCCTACAACCTTTCAATGACCAACCTCTGTGTTCAAAAGAAGGTCAGAAAAATCATTGCTCTGTGATAAATACGCATGCAACATGACAAAACACTCCCTGACAGTTACCACGCTGCCTTTGAGGGCAGGTACCAGTTGTCCCAGCTTCTAAACTGATTACAAAATTGACATCTTCAAAGGCTACCATAAATAAAATATGGGCTCCTGACAAGTTACCAGAGGAAACTTCCTCTGAAACAGCACTAACACTATGACTCAAAACTCACCAAAAGCTCACAAAATAATCAAGAAAGGCTACTATGTTGGTGGGGGTTTCTTTCCTGTAAACAGAAGCTAGCAAAGATCAGTGAGTACCTGGTCCGATGTTTTCTCATTCAATTATAGATATTTTTAGATTTGACATGAAGACCGGAGGAAAAATGTTGTTTTCAAATTCATTCTTATTTTGACTATCAGGGAATTTCCAAGCATATGAAAGAAGAAAATTCAGTCTTACCTTATCGTCTATATCGCTCTCGCTGTCACACTGTGGATTAAAGAGAGAAAAAAAGATTTTGAGAAACACCTTTATGTACAGGGATCTTTTGCATCATCCTCTTAAATCTTTAGGATAGCTGTTTATGATGTTCACAGTTCAATGAAACACACTTCTGATGTTTGCAGTAATGCCTTTTGCATTGCTGGCATAAACCAGACAAAGCCAGATTCCCTCTTACACAAATTTATGGTGTACTCTTCCTTGGACGGGAGAAAGTGAGCTTTAAACAAAAAAGACAATCAGTGATGCGTCGTAACAGCCACCGTAACGTGAACACCACAACAAAAAGCATGCCATTTTGTCATCCCAAATTGTGGAATATACAGTTAACAGTTTTGCATTGCTTCACCTTGATAAGCACTTTGTCATCTAACAAGGAAACTGTGAAACTGGCAATCAATTTCTAATGTAATGAGTGGTACCAAGAATAGTAATTAAAATACATCATAAATTCTGGTACATTTTTTAGTTTGAATGAGATCACGATCCCAGGAGGAAGTGTTTACTTAGAGAGTTTTGGAGTGTCATCTCTCACAGGCTCTGAAAATGAAATGCTCTATTTTCACAGCTCAAACGATGGAGAGAGAGCTTGAGCACTGAACGTTTCAGGACATGCACATCTTACTGGCTGAAGCTCAGAAAGATTTACAGCTGGGAACACAAATACATCTCTCGGTGTCTGTTACACTGACAGAAAGCGGCCAGAGCGTTCTGGAGCCTTGGTGCCCAACAGGAATTGTCTCCTTCAGCTGCTGGGGATGGCCTGGGTGGGTGTCCACCACTGGCAGCACCCTACTGAGTTCACTGGGTCAACATGAGGGAACTCTGCGAGCCAGCAGGGACGAGCTCCAAAGGTGGAAATGGCCCAGGAGAATGCACATGCTTTGGTGTCATGAACGTAAAAGAAGAAATAGATCTGTTTGGTCATTTTGTCCAGACCTTCCTCAGGCAGCAGGGAGGGGGAATCTTTCCTGTCTCATCCTTTTATCCTGAAGTCACACAGCAGAAATTTCAGCTGTTACATTGTTAGTTTTCTGCTGATTTTTGAGAGAATATTTAATCTCTTCTTCTTTCGTTCGGCACATGAAATTATTGACCCCAAGTACTTGAAGAACCTTTTACTCTCTGAAACACAGTGAGCACATGAAGAGCCTCAATACAGCAGAGGGGTCTCCCACAGTGATTTCCCAGTGAAGACTGCTCAGCTGGCTCCTTAGTCCCATTTAATTGCAGTGAAAATACTTGATTTAAAGAACTTGTTTTTCTATAGTGTGGACTAAGCAGAACTCTTTTCCTTTCAAAATGAAACAGTTTTATACCACCCCACCTGATCGACTGCATGTTTTTCCCAGAGCAGTCCAACTCTTTAGTAGGATGTGCACAGATCTAACTGTATATTCTGGGGAAAAAAGAACCTAAAGAAAAATGGAAGAAATGACAGGAAGGCAGGACACTGCTCTGCAGGGGCCAGGAGCTGTGAGTGGGCAAATCCTCTGGGAATACCCAGTGTTCATGCCAGCAAACAAGAACATCAGCCAGCCGTGTCTTTATTAAACACCTTCCCATAAGCCATTTGTGCCTTTTTTGGGGGACTTTTATTTTGTCACTGAACTTTAGGAAAATTATTATAAGGAAACACAGTTTCTGTTTTTCACGAACTAAGTGTGAAATGAGTCCTGACAATTCATCTGCTGACTTCCCCAAACCCGTGTCACACAACCACAAACAATTAGAAGTCTCTGCTCTAATTGGGCTTGGAACGGGACTAATTTGTCCAACAGGGTGAGACACGCTGGAACAGGTTTGCTGGGCAAAGGCTGCCCCCAGTACTTGCTGCATTTGTGCTTGCCCGAGACAGCGATAATTCACCCTGACAAAGCAACACATTCATCACCACCAAGGTGGGGGGGTGGGGGAAGATGCAGTCACAGCCGTCCAATTCTTATTTACCGGCTCCGGAGAAGCGCTGGCCGGCTCGAGGGAGGCCTTTCACCTCCGCCCGGAGGGGCTCAAATCAAGCTGTAACGCCACGGGGACCGTGCAGTCCCCCAAACTACCACCACAGCACAGCGGGTCACGCAGACCTTGCTGTTTTACCCTCCAAACCTGGGTCTGTGCAAAAGCGTCCCAGGTCACAGTTTCAGTCGTCGTGCTCACTCCACGCACACGCTCACGGTTTAGGGGCAGGGTGTTTTTTTGATGACGTGATTCGACCTGCGTGGTTCAGACTAAAGCACGTCACAGTGGAATCACACCTGTCATAGGGATGGCATTAAAAGAAGTTCGCCCACTCGGCCAAGAGTTCCTTAAGATTGCATGCTCGGGCAATATCAGTACAAATTTTAATTCTTACAGGGACTTGAAGAACGATACGCTGCCGTAAAATAACCAGATAAATTAACTCAGAAATCTGTTGACTAGAAAACATTCAAAATTATAATTAAAACTCAGATGTTTTTGCTGATGAGTCCTGGTTTAATAAAACCTCAGTGCCGTAAACATTAATAAATTTAGCCTAAAAATATTTTGAGAGCAGATGTAAACGATTTTTCTAAAACTTCAGTAACCATTATGACTCAAATACAAGTTAGTGTTTTAGCCCTCCTCTCTGTTTTTTAACAAACCTTGTCTTCCCATTTCTTACTGCGTTATGATGTTTTAAAAAAAAGAAAAAAAAAAAGAGGACAGGCTTTTTATTGTTGAAAAGAGATCTGACCTCCAAAATTTCAGTGCCTATAAAGAGTATAAAACCCTACTACAGAAGGTTTGCATTACTAAAAGGTGCAGAACTGCTTTATTTAGATGCTTAATTTTGCTTTGTACCAACATGCAACTTTGCCTCATGCAGATAAGTGAAAGTTGCAAAAAGGCAGCGAACCATCAAATCCACATGCTAAATTTTATAAACAGACACACGAATGAAGCAAACATCTGCTCTCTGAGGATACATTTTCCCCCATTCAGGATCTGTAAAGACTTCATAATTAATTGCTTTTAAAATGGGAGAGACAGCCAAGAATTTTGTTTCATTTTAGCTTACATCTTCCTTACTTTAACCATGATTGCATCAGTCTTGCAACTGCAGAAGCCAGCGGGGCTGCGGGTGCGGATCCACACGTGGAACACGGACACGGAGCCCTCCACGCAGCTGGGACCGCAAGATGGGTGCTTCAAACACTGCTTTTGTGACGGCAACTTGCCTGACCTCTCGTTCGCCTTATGAAAGCAATTCCTCTCCCACCTCTCCGGCCGCGTAGGGTCACCCACCCACACAAACTGTCCCTACGCTGATTCCTACCGTGCGGCTTTAAACCACCGAAATATCACATCTTAGTCGGAACCAAGCTCCAAACCGGCCCAAAGCTGCTAAGCAGTCTGTGTGGTGAGAGATCGTGGGGGAAGAATTAACCCACCGATATTTATAAAATCTGGACTTCTGCTTAATGTACAAGAAAACGGAAAGCTCGAGATCCACGGCTACCAGCCCACCGACTCCTGAAGAAGATACAGCCAAGCTTTGGTGGAAAAGGCCCCACCCTTCGGAATTCCCTGAGGTTTTCTTCTTTTTTACGTTAAATGGAGCCTCCCACGTTCGCATCGAGAAACAGGAACCCACAGGCTGCTGAACGAGCAACGGCACCGAAAAACCGACGGCAGCAGAACCAAACCTGCCCTGAGCGACCTGCGAAAAGCAGAAGCGCTGCTGAGCCCTTCCCGTCCCCCCGGCTGGGGGGTGAGGGCGTGCTAAACCCCACGGCCGCAGTGGGCTGGGTGGGTTCTGTGCTCTCAGCCTTCAGCCTCCCCTGCTCTCCTCCAGCCTCCTCCTCACCTCCTTCGCCCGCCCCGGCACAGCACCAGAGAGACCGAGGCGGGCGCGTTGCACCGCGGGGACGTCGAAATGAATAATCCAAAGTCAGAGGAGAAACTTGGGTTTGTCCACAGAGGATTTTCTGTGTCTTAAAAGCCAACTTGTGAGGAGGAGGAGGAGGAGGAGGAGGAGGCCAAGGCGCTCCCTGCGAAGGCTGAGGCCACCACCCGGCAGGGCTCACCTCCCACGCAGCTGTTGTCGAGGGACAAAAGCCCTTGTCAAAACAGCAAAAAAAAAAAAAGTTAAAGAAATCGTGGAGAATGGCAACTGTTGAAAGCAATGGGGGCTCATTGAAAGACAAAAGCTTCAATTACCTGGATTTTTCTAAAGGCCTGTTAACACTCCTGGTCTATAAGCGGGACTGTAAACACGCATTGTCCTGGGTTCATAAAGGCTCCTAAAGGGATTATTCACTGGGTTGTGCCAATTGCCTCTCAATTCCACCAAGAATGTTCGCAAAGCCGACCCCTAATTGTGCTCCTTTTTGGAAACAATTTCTTGCAGTGGCAGATTCCAGTCAGAAGAAAGCCTCCCATGAGGCTGGTTCGGCAGAAACAGCACATAACTCAGGTAGAATTGGCTGCGCGCGCTGCAAAAAGGCCACGTTCTTCCGACCTCCTCCTCGCTCTGCCCTGCACAGGAGGATGACACGAGTCCTGCAGAGAGTGACCCAAAAAAAGCCTCTGCTGAACTTCCATGGGGTCACCAGGGCAGGACACAACCCGGGGGCTGGTGCTGATGGACTGTGCTCCCACTCGGTCATTGCTTTCCCACCAGGCAAGGAGCTCTGGTGCATTCCATCACCTTCTAGTACAAACCATCTCAACAGGGGCAAAGATGGACTTATGGCTACTGTTAAACAGGCAACAGCATATTTGGCAAAGGGCCTTCTCTTACCATTACACTGGCACCAGACTCCTTGCAAGCTGTATTAAAATTGTTTGCTCTGTGATTCTGGTTGTTTTCTGTTGAGCTTAAGAACCGTGAAAACATCCTTTGACTTTTCTTACCCCCCGTGTTTTAACTTCCAGATCATCCAGTTTTTCTTCACATTGATTTATGTGAAATCAAACAGTCATATAAGCTGTCTCATGCCAGGAATAAGAGCTCCACGAAACAAACCCCCAAAACCAAAGCAAGTCTCATGAGACTGCAACAAGACCGGCAACACTTAGGTATTACATCACAGGTTAGGTGCTGAGAAACGCTGTTATTTCAAATGGAGCCACTTCCTCCAAGCCTTGGAGAACTGCAGGGAAGTCACCTCAGCTCACCAACATAAACCCAGTTATCTCCTTTTTCCCCCAAAGCCAGCAGTTTATGGTTCAGGCTGTGCCCACACAGCCTCAGGGCTTTGGGCCCCATTGTGCAGCACAGGAGTTACAGGTTCCTGCCCAGGATGCTGACAGAAAGGCTTGTTTTTTTCTCTCTGCACACAAACACACATACCTACAGATACTATTTACATTATCATTAAGCAGTGGGTGATAGACATCTAAGCCAGTCATGTGAAGACACAGACCCCAGCCTGGAGGGACATGTAATCTAACCAGTCTACCTGCAACTAAAAATGTCTGGGGAAGCGCAAAGCTGAGGGGAGGGGAGGCAAAAATACTAAACATACAGTCTATAATATTACAATGCAAGCTGGCAGGGTAGAATATATATGTAAAAAGTTGCATAGAATATATGAAGAGTGTAGATCCCTATGGAGCTTGCACACCCACCCACAGTCCCAGAGGATGGCCACGTTACCGCCACCTTGTTATTTCCAACCATATTTAGTTACTGAATTTTCTTTCAACAGCGAGGCTCCGGGAAGTTATCAGGCTCAAATCCCAGGTTGTCCACGCCTCTTTTAAAGGAAGAAGCAAAATCGAGCCCGTTTTGAAGGGCCCTCCCCTCCCCGTGCCCTCTGAGCTCAGTGCCCGGGAGCAGCTCGCAGCGGCGGCGCGTAGGGATGCGCGCTTGGGTGTGCAGGGGGAGGGTGTTGTTTCCTATTAAGTCTGGCATCGGATTCATGTCTGCAGGGGCTTGCTTAAGATGATAGGAAGAGAGAGTTTTATCATGAGCCAGACTGACAGAAAAGCTTGCTAATGGGACTTGAGGCATACACAGGAAAGAAAGTGCCAAAACATTAAGCTACCGCCAAGTGTCAGAGGGCCACTGATTTATTGCAGCAATTTTGCCACTGTGTCCTTTATAAGGTCCCACAAGTCCTTCCTCCTGGCAAGAAGCTGTGAGCTGCTGCAGCTCGGGGAGAAGTTTAGATCCAGAGCACAGAAAGTGTCCAAGCGAAAGGCGGGGGCCGGAGGAGGGGGGAGGACGGAAATCGAATGTTGACTTGAACTTGCCCCAGGCAGCAGAGTCCTCTTAGCTCCACTGCCTCCCTGACAGCTTGATGAAATGAGTCAGGGCCTCCCCATGGCTAGACCAGCTCAGGCTTCCAAGTGCCGGGGCAGAGCTGTAAGAAACAGATTGAGCCTCAGGGCAGCGATTTTTTTTTTTTTTTTTTTTTTTTGCCTTTCTCGCCTCAGCATGTGGCTGGGGGAAGGGGGAGGTTATGAACACTACAGATGTATAGGCTGAGCCTTTGTCTGCGGAGGGGGAGGGCGAGGGGGAGAGAGAAGAACAGCAAGAGAGTATTAGCTATGGCAGCCGAGAATAGCCCTGAGCACTATAACTAATTTTGAGGGGCAGTGATGCATTGTACGGGCTATGTGCTGTTTGGTCTGAGGGGGCCCCTGTTGTGAAGCAGCAATCAAGAGGACATTTTGTTAAGTGACCAACAGCTGTCATCTGCAAGCCCAGAGTGGGGAAGGAGGGAGGAAGGGGAAGGGAACAGGGGGAAAAAGAAAAAAAAAAAAAAGAGCATTTGTCCCTTGGAGGCAGAGCACATTAATCCACCGATCTGCCACAGCTTTAACTCTAAACGTGCTCGGTGCCTCCGAAGAGTGGAGCTTCACTCCATCAGCCACCCGGAGAGATGGGTGCCTCTCGCCCTGCTCCAGCCTGGCGGATGCAGGGAGCTTCCCTACCTCTGCGGGTCAGGAAACCGACGCTAAAAATACTGTTTAAGTCTCTTTTCATTCCATAAAATTGAGTTGATCTGCTGCAGCTTAGGGTCAATCCCTCAAGGACTGTTTTTTCCCCCCTTCCCTTTTCCTTAGCACTCATAAATTAATCAGGAAGACCCTGACTAAGTCATTTCATGCTGTACAACATAAAAGAAAGTCCCCTGATGATCCATGCAAGGATCTATTAAAAGCGGGAGGAGGGAGGGAGGAAGGGTTAGGGAAGAAGGAGAAAAGGGAGGGGGGGGGGAAGGAAAAAAATCTCAACCTTTTTGATATTTTAGGATAAAAGCTGGAGGACTTTGTTACGAATTCTAGCCAACATCAAAACACCTTAAATAATTCAAAGAACATGTTAAAGGGAAGAAACTGAATGTTGCTCTGATGTTCAGTTGATGCAACGCAGAATATTACCCAAAACAGCACAGCCTGTTAAGGGAGACAGCAGCCTTGAGCATTTCAGTTCTTTAGAAAAATGTCAGAACCTGTAAAAATCATAATTTCCAGCAACTTTTTTTTTTTTTTTTTTGCATGATATAAACTCAGCGAGACTGAAATGTAGGTTTCTGACAAGCTGTTAACAAGACAACTTTAGAAATCTGTCTGGAGCTCTCAGGGAGATGGGCTGCCATTTCACTGCTTCGAAGAAGTTCATGACATGACAAGCAAAAATCAGGGAACAGAGACCTAAAAACCACGGTGTAATTTTCATTTGCTTCTGTCGTGAAAGAATTCAAGCAGAAATATTAGAAGGCTGCACAACTAAAAAAGCCAGCAACTGGAAAATCATTGCTGTGGTTTGACAAGCACATCTTTTATGCTGAAAATGGTTTCTTTATCATTATACCTATATACAGGAAAGCACTTCTGGAGAAAAAGGCATAATCACAAATTATTCCTTGAGATCTGCAAAGTAAGATCTACAGTCGCCGACTTACAAGCCAAGTCTAAAAATGACCTAAGTTCAAGGGAGAGAGTGACCAACCCACCTTGAAAAAGCTGTAAGAGCCACCAGATTTCTCTTGGTTTCCCACACCCCTGCCCTTCCCCCCCCACGGGAAAGGTAAGAAATATCTTTCCATAATGCAACCTTTTACTGGAGCCTACACAGATGACTATTGCTATAGAAGGGTTTAATTCATTAAAAATAGAAAAGCCAGCATCCAATGCCATCTACACAGCAATGTTTGTACCACATTCAGGAGAGGCTTTCTGGCTGGTTTACCATAACTTTAGGCTCTAACATACCACTAGAATGCTTTGCCATAATTTCTGGATGATTAATGATGTCTTTTCCAGAATCAATTCTCTGTGGTTAGAAAAAAGTAGATCAATAGATCTATGTATCTACCTATCTATTTCCATATATCTCTTTCAATATATAGTCTCTCTCCCTCTCTCACTCTTTGGACTCATTATCAGTATTTAATGGTAGGTTGATGTAGCTGTTTTGAAGTCAATTTACTGACTCTGACCGACTCTTTATATCTACGGTTGGAGAATCTTGGCACTCTTGGGACAAATGCTCTGGGAAACCCAACATCCACTCTAATCCTTAATTTCAGCCCATATTTGCCTGGAGAGATTGGACAATGCAGGAGGTCACTGTCACAAGTAATGCCTGCGATTACACCAAGGGCTGAGGTGAATCGGGGACCACATTTAGCCCAAGCACCTGCAAGGACCACACTAATAACGACCTGAACGCTTTTTCACCCGGTTCAGGCAGTGAGATCCCACAGCCCTGCTCGGGTAATTGTAAGGACAGCGCACGCAGGGCTGAACGGCTGACACTGCATTTCACCAGTTCACGGAACAGAGGAGACTCTGACAAGACGAGAGAAGCAGTCTGCTCCTCTTCTCAAGGGCTCACAAGTTCTTTTCGCTCTTCCCTCGCTTGGGCATCGTGTCACCTGTCACTCATTTTCCTTTCATTAGGCAGACTCTCCTGCAGACACTTCAGCTTCAGTGCTGTAGACGGGTTTTCACTAAGGAACCAGAGAAACACCCGTTACTTTCTAATTCTGTACTTTTAAGCTATGACTAATGCCATTTGCTTGCAAGGGACATCTTGCCTTGCTGCCTCCCCTGGACCACGACCTTTCTGGCTTGGAGTTCCCTGGGCCCTCTGCCCCAGCTGCTTTGGTCCCTCATGCTCTCCTTGTGGGGGGAGAAGAAACCAAGAG
This sequence comes from Pseudotriccus pelzelni, assembly GCA_035584735.1. NCBI lineage: Eukaryota > Metazoa > Chordata > Aves > Passeriformes > Tyrannidae > Pseudotriccus > Pseudotriccus pelzelni. Next base: position 7,357,320 of record JAWMRA010000036.1, read on the forward strand.
TGGATTTGCAGTGACTCACTGCACACAGCAACTCTGATTTTGTTTAATGCAAGGATGCCTAGACGATACGTCCAACAGTTGAAAAATGGCTTAAAGCCATTATTTACAACAATGAGAGCCTGCTGCAGTTTGGAGAGGGGGTTATAAGCTTTCTCTAAAATGAAGGAGGAGTTTAGGACTTAATATGGATATAATCAAAAGCCACTTTAACCATAATGACCTGTCTGGTAATTCCCCATTTACTATAAACATCAGCTTTCTTTCTCTATTTGGCCTGCAAATCCAGTCCACTACTATGCCATGTCCACATCGCTAGAGAGTCACCAAAAGGTCCTGGGCCAGTACAGAATAACAGAATTTGTTAAAGTACCCCTGCTCTAAGGGGTACATTTAGTTATCCTCAGCTCTAACCCCACGGTATGTGACTCTTGATTGGAAGTTTCATTTACATATTTGTTTAGTAGGGAACATGCACGGCTGTCTTCCCTGAGTGCAGAACCGTTATTAGCTGCAGGGAGCTGTTAGAGGGGATTTCAGCCCAGAACTCAGGAGGAAAGGCATTTCTTAACACCTCCCTATCCTGCTTACTAACAGCCACCCTCTGGAATGAGGGTGATGGATTTCTGGTTATGAAACTTGCTGCGGTTTCCTACAGCCGATTCACGTGAATTTGTATTTTATTGCATTTAGACAGTTCGTTTTTAATATATATATTTACGCACACACAGTTCTTCTCATGCTGCCAAATTCCTTTTTTTCCTTACTTCGCCCTGTAAGTCCAAGCATTGCAGTGACACGAGACCCAGGCTGAGCTGACCAGCTACACACCTTGGAAAACAATCTGAAGGAGGACCTACCGTGTCCTCAACATACATTAGTTCAATAAAGAGAAGCACAGTTAATTCTTCATTTAATGGTTATTGGAAGGTTATGTTTTCTTGAATGCCCGTAGCCACTAAAAGTCCCTGTTGCCGTCAGGAGCAAGATTTACAACACTTATATATAATTAATATAATAATTAATGTTATTTAATTCCACGGCTATTTAACTCTTAGGAAGGTTTATGTTGTTGTGGCTAAAAAATACGAAGCTTGCTATAACCAAGGTTAATGTTTGCATTATTGCACATTAAAACTGAAATCTGGTAAAATATTTAGCACAAGAATTGAAGACCTATTCCTCCATGGAAACTTGCAGATTTCAACCAGTGCTTTTAAAAGAAACCTTAAGGGATGGATGCCCCACTTGCCACAGGCGAGCTACCCTGGAACAAAGAAATTCACCGGGAGAGAAATAAAAAAGATTTAAAAAAATATTAAAACTAAAAACGCCCCCCAATCTCCAGCAGTTGTCATTAACATTAATACAACCCAAATGAAATCTTCTTTTTTTCCCTTTCATTCCACTTAGATCTTAAAAATATTAAAGTGGGTAAGTCTTGGAAGTGAAGGACAAGCGCTGCCTAGGGCATACATTTGGGTGTCTACAATATAATCTAAGGAGAAAACTAATCCAATAAGAAAATAACAGAGTTGGTTACTCACTCTTACAGAATTATGCCCTGACAAAGCTAAACAGAAAAGCTTCAAGACCTGTGCCATAACCTGGAAAACAGTTCTTTGCAACCGCTAAATGACAAACCTTTAAACATGAAGCAGTTTTAGAAACACGTATTTCATATTTCAGGTGAAACTGTAAAGGCTCTCCGCTACCTCGGTACATCCGCTCCTCCCTTCCGATGCCCCTGGACGCTCATTTGTTCTTGTCAGCTCCCAAAATGTCAATGATTGGTGTAAAAATGTAATGATTTACAAGATGGAGCCTCCTACCTCCCTGTTCAGCTTTCAGACTGCAAAGGTGGTTTGACCAGCACCGACCTTAAAGACCAGGACAAGGGCTGGTTGCACATGTTGAAAGATGGGAACGTGAGTATCCTGAGCTAAACCACCCTGAAACTTCCTCAACAGGCTCGGGGAAATTTGCTTTTTGTTGTCACAACAGATTTTTTTCATTAATTTGTATTTTTCTTCCAATGCTCAGCTCTGTGGCTAGAAGTCATTTCTGAATAGAAGCTCCAACATGTCAAAGTGTTTCTCTGGCAGTGACGACCCCCTGTATGGCTAATCCAGACTGGAGCAATTAGAGAATAAAAGAAAGAGAAAACATCTCAACAGGAGGGGAAAGAAGAGAAGAAGAATAGAAGACTGAGAAGCAAAAATGGAAAAAAACCAACTTACTGCTCTGTGGACCAATAATGAGATGGGGCTACAAACACTGTCTATTTGGGAACGAACTCCATCACCTTTTATTAGCACAATGAGAAAATAATAATTAGATGGAACAAACTTATGCATTTGTCACGGAGTGAGAATACAGCGAATTATACCAACATTTTGTTTTCCAGTAGGTTATGATGAGCAAAGACCAATGCGAACTGTTTGAAGAAGTGGAAAATACCCTGACCACGACAGTTTAACCCCTCTCAGTTTGTGTGCACTGGCACCACGAAGCAGGCAGGTTTTCCTGCTCCAAGGGGAGCCGTGGCACAGCCAGCCATTCTTTTTTCCCCTCCTGCTTTTTGCTGTGTCAGCTGGGAGGCACCAAGCACCTCTCACGTGTGGTTTGCAGCCCCACGCAGCAATAAAAGGCATAAACAGCTGATGATGCTGTTATTAGTATGGGCCACCACTGCACCCAGAATAACAGCAGGGGTTTTCAGGGACTGCAGAGTAATTAGGTGTCTTTAAATATGCTTTAAAGCCTGTCCATGGAGCAAGTGAGGGGAGGTCCTTCCCAGCTTTTGTGCAAAGTACTTGCACAGGTAACTAGAAGCTCAAGAGCTTCCAGTTTTCAGCAGCACAGGTGAAGAATGCGAGGGTCTCATGCTGATCAGTGTACATCAAAAGATACTCTTTTAAATTCACACCTAACATTTGGTTATGAAGCAGAAACAGCATTCAAAACAAACCACTGCGTTAGCTCAGCTGGCTAATGAAAAATTGCCACAGTTACAAAAACAAATCTTTGTTTTCAATTTTCAGTAAGCAGAGCTTTAGAAGAACAAGCTGCTCTTGAAACCGTAATAGTTTTTTCCCTAAAAAAGGAAAGAAAGAAATCCGTCCTAGCAACCGCAATTATGATACTTTCATGTCAAATGAATTATATTACTGAAAATAAATCTTTCTAAGATGCACAAGAGGGTTATCTGGCTCCAGTCAGACTTATGCATTACTGGTTTTATATGTTGTACTCTACTTGATTAATATAGGTAATCAAATTATATTGCCTTCCACTGTGCTCTCAAATTCAAGGCTATAATGTTTTCAATGACAAAGTTCATAGAGTTGTATAAAAATGTACCTCATGCTGTACCAGCCCTTTATTGCTGTAGTAAAACACCATTTTCAATTTAGTAATAAGTGATATAAAACAGAGTGTCTTGATTGGCAGGGTCGTATTCATTATGCAGTGCCCCACGACACAGCACAGTTCCAGTGGAAATTTAAGGACACAACCCACTACAATCTCAGATCTTGGTACTTAAGGGAATAAAACGATGCCTTTCTTCTGAAAGTTTACTAAAGGAAGGACAAGGAAGCGGACACAAACATGCACACATATTACACACACGCACGGATGGAAGGAAGAAAGGGGCAGGAAGAGACTCATCACAGCATGATCCTACTCCATGCAGGTTCTTCTGCACTGGAGCCAATCCCATACTACTGCTTCCCACCTAAAATAGCAAACGAAAGGAGAAAATAACAGAAAAAGAGGAAGCACAACGCTCAGGATAGAAGCAAATATTGGAGAAGCATTTCTGGCTCTGCCACTGGACTGACTTGAGAACAGAGGAAGCGATTCTGAGCGTTTAACTTGAGGTGCCTTAATGAAGTTGTGTTATCAAGTGCTCTTCATTTCATGAACATCAGGATTCTCTAAAGAGCTGTAAATGAGACTGTCAAAACCTGTAACATCTTAACTTTGCAGCTATCTTTGAATATGTAAATCCAAAACCTTCCCTTCCATCTTTTCCCTTCCATGAATCAGGAATAATGTTTACCTTATTCATAAACCATTAAACCAACCAATCCGTGGGCTCTACAGAGACAAAGTATTCCAGTGAGCCTTGTCATCACTCTGAACACTATCTAGAAAAGCAAGAATTATAAAGCTATTTTCTGTTGAACTAAATGGCAGATATATTGTTAGCTGGTATCTTTTCTAAGCATGGATGTTGAGCAAATGACCTGATCAGGAAAGACAACTCTTGGACTCAGGAATTAATAATGTTATCTTAGTTTTGTTTCCTTGGCAACTTGACCTTTCATAATTTGCCCAAAGGCAAAATATGGGCAGCATATCCCTTTCAAATCATACCTCAATAATCTTGTGATTAAAAGCATCACCAGAATGTGGCCTTGCCGTAAGATGGAGAATTAACGACTCTCTACTAAATGATCCACTGATGTTGAATCTAATTTAAGTAGCCTTGCAAGAATATTTAACACTTAATGATAGGCTCTGTATTAGAGTAGGTTTAATCTAGGATGCAGCCACAGATGTCATAAGGAGGAATTAATCAGCATTGCTTCCACTAAAACAGAAATGCAAAATTGCTGAACAGAATGTATTAGAAACAGATTAAAGAACTGGGACTTAAACATAAAAGAAACAGAGCTGATGCCACCCTCAGAGAGCTAATTTTAAATACAGGAAAACTTAATTCGCCTTTAACTGTAGAACTGGGGTGTTTGAAGTTACTAAAGAGAAGCTTGCATTATCAGGAAGGAAAGAAAGGCAGATAGTCTTTTCCCTCATCAATTAAAAATGAAAGTCCAACCCAAATATTAATGCCTGCCTCAAAATCCCAACAAAATGAAGTTACTGATGCTCCAGGGACTGTTGCTGCATCCCACATGAAGCTCTGTACTCAACGAAGTGCTGGGGAAGCTTCATTGATTTGGAAAACTCCTGCCTAATTTAGATAAGTTACCTTTCAGGAAAGCACATCTTGGAAACAGAGAAATAGAGCCCACGGTTACTGAAATGCCTGCAGCTGGGGGAAAACAGGAAAAATGTGGTATTTGCAGATTCGCTCTGAACAGCCTGCACTGAGAGAACTTGACCATCCAAAGGGCTGCCTAAAGATCCACGTTACAATTAGTCCCTGTTGCTCCCTTATCTTCTCCCCTGCTCTTTGAGCACCTCGTGCTCAAAGTCTCCTTCATTAAGGGAGACACATTAAAACCAGAAGAGCGCTCATACAGCACAGGTCATTACACTTCAAGCAGTGACTCTCCTCCATCCCTCCATCTGAAGATACTGAGTGAATCCCCTAATTGTATGAATCCTTAGAAGCGCACGTGGCACGCATTAAATATTGAGTTCTTAAAAGTTTTTAGCCATAGTTAACGCTCCTGGTAATGAGGAGGACAACCTCAGTTTAGCATAATGATATTTCTAGGAATGTGCTGAATACTCCAACGGCCTGATTCAACAAGTCCAACTCCTGATTTACTGTCACTGCTCTTAAAAGGTGTTTAACTGAGTTGAGTGGCTCTTCCTTGAAAAATTACAGAACAATCTAGCTTTTGTCCCAATTTTCATTGACAGCCTAATAGAACGTACAAATCATCTCCGTGCTTGTTCCCAAATTAATGAAAAACTTATATAAAGCTTTGATCTCGATGGAAGAATCCATCAAGACTTCCCATTTGTCTCCCTAATTACTTGCTTTGATGCTCGCGGCTCGCAATCCCCGCAGAAGTTAATGTCCCGAGGTTGCCATAGCTACCCGAACTGAAGCACAGCGAGACGTGGCTCTCCAATAAGACACCTTGGCTGCAGCTTTGCTTCTCTGCCCCGGCTGCTCCTCCGCCAGCAGTGGTGGAAGGGCACTCCTATCCTGTGCCACAAGTGAATAAAATACTTCCTATTTGTTTCATTACAAAACGCTGCTGGTAATATCGTCTTTCTCTCTGCTGCTCATACTTTGGATATTTGGAGAGCAGTGAAGTGGTTAGAAGACAAGAGTGCAAGTAAGGCCTGGGCTCAGTTCCTAACTTGCACCACAGGTTGCTGTGTGATTCTGTGCTTCAGTTTTCTCGACTCTCGAAGGATAACAGCGATGCATCCTTCATCACACAGTCCTGTTTTGAGAACACAGTGCTAAGAACTGGTGAAGAAAAGGTACAATAATATTCAATTTTTATAAAAAAATTTGCTTGAAGTGAGTTCCTCCTGTTTCTACAACTTTCTGGTTATCTAAAAACCTTTCATTAAACCTCTACGCTCCTTTTTTAATAAAGGACTCCGAACAAGTAATGATGCATAATATACTTCAACATTACAAGTAATTGCTCACTGAAAATAAGAAATGAGAAATCACTTTCTCATTTGCTTATCTGATGACCTCCAAGGATAGTGACGTGCATGACAAATGCACAGTGTGGTGTATTTCCTCATTTACTGTATTGATCTGATTTAATGCGATGCCAAGAAATGCAGTGCTAAGCCATCAACAAAAGGTAGATTTTGCTCTGGAGTGTGAGTGTGTTTGCAACTTTTGTCCACACACAAAATTCTGTACTTTGTGCAGTTAGTTCATGGAATTTTTCAGCACAATCTGTTCTGAGAAATTTCCATTCTGAGAAGGATGACAAAGAAACGAAATATCTGAGTGGGAACCATCGTCCTACCATATTCCAAATAACTAACCAAGATTGACTGAGAAATTTCTACAGCAACAGCACAATACTGCTTACTTCAGTTATTAGGAGGATATATCTCTTCAATATTCTGTTTCTAAGTTTTATGCATTCCTTCAAGTGTATGAACTCCAAATCTGTTTTGTTCTGAACACAGTATTTTCCTCTGGGAGGTATAGCACATGGTAAGTGTGAAAAGTTACCATGTAATTAGCATGGTAACGTCTAAGCAAATTACATCATGCTACAGTTAATAAAGGTTCAGATCAGAAATAATCCTCTGAGCACAGGCAGCATGAATCACAAGTTTCTGTAACACTCAGCCACCTGAAAACCTTCAGGATCCTGAAGCACCTGCCAAACACCCTGGCCCCTCGGATGCTCTGCTGCTCCTCACTGGCCTGTGGCGCTTGGCACAGCCCCACAGGACCTGCCTGAAGTTTGGAAATCATCTGGGCGCAGCTTTTGCAACGAGCAAATGGTTGGTGGGATGGTGGGAAATGACAAAACTCGCATCACATAAGACCGGGTTCTAAATATTTACCCACAGTATGAGACCAGGACACTTTTATTAGATGCTGTCTTACTAATTTTCTTAATGATTAAATTTGCTTATTTTCCTCGAGGAGTGACTATCAAAAATAAACCCGCTGTGTTTTTATTTCTGGTAGATCCTGTAGCTCAGTCACGCCTGACAAGATGTGAATCAGAACCATTCAGGAGCAACAGGGTTGCATTTGTAACAGACAGCCCAGCACAGCGCCAAGGCACTCCCTGAACCACCCAGCACTGCTATCCTAACAACTTCTTACTATTTGATTTAGAAACAAATAGCAAGGAGCAAGAGGGAGATTCCAAATTAATTAAATGGGCTTAGGGAAGAAGAAGAATAATCATCAATTTTGTCGCAAACACCACATGTTATTTTTTTAAGTTAAACCAACACTATGTGCTACTTAGCAACTTTGGGACCCACAAAATGACAGAACACAGTTCAGTGAACCAACAGTAAAAAGAAGCAGAAATCAGAGTGAGCAGATTAAAGCAATCATAATTGGACAATCCATAGAAATAAGGATAGTAATTTTTCAAATGACTACCGATAGAACCAAATGTTAAAGACAATGAGGAAAAGCACGAGGAGCTATTTTGAGACAATTGCCTTTCTTCTGAAGAACACAGTGCTGAAGAGCTTGGATTCATCTCTCCAGTACTGTGGCTCATAATATGACAGGTTGTAATGCTCAGCACATAAGAGAGAATACATCAGCCAACATGAAATTCAGAATGATTAATATGTGATTAGTTCACGTTTGTACAATGCTTTGAAGATGTAAAGTGCTAATTAAAATTCCTGGATTAGGCTGGTTGATGCCCCAGTGCAATCCGGATCAGTAAATAAGAAACTGCAGAAGTTTAAACTAACTGCCCAAAGATTGAAGAACCCATGAGACATGAAGAAAGGCTTCAAATTTCAAGTTGATAAACAAATGTATAAAAGAGAGAGAGACAGAAGGAGAATTCACTGCCCCAGTGAAGATATTTAAGACAGACAGATGAAGATATTTAAGACAGAAAGATATAGCTGATAATTATTTGAAGAACACTGTTTCACCTCTCTCTACTATCACCAGAAATACTCTCGTTGGCTTGTGAGCTATAGAGTTAGCTCAGGAATCAGTGCACGTTTGCTGAACTGAAACTTCAAAATCTAATGGCTTTAGTGGAATATAGACAAATATCTTCCCAAGAGTTGTTCTGCAGTAATGAAAAAAAAAAAAATGTAGTCTGATACATGCGAGGTAAAAAAAAAAAGAGATGTACCCGCAGAATGGATAGCGGAAAAAGAGGGAAAAAAGGAGAAATTCCTGTCCAGCTTCCATCAGAAATTTTGCAACTGGGCTTCAGTATGGTGGGAGAGAACGAAACCTGCAGCAGATGAACACTGCGTGTCTCACAGCATCCGAATTCTCCTTTATTAGAGAGCAGAACATGGAAAATCATTTACACCAAAAAGGCCACAACACACCACTCACATGGGACCGGCACAGAGCCCGGGATCAAACCAGAATGCCATCCAGCAGAGAGATGTTGATTCTGCTACCGATCTGGCCTTTTCCTGCTTAATTAAAGCCACCGACCACTTGAGCTGGAAAACCGTAATCCCCCCTAAAGTGCCAGTTTAGCGGTGGGCAATCAGACCTTTCAGGCTACACTAAGTAATTCCGCTTGCAGGGGCCGTGCGTAGCATTAATGTGACCACAGGCAGACTCTTAACCCGCAGGCTGGTAACCTGCTCAGGATTACCGGGTAAACTAGTACTCCCAGCTCCAGCCGGGTCCGAACGCAGAGCCGGGTCCCAGGAGGCAGCCGTGTCCGTGCCAGGGAAGGCGTGTGGCTCGAATCCTGGGTAGGACTGGGTGGCTGTGCCTGTGGGGAGCAGGCACCGCGCGTCCTGTTTGAAACCCAAGCGCACCAAAACAGCTGACAAAACCCAAGGAAATATTCAGCGCGCGCGAATATTCACTTTCCATCCCTGTGGTGACGCAGAAACAGACGCGGAGGCCCGCGGACCAAAAAATTGGTTTGGTTTTATGCATCAAGAAACGTGACCAAGGAAAGCCCCAGTAACACAAAAAACATGCGGAATTAAAGCCGCTACAGATGCAACACAGTCGCAACTCCAAGCTTAGCAAATTCTCTGTGATCTGATGTCAAAACCAGTCTTTGGGGGCCAGGGAAAGTGGGGTCCCCTGGAGATGCCCCGTGGGTAGGAGGCAGACTGTCAGGATGCAGAAACCACATTAAACCGCTCATTCTCCAATGCCTGAACCGCTGGAAAGAACCGAGACAGAAGAAAGACAAAACAAAGTAAACCTCCTAATTGCTGTTAAAATGAAACAAACACACTTCCTCATTATGCAGGACGCACATTTGTCTGTAGTGGGCTCTTGTAGAGGTCTAGGACTATCACTCACGTAACATATGAAAGGATCTAATCCCTAGGTATATACAAATCTTTGCCAAGTGTTTTTAAAGCAAGCGTCTGTAGCAACACATATTTTGCAGCAAATATTTAGAATGAAATATTTCATAAAGTACTTCAGCACTTCTTTGAGTGTTTAATTTATCTGACATAAAAGAACAAGAGTGTATAGCATTTTCCTGTAAGTGGATGTAAAATACGCATTGCGTGGATCCCTATAATTAAAAAAACAGCAAATCATTGTCATTAATGCACAAGCAAGATCATAAATGAATACATTATTAAGTCCTACTGAATTAATGTTTAACTGCAATAGAGTTGAAATTGAATGAGGCAATTAATCAGAGGAAGAACTGAAAAAAAAAAAAAGCCAAAAAAAAAAAAAAAAGCCACATCTGTCTCACTTTGAATACATTGAGCAAAAACGACCTTCAGAGCGGCACTGCCAATCACACCACGCCGCCCACCCCTCTGACAGCCCTGGTGCCACCACAGAGAGAAAGTTTAGTCAGTGTAACAGGTACAAGCTTTCCATCTGAGTCACTTCATGGGTACATCTCGCCCCGAGGGAATAAAACATTATGTCTCAAGGGTCTTATTTCATAAAATCATGAATGTTCAGATGGTGAAGATCCTGCCGGTTATAAATGTGAACTACATCTGCTCAAAGTCACCAGAAAATGAAACCGGGGGAGTTGACATACATTAATGATAATTTTTAAAGGCTTAATGCTCTTCAACATCTAGGGGAAGCTAAAAAAATTATGTTCAGAAGCTTTTGTTCCACGGATTGTGCTTTGATCAACTAAAATACATTAATTTAAATTTCTCCTCATCAGTTTTCAACCCTGTAGTGGAATTTTCTTTAACGGGTTAATTAAACTCCATCAGGTTCTTAACTGTTGAAAAGTCTTACTTCAATTTATTTCAGAGTTTAAGGAGGAGTAAAATGATAATACTAATGATGATAATGACCCTTATCCTAGCTAAAGCTTTTTGCACTTCCCATGTAAAACAGTATCTATTGTTCCCCAGTCCTACCTTTGACAGATTGGTGGGGATATGCACTTTTCTTCAGTGTAACATATTATGAATATTAAACAATATTTAAAAAGAAAAATCCATTGGTATTTTTGTAGCAAGTTCTTAAGCAATAATTATCTTTGAATAAAGAAATTTTTTTTTTTCTTAATGCAAATGAACCGCACATTTTCCAAACCATAATTGTTTTACTACATTGAATTGATGGAGCGACTGGCATGCAGGTAATCAGCACACTCATTTCCCTTTCAGGAGCACTAAGGACTAGATTCAGGATTTTCCATTTAAAAACAGAAAAAAAAAGGATTTCTCCAACATTCACTGATAAATCATCTAATAATTAGGGGTTAGGAAAGTTTGCCAGAGAGCTGAAGAGTGGTTAACCTGTTCCTACACTCGTGCTACCATAACAGTGAGTGCATTAAAGCCGTTATGCTACTTTACAAGGCACAATAACTTGTCACTTGTGCACAGTACTTCATGTTTTGCACCCAAAAAAGCCATGTAAGGCTACACACTAATCTTTCCATTAACACTTGCAATCACACATTTGCCCACGGTGCATAAAACGGGTCCTGGAGATCAGCATGAGTGGGTTTGCACAGCCCACACCACCCACCTCAACTCATGGGGGAGAGATGGGGTCTCAAAGTCACCATCACAGGCTCTGAGGAAGGTTGGAAAAATGTTCAGCTATCGGAGAAAGGCTGAGAAATACGGACCTGGTGTGCCTTCTCTGGGGTTGTGTTTATTAACGAGTACGGATCAGAAAAGGCACTGGAAGCCACAGCCCTGGGAAGCACCAGGTCTGCTTTCCTAAGAAAAGTGACCCCTGGAACATGCCAAGGCTCTCACTGGATAAAGGTGATTCCCTTTATGGACAGGGAATATCTGTCCTTCATATCTTCCATATTTTGGGGGCTTTTAGACGACTTCCCAGGACATCTTTTCAGGCTGGCGACATTTTATTGGGACACCAGCGTGAGACCCAGGCACGTCCGGATACCCATCAGTGCGTATCAATCCCCGCTCCCCTTCCCTGACACAAGGTTTGTTCTGACTGTAACATCAAACAGGAAGCTTTAACAGAGATGTGATATCAATCTGATAACAGCTCAGGACGGAGGAGGACAGCAGGATGGAGTCACCAGGCACAGGACTGTCTCAGTCCTGGCTGAAGACACCCTTGCTTGTATTAACCCCATCACGACAAACCAGTTCATCACACCTGAGTGCAAAGGAGAGCACTGACAATGCCAACTACCCCATCCTGTTTCACGGGAAGGTGCAGGACTCGAGGCTGAATCCCGATCTGGCCACAGCCAATGGTCTACATTTTGTTGGCTTCCATGAGACTGATATTGGGGATCTGTAATAGAAAGGCTGAGCGAGGAAGGAGGAAGAGAAAGAAGAGAGCACCGAGTGGGGGCTTCACTGACACACACACACACCCAAAAGATAAAATCAACACAGCAATTAAGCTTCAACAGAAACAAGGCAGTTCTTTTTGTTTTGTTTTGGTGATTTTCTTTTTTTTTTCCCAGTGTGAATGTTAATTACCGTGCCTTACAGCAGAGATAACGAGAGGGTTTTACTGCCTAGCATTTTTCAAACAAAGACATGAAAAATTCATGAGCAGGGAAGACCTTGGTGTTGAGCTTCAGTTTTCTTGTCAAATATTTCAGCTCCGGAGGTCCTTGGGAAGGTTACACAGGAATATTCAAGTCTAAAGGATGCCTGTCAGCTGGATCTAAAAGGAACAGGAGTTTTATAGGCTACATGTGACCTTGTCAATGTATTTTCACTGGCCAGCAGTGTCTTCCAGCATCATTCACCCAGTTTACAATAAAACTGAACACTAAAATGGTTGTCCTGCTAAGGACACAGCACTCACAACACCAACCTGCCAGTAACACAGGAACTATGATGGTTCCTCTGGTGCCATGAAATGCTGATGTCTGCACGTAACTCCTAAAATGGTCCAAAAATGTACCTTTGTGCTGACAGTCACATACTGGGAAAACTTTGTTGGTCACAGAAAATTCATCAGGACTTTATGCAGTCCCAAATGTCACCCTTTAACTGAGAAGCAAGATGCCACTATGTCTGGCATGGCTCCTAAGAAGATCTAAAATCTCTTTTCAAGTAACTGCCTTTAGATACGTGAATGCTTTGCAAGTTGGCTGCACCTTTATTAAAACTCAGCAGAGGTGTGTTTTTTTTTCAGATTACAAAAGGAATTGCTGTTTGCTGACATGTAGGTCAGGCATAGATCAAGTGTGAGGAGAACAAGGCTGTTTAGTGGACTAACAAGAAACAAGTGTAACACAAAAGCTTTTGGGATCATGTGAAACTCCTTCCCTTCCCTAATCAAATTCACCATGGCAGAAGCAGGAATTTGATGAGGCCTTCAAAGTCTGAACCGCTCAATGTTTTCTTTCCTTGTTAGTTTAATAAAGAGAAACCCCTCAGGTGAGTCACTAAGAATCACTCTTCAAATCAAAAACTTCCTTAGTCTGTGTTCTCATGCTTTTAAAAATTATTCTGCATCAAAATTCTCAACACACCACCTCTTCCAGAACAGACTATTGGACACAGATAAGAGTCTCACGATGGTCTGTGTGCTCTGTCTGCATCGATCTCACACAAACACAAGACCTCAGTAGCATGGCACATGCTGAAGGAAAAGATGCCTGAATTGTGAATTTGAGGTAATTTTTTAAAATTAATCTCACTTCCCAGAAAGTTTTTTTGGCAAGTGGGCAGATTTAAGGTATGCTTAAGTCCCTGAACTTAAGCAAGAACCTTCGGCTAAAAGCATTACCAAACAACAAGAAGCCTCTCATAATCATGGCAGTGTTAAAGGCCTCAGCGGAGCTGAAAACTCACACGTGTATCCTGATTCTCACAGCACGGCTTTGAAATTAGACCCTTCTTCAGAACCAAACATTTCCTGGTCTGAATGGTTCGCAGGTGTTTCCTATACCTGTGCTTGGCTCACAAAGTTTAGTTTCACAAGCAGCACCGTATCGCTGCTTGTCACTCCAGAACATGGAAGGTGCTTCTCTTGCTCGTGTCGGTGTCACTAAACCCAGACAGGTTTTATCAGAATGTTCTAATAATGACACTGGAATTGGAAGGCAACTTTTGATTAGGTTTCCCAAGACTAAAGCCTTTAGGATTTCAGCCCATCAGTTAGAGCAGAAGACTCTGTACACTCAAGAGTGATGCAGTCAAATGTGTAGCCAGGGCTCTGCTCCCCAAAAGTGTCTGCCACCAAAATCAGGGAGTCCTAAGTTTCCAAGAACCACAAACCCTCACAAGCAGCAAACCTTAGAGTCAAAATACTTTCTCCTTCACATCTGCTGAGACTTCACTCAACTGTTGCTATCACTTCCCTGCCCAGAAAAGAAATGGGATTCAACTTCTACTCCAAAAGCAAAAAGTCATTAAGAACACTACGTCTTTGTTTTACAGTCAAGTGACAGGAAAGAATGCTAGCAGCTTCTTTCTCTTCTTTTATAAACTGTTGCTGATGAATGCCATCCTGGCCTTTGAAAGATAATCTGTTGATGTTTACAGGAAACATGGTAAACAAGAGGCGAAAAGTCAAAGGCGAAGTAAATAAAACACACTGGTTTCATCAGTTCTGTATCTTCAGTGATAAAGTGCATTTAACCTCCACATGCTCCTCTCAAGTACCCCACGCTGTCCTGTGCGCTTGTGACCTCGAACACTCCTGGCTAACCACGCTCAGCTCTCCCCTCCCTGCGCCAAGGCTTTCTCAGCCAGCCCCTCTCAGCATTTCTGGGTGCAACAAGGCACAATATTGCTCTTCCCAGCTGTTCTTCTCCATGCTTTGCTCCCTGGCTGCACTTCTTCGAGCAAACAGTCTCTTCCTACTTGGGACGCTTATTTTTGTTGCAGGAAATATCGCTCAGAGATTTGCCTTTCTGGCAAATCCCGAGGATGGATTCTCAGCTGCACTCCAGCTCTGCTGGAACAGCCAGTGGGGATAGACAGCTGATGTGAAGGTACTGATTTTACTGTCCTGAGGCTGACACTGTACTCGCTGTGTCTTTTGGACAGCCTACACTCACAATCCCATCCACATACGGCTGTTTCGGTGCTTGGGGGACACGTGGAGAATTCAGCGCTGGCTGTGGGGCATTTTGGAAGTCGGATTTCTGGTCCCAGTCTGAGCCCAACTCCAGAATGACCCAAGCACAACAATACTTCCTGACTCCTAAGAAAACACCTGGCCCGTTAAAAAACCAGAAGAATTTAAAATCTATTTGCTGCCCCTGTGACCTGAGTTTGAACCTCTTCACCACGCAACACTGCAGTGACCCCCACACGAGAAAGAAAAAATAAATATATCTCTAATAATTTCTGACTCTGCACTGGGGAACAACAGAGCAGAGTTCAGGTGTCAATCCTTCACTAATGCAGAGCTTCCCCCCGCTGGGGTTACTGAGATCCTGGCCAGCTTCCTTCTGAAATGAGTGTCTGGGCTCCACCAGGCATTTGCAGTATCACAGAGCATGAATCCTTCACAAACCCTTTTATTTCAGTCTTCCCTCCTGCCAAGCGCCTTCTTCTCCTGTTTGTTTTACATCCAGCAAAGCTGCCTCTTCCCCTGCCCGTCCCTGCCACGGTGGGAAGTGCCGTCTCTCGTCTCAGATCCCCGCCAAGCTGCAGGCGAAGCCCGCCAGACCGCAGAGCAGCTCGAGCACGGAGGAGAAGTTCTGACTGGAGAAAACTGCCCTGCAGGTTTGCACATCAGAACCTCGGGCGGACCAATCTGCAGCTGGTTTGTGCCCCGGAGCTCCTCACTGCGAACATTACGGGGCAAACCAGGGCAGGTTTTGTGCACTGCTGCTGGCCCAGAGCATTTATCAACAAGGAGCTGCAGACGCAGCAACTGCACCAATTCGTTCCAGTTCTAAGTACGGGTGTCTCAGTGTGAGTCACCAGCACTACCAGCATGACCAATTTGGTTTCTACTTTACCAGACATCCTGTAACTAAACCTCCAAGGGAGAAGATAGGCCTAATGACCGTGTATAACTTACACATTCAAACAGTGGCTCCCTCATGTTTTACTCAGATAGTCCTGAAAATGGAGAGTTTGAGCTCAAACGGTGCTGGAAATGGCTTTGCAAGAAATTAAAATGTTCCAGTATTCAGAAAGTAAACAGGGAACTTAGAGCTGGCCTTTCATTTGCCATTTAAAAGGCATTTACCTTAGGTATAAGGGGAACTTCCATGGGACCAAACTGCAGGCAATTCATCTCCCCTTGTACCCTGAGACATCTCTGCTTGTGTATTTTTAAATTATTACACAGTGTATTTATTTTTCGGGTTTGGGACCAATCTGCAAGATAAAGTCTGACTGAAGAGATACAACTTGGAAAGGACAAATCTTTCACCCAAGGGAAGATTTGAAGCACGTCTGGTTCCCAGAATCCTTTCACGTAAGAGGTTTATTTCTGTTTATTACTTACTAATATGTTTAAACCGCGCCAATATCTAACCTTGACATTTTAAAGATCTAGGTTTTGGAGAAAAAAAAAAAAAAAAAAAAAAAAGGCCTGTCGCTACCAGTAATGCAAATAAGATTCAGAATCACAGATTGCTCTCCGTGGAAGCACATCGGCGTCCCCAAAGCCTCGAGACGCCTCGGCCCCACGAGGCCGCGGCGGATGCCGTCGGACCTGAAATAGCCGGGGCAGTTTCAGGCAGAGCTGGGACTGGCAGGCTCAGCAGCACCTGCGCGCCCCGTGCTCGGCTGCTGCTCACGCTCTCGCTTTCATGAGAACCAAAATCCGGCCTCCTACACACCCACCGCAAAGAGGAAACTTTTGGCAGCCGGGGCCGGCGTGGCCGGCGGTTACGAGGAGGGGAACACACCAGGGCAGTGACTGATCCGCTGGGTGAGACGGTCCCGTGGCCAAGCCCCACCGTTTCCACCCCTGAAATCACGGCACCCTCCGTCCAGTGCTTATTTGCCTGAGAAAATGCCGCAGCTGCAGGGTCAGTTTTGCCGTGGCTTAAGCTCTTTCCCTGCTGAGCTTCATAAAAGACAGAGAGTACTCAAGTGATTGAGGCGTCTCTTACAGTGGGTTAGTGACTCATCTGGGTTTAGAAAGAATTCAGGGTTTTTCCTTGCTCACAGGCCTGTGTTTCAAGCAGTGTTTTCTTTTGACTATTCGTGTTTTCATTTCATCTGCTTTCCATTGAGTAAAATTAGAAGCATAAAGTTTAAACTATATTGTGGACTGGTGAAACATTCAAACACACAGAGGAGTTTATATTGAATGCAGGCCATTTGCTGAGGCTCATTATCAGCTAAGCGTCGACTAACGAAGGCTGCCAGATTAACTGTCCTCAGCCATGCAACAGTAGAACATTTCCCTTGTCTCCAGCTGACTATCCAGGATTTTTTTTTTCATTCATGGATGTGGCTTAACTGCACAGAGACCACTAGACACAAGTGGGCTGCTCTGGTTGTACTGAATGTAATCCTGAAGGAATTTTCGAACATGTAAGTCTGATACTTGCTATTCACCACCACCAGAAACATGGCAAGGCACAGGTGACACAAAAAGGAAGTGTATTTGGTGATAAAAGTAAAGAAAAAAGGTAAGGAAAAGATTTGGTTTCAACATAATGAAAAATAAAGTGACTTTTACAGAGTTCAGAGACACAGTTACCTAAATCATCTTCGTACCAGGATAAACGGTCTCAGTTCATCCCCACATTCAGATGCTAGATCCTAAATCCTAATCCAGGTCATTCACGGGGTTAAGAACATAGGAAAAGACAGCAAAAAAGACTTAAAGTGCAGGCACCATCCAGTCTTACTGCCTAACTCATGTTAAGCATTGCTCTGTAACCTCTGAATACAAACTTTCAAGCAAACTCACTCGAGGGGTTACCAAGCTGTTGAAAGTCTGTACTTGTGTGCACTCTACGGAATTACCTCAGGCTCCCACTAATGAAAAAGTGGATGAAAATGGGATTCATTAAGCTCTGTAGGGTGCAGAAAACTCGTCTCGTTGAAAGAACTTTGTGCTGCTGCAGGTGACCACGCACCCATCTGGGAAAGGAAAATAAAATCGAAGAAGAAACCCACCAGGATACTCTGCAGGGTTTGCCCAGCAATCCAGTGCCTGGCAGGGCCCAAGGAAAACCTTGTGAGAGAACACCTGGGATGGTTCAATCAGGGGGTTTTTGCTCATTTTCCTCTTCTGTTATAATTGACACCACAAACCTGGAACTGCTGGTAGTGGAAGTTGCTCTTTTACCAAAATATTGTATCGTTTCTGACGTGAGCAGTATGGGAATTCACTGTAACAGTGATCTGTATTCCCATGCTGCTTTCAGATTGGGTTAGCAAACAGAACATCTGAATGCTGAACTACTACAACAAATATATCCACCATTCCCACTCTTCTGGGAACAACACAAAAAATTTTCCAGTCAGGCAGGCAAAATCCTATATTTTCTATATAAAGAAACCCCGTTTATTTTTAAAGGCTGTGGACTAAGTCTCATTTAAAAATCAGGCCTATCAACACACTGTAAAA
The DNA here is from genome assembly GCA_035584735.1 of Pseudotriccus pelzelni. Taxonomy (NCBI): domain Eukaryota; kingdom Metazoa; phylum Chordata; class Aves; order Passeriformes; family Tyrannidae; genus Pseudotriccus; species Pseudotriccus pelzelni. The sequence continues at coordinate 7,375,648 of JAWMRA010000036.1, forward strand.
CCTCCTGTCAACTAGGAAAAAGTTCTTATCTATTTGAAGAGGACCAAACCTGTGGTCCACGCTATTACGAAGGATGGTATGCCGTGATTTCTACGTGGGAATGCTTTTTTTTTTTTTTTTAATAACACCACAACACTTCTTTAAAACGGTACGACAAGTGTCACGGGTCTTGACGACACTTTGCTATCTGAGCAGCTGGCTTTTAAAACGAGATGGGGCACAAGAAACTTCAGAGGCAGGAGCAGGTTGTCAGTCACGGGCACATCCCGTAGCCATCGCGCCATCTTCCTCATAACTCGCCTTTGCCCTATTTTGGAAGAAGGCAAAGGACTGGAATCTGTTATTTAGATGATATCTGACATGTCTGTTGAACATTCACGCCGTTCTCCAGGGAATTGGTGCTTTGGGATCTACCACAGCCGTTGGCTGCTGGTTATGGGGTCCCGGGCCGGCCGCTCACCGGGGTCGTGGCTCTGCCTTGGCCACAGATTGAGAGGAACCAAGTGCAGGCACACAGCTGAACTCATTATTATATTTTAAATGTTTCAGGAACCTCAAAACCAGATTAAGTAATGCAATAATAAAACTCTCAGTGAACCTGTGCAATAAAATCCATCAACAGAGGAGATGGGTAATATAATCTCTTTAGGAAAAAAAAAAAAATCCTCTGCTCTATGCCTGAATTACCTCGTGCACCACAAGATAGAGGATTTAGACTATGGCAACGGACTGAAATCTCTCTTCAGGGACATCCTTCTCATAATTGTACATTCATGCCTCTCTCCCCAGTAGTAGCCTAAATACAATTTACCGTTGCACACATTTTTATAGGGTTTCTGCAAATCCGCCACTTTATTACCACCCCGGTTATAAGGGGCCACACGGCAATTCCTAAGGGTTCACTAACTGAGCAAGATATTAAGCTTGAATAAAAAGAATCAAAAACGTCTATCTACAATTTATAGTTCTCTATAAAGGACCTTGGGGAACCGCAATTTGAAGGTGAAAAGTAAATGGAAAGCAGATTTCAGCTGAAAAATTCCATATGATCGATGGAAGACTTACGGAGAATTATCCAGAGAGGTTTTTAAGGTGTGCTAGAGGTAAAAACATCCAGCTCCAGATTACACACAAGACACCCAACATCCCGCTGTGGATACATCTGATTAATCAGGTCTATTCAGACCTTGGTAACAGCTGCCTTCTTTATGCACGTCTCAGGAAAACAACCCTATTTTACACCTTCCTTCAGAGGAAAGAAAGGTAAAAAGAAAATCTGTAAACCCCCTGAGAGGGCCCACAGCACCTATCACTTTCCCAGTTTGTCTGAGACATCCTGAGGCCCAGAGGTGAGACCTGTGCTCCAGACCAAGCCATGGGTCACTTGAGTCTTGAGGGAGTGACCGGGCTCAGTCGTGCTTCCCTTTCCCTGGTGGTGAGGGAGGGAGTTTCAGATCATTCGCCAATTGTTGTGTTTTCTGAAACTGGAATGAAAACGTCACAGAAATGAACGCTATTATTTCAGTGGGTTTTGTCTTCCTAAAGTTGTAAGAACAACAGCATAAAGTCACCGTGACATCGAATTGTAACTAGCAAAGACCCAGAGAAAAACTATGCAGTTAATTATACCTACCTACAGAAATTAGGAAATAAATTGAAGTAATAATATGAGCAGAAAGAAAGGAAGAGCAGATGACGTGGCAGATGCACGCTCCTGCCAGACTTGGAAGGTCTGAACGTGGCGGTCCATCACTAACACCTTAATACCCCCGTAACACTTGAAAATCAAGATCGGATGTTTCAGTGAAAGATAAACTATCTCCAGTGCTCCAACACCCCTTCACGTCTGGCTGCCTGCAGACCCCGCGGGGCACACGAGGAACCAGGCAACGGAGTCGTGATAAATGGTTGTTAGTCCTGAAGAGAGGGGCCAAAACCTCTGCTGTCCCGTTTCTCAGCTCGAAAGCGTCCAGTGACGAGTTTGGCCCACTCTGGGATGGAATATGCCTACAGGAATGAGCCCGCTCTCCAGTGGCTTTTTTTCCTGATCCCAAGAGCGTGGTGCAATGCAGAGCCATTGCTCCAGCACGGGATCTCGTGTGCTGGAGGGATGAAATATTTCCAGGCAGTGAACTTTCTTGTTGATGAGAAGCAAAATATTTATCTCTGAATCTTCGGCAATTTTTGAATAGTGTCATAATCCCCAGAATCCGTGGAATCTGAAACACTGACATATGGTAATTAACCCTCTTTTCATCTCTTTTTGAGTCAATTGCACAGGATAAGTATAGCAATGCATAACAGGTGGGAAAATCTGTATTTTATTTATTTATTTTTGCTTTGAGGTGAGGGAGATAAAAATTGTAGACTGTATTTGATGCAGAATCAAATGAAGGCATGGTGCATTCAGGCTGCTGTAGATCCACTACTGCATGATGCTTTTATTAGGTCTCCTCCTAAGGTTACTGCTAAGTCCAGGAACAACGGCTCAGAAACTGAGCTGTGAAGGTGACACTTCTGCATGTGCTGTGACCTTCTTTATGCTGGTGCCCTGGCCAGCAGCACAGCTCCACCAACTCGCTTCCCGTTATTTATGACATTTCAATGCGAGCCTTAATAAATCCTGCTCAGAGACAGTGTGATTTCCCAGCTAAAGAAATGCATACAAGGAGGAGGTGGGTGCAGTCAAATGCCTTGGGAATCCATGGACGATGGGCTATTAGAGGAAGATGTGTGGGGAGGCAACCTTGGTTTTACGTTGGCAGACTTTCAGTGGAGTTCTTTTCCGGAAATCACATTCCCTGTTGGTGCTGGGTTCGTCATCCAACCCCCCCTTTCTCCTCCTCCTCCTCTCCCATCCTCCTTCCCCCTTCAGCTACGGAGAGGGCTCTTGGCAAAGCCTGTCTCTGATATGTGCTTGCATATGGCAGAACATCTATCTCGACTGAAGCAACTACACGTTAATGTATAACACAAATAATGAACAATGATTCAGCTGAACAGCCTTGATAGGAAGGGCTGCTTTTTTCAAATCTGGGCCTCAGTAAAGCTCTGAAGGATAATTTCCACTAAAAATTGGATCAACTCCATCAAGAAGAACACAAATCCCTGTTTCCTCCAGATTGTTTCACTCGATTCACTAAAATGTTTATTCTACACTCAGAAAAAAGTTGCTGGAATTTCTAAACTGCATTAAAATTAATCCTTTGCTTCTTTACAGTTGCCTTTTTCAGTGCTTCCTTTGTTCCAAGCTGGCGCTTACAGGAGCTTTCATAACCAGCAGGCAATCACATACATCCTTCCTGTTTGCAGTTTTTACTGTATTTTACACAAACAAAAAACGTGGAACAGTCCAAAGTACATCTCAGCCGTCTGAGAAAGAAGAAGGTAAATGTTGCTCACAGTTCCCAGCAGAAGACACGAAGTGGATAAAGCCACCCAGGCTTTGAAATGGAACTGCCTCATTAACTCACGTCTACCTTGCGAAAACAAGCACGTGGGATAACCCAGCGAGACTGAGATAACCCCATAACGCCCTTAAAGCACAGATCTGCTCCGAAGGGACCACTGGAACACCAGGACAGTGGTCTTAAAATGGGAGGTGGAAATCAGGACGCAGAAAGCTCATGCCAGGTCATAAAAGCACTGGCCCTGGCAATTAGGAAAGGACAGGGCTCGCCCTGCAGCATCTATAACAAATGAACATGTAAAATACCAGAAGTCTCCCCTCCCTGCAGTGCTCTTCAGCTACCTGGCCCATATTAGGCTCTCACTCCAACTGAGTTTTAATTAAGGACTCTTTCCAGTGCATAGCTCCAGCAGGTTGGAATAGCTTGATATCAAGGTAACGGTGAGCCGTGAAAAATGCTCAGTGGCCAGTTCCACTTGTCTGTCCCTCCACTTGAAACATGCAGATGAGACACAAAGAACGATCAGTGAGTCCAACACTGGCCAACAAACGCCCTTCCCCATCAGCTGACGCTGAAAACAGACACCCACCTGAGCAGAAGGCACTCCAGGATGGTTAACAAACCCTTATTACCTTTTGTGAACCTGCCTCTCATCAAAATTTAAACAGACACGTTGTCACGCTTCAAAAACATCCCGTTTCCTGCCAATGAAACAGCGACTTGCTGCTTAATGTTCTCTGGTGGTATCTGCTGTAGCCGGGTCTCGGCAGCCTCCGGCACACGGCAGAACAGACCCATTTTCAGCTGCCCCGTCTCTGAAAATAGACAGGGCTCAGGTGTTTTTACTACACTGTCGTGAAAAAAACTCGCGAGCGCACTGAGAAAATAGGCCTTGTCTACAGGAGCAGTTGATTTTTGTTAGCCCTGGTGCAGCTGCACTGCTGCTGGAAACAGGACAGAATACTCAAGGGCCCTTGAGGGAGAAAGAAGCTCGGTGGTGTTACGCATCTACCTGACACACAGCAGTGGGGAAGGACCTCCGAATTGTTACAGCTTGAAACAGAGGAAACATTTTTAGTTGCATCCTTATTCATCTATCTGCTGACCCCCCCTCTCTAACTGTCTGATGAGGCAGCAGGAAAAAATAATTCTCCATCATTTACAAAAGATATTTGCTGCTCCAAAGCTAAAGAAGCAGCAGGGAACGGCCATGCCCAGATTTGCAGAAGCTTTCAAAGCGGAGCTGAAGGCAAAGTCCTGCTCTTCTAGCAGACCCACCACCACCACCACTTCATGCCTAAGGCTCATGCTCAGCCCTTCAGGGATGGCCGTTTATTCAAACTACAGAGGGGTGGAAGGAAGCTTAATCCCATCCTGTATTAAGCACCTGGATGGAAAGCAGCATTAGAGGGCAAACTGCCTTTGGTCTCACAGGAAAGGTATCTCTGAAATCGCTGTCCCACCAACGTACTGGGTTTGCTGTCACACAGCTACTGCTTGACCATCAGCCAGTTTTTGGTCACACTTTACTCTCTTTAAATCTCTTTACAGGAGAACAATCCTTTAACTATGGAAAATAACAGTAAAAACGTCTTTGCAAAAATAGGGGAATAATAATAATAATGAGTACATGTATGGAACATTACATAGTAGCAATGGATTAGAGACAACGATTTAGATCCTTTGCCAGGCCTCTGCAGCGGGAACAACACCTAGCCTGGATGCTTTTTTCTTTTGTTTATTGCCTAAATGAATGATGTTCATAAGCCTTCCCACAGCCACACGGAGTGCTGACTGATATCAGTGCCAGCCACACAGGTCAATAAAGAGAATTTCTCTATTACCACAATGATTCATGAAAGTGATTACTCCCACTTTGACTTGCTTCCCAAAAAAACCTGCATGTAGCAACACACTTGCCAAATGCTCCGTGAGCTCTTGGTGAGCATCCTGGAGCTGCTGCAGACATGGTTTTCGTGAAACAGGACTGGAAAGACTGAGAAATGTGGAGGACACGGAGCACATGTGATGTCTCAGAATAATTTCCACGCTGCTGGGCTGACCCAGCCGCGCAGTGGGGTTTAACAGCTTCCCACTCCATCACACCTCCTGCCACGAGGAATACGGAGAGGTGGGATGAAATCAAGTGCCTCTGAGGAGCTTTTGGCTCCAGCCCTGCTTCAGCATTTCACTGAGAAAAACCATCTCTACAGCTGGAACCCAGACCTGCCCACCACACCCAGCATCTCTCTGTCTGTCTCTCTCACACACTCAGGCTCACTTTCTTTTTTCCTGCTAGCAGGAGACACCTTATCTAGAAGGTTATGCATTACTGTGATACATTTGCTTTTGAAGTACTGAGTGGCTTTTAGACTCTGGCATTTTGAACTTTCAGGAGGAAGAATGTTACTCTCACAACAAACTTTGAAGTCTGTTTCCTGAACGCGTTAACTGTTTACTCTCTTCTTCTCTCTCTTGGACACTTTAAGCTCCTCTAGAGTAAACACAATCCTCACACCCGAAAAATCTTATTGTCCAGGCACCAAATAACATCCCAAACATGAGAAATCAACACACCTATTTAAAACACACGGAGTCTGAGAGAGGAATGACAACACATCTGTAATGGAGTCCACGGACTCCTCTTCCCGTACCTGTCATTTACACTGTATGAACGGGGCATCTTTTGCCATTTGTGTATGTACATCACAAGAAGCAGAAGCCATCACCAAATATTCCTCCTTTTCCAAATCTCAGCACAAGCAGATCTGGATCTCAACTGTTTAGTATTTTGGATCCTAATCCTCATCTTAGTCCTGCAGATTTTTAATAGAAGCTTAGTTGTGTTTTTAAAAACTACAAATGCAAAATAAAAAAATAAAAAAACAAAAAGACCACATCAAAGAAATCTTTGGCTCTATTTATGTATTCTACCACTTCCAAAAGACTAGGTCATAATTTCATATTCAGTTACACAATCATTAAATCCAGCAACGACTACAGAAGAACCTGATCCTGTAATTTATTCTATTCCAAACATACGTTTAGGATAACAAAGAGTCAGCCTGATAACTTCCCCCCATTTGATGCAATTCTTTGTCATGAAAACAGAAACAAAAGCAAGTTCTGTGCATTAGGCTGTGTTGTCAATTTAAATACCTTTGAAAAGACTTTTGCGGTTGAGTGACCTGGGCTGGCTACGTGCTCAAAACAACCAACCCTCCATTTAAGAACAAAGAAAAGTGTGCTTTTGATCTGATAAACTTACATCCTGATCTTAATGGGCAAGACCATTTCGCAAAATTTGACTTCTTTCACATTAAAGAAACAAAAGTTCTGACTAGCGTGGGGTTGCTTAATTAAAACTGGCAGTTTGGAAGATAATAATGTCAACAAACACAAACCCCCAAAACTCCACCCAACACAGACAGTGGAGTTTTGTCAGTGAGTCACCCTTTCCTCCTTAGCAGCAATTAAAATATATATTGATTCTTTAGCTCCTTTGCAGTAAAACACATTCAAAGCCAGCGTTAATAAACACTTCTCGGTTCCTGCTTCAACCTGACCGCCTGCTTCTTTGTTATCCTTCTAAGAAACAGGAGGAGGAAACTCGCCCGACTCGCTGAAGAGAAATGGCTTTTGCATAACTAACTTGAAGAGAAAGGCAGTGACACAACCAGCCTGCAGGAGCCCGGTTGATGACGCAAGCCAGGAGGTTTCAAAGCCCAGCACCCCTTCTCGTGCTGCAGCGACGTCTGAGCTGAGGAACTCGCCAAGAAGCTGCACCAGGGGAACACAGCGGAGAAGACGTAAGCCCACCTTGCTCACACTCGTTCCCCTTCCTTCCTCTGTCACAGGCGCACCCAAGGAAAATTTACTGGGAAAATACATTGTGTACCAAAGAGCTCCCTCTCTAGAGCCTCGATCTTAAGAGTGCATTCCTTCCACATGTGTATCTCCTCAATCTTACCATGTTATTTTCCCTGTGAAAGCTTATGAGAACATTCTGTGCCTTCTTTTTGCTCCCACCCTTCCCAGGAAAAGAGAGGTCCAAGAATCTCACAGCTTTTGAGTTCATACTTGCCCTCCAAATTTGGGCGGAATCCCTGCTGATGATTCAGGAGCTTCAGAGGATGGAAACTAGAGTTACATATCTTTTCATACGCTGGACACAAAGGCTTCTTTGCTTTAAGCAAAGGGCCACAAGGATTATAAGCTAGTTGCTGTGTTTTCAAAATTTCCTTCTCTGGGTTTGAAGAGCTTTATTATCTGATGGTTTTTATTCCTAGATGATCACAGAACACAACAAGAAGAAACGGTGGGATGGTAAGACTGGACAAATTCAGAAATCTGCTGCAAGATGTTGAGTCACTGCTGCCGCTGAAACATGAAAAGAAAGCTGTGATATGCAGCATGTGTAGGAAAGGAGGCCAAGAGGCATCTGCTCAACTTTCTCCCCATAGCTGTCCCTCAGAGCACGCCCTGCCCCAGTCCCTGGCTTAGGTGCTACAGTAAATCCCTACTCGGAGCCTTCTGACCCAGACTAGGAGACCTGAGTGTGATGTGAACTGGTCAAGCAAAAGTTGTTGGGTTCACTACCAGACTGAACGAATAAAATTACCTGGCCCGGGTTACACGTAAGGCGTGGAGGGCCTCAAAAACTACTTTATTTTTTTTTAAAATGAAAGAATATTCTGCACTTTACTACGTTGGCTTAAAGCTCCCTAAAGCTTTCAGCCACCTGTATTTGGTCACCTGCAGTCTGACGGCGAGGTGGCTGCTCAGCGCCGCTCATCCGAACGCCTTCCCCACGCCCAGCCTGCTCTCACGCCCGCACACCTCCCGTTTCACACCTCCACGGCCGCTCTCTGAGTCACAAGGACCACTTTTGTCCTTCAGTTTAAACATTCTCTTGAGAAACCAGCACGTGAAAAAAAAAAAAAAAAAAACCACGGTAAAAAGAAATAATTACAAATTGGCTCCAGAACCCAGAATTTTACACTTGCGAGTTCTGTGCTGGCTTGGGTTTGTTTTTCTTAAGAAGTCATCCCTTCTGCCCTTGGAATGTGCTTTTCGTAGAAGGAGACTTGGAGGGTTCTCTTTCCTTTTCCAAACCCCCCTGCCACCAGTCCTGGCTGGCGCCTGCTGCTCCTCTGGGAGGTGACGGACCCTCTCCCTGCACTGTGCTCAGCCTCGTCTGCCTCTGGCCTAGAACCTGCTCCCTGCTTCCTGCCTGCCATCTGGCATGTCGTCTCTATTTTTGTTTTAAATCTTTTTTCCTTTCTTAGAGGATTTTCCAGGCTGGGAAATTCCACCAGAGGTTGCCCTCCCCCAAGTGGCTTGGCTGCCAGCAGGGAGGTTTGCCAGCCTGGAGCTGGCAGGGTGAGAATTGGATGCTTCCGCTCCCATCTTGTGCCCCCAGCTCAGCCCAGGCACTGCTGCAAAGGCACTGAGAATCTGGGGTGTCTCTGCTTCCCCATTTTCCCTATGGAACACAACCAGGACTCCTGTTTTCCAGTTACTCGGCTATTCCAGTCAACAGCAGCAGTTCACAAACTTTGAGGCGTGAGGGAAAAACGCATTCAAGAAAGATTGGACACGTTCTCATCCCTGCACAAACACACTTAATTTACTGATGAGGGCTCTTTTCCTGAAGAGGCAGTTGAAGGCTCATCACCATTAAATGAGCTCAGTGTCAAGAAGGTGGAAATAAATCCAAAAGGTCCCCAAAGTGTCACATGGCTCATCACTTCACCCCCAAGTCGCCACCACTTTGGTGTTTTTGCTGGCACAGAACGGTTGGAAACTTCATACGTGAATAGCTCTCTCTTCCTATGAAAGATCTGCATACAAAAGGTAAAAATCTGGGCTGGAATCAGGGCAGTGCCAAAGGACACGATAAGCTGGACTGCAGCTCCAACGCCGCCGTGTAGGTCACAGAACTGACAGCACGTCAGGCAGGAAGTGTACAGCACTGAAAAAACCCTAAGTAATATAAAATATTGGAATGTGTCCCTTTGGCAAGAGAACTTACTGTAAGAGCATAAAAATCTTCACGTTTGAAGCTAAGTTTCCATACAATTTTGAACGGGGTTCAAAGCCTCAGCCCTTATTGCTACGGCACTCCCCGGCTCACGTCCAAGTTATCTGAGAGATTATTGAGTGCTCTGGGATGACAAAGAAAACGTTGACATATTTACAGTTAGCTTTTCTATAACTTGTAAGTTATAGAATCGATGTCTGGTATCTGCAGACAATGTGCATGATACAAACACTGAGAAAAGAAGGTATTTGCTCGTTTGCTCCTTAGACCTTTCACTGCAAGCATCCACGATATAAATAAAAGCTACAAATATTATCTCACTCCCAATGCAATTATTTATGTTCCCCTACACAGCCTAATAACAAACATATTTCTTTCGGGGAAGAGAGATCTCAAGCGGTTTGAGGACTGCACTGCTTTTATCAGGACGGCAAAATGAAGCGCAGCCGTGCGGAGGTGCAGACCCACTCAGGACATCCCAAGGGGTTCTTTGAAGAGTTATAAACACGTTCAGACCACACAAAACCCAGGGGTGTGCGTGTTTGCTTTTTTTTTTTTCCTTTTGAGGGAAAGAAATCTTGACAACGAGCTTTGGATGCCCAAGATCCGAACTGAGCTTTCTTTCCTGGGACTGAGCGAGGGGGTCCCTGAGGGTATCTGTGTGAGACGCAAGAGAATTTAAAAGAAATTATTTAAAAGCTTTTTACTCCTCTAAAAAAACGCCAAAACAAAAAACCCCCAACACTAACAGTTTGACAGCAAGAATAACCTCCAGTTCAGTGTCAGACTTAATGGAAGAGAAAACATAAGGAAACATTTTCATTTCGAAGCTCCCAAGAGACTCCTCCAAACAATACCAAGAAAAAACATTGCAGAAGCGCCAAGAATCAGGGGAGAGCTCCATTTACTTATTTTTATGGTCAGTCGCTGATCATGCTGATATTTGACTTTGGCTCTGAAAGCTTAGCTGTGTTAAAATAAAGATAATACACAACTCAGGGTAAATTCACAAACAAACCAAGATCTCCACAGGACTTGCACAGAACTACTGTTGCCATCTCTAAATGCTGATTTGTAGGTAATATTTTATATTTTTACCCTGCAGATTTCTAGGACAGTGCTCACGTTCTGGAATACAGTCCAGGCAGTGGACCATTTTCTGATTAGATTTCCACAGGACTTTGCATGCAAGTAGCTCAAAAACTTACTCTTTTACCGGAAGAAGAAATCTGAATTTATACATTTAAATTATCACAATGCTAATCGCAAGTTTTAAGACTCTCAGTGGCATCAAAGGCTTTCAACAGAAGTATAGTGTGCTACAAAACAGAAAAAATAAAGGCGAGTGGCCAAATGAAAAAACCCTCCAGACTTCCCATATTCTCCTTCAGACTACGGCAATCACGTCTCGTCGGACAATGGCCAACACTGAAATCACCTTTGAGGTATCAGCAGTCTCACACGCTCAAGCCTCTACAAACATTCCACCTCTCTGCAGTGCCTGGGAAAGCCACCAACTCTGGGATGGTGGCCAACAGCCCACGTGAACCCTGCCGAGCCCACGGGCTCAGCGGATCACAGAGGCAGGACCTGTCACAGCAAATGTGCTCTCCCACAGTACCTGGGCGTGTGTCGCACAAAAGTCACAGTTTCCGCCGTATTTTTTATTCCCTTGGAGCAAAGGGGGAAAAACCTACCAATTGTCAGATTAGTTACCACCCACCGAACAAAGCTCTCAGGGTTGCACACTGCTCACGGATGAATTCAAGGGTGGAGCTCCGGTCTGATTTTACAACCTTCCTCAGACGAAGCACCTCATGGTATCTCAGTGACTGTGTCTGGGTTTAGTTGATGCTGCCAAGTTTCCTCCTCCAACCCTGTCTATCTCCTCTCTCACTGGCCTCCGTATTAATGAGACTGAGCTAACAGATTGTGGCATGTCAACATGCTGAGCTGACATCCTGCTGCCCCCCCTGTGTCTGTCTGACTTTTTAAGCTTTTTCTTTCCATTTCCCTTCTGGATTATGTGTAACATGCTCTGTAGTCCAGGAATGCCTCTTGCTTTGGCTGCCTTGTCTCTCTTTTTGGCATGCTCACGGAGCCAGAGGGAATCTTGCTGAGGCCGGCTAAGTCACATGTTTGCCCTTTAATGAACATTAAAAAGAAAGCAGAAGCTCTGCCATTTTGATGTTTCTATTAATACAGGCCACAAGAAAGCGCAGGTTCCTGCTACAAAGATCACAGAAAAACAAAGGCATCCGTAGCAGCTGATGCACAGAAGGGCTTGATCACATTGCAAAGAAAAGATCAATTATTAGGCAGTACAAGCCACGTGCCCTTAGTTTAAATTTGTTCAGCACAGCAATTTGGCAAATTTTGCTGTCGCTTTCTGGCATTTGTGAGCTTCCTCTTGAACGACCTTTACTTAAGGATTTATTTTTACTCACTGAACTTAAGGTGTTCAACACGACGGAAATGCGTTTTTTGGGAAGTCACCTTGTGGGATACATCTCGAGGCTGGGAGCCGAAACACGGATGCTCTTTCATGACCCTTTCCTCCCCTCTCTCGGACCCAGCCGAGGTGGGGCGTTAGAAGTTGTTTTCCCACAGATGCCCCCACAGCTCAGGATCTTCTGGAGAACAACCAGCGCAGGTGTGCAAAGGGCAGGGGGAAGGACAACACACCCAGCACCGCGATTTCAAGCTCAGCCACAAACCCGTCCAGGAAACTCGGACTCAGGTTCCCAAACGGCGATTTGCTGCCTCGAAAGCAACCACCAAACCAGAAATCAGACAGCGTTCAGCTGGAGTGACCTTTGCAAGGAATCCAGGGGAAAAGAAAAGTGCAGAATCTTTCCTTCCTAGGGAGGATTGTGAATTGTCTCCCAACTGCACTCCTGAGCGTGAATCAATTTTCTTCCAGTCGATAACTAGCGCAAAGGTTCTAACCTTCATTTGTGCTCCAAATACTCAATCGGGGATGTAGAACACATACCAATTAAGCAATTCAGCTAAAATAAGAAGGCCGTGAACCAACATCGTTGCTGCAGCTGCCCCTGAGGGATCGAGGGTTAGCAGCTTGGGGAAAAGGTAATTTATTGAGCTTAATACTCTGCGAAATGTTCTCATGATAATAAGATTGTAAGATCGTTTTAATATCTGAAGTCATGTTGAAAAGGTCATTTCTCACTTTTTACGCCTACCTAAGTCATGTAAATTAGAGCTACTCAAACAGAGTTGAGGATGTTTGCAGCCTAAGTTTTTCTACGTTTCTGGATGACAGAGAAAAAATGTCAGTAATCCCAAGTGCTGGTCACAACCAGCCAGTTGCCCGTGAGTTTTAGAATAGCAACAGTAATGGATGCAGCTACTTTTGCTGTGCATTAGGCCAGCGTTTCATCTTTGACCTACTAGATTTTGCTCAGACTTCTGTTCTCCTTTTTAAATGTTGTGATTTGTTAAAAAATTATTTCAAGCATGCTATACGTAATCTGAAAGGGGAGGAGAATACGGCTGATGTGTTTGCCAGAAGTTTTATAACCCGCGGAAATGGGGCATTGGCAATTTCACAAAGCACTTGCCTCTTTTCCAACGTGCTCTTTTCTCCACAAGAGAATTAACTTGGGAGATTTCTTTTTTTTTTTTTTTTTAAATGCTTTCTAGGCAGAAACTTTGTAGACTTTGCCTCCACATCTCCCGGCCAACACTCCTAAATCACAACTTGCAGCTGCCCTTGCTATTGCAGCCTCGGAGCCTCCATTTGGCAGAGCACCAGCACCATGCCAGGACGTGATGTTTCTGTGATGTGCACAATTACCCAACGGGGATGGAGCAGAGATCCCCAAACGCATTTCACTAAGGCCCCTGAATCATATTTGAAACCAAGTCTTCAAAATTTATAACAGCATTAGGCTATCGAGGCCTTTAGTTTCATTTATGTTTTGAGGTTTCAAATCCATCACGCCACTGAGCTAAACGAGGGCATTATTCAGAACAGTAATGCACTTGATCCCACAGAGCCTAAATGATAGAGAAACCCCCTCCTGCTCCTCCTTTTATTTTCCAGCATCTTCTTCCCTCCTCATCTTTCAGCTCCAACTCCTGTCCTTTACCGCAGCCGCTGTAAAAAACAACCCTCCCAGGAAAACCTTCTTTGCCCGGCCCCCTTCCTAATAATTTTTCCATCTCCTCTGTCCTGAGCCACTGCCTCATTTGTGACTCCTCACTGGTCAGGCCACAAGCTTTTTAGAGGAAAAGTCATCTCTTTTTTTCCGCTTGGCAGTGTGCTCCAAAGGTGCTATGCAAACGATTTATTATAACAGATTATGGCCCAGAGTAATTTAATAGACTGGAAAGCCCAGCTGAGAGGAGCCGGTGATCCAGCATTCACAAAGCATGCCATGCTTCTATTTTTCAATACATAATACATAAATCTCTCTGCTGCTGTGGCTCTGTTTGCAGATTTGCCGGGGTTTGTATGTGAAAATTTTCCGACTATTTATCAGCTTGATCTTCTCTGTCAGCCTTTATCACCCCTTACAGACCTCCTGAAAACTCCCTTAAAACAGAGAGATCGAGGCAGCTGCCAAACAATGTCATGGCCTTGCAGGGCTGGGACTCTGCAGAGGGCTGTATCCCCCCACGACAAGACCATCACCCGTATTATTATGCCAGGAGTAATGACGATGATAACATCTGGCTGAACCACTCTATCACAGCAGAAAACCTGGGAGGCAGAAGAAATGTCTGCTTGCTTGTCTTTTGACTTCCTTGGTTAGGACCAAAGGGTTGAGGGGAAGATGCGTGAAAAACAAGAATCCCCCCCCTGTGACATCTGGGGGATTTACCGTGACAGCTCTTCCGCGGTAATCCTGCACCCCATTATGGTGTCCTGTAATTAATGGCCACATCTGATAAGAAGCCAGCCAGGAACTTCACCAATTCCCATGAGAGCACTTAGCTGACAAGAAGTTCGTGGCAGCTTCCAGGTAACAACCACCCCCCCACCTCAAGCTCTATCAATGCTCCCTTTGCTTTTCAAGCTCACTTTTGCTCAGGGACCCACGGCACTCAGTTTTTCCACTGCGAACTGCGCTTTCAAGGAAGGTGAATCACAGATGAAAAATGGAAAATATAATCCTGAAAAACAAAGAAAATGGAGTAGCAACAAAGACCCCGAGCAAAAGCGAGAGGACCTTTCATTTGGCCAAGCGGATTACAGGTTAAACCTGACACCTGCCTTTCGCTTGTTGGATATGTGTCCGAGCACACACATGAAGCTTCATTTCTGAAGACTGCCTTCACTGGAGAGGTTCTAATTTGGATGTTGACTGCTCCTAATAGACTATCACATCACGAGAGATGACGAGCACTGGTGCTTACTGGGCTGTCTCCTCCTTTCCCCATCTCCTCAACAGCAACTGAGCGAGTGAAGTTTCCAAAACACGGGCAGAACTTGAGCAACTGTGAAACAATAAATCACCTTTGCCTCACTTCGGCAGCTTGTCTGCTTTGCAAATTTGCACCCTGCCTGGGATGAAGGTGGCTTGTAGGTATTTCACGGGCACAGGGTAGCAGTGGTTAACAGGAAACCTGCTGCCTGCTCCTTACAGCGCGTGCCAGGCACTGCGTGTTAACGGACGATAAACCCTTACTGGGGAGAAATATACATTTTACACATAGCTTAACACACGTTCATAAGGAGAGGCTGCAACTTGTTAATTCCAGGCATCCATACCTTTGGCCAATGTAAAAAAATTCCAGCCCAGTTTTGGGAGGAGCCAGTGTTTCATTGCAGGCTGGAAAAAAAATTCTCTGCAAAAGGGGAAAAATAACCCTCGAAGTACACGAATAGTACAAATTACAGAATACATTTTCTGCAATTCTCCAAAACTTATCTGGAATGCTACTTGAAAAAAAAAAAAAGGTGAAGGTATAAGATTACAAGGAAAAAATTATGCACTTTTCGCACATGTTTTTTTAAAGTCAGCAGTTTGTAGGGAATTTTGCAGCATACATAATAGAAGTGCAGAGAGAGGCAAGGTATCTCAAACAGCCTCAGTTTTTTCCTTAGGATCACTCATTCCTTTTTCCTCTAATTCTTTTCATACCAACAGAAAGTCTCCTTCCTGAGTTTTTGTAGGTTTTGTATAGCCCAGTCTCTCAAGAAGCAAAAACAAGAAGTGATGGTCTAGTGGACTTACTGCAGTCAACAAAAAAAGGAGTGTTTACTGCTCAATTAGTGACTTCAAGAAATGCCAGGTCTCCAAGAGACAATCAAGACAGGATTCATCTGGCTATTGTAACTCCAGGTGCTGAGTTCCTAAACTGGCCAGTGCTTCCTTTTGCTTCAGCCCCACTCACCACCAATAAAAAGGCCATGCCCGACTCAGCCAGCGTTCTGAACGCCAGAAAACCACAGCCACACCACCAGCCAGCCACTGCCGTGCTCCAGTCTCTGGCAAAGCAGCAGCACCTACGTGGCAAACTTGTGCACGTTACAAACAGACGGGTTTTAAACAAAAGCACACACCAAACCAGACTCTGCTCCCAGGACATCCAGAGCCAACCTACGACGCTGGAGGGAACAGCCTGGTGCTCTCCTGCACAGCCCACTCAGCCAAGAAAGCAGCCACAGACAGTGCTGAACGTGGAGAAGGTGAGGCACGAAATGAGCGCTCAACTTCGTGTATTCCGCCAGATCAAAGATTTCCAACTCAAACTTTCTACGCGTCAAACTTCGCAGCTGTTCCCTTTATCGGCTCGCTAGGAAAAAGCCTCCGTGGATTGGTGCCATTCTTCGTAAAACCCCAATTGCTCTGCAATAAAAAGAGGTCTAATTTTTACAGTACAGTTCTGCTTATATTTAGTACCAACATCTGACCACAAATGCCAAATATAAAAGTTACTGGGACTCGCTTTAATTGCGTTTTGTGCTCTCTTTGTGCGCCAAATCCTTCAGCCTTACTCAGTGCACGCTCAGGCCACTGACATGAGCTTCTACCAGGAAATTCTTAACTTCCCTTCACTGTGGAAATCCAGCATTAACTCCCATTGCTTTAGACTGGATCCAAAATGTTCTTCACATGTGAAATTATACATATAACATTACACTACAAGAAGAATATTCTACCTCGGTTGTCCTTGTAGCATTTTCTCTAAAGTGAGAACAAATACAATAAAATATGCACCAAATCCTTTCTCTCCTGTTCTCCTCCTCTTGAGGAGTTCTCAAAGCCAATTAAGACATCATTAAACAACCAGGCCCAGCAACGTAAGGCAGAGCACCATGGAGCACCTACAGCACGACTGCAGCCGCTCGTTAGAGCAAAGGCCGTCGTCCCAATTAAGGACGCTCACTGTTTAAGCAGCACAAGCAATTGCAATCCTTTTGGCATTCAACACTGTGTGACCCTGGCAGGGATGAGGGGGCTGCAATCCTGTTTGGGGAGTGCAAATTAAGCCTCCAATACTGGGTGCAAACAGGCTTTCCGTTAACTTTTTCCTTTTCCAATATTTAGTTTAACTACCTGTGTTAAAGCCAGGGGGGCCATTTTCTCCTAAGAGCATTCATTTGCAGGCCCATCTCTTGCCCAAATACCTAAAGCAGCACGGCAATAGTTTCACGTTAACGCACATCTTGGTTAAATAAACCAGTTTTCCAGGCTGCTGGGTTTTCATTTACATTTCTGGTAGATTAGTCTGAGCCGGGGAACTGAACGCCCCATATAGCGGGAAATGGGAAGAGGTAAATGAGTCCTTTCTTGCACAACTTCCCACCTAAGAGCCACCTGGCTCCACCAGGTTCCTAGCCACTTGAGTTGCCCACGAGCCTCTCTGCTCCTGGGGGGGAGAGAGGTGGGAGCAGTGTTGGGGTCACCAGGCTGGGCTGTGCACAAACCACCCCGAACCACGGAACACAGGTACCAGCACCAGCTCATGGGACGGGCTTGGGGCGCCTTCCTCGAGATGTTTACCCAACCTACCTGAGGCAGTCACTAGGAGGGGGAAAAAAAAAGGAAAAGGAATGATAATAAAAGGTTGATTAATTATGTGCAATAACTGGGACAGCATATCATGAAAATTCCATTCTTGTTTACTCAGCTAATTCACTTTTTATGAGTGTTTAGGCTTTAAAGCAAAACAAAGCACTAATTACCCAATTAACGAGCAATTAAGTTACTGCAGCCTAATAGCCTGTACAGTGGCTGCCTTTATGAGTCTGATGGTGAGTTAGAGACCCATTAAACAAATTTATACACAGCTGTAGCAAACATTACATTTCCAGAGATGTTACATTACATGCTAATATTTTCACAGCCCTGAAACATCATTCACTGCTTTAGTGAAGAGAGTTTGCCAGTTTACTCAGCCGAGCTCTGACAAAGGGAAGGTCTCTCACGTTGTACCGGCAGCTATTACCCAGGGATGGAGAAGAAGTCAAGCCCGGCATTTCAAAGCCTTCTTGACAAATCAGGTGACTTTTAACCAAGGTGAGTAACATTTACCTCAGAAGTTTTTAATTTTGCCTTGATTTTAGGAAGAAAGCGCACAGTCCAGTAATGTTCAACAAATAAATGTACTGATTTGCAGGAGCCTGAGGTGCTCTCTGCAGCAGGTGACATTGTACTGGACGTTTCAGGTTGGCAACTGGGTTGTGCAGGGCAGGACATTTTACTGTGTGGGAAGATTAGATGTTTCTGTAAGCTCCTCTAGGCAGATGGGATTGCCTGGGAGGATGCATGATATCCCTGAATGATGGTCCAGTATTAAAAGTGGGTTCTCCCTTCCTCTACACTGAGCAGCACTGAGGCACAGCGGCATGAAAGGTAAGGAAGAGTTTTGGTCTCAACTCCTGTGCTCTCTGCCCTTCAGTGACTACATCAAACCCACAATATTATATCTGTATGTCAGCATGATACAATTTTCATATCAATAATGGGTGTATCCTTTAGCGCAATTTTGATGGAATGGAGAAAAGGTTATTTTTTTTTTAAAGCATTTCATCTTAGCTTAAGAAAACACACTTTTTCCTGAGCGAGAACAATCGAAACTCAAAACAGATCATTTCTTTCTGCCAATACGAGACAGGTTTCCATTTATCTACACAGAAAGCCATAGGTCACCTCTTTCACAGGCACAGTGTTACTGCAAAGCACAGGCTGCACTATGTAAATAAGGAGTGTCCTGCAGCCCAAAATCACATAAGCAGCGCCAGCCTGATGCATTTCCCATGGAAGCACCATAAGGAATAAAGATTATTTGGTGTATTGGTGGCCTGACTTTAACCTAGTGTTAAAGATAAGCCATTATTTGGAAGTCCAGGAGCTGGAAGTCTACATTTTTTTCAAGTTGGATACGCACATCAAACCTTCGAGCTGGTGTCATCCCAGTCCCACTGAATTCCATGAACTGCACTGATTTACAGCAGTGGCCACAGACCCGGTTCTTGCACGTTCATTAATAAACACAGAGACACACCTGTGTTAATGAATTCGAAAGCATGAGGAGACCTCATCAGTCTTATGGATAAACAGAGTCCTGCTCACATCCCGTCCCCAGACACTTCCCCAGGCAGAATTACTAACGAGGCCCCGTTGCCTTTGGCCTGTGCTCAGAGTTTTCTCTTGTGCAAATTCTCTGTTATCTAATAAGGCATAAGCTTAAGCTTCAACATTTTCCCTACTGGGAATACTGAAGATGAGTTATTTCCTTTTTTTCTTTTTTTTTTCCCCCCCCCATGAACACTACAAGATTTACTGGGTTTGAGGCATTAACTGTTCCATCAAATTTGATGGACCAACTCGCTGATGGGCTTAAAAAATTATTAGAACGGGGGAAGCACAGACAGACACACAGGGACACGTGACTTCACAGATCTAGTTTTCTCTAGGAAAGGAGAAAAGTAACCATTTCCTTGTGTGGTAGATGGCTGCAGGGGGAGTGAATCGAGGTAGGTTTTGTAAGGTATTTTAACCCAGCATGGCACAGAAAAGGTATAGAAAAACATCAGGGGATAACAGCACAAAGCCAGAACAACCCTTATTTGGAGACTGAAAGCAGTCAAATGGTCAGCCAAGATGAAAAACGTGGAAAACAAACCTCAGGGCAACTCACAAGATTCAAAGCAACTACATCTCACCTAAAAGGGGACATCTTTTAATCATGTCTATATTAATGCAATCTTACAAACTTCATCACCAATCAGCCATTCAAACTTGCAACCCAGCAGCAGCTGTTTCTGATGGAACAATGCCTCCCAATTCTGTCTTTAGTCTTTCAGTTTTTTTAATTTTGGTTTTTATTAAAGGAAAGGTCTTACCTGGCCTGTTTTGTATTGTTCTCCCTGCTCTCCTTTTTTTTCAATCTAAAGTAATTTCAAAGAGTGAGCGTCAGATATCAAACCCAATATCCTTTTTCTCATTAGCACTTTTCCCGTGCAGACCTTCAAATGTGGTAATAATTAATGAGTCTGTGTCAGAAAATGAATAAAAGATGGCTCAGATGCTTCACTGTTCAGGGCTGACCTTTAGCTGAGTCTACTGTATTAATATATTCTTGTGTTGTCAGACTCAAAGAGCTAACTGCCTTATGAATTATTTATCAACACAAAAAGTCTTAACCAGAAACAGTGTTAACATTAATTTCTAACCCTCTGTGTCACAGCAAAGCCTGCCTGCACTGCATAATTGAATTTTAGTTTTAGACAAGCAATCAAAGCACAAGTCGCTGTTGTTGTAAGTGTGGCTGCCTATGATAGCAAGAGGAACGGCTGCTCTTTTTGCACATCTGGTGCATTACAGGCAGTTCAGGTTTCTGTGAGCAATAAGCCCGACTGGAGACAAATGTGGAATGGGTTTGCAGCGACGAGAAGAGCTGTGGCTCCCTCCTCCCCGAAACAATTCTGGATGCTGAACTGCCTCCTACTCTGCTCCTGCTATTTCTTAGTGGGGCTGGTGTGGGAACGGGTTACACCTTCTCTGCTTTCAGCACCCAGAGGGGGCTGTCTGGTACACCTGCACCACGGGGATGAGGCTGGGAAGACTGTCCAAAGGCTCTGGCCCTTGGTCCTGCTCTTCCATCTGCCTCTCCCCGATGAGAGTCCATGCACGCTCCCCAAACGCACGAGGCTTCTGCAACCCCATCGTTTCCAGCCGTTACACAAGTTGGGTTTCAGCTGCTATCCCCAGCCAGTTCTGAGTAACTGTCACACTGATTTACAGGTTAGGCTTAATTTGTGTCATACTAATCCTACCAAGGCATAAGATTCAAGGGTTCAGTTAGGACTTCAGGGTTGCATTCACAACTGTTCCCTCCAAAAGCCTCTTGGGAAATGATGCTTGTGCTGGACCAAGAGCAGAGATGCAACAACGCAGGCGTAGGAGGGCAATGACTCCATTCCCTGGTGGAACACATCAGCCCCTATTCACGGCTCCTGGCAAAGCAGCACCAGTCCAGTTCTTTTTCCTTCAGTTCACACTCAATGACTGAGGTTTGTTCACCCCTGAAGAAACAGTTCAGAGATTACCAACAGAGCATGAGGGCCCTATATAAGCGAGACATGGCTTTAGGCTCTTAAATCCTGCAACAACTCAGCCAAACAGCAGCTTTGGTAGTTTTCCCCTTCCATTCTTAGAGTCACAAGGGCAAAAAGAGAATAATTAAATCCCTCTGGCTCTTTCTCATCTAAGTAAAGAATCAAATGGGAACCTTTTAGTCTTGCAAAGATGTCTTCTCTTACTTTTCCTGGGAGCTTAAACCCACAGTCTGAATGAGGACCAAGAGAGCCCAGCCCAGGGAGAGGCTGCTGCTGACAGACCTCCAGAGGAACTCAGGTCTGAACAGGGATGATGGAGAAACACCAAGGGCTCAGACAAGTGACCACACTGCTGAGCAGAGAAAGACAGACACCCTGTGAAGCACGAGTGCTGCAGCTCCTTCAACTCCTCCTAGGGAGAGTAACTCTACTGAAAGAAAAAAGCGGGGGAAAGAAAAGAAAATACCCCCGTCATTCAGCCGTGCATCATCTCGGTGCCTGAGAGAGGGAAGGAGATGGACTGTGTTTGCAAAACATCTGGTGTTCTCATGCTGAACTCCTTGGGAGCTCCAGCTCCTGCTGGGGACGTTGGAATCCAGAACAAAACCCCTCAGCTACAGGTACACTGACTGTGAGGGAGGAAAGCTGCTTCTACAAAGCTACCGGTGGGATCCGCATGCTTAACTCGAGTTAACGCAAACTGGGTGCCCTCATCCCCAGAGGCCTTTGAGAAATTTTAACAGACAATATCCCCACTGTCTCCAAAGTGAGGAATGAGCATTACCCCTTACCTAAGGGCCTGACCTGGCAGTCTGAGGCTTGCTCTTCCCAGGAGCCGTGTGTATCACGCCTCTGCAAGAAGAAAGCAGACAACTACCAGCGCTTTAATCTGAGCTGAGAAGTGCTGAGCTTTGCGGGTGTTAGGCTGTGGGATTCTGGGCTTTCCATCCAGGATTGCCAGCCAAGTTTCAATGGAAAACAAGACACGACATTTTTCAACACTCTGCTAACTCTTCTTAAGACTAATCTTTTATAGGCACTGGGATCTTCAGAGCAGATTATTTTCTGTAGTTGTTTTTATTTTTACTCTGGAGCCTATGATGGAATAAATGAGTCTTTGCCAAACCAGATACTTTTCTTTGGCAGACATTTGCATATTAAATCTAAAATTGTTTGCCATGACACAGTGAAAAGCAATTCCTGAAAGCCACTTCACATCCTTCCTGCAAGATCTCACTAGCACCTCTGTAAGTAACACCAACCTGTTTTTTTGGAGGCCCGATAACCTGGCACATTCAGCTGTTCCTTGTACCGTTAGTGCTCCGAGCAAAATCGATGATCAAAGGTCTGGAAGACACGCACTCCTGCAGTAAATCCCTAAGACAGCTCAAGACTCCCTTCAATTTGGTATTTATTAGTTCTTTCCCCAAACACATCAGAGCATGGTGACGACTAATTCCCATCTGCACACGCCTGCTCCCAAGCTATGGAAAATGACTGTATAGGCCAACTGGAAGCTGAATAGTTTATCCACGAGCCAAACAAGTGAGGTTTAAGGATGAGTGATACGCCGGGATTGACTCTTTGCCCCGCTGAAGGCTCACAGAAGGTATATCCTACGCAACACCCTGCAACGCTGGCAAACAGATAAAAATAGCTCCTTGCTTTGTGGCTGCTGCACCAGCAGGGTGACCTGCCCCGTATCCCATCGCTCTCCATGGCCCAGACTCGCTCTGCCCGTTGCGTAAAATACGTTACAATTGGGGATACATATATTTTTTTAATCTTCCACTTCAATATACCAGACTAAGCTAGTAAAAAAATGAGACGGTCATGCTCTTTTAAAATAACAAAACACCCACCCTGGCAGTTATGACATAACCCGGCAGATTTTTCTTGTTACTTTGCTGTTTTAAGTGCCTCACTCAATGTGAATCCAATTACCAAGGCCTTTGTTTTCCCTAACAAAGGGACTGTGTTTCGGGGCTCCAACTCATCTGGCTTTAATCACCTCTCATGAGGGGAGCTCTCTAACAACCACCTTGGGATACCTTTTATGACAGATTTGGGAAGGTGCACGAAAGAAGGGGTGGTTTGAAGAAAGACGAGATGAGGTAGATTCCAGCCCCCCTCCTCTTTTTTGGTTGCTTTTTTTTGACAAGTGCACAGGCTTTCCACAGTGCTCCAGTAAACCCGGCTGTGACATACCCCCGACCACGGCTGGAAGTGATTTTCGAGTGGCTATTTTTTTGGACCCAACCGTGGCTTGTTTTAGAAGTCTCCAAAGTCTTCTGAAAGGAGGAAGGAAAAAAGGCCAGCTCTGCATCTTCCCTGGCCCATGTGGCTGAAAATTACCCGTTTTACTACTACGCAGGCCTGTGCCAGTTGGCCAGCCCGGACAGACATGTTTTCTTTTCTCTTTTCGGCTTATTCTATAACAGATTTTTTCCTCATGAAAGTTACAACTGGCGCAGCTCTTCTCAAGTTTGAAAAGCAAAACTTTTGAAATCAGTAGGACTCAATTACTGCGGCCAAGCACCACAGATCCTTCAAGTGACACAAGGAAAGGGACTTTGCTCTGCTACAAATGGGAATTTCATTCTCTCCCCCTTCTTTGCAGGAGGCAATCAGGGTTGCTCAAGTCACGCTTTAGAAGCAATCATTTCAATACCAGACTAGTAAACAAAGTCTTATTGCATCCTGAAGTGTTGCATTTAAAAGGGAAAACCCTTCCCCAAAGCAATCTTTCCCTGCTAATTGCAGTGTAAAAGACCATCAGACATACTGCTGGTATTATTTTCTCAATGTTGCATGGAAAATTTACGGTGCAATTTCCATTGTATTCAATAACCAGCACAAGGACTAGTGCTAAGCCTAGAAAAGCTTGTTTTAATCACATATCAGTTGTTTTGCTTTTATTCAGTTTATTAATTTTTTTCACAGGGCCATGAGCGGGTTACAGCAGTTCCCAAATACCTGATAGGGAAAACTACTTCAGGTTTCTGGGTCTATCCTTTTTTTGCTCACAAGGGCAGGAATCTGCCAATTATCCCTTCTCTCAACATTTTGGTAACCCCAGTAAACAGCCCACAATTACTCTAAGTCTTCTGAAGACCGGTCTGTTGTCTCAAAGGTTCCTGCCTGCTGCAGCACTTGCTCTCAGAGGCCATCCCCTTGCGAACTGGGGAAACAGAAATCCCCAAATCTATCCCCTGCTCGTTGCTGGAAGGATGCTGATCCAACCCAGCGCCTCTGCCCGCACCTCTGGAAAGTTTTCCCATGTGGTTTTGTGCTCGGTTCGCTTCTGCCTTCGAACAGTGATTTTAGGTGAATAAAACCATTCCCAAAACACAGGGGAGAATGTCTGCTCCGGGCCAGCCCGCTCACCGTTTCTTTTTGGGTCGGCAAACGACGCACAGACCGGCATCAGGCACAGCACTGCGGTGACAACCCCACACAAATCACAAGAGCTACTGTGTTAGGCTAATGTGGGCAATGACCCAGGCAACATGATTTACCAGTACAGTAACTATCATACATTTCACGGTGATTTACGAAGTCCTTTCGCGAGCGCTGGAACTAAAACTCACGCCGGACTTTGCAGAACTCAAAGGACGATTGTTCTGGTTTACTCGCAGCATCCCCAGGGCAGGGGCAGGTCTCCAGCTGAGCTGGACCCCGGGCACGGCTGGAGAAGCTCCTCCACTCCAGACCTTACCTCCTGCTGATCCCAAACGCCCACCCAGCCGCAGGGAACACACAGGGCCATACAAAGGCAACCGAGCAAACCACAGACCGGACAGTGGAACCATCTGGGCGCAAGGAAGTTACGCCCTGGTTTTGCGTTTTCATTACGATACAGGAAGATCAATGCAGTTTTCCCATAAAACACTCACCGTCCTAACTCGCGGCGTGAATAATTAAGAGCATTAATCATATTTCAGGCAAATATTTCCATACACTCTATTAATATATCCCAGTCAGATCAGAAAGACTCAAGCCCAGTAATAACTGAGACTCTAAGCCCTGCTAAAAGCAGCTTTTTCAGACATACTGTGGTTCCAGATGTTTTGCACAGCTATTTATTTAGCTTGTAAACAAGCCACCAAAAACATTCCACATAATGACAGGAGAACCGCAATTACATTGTTGTGGGGATTTACAAAGAGCTCAGCATACTTTTGTGATTTAGAGAAGAGAAATCTCTCATTCTTTCTGAGAGCTGATTTCCAGATTTATGTCTGTGCTGTGGAGCGCCCTGGGAATCATTAAAATGGTGACAAAGAAAAGTGATTTTCTTTATTAAAAGAAGAATGAAGGAAGGGAGGGTGAAGTAAGAGAAGCTCTCCCTCCTTGCTCTCCCTCTCAACAGATTCCTTTCCCTCTTGTCAGAGAATTCACGTGGAGTCAAATGATCATCGGGTACCATTGATACTCTTTTGTTTCGATTTTTAAGCATATTTATTAACGACAAATCGCTGGAATGGCAGCACTTCAGTCTGCCCTAGTACAAGCTCCATCCTCTGCCTTACCAAACCCCGCTCAAGGAATGGTACCACCCACGCCACAGCCTACTGCCCACATGGTACCCTCAGGGTTCAGCTGGTGCCAAAACTCGGAGAAGCGGCAGAGAATTCCCCGCACGCCACGGGAGGCTCTTGCTGCCAGGTGGGCACATCCACGCTGGGCAGCCGCGGGTGGCACAGCTGCTCCTCGCTCAGTGCCCCGTCCAACCCGGCCCTCAATACTTCCCGGGATGAGGCTCCACAGCTGCTCCGGGCAACCTGTTCCGGTGCCTCGTCGCCCTCAGAGGGAAGAATTTCTTCTGTAAATCATGGAATGCTTCAGAGTGAGAGCAGAGCCCAGCGGCCGTGGGGCCAGTCCTGCTGCCAAGGTTTGTGGATAACAATCACCACCCACCTGCTGGGACACAGCGCGCTGTCACCCTGAGCATTTCATTTGGAGCGTTCAGCAGCCATTAGGCAGCTGTTTCTAACTGATTCTCATTTGAGCTGGCCAGTGGAAATGGAAATCTCTGTATCCCACTAGCAGTTCTCCGGGCTGGGGAGACCCCACGATCACCTTATCCCGTTTTGTGATTTGTAATACAAGCCAATTGCTCCAAGCCAAAATGGGTTCAGCCCTTAACTCCAGATACTCTCTTTGGTCTTGCAAAGGGTCACTCCAGTTCAATGTTCACGTTTTATTCTACTTCTACAGCACAAACCCCCCCCCCCCCCCATATATTCCTCTACGGAAAAAAAAGACCAAAAAAAGAACCAAATCACCATTTGCAGCACTTCATAGATTTGCTGCTTTCATTCAAATCCAGCCCGATGGCTGCGACTGCATCCTCCAGAAAAAGCTCCTTGTTTACGCTCCAAGTGACACACAGCGTGGCCACAGGGGCACAGCTCACCTTGTGCTGTGGCTGACCCTGCCTGGCACTGCCACCAACGGGGACAGCCTGTCCTCAAACCCTGCCCCGGGGTCGGGATCTAAAGGCAGCCACCTACAAAACCGCACGCTGCTCAAATCTGCCCGCAAGGAGTCAAAGGTGCCCTTTTGAGTCTCTTTTTTTTTTTTGAGCTGTTTCGGTGAAGCAGTTTTATAGTTTTATACTGCTGGCTGTGCGGTTATTATAGCGGAAGATCAGGATTTTAATCTCGATGAGGGTGCAGAGCCCCAGGGCACGATGAGCCCTAAGCTGCAGGTGACCTCGTCCCACAGATGGGGATGTTTGGTGCCTGGTGCCCTCCGAACCGTGCCCCGTGTCCCACTGCTCCCCAGCCAGCACTCGCTGCGCAGGTAAACCCTGAGCCTGCCGCGGTAAATTAATGACGAAGTGACATCCTCACCATAATTCCTAGGGAGAGAGTGATGAGAGGCCTTAAATGTGATTGCTTTCCATCTGTATATGTGCTTAAAGACTGTAAAATAAATTAATGGGGAAATCTAAAACATAATGATAAGGATTCCCCACTGAACAGGTGTTTTTTCCATCCATGAAATTACAAGTTGCCAGGAAAAGACACGGGCCCAGCTCAGCTTTATTTCAGTCTCAGCTCCTTCCGTTAAAATAATAACAGGCTTTATGTTCCTGAAGCTGTAATTAAACAAGTGCTTTGCAAAGAAGACCTACAGCTTGTTGTACTGGAAATAAAAGGGAAGCTCCATCAAACTGCTCAGATTGGTCATTCCCACTTCTCCTTCTCTCTGCCTCCTGTTATGACTTTCTAGATCAGGCTCTCATTTCATGCTGCTGGGTTTATTGTTTTGTCTTCACATAGTTTCCACCCCCCCCTCCTTTAATGGAAAATATGTAATCATTGAAGTACATTTAAAATCTAGTCAGAAATCACAAACTAGAAATAAAGTAGGTCCTCCAAGAGCTGCACAGACAGTCTTTGCCTCCAGTATCTGACAGGGACACCCAAACAACTTGTGCACGGCACCGAGCATCCTTCCAGTCACTCCGAGTGTCAATGATGAATTCTGCTCTCAAACATGTAACATAATGCAGGGTGTGAAAAAAGAGAAAACCCACGAGTGCTGTCACTGCATATTTATGATATAAAATAAGAATTAGCATATGGGAGAGCTCTAAAGGGAAAACAGAGCACAATTTTCTTCAAATTTAGGACAATTGAATCAGTTTTAGGCTCCCAGACTTCCAAGAGAAATATGCATTTTTACTCAGTCAGAAGTCAGTTAACCTATCTACAAACCCTTTAAATAAAAGATCTGCCCTTCAGCGCGCATGAGAGGAGAACAATAACGTAAGGTAAAGATGCAGTTTAACTTACCATTTTTAGTTTTAAAATATCATTTGGGGAAGACGACAGGGAGGGTTTTCTGACTCCTCCGCCCCTCCATCCACTTCTCTAAATGGTGAAATGTAATTATGAAGCAATGATACAACGCTTAGAGAGAACACAGGATACGTGGTGATGATAATTACTAATAAGCAGCTACAGTGAATCCTTTACTTGCATGCTGAGTGCAGAGCTGCACATTTTAAAATCAGACACGTTTATGAGTGATACTCTCTACTAATGCGTGCAGCTGACCTACAAACACCTCGCTCAACAAGGACACTAATTACTAAGGTTTACATGGCTTAGCACTACAATTGGAATACAGAACAATTTAACACTGGGGGAAGGAAGTGGCTCTGACAGACAGTTCCTCAAATGCTGGGAGCCCATGGCTGTGGAAGGAAGAAGCCCCTCTAGAGGCACACAACAGGCTAGAGCCCCAGGGAGGACTGACACCCACCTCCACTGTGGTTCATAGGCCTGGCGGTCAATTTTCTGCAGCCCTTTTTGCCAATATCCCGGGAATGAAAGCACAGACCTTGCAACCAACAGCAGGGACTGCTGCAGCATGAGCACAGCCAAGGCTCCGTAGGCAGGGATGGAAAGGAGCACACCCACTGCAGATACCACTGAGGGAAAACCATCCCAGGCAGAAAAACCATCACCAGCCCAAGACTGGTCACACCCACTCCCATGACTGCTCTGCAGGTTTTCTTCAGTACTGAGCAAAAGAGAGAGTGAGCCCTGGAGCTACACAATGTACCTTGGGCACACAGAACCGTCCCAGTCCTACAGGCACAGAGAAATGGCTGTACAGACTTCAGTAACACAGTGGCGAAGTTTGTACAGACATGAAGTCTGCTGTGGCTGCACCTCTTAGCTGTTCCAGCTGCGGAGTGCCCAGAAAACTGCTGCAAGTTTGAAAAAAAATTATCTTCTGGTGGTTCCTTAAAGACCCGCTGCACGAGGAATTTCCCCCCTCCCCTTACTGTATCTTAATTGTTGCCCAAATTGTTTCCTAACCGATATCTACATGCAAATGCAGTGTTGTGGTTTTATCTTTCAGCTTCAAGATTAGGCTTCAAATTAAAATGGAAGGGTCGTGCTCCAGACTTCAAGAAGTGAGGTATAAATAACGCCGAGTTAATTAGCGGTGTGCTGATAGGTGCCGGCACCTCAAAGACAACCCCCCTTGCATTCTGTGCCTTGGTGTAAGAGCTTGTCCGCTGCACAGAGCAGCACTGAGCTTCCCAGCAGTCCTTCAGAGCTGGGCGCTGATACGGGGCGCGTTTGGGAGGGTTACAACGGGCAAACAAAGGTCCCAAAGGTGTTGATAAATGCTCAATACCACGGAAGGAAATGTGGCCTCGGGAGGCCAGCAGTGACTTTATCAAAGGTCTGTGCAAGCTTCGCCCGCAGCACACGGCGTGGAAAGGCAGGGCAGGCTCTTGCCAGATGGGAGGAGAAGAGGAGAGCTACTCCTACTCTGTAATTTAATGTTGTCTTTTTCAATAAAAGTTAAAGATACTTGGAAGCCCAGGGTACATAAATGCTGGAATTTATAGCTGTCTCAGAGACAGCTGCATGATATACAGTTCAAGGGGAAGGCCACCACAATTAGCCTGGCTTCCAGGATGGTTTTATTGGAGGAAGGGGGCGATAGGCACTGTTTAGAAAGTGGGAAGTAACAGTGAACAAAGTCTGTCTTCGGAATGATTTTACGAGCAGACGCCAGTGTAAGGTACACACAGGGGCAACCCGTTTGTGCAGGGAGGGTCCCTTGGAGAGCAGGACTCCAGCATCAGGACAAGGCAGGGAGTGCAGTGTGTACTTGTCTTTCTAAAAACACGGCTTGCTGCCACAGGATTAGCGCTCTTTCCTTGTGCTGCCCATGACGCTGTAAAGACCTGCACTGCCTAACTCTCCTGGCAGGGTCAGCCACACGTTCCTCTCCTGGTGCCTCAAGGTATTTAGGAGCCTTCAGCCCGCAGGAGCACGATGTACAAATAAAAGCACGCAGGTCACATAAAATAACTAATTGCTAGAAAGTTGTCCTCATAAAGCTCCCTTAAAAAAAACAAAAAAGCACTTTGCAAACACTGTCAGCTTGTGTACGGGAGGTAAGCAGGCACAGACGGTGAGTACCTTCTCTGAGGTCACCCTGGGAAGATTTTATGGTGTTTGCAACAGGGGGAACACAGAGGTGAACATGAAGATAACGGCTGTGTAGCAGGACTGGGTGTTTGACTGGTTGGCATGTTCGTTCAACCTCCTTTTATTAATTTGCATAATTCCATTAACTTGCTATTCTTTTATGTTTTTTCTAGCTATACAGCTTTAATGCCTTCTAATGGAGTGCTCCTGCATTAGGTGCAGTCCCTCAGTACAGACCCCACACCAGCAGTGAGGGGAGGAAGAAGCTATCACAGCCAGGGAGGAGCGTGGTCAAAAGGCATTTCTGTGGGAAAACAGGTATTTCAGCATGCAAAGCAGGTACTTGCTGTCACTTAACACTAAGCCACTTCCCTGTCCATGCTAAAATAATTATTCTGTTTTCACTGAGAGCTGATCCCTCACAGATTGAGGCCGAGTGGAGAGAGCTTTGCACAACGTGGTACACATTTTGCCCAGTGCTTGCCTGAAATACCTTGTGCCTTCTGAGAGCGTGTAACCACCTAGCAAGAGAAAAACATGCCCTATGGTGAGCCTCCACATGATGAATTAAGCTGGATTTGCTTTGGCTTCTCCATACTTTTTTTTTTTTTTTCCAATAAGACTAGAGGTGCTTGAAGAACACAATAAGCTCGTCCCGCTCCCAAGCTGTACTCAGCATGAAGTCTGACACTTCTGCTCCAGACCTAAAAATTGGCTTGTCTGTTTTCTCCAGCTACAGCAGTCTGCCCAATAAAAGATTGTCTGGGTACCTCACCTCTTCTGTAACCTTTCCTGAGAAAGCTTTTTACTGACATCTCAATGGCAGGTGAAGTGAGAAAAGGATAAAGCTACAGCTACTGACTTTTAGAGGAAATAATTGCACAACCATTTTTAGGGGGGAAAAATAAAAAAGGTCAGGATTAAGCCAGCAGGGCTTCAAATCCAAGAGCTGATGTGGTTAAACATTACCATCAAGTGAGGGTGACAGGTAAGATGGTCTGTCCTCTGAGAGCAGATGTATCACAGCCCTGACCTCGTCCTCAGCTGCACCAAGGCCATCCCTGTCGTGCTGAACATCTCCCTCATTTTAACTCCATTTTCCATAATAATGAGCCACATGGTAAGAACAACTCAATTTGTCCATAAAACAAGATTAATCTTCGCAGCCCTCCTTCGAACCTAACTGATGTGATATTTGTAGCATGTTTTGTCTCATCACCTGTAAAGGTAAGTAAGAAACCAGGGTGCTTGAGACCAGTTCCCAGCACCAACGATTTTTGGTTTTTCCCACAAAAGAAGCACTGGCAGAAATTTCACTCAGCTCAAGTGAAACTTAGGGGAGGAGTAAATGAATTGCTCTTTTATCATGTCTTATTAAGAATGCTCACTATATAATCCATTCTTCAAATTATGCTCTGTTGAAACAGTCAGATAATCATATTAAAAAGGTGAATGGAAGAGGAGAGCTGCACAGTTAGTACCTGTCACTTCAGTAAAAGCAGATGTAGGCTTGCATAATACATTTGTTTCTTAACCAGGACTCTAAAATAGTGTATTTTAGAGCCTTACATTTCATTCTAATATACATCACAGCACATTCTCTCACCCTCTCTACTCTAATATGCATTAGAGTAATACCATGTCCTGAGATAATACACAGTGACATTCCTCAAACGAAAACTACAGCTCTTAAACATGTAAGAAAAAAAATCAGATACTGCAGGATTATTTCTTCAACCCCCCCCCCCCCAGATCACTACAACACGAGGGAGGCAGCGAGGCACTGGGGGAGAGAAAGTAGCTCACAGAAGGTCACATGAATGCAGTGGCACCACAGAGAAAGCACTTCCAGCCACTTGCAAGCAGAAATTTTGAAGCTGGAATAAAACATCTTCACCTTTCATTGATATACAAGTATTATACAGTAAAGTACATCTACATAATATGTATTATGCAGCTTTATTTTTATCACAGGCTTCTTCCAGCTGAATGCACAAACTCCTTTGACTCTGCTGTCATGATTTATTTTATCACCCCAAACCCCCCCCATAAAAGGGAGCCTTTTATCTGCACTCTGACGAGCTGTGGGCTCTGTTTATTTCACACCACAGCACAGTGCAAGGATGGTGAGTTGCTCCTCTGTGCAGGAGACCCAAGCTGAGCTTTGTGACTCTCTTGTCTCTTCTGCCCTCCTCATTTCTGCATTTCTCCACCTGAACGCTCGCCGTGGTCCTACTAAACGCTCTTTGATGCTCTGCAGAGGCAGCAGGAAGGTCACAAGTGACTTCACCATTCCTGTCTTTCCCCAGCAGATGACCTCAGTCATGCTCTTCGCCCAGCTGGCTGATGAAGAGCCACGTCACACTGAGGTGCCGGATCTTTTTACCGGGAAAACACGTGCAAGCCTTACATGTTGGCTAAAACCCCACTCACTGCGCGACGCCACCGCTCTCGCTGCGTAAGCGAGGATTTTACAACGTGATTTCTCACCTACGTCCTCAAAACATCTGGTTGAGGAAGCAAGCGTACTTTCCAGTGCTTACAGGAACGCTCTGGCTCCAAAGGGAAAACCAACCGTTCCCTTATGAAAGTTAAGGACTTCTCAGGTTTTTACATTTCTCACTTAGCATGTGCCATCCAGGCTCTCCTTATGTCTTTGCACCTTCCAGCAGCAGAGTTCCCTCTCCCACACTTCCACTCTGAGCGAGGCACCACTTGTTTCTTTTTCTACTTCAAGAACTTCCTTCAGTGATCACCGAATCACGAAATACTCTGTTTTTTCCAGCCCTGGGTCCTTCACTGTAGTGTTCCCACCAGATTTGCTTATCAGAGGTCATAACCTTTACACTGCTGCTAATAACAGCTATTGTTCTGTCAAACTTCTGCACGCAGCTGCTGGCTGCACTTAAACTTCTGATCCCTTTTAGAGTAGAGAACAACGTGATACCATTTCACCTGGAAACAGCTGTTCAGGTGCTGATGTTTTGGGGTAACTTTTTGGTGTTGTTGTTGTTTAGCTTCTTTCTCTTTCCCAAAACTAAAAGCTTCTTTAGTTACAGCTCTGAAGAGGGAGCCAGGAATTTCGGTTCCCGTTCCAGAGCTGCTCAAATCACAGTTTTCCACGCTAAGAACCCGCGGTTGTGGTACCAAGGCCGTTCTACGTACAAGATACGCGCATTATCACGTGGATTTGACACGTGCAAGTGTAACTGTGGGAACGCACACAGACACACAGAGCTGGCAGGTTAGAAACAAAGCTGTCTGGAATTTGTCTTTTTTGTCTAAATCATTGACAAACCTCCTTAAGAAGTCGCCAGTAAGGCAAGTAAGCTAATCAGTCCACTGCTAGTATTAAGTCTAAAACAATCTCCAGCTGAAATGTGATTAATCCATGCATGACAGCTTAAAGGTCAAAGCTAGAATGCAGAGCTTCTTGACTGCAAAGAAAGAACTGACTTATTTTTATCTCTTCTTTAAAAATTACAGCAGCCATGAAGTGGCTCAAGGAGCAGAGTAATGAACGTCATAAACCTGCCTCATAAAAATGGCATTCATGCAGTAATACAGCAGGTCAGATGAGCAGGGAACATTTCATTAAAAATTCTCCTTCTTGCCTACCCAAGAGAGACTTAAAACTAATCATATAAAATGGCTGAGTGACACCATTAACGAGCATTAATATTTTAAAGCTTTAATAGTACAACAGAGCTAGGCTGTTATATCAAAATTATACAACCTTATTAGACAGTGCACTTGGCTGCATTGTACTTGAACTGTCACTGCCCCTGATTGGAAATATTAAGGTGGCCATGAACCACAGCACAAATACCCTGTTGTTTGTCCGTGCTTTGAAGGTTTGGTAGTTTCCTGACATGTGCCGAATTCTGGACAATTTTGTGAAGAACAAGCTGATTTACCTCACCCATACCAAAGGAGGGAGACCTTTACTGTGAGAAAGGCTGCTTTCAGAAAGCTATTAATTCTAAAAGATGCTAATTAGAATTCAGGTTCTTGTGATCCGGATTACCATTTTGCACAAAATTAGCACAGTCGTGTGGGCAGAAAAACATCTTCCAGTCTTTCCTTCAGCAGCAAGACGTGAGAGAAAAGACTGGAGAAAGCAGGGAGAGGAGCATATGAGACAAAGGTAAATGTCACCCGTATTCCTCCTCTGGGGACAGGTAAGGATCTGGTTGACAAGATCAGCTAAGACTGTCAGTGGGGATTACCTGCAGCCACACACAGTAATCCTGCGAGTTCCAACCACTGGCTTCACAAACAACCGTTTCCAACTTGGCCCCTTCTCCCTGTGGCAAAATCAAACCTCAGTCATGGTCCCTGGCCAGGAAACACGTGAAAGGGAACTGGAGGAGGAGATGCAGACAAACTGACAGACACAGGGTTTAAGGTTTATCAGCTCTCCCTGAGCACTGCAGATCCTATCAAACCTCCCAAAGGTATGGAATGCTCACTGCCCCCACTGTTGCTCTCTCCCGTGATGTTGTGCTTCAAAACACACACAAAGCTACTTCCAACTAGCACTGCCCCTGTTTTAAAATTTAATGACTTGTAGGACAGTAATTAACCAACTGTGACCAATAACGTAGCCTGTGCACTGCGGCCTTAGCAGGCAGCCTACTTTAGGAACATCCAAAAGATCAGCAAAGTTATCATTCAAGAGAACCTCTTAATTACTCCAGCATTATAATGAATGTTTCTCATAGGCACCCAGCTGTTTTGTTTCCTCTTGCATAGAGGCACAGAAATGAATTGCTCGACAACTGCCTGAGTGATAAGACACTGGTATTCTTAAGATTGAAGAGATAATGTTGATGACTGTGAGCTATTTCCCTCTCCTAAATGCTATAATTTCAGTGAGCAATTTAAGAAGAGTTTTCTCAAACAAAAGAGGAATGGAAAGAGTTGGCTCAGTGTTGGCTACTTAGGCAATGTTTATAGTAAATTGATGCTATGATTTTCAAGGAGAAAAGAGATTTAAGAAAACTGCAGTAATCCAATACTTGACAGCCTTGTCTTTGCTAAGTAGTGCACACAGTTTTTGACAGCACTGCTTTCTGCATTTCATAAATGAAGAACTCGAAAGAAATAATAATATTTCACATCTGTGAATGCTATTGGGTCAGGTAATGAATTTTCTTGGCCGTATGTAACGACAGATTACCAATTTTTGAGTTTGCTGAAGGAACTACATCTAATAGCAGCCCTCCCAAAATGCATGAGCATCTGACAACGTGACAATTCCTGGGGTCAAGTAATAAAATGGTACAAAACCAAAAATGCTGCGACAGACTTTCCCTCAAAAGACAGGAGACAGTAAAACCATGAAACGGAGAGCAGTAAAGGTTGGTTAAAACACGGAAGGGTTTCTATTCAGTCCCACATTCTCAGCACATACACAGCCTTTTTCTTTGCTCATCCAGAACAAATAAGTCATTTGACATACACAAGTAATGCTGCAATATTTCTGTCTTCAGTTGCCAAATCACAAGCATTACCATCAGTCTTAGTTCAGACTATCCGGTTGGGTCATACATTTTCAGTTCAATACCCCGATTTAAAAACCTTACAGTAATGATGCATCACTGTGATGTGTGACCAGGCACTACATGACGGAGAAGGAGAGAATCCATCAATTGGTGTCTAACAGCTTTGACACTGCCTGAAGACCACGGTCAGCAACAGACCTTCCCGAATTACAGTGATGTTACTCAACTGGAGAGAACCAAACAGCAAAAATAATTAGGGAACTGAAGCAATCTGTTCATGACTTATGACAGACTGAATTGAACAGGAAGGCCCTGACAGCAACAGCCACGCAAGGACGCCGTGCTGGAGTGGATCTTGTCACTAAACCAGGGTAAGGAAACCTACAACTAACAATATACTGAAAGGTAGACACCTAAAAAGGGTAAACATTAAGGCTGTCATTTTGACTTGTGTGCAAGGGAAAAATAAGGAGATTCATTAAGTAAGAGACAAATCAGAGTGACTGTAGGAGTTCTGCAACATTCCCAGGGACATGAAGAAGGGCTGCTGCTGCTTTGGCCACCAGCAGCCAGGCTGCATCTGCACAGCAGGGCACAGTCTGACTGCCTGCAACGGGACAAACTCAGACAAATTGTGTTTTCCATCTCAACTTTCCACGGCCACTTGAAATTCAAATCTGACCTGCCTGTAAATAACCTCTCTGCCAGGCAGAAAATAAAATATCATAGAAAACAGAACTTCTCATTTATGACTGCTTTAGGATTCAGACTCCCTTGGGCTTCTGGTACTTGGTTACACAAGAAAGCTGCGAAAGCAAAGAGAAGCTGCTGCAAAGGGAGCTGACAGTAGCTCCACTCAGACGTCAAAAGGAACATAATTGATAGGACTGTTTGGAAGCACACAGGCTGAGAAGTATCTCTGACAACTGAAACTGTGCTAGAAATATGTAGTAATTTGCCAGATAGAGTTTACAACCCGTAATCATTTCAGAAGTTCCTCTCTTTCAATAGATCTCGACTGAAAATTAGAACGAGGCCCGCAGGGAGCAAACATCCATTATTAGCAGCACGTAAGTGCACGGTAATTGCCACCAAGCAGGTGCAGGGCTGCTTTGAGCTGCGAGAAGGGGTGAGGTAGGTGGGGAAGGACACCTGAATTCAGGAACCACTGCGAAATGCCTGGCTTTAAATATGACATTTCAGCCCCTGCCAGGCTTGCCCTGTGTCACTGATGGATTTGGTAAGGCAGCTGCTCCTCACAGCTCTCCTCCAAACCCTTCAGGTTCTCTGTGCCCTGACGGGTAAAGAAGAAACGGGAAATATGAAAGAGAGCAAGGGGCCAGCACGGAAAACAGGCAAACATAAAAATGCCAGGACTTTCATCGAGTCTGTAGACGTTGGGAATCGTGGCATCTCACAGACTGCTCTGGAAGGCCTCAGCACGTTCCCTGTCACACTAATGCAGAATAATTTCAAATGTTGTCATGGAGGCACAGTCTCCCTTGCACTCCAAAATCTTTACAGAATAATACAGAAAGAGACATCTTTCCCTCTCCTCTTTTTACTTTTCAAATTACCCATCAGGTTACCTGAGGAAAGCTGTACTTCAATCTGATGTACACCCTCACAAGGAGCGAAAAATAAAAAAAAGGGAGACAAAGTCATCACCTCCTGCTGTCAACCAGGGCCAGTTTGTCTCATTTCCAGCTTAAGCCTGTGTTTTATACCACGTATTCTGAAAGGCCTCCAACACCTGCACTTCCCCATTTCACCTCTGCTTCTCTTGCTTTGTTCTTAAACCAAGTGAGGAGAAAACACAAGGATGATATTAGTGATAAAATCGTTATGGATGGTACCGTTTAAAAAAAAAAAAAAGAGAAAAGTGCTGAACTGTTCACTTGCCCGAATAATTACTGAGGACGCAGAATCCCCTTCGTGGGATCTCTTGTCTGTGGCGCTGAGGAGGGGAGGCAGAAACAGTCTATCAATCAAGTCAGACAGAAAGCATCTGTCTTTTTTATTCAGAAAGGATTTTGCATTTCCAAGTGTGTTGCTCCGGTTGCAATGAGAGCTCCCGTGTAGCACCCCGGCTCCGTGCAAGGACACGCAAAGCCTTCCAGCCTTTCACACAATTTATTTCTTTATCTAATAAATCAAGTCAGGCCTTTCTGAGTAAAGCATTGCTCCTCGTGAAGGAGTGAAGAACCGCCTCATTTGACAGTGCAAGGAAGGGGAAAGAACCTAATGGGGGAGCCAGCTTCATTTCAAGGTGACACTAAGCAGAGAACGAGGAGAGGCAGCAGATTGGTATTCCGTGAGACTCCACACAGGCGTTGGACAAGAGATTCCTCTGAATTGAGGGAGTCTCACTCCATTAATTCAAAAACCGATTGAGGTGGAGGGAAAGTAGAGCAATATGCATTATGTATTTGTTACAAAACTATTGTGTCAAAGCAATATTTAGTGGTAAATTATGGCACTATCAGGAGTAGGATGCCACATACATAAATCAATTTGTCTCCTCTGCTGGCAGGAGTGTGACAAAAAGATAAGAGCTCATCAGTGCCATTATTTCCCTGGGCTGGAGGAGGAGAAGGGATGAGGGGGTGGGGGAAGAGCTGCTGGGAGAGCCCAACATGCCATTGATTGTAAGTGACAAAAGGAGGAAGGCCTTTAACTTTGAGGAGCAGAGTTAAGGCACTATTGCCAAGTTAAAACAAAGGAACCAAACCCCTGCTAAGGAGAGGTCGTTCAGTTCGAACAGACTTGTCTCTTCCCCACAGGAGAGGGAAGGGGAGGACAGAGACAGACTACTCACTCATCCTCATTTATTTTCCTAAAGTCAGCTTGAAAAACTGATAAAAATTGGAACAGCAATATTTTCTGCGGCGGAAGAGTGGAAAAAAAAGAAGCGAGGCTTTATTAGGATAAAGGGAAGCACAACTAGCGCCCTGCTAAATGGTAATTATGCCTTTATGGAAATATCCTGTTAATTACTAGGTCATTTTTTGTTTTACAATTGAGTTGTCAATTTGCAGTTAATTTAGGCCACGCCAGTCTAATAGCTATTTACAGATCGCACAATTGCCTGTACGGGAGGAGCACGTGGCCCCCGGGGCAGCAGATGCCATTTTTGGGAGAGCTGGAGGTAAAATATCGGGGAACAAACGCAAGCCATCAACCCACGGCGGCTCCGGCGGGGGGAGACATGGCACGGTAACAATAAACACAGCAGTGCAAGAGCGGAGAGGCTCCTCCACTTCGCTCAGCGCTCGGTTTACGGTAATAAGACAGAGCAGCGCGTTAGAGGAGCTATTAAATAAAATCATAATTATCCCTCTCTTTAACAGCACCGAGCGGTTGTTAGCTCTGCTCCAACCTCAGCGCATCTGAAGCCGCAAACCCAGCATAAGAGACCCGAAACCTACTGAAGCATCAGCAGTACAAGCGCCTGCACGCCGGGGCAGCGGGCACGGCACGGAACACGGGGGGGAAGTGTGGAGAGGAGAGGCAGAGATGTGGTGTGAGAGGGCAAGAGGTGAAACAGCCCAGAACAGATGCCAGCCAGGCCACCATGAAACACGGGGCCAAATGACACCACGGCGCCAGGGAGCATCACTGCCACTGAGGACAAACACACAGCTCTTGGCTGGGGAATAAAGTGCATATAAAGTACCTCCAGAAGTTGCTTTCCTCCCTGAAAATACGAAGGTCCTTGAGGCGTCCACAGGGATTACATCTACAAGCCATTTAGAAATGTAAAACACAAACCCAATACTTGATGCTTTTCAACATGTTTGTTTGTTTGTTCCCAAATATGGCTTTAAGTGTATGTCCACATAATGACTGGAAACAAAAAAGCCCAGGATTATTGTCTTGTCTTGAACCTTAAAGAAGCCCAAGAGTTCCTCCTGAAGTCCCTTCCTCTATGCCTTCGAAGGACAATGGAAACGTTTTCTTCCTCAGTCCCAGCCTTCAGATTTTAGGAATTTAAGGGAGGTGAAGTCAGAGGGCTTCCCACCAACATCTGTTCAAGTATAACTAAACTAATGATACAAGGGATCTTCGGCACCACATTTCACATGGAGATCTTTCCTTAAGACCTCCTGAGGAGCTGTCATGTATATTAAAAGTTAAAGCCCCGGTCTGGTTTGACGAAGTGAAGTAAGAGGTTCTATTCTTAGTAACATGTTGAGACAACGACATGAATAGTCTTGACAAGCAATTCTACTTTCAGCTTAGTCCAAAGCATGATATCAACTTCCCATAATAACTACAAATGGAAGTAATGAAGGGCAAAGAGGAAAAATACAAAATAAAATACAACAAACAACTCAAGCAGATTAGCAGGCACTTTATGAAATTATCAGTTTGCAACAGTATAAACAATTTTAAGTCAATTTATAAAAAATATTCCCAGAAGGCAATCAAGTAAATCAGGTAATTATATCCTGTAAAGGGAGATAACATCAGGAAAATTAGAAACACTTCTGCACATAAATCAGAGGAAGGAAAGCCTTCACACTTCATTTGCTCATTATCACATTTTATGTATTTCTTTGCAGAAGACAGGGAGCTGGCATGGTTAATGTGGGCTGCTGGGTGCCCCGATTATCATCTGTGCTCATGGAAATGGCTCGGGGTTAGTTTACATAATGTTGTCAATCAACAAAACACGGAAAATTTGACAGACACATGACGGAGGGAAGCGACAAGACTTTGTTCCATAGGAATAGGAATTCACACCGTGAATACTGGCACTGGGGAAGAGCCCAGAATGGAGCCTCGCTAAGACAGGACCCAAAGGCACCCAAGGCTCTGGAAGGAGCTTGGGATTTCAGCTCTGGGGTTGGGCTTCAACAAGCTCATACATCTGTTGCTGCAGGAATTCTACTGACCAGTGAGCACCCTCCAGGAAATACAGAAGACACGAGTCTAAAACAAGGTTTCTCCAGTTTCTTGTCCAGAAAGCCTTGACTTTCACTGCCGTGGCTAAAGGCTTCCTGAAGTCCTGGCTTGGACTAGCCATCGAAGGCTGGACCCCTGACTCACTTTTAGATAAAGCTGTTCCCGCACAGCTCTCGGTAGGATCGTACCTACCTATCACAGTTTATCTGCCTTAGGATGGAAACAGCAAATATCTTCATAGGTAGCTTGAAAGGTGGAGTCTAATTTCACTTCAGCTCCCGTCAGCAACACCTGGGCTGTGTCATTTTGCTCCCTTTACCTCCAGTCAATCACGTCTTTTAGCAATCATATCTATCAGGAACGTTTCTCTTTTCGCCAGAAAAAGAACACCAGTGTCACAGACCTCAAACGCAGCCCTCCACTCAGCTGAGCTGTTAGGCATCTATTTAAAGTTAGGCACGTGCTTAAATTTCATTAAAATTAACAGGACTTAAAGGAAGTGCCTGGAGCCAAGCATGTTTTAAGTGCTTTGTTGAACAAGAATGTACTTAAGCAAATGCTTAAATGCTTCCCTGAATTGGTGTCAAAGTTATATTAAATCAGGGTCCTTGCTGTTTTTACACCAGTATGTCACGAGCCGTAAAGAAGAGATGGTATTTAACCAAATCCTCTATTTTTTCCTTAGGATATGTAAGAGTTGTCCTATTTCCTGCTGCAAGCAAAATATGTAAGAAAATGTCAATGGGGAATTGCCAGTTGCTGAAGCATCTCTAAGATATTATGGAAGATAAGCCTTTTAGTAGTTAATATTCGTCCCCAGCCACATCCCTGCTTTATAGATTATAATTTCTCTTTAATAAAGGAAAACCCTAAATCCCGCAGCTTCAGCTGGAGATGGATTTTCATTTATTTGGTTGCAAGAAACCAAATTAAGAAAATTACTTTCTAACTAATTTTATAGTACTAAAGAACATCTGATGATATGCTGGGGAAAAGCTTCAAGCTTTCTGGACGAAGCCGTTAAGACATGAGTAATAATTGGAAATTTACTGTGCATAAATCTTGATGAAATTAAACTGCATTTAAGCATGTTCTATGAAAACCAGGTCAAACGGCGAATGACGGATGCCCTGTGTCGCTGGGCGGGGGGAAAGGTGCTGCACGGAACCAGAACAATTAATTCCTCCCAGTGCTAAGCACAGGCAAAACTTCTTTTTCCTTCAGCTTGTGTACAAGAAATCCAAGCACAGAATTGGCGAATTTTTCTCTGTCATTCCTGACTCAGCCTCAGCTCTGGAGGGAAGTGGCTGGAGCTGCACGTGGAGCAGAAGAGCAGGAGACACAACCTGCTCAGCAGCACAGTCACCACCATCACCCTGCTCTCCAACAGTCCTCACCAAACCAGCCCAAGCGCTTTTGGCACAAAGGGAGGATCACGTTACGTGGAAATTCTTCCACAATCACTTTCACAGGTTGGTCCAGATTCTTAAATGGTGTAAAAAAGGGACAATGCAACCCAGTTATCCCAGCTGCTGACCTGGCCTGCTGAACAAACATCCAAACCTCCCAAGGATTCCCACAGGACTGTGTGTCACTTGCAGATAACGCAGTGCAGTGCAAACCAAAACCCACTCACTTGCGGTAGAGGTTCAAAGTGACAGCTACACAGGAGAAGGTGCTGTTCAACTCTGATGGAGCTAGGATTTTATCAGCATTTGCAATACAAACCAAATACTCTGAACACAGAGATACCTCCTCCTTAAGAGCAAAAAACAGTGGAAATTAAAAAAAAGGACGAAAAGATAATTCAATCATGAGCTACCATCCTTCTAAAGACTGTCACAGTACATTAAAACAATTGAAAACTACAAATGTGCTAATCAAATGTTTTTGTAAGTTGATCATTTCAGCGTACAGGACTGATTTTGCACTGGTGAAAGCTGCCATACTTGGTTGAAATCGATGGAGCTATGACAATTTACTCCAGCTAAAGGTCTGGCCCATTGGTTTTTGAAATTCAAGCAGAACTGGAGGAAGAAAGCATAAATTTACAAGCAAAAAAGACAGCGAGGCAATGAACCGTCCTGACCTTTACTTTCCAAGTCACACACCAGAGAACACAGCCCAGAGTAAGGCAGTGGGGAAGAAACTGTGCTCTTCATTTACCTCGCTTGCACCGCCAGACTCAGTTCAGCACCCTAAGTTATAAAAGCATCCCCCTAGAAATCCTCAGTTGGAACGATGGAAGCCAGGACATGGGAATATCAGAAAGAGCGAGTGGGCACAGGGAAAGAAAACCAACTACCAGCATGAGACACACCTGCACTTTGATGGAAGAGACAATGAAGCTGTGAATGGCACCTTCTTCGGTGACACATGGACTGAGGGCAGAGAAGGGACAAGCCAAGGACAGGGCTCAGACTGACCTGGCTTTGTGTCTCGTGCAGCCCCACCTGGGCTCGGGGCTGAGCTGCACAGGCAGGGAGGAGGGCTTGGAAAAGTTCATGGACATACTTCAGGCTTCGGCATGAAACAAAACCACTGTA
The DNA here is from genome assembly GCA_035584735.1 of Pseudotriccus pelzelni. Classification (NCBI taxonomy): domain Eukaryota; kingdom Metazoa; phylum Chordata; class Aves; order Passeriformes; family Tyrannidae; genus Pseudotriccus; species Pseudotriccus pelzelni. Next base: position 7,418,570 of record JAWMRA010000036.1, read on the forward strand.
ATTTAGCAGGAAAGGCAAAGGTGCTTCCTAAGGAAAACAATCACTTTGCCCTTCTCTGAGATTATGCAGCAACTACCTACTTGTAGGTATGTATTAAATACTGCCCTGGTTATGGGACAGGGATAAATTCCAGACCAACGGTGGGTCCTTTTCCTGAGTTGTAATTCCACGTGTAAGATCCCAGAGAAGCAGGACACAGGCACGTGCAGGGTGAAGGACAAGGCTGATCTGCTTTATTGGTACAACATGGTGGGTTTATAAAGGCAGAAGAGGGGC